>BQMB01001548.1:0-680000 GCA_027943415.1 Closterium sp. NIES-67
AGAACGTGGATCGTCGGATCGGTGCGGAATCAACGGCACGAATGCAGCAGAGACTACACTATGGAAACATCATCATGGAGACAACATTCGTGACCAGCGACTGCACAATCGACGCATCTTCTGACTGTGTCGATAACGATCGATTTATTTTGACGAAGTCATCTTCGTTAAAAATGGATCGACATCAACACGACGGATCTTCACCCAGGAAAAACAATGGAGCTGCGTGAAGACATGTTCTCCATCCACGAGACACTTCTTCATACAAATTGATCGACAACCTATGGGATTGCAGAGAAGTAGCCGTTTTCTCTTGCAATGCTCCCAAGTTCAAGTTGCTGCGAAGGAGCAGATTTCGCACGCAACGACGACGCAGTGAACCCGTCTCGTCAAGGCCAGCGAGACACTACTTCGTAACAGGAGCTGAACGATTCGTCTTCATCAAGAATCTCAGCCATCCGAAGTGATTGATTGGAGCAGTCTCAACATCGACCTCACGAGGCGACACACCAATCATGCGTCGCGATTCCAGGTGTTAATGACCTGCGTGGAAGAAAATTCCGTGCACGTCACGATGCTTGACAGATTGAGGAGTAATTAACCTCTAATCCGGCAAGTACTCGTTCACTAGCGACCCTACGGCACATGCATTGGAGGCGATTCTACCAGAAGCCGAAGCGTTACAAGCATCAGCGTAACTTCGACGATGCAGGAGAACGTCAAGCAACACGAGGTGTCAACAAATGAGGGAGATGCGGACTACTACAACACGATCACGCGCTCTACCGACCGTACATCGGAGGCACGGATGAGCATACCAGGAATTGCTACCCGTGGATACATTGAGGGGAGAAGCAAATTTCTCTTCACACCCTCAAATGAAACAATCACCGGCAGCAATGGAGCAACACATGTGTACCAATGTGCACGTGTTCCTGGTAGTTACGCCTGTTACACCCATCAGGAACACTCTACTGGGAAGAGGGAGTTGATGGATTCTCCTTCAACCGGTACGAGTTAAGAGAATTCTCTGCAGCAGCTGCCGCCGTCGCCGTCGTCGCAACCGCCGCCGCCGCCGCAGCAGAAGACTCGACACAACAGTCACAACCAAATCCTGATGGATGATTCTCCGCTCAATGGAGATAATGCTGGATTATATTCCAGTGGATCGTAAAGTCCCGGCCAGGCACAGTACTATGATTTCCAGCTAGTGGGAAGGAGATACCACTATGCGAGGAAACATGGCAATGCCATATACCCTCAAGAGCAGAGATATTTGCTCTTATGAGGATGGGAGGACACGGTACTCTACCGGTATACAAGTCCTCATGGCCTATGGCTTTCCTTAAAGTCATAAAACCTGCGTCGCAACCAATCCATCACCAGCACCAACTCCACGGAAGCAGATAGGCGTGGAATGGAGCGCCGACGCCACTCCGGATAGTGGACTCCGCGTATCTCCAACAACACCCCTGTTTGCCGAAATGGAGCAGACTTCAACATTATGCTGAGTAGCTGAGACATCTTCGACATCAACGCTACTTCAAGGACAGCAACAGAATGAGACAACACATGATGGCACCAGAAGACCTATCCCAATATGTGCGCCAGACACCGATGCCTACCGATGGCCTCCGTGCTAAACTGGACGTGCATAAGGTCATACTGGATTGGCTGTCAGCAATGCTCATTTGGAAACAGGAGAGGATTATTGGGAATACCCCTAACATTCCCAAATGTCCTAACCCATCAGGGGATATCTACGCAGCTGAGATTCCTTGCTTGAGCAACCACCGAGGGAAACTACTTGGCGCCGATTCTGGAAGTTACCAGCTCCGCGTTTGGTACCAACCCCTCGCATGGTTCTGAACACAAGGGATACGCTGAGCAGCACTTCGCATGCGCTGTTGTACTCAAGGCAATGTGAGTAGCAGACCGCGTGGTGGACAGGGTTACTACTAGTGATTCTGCTCTCCATTCCGCAGCACTACGATGCCGAGTGGGTACGACTCGCGACAACAAACGGCATGGACCAGCATTCGACAGAAGCTGCATGTAACGGATACAACACTGCTACAGAAGCAGTACTACGACACGACTGCCATACCACCAACACTTGGATCTTCACACGTGGACCAGATGCGGGTAACAGCATGCACATCGGACAACATAGCCACTCATCTGCACGTTACAGCACACTGTTCCAACCATTCACATCTCCAACTCCGACTTGCATCTGCCCGTCCTGGAGTTTGCCTACAAGTATGCTCCTGACGCCGCTACTGGACAGACGCTGTACTTCGTCTGTTACGGACGCCACCCGATCACACCACAACAGCTAACCATACCAGCCACAGTCCAACTGGCTTCCGATTTCATCGCCATCGTCCACCATCTTGTACATCGACCACACAAGCGCCCTCTTGGACATCCAACATCAGCACAAGCACTTGGCAACTCATCACTACCCTTCTCGAGACCATAATCTCGACATCAGCCAACTTCCATCCAAGCTTCAACCTTGCTTCTGCGGGTCTATCCTCGTTGAAGCAAGGTCCTTCAGTCAACTTCCGCTTCCGCCTACCAGCCACTTGGAAGATCCATACACCTTCCATACCAGCTTCTTAAACCCTATCAAGACCAAACACGCTCTACACCGAATGCCAACCACCGTCGTCGCCCGTGTTCATCCACGATATGGGACAACTACGTGCTTGGACACCGTCGTCGTCAGAATGGCACTCTGGAGCTTCTTCTTTGCTGGAAGGGTTTGATCCTTCTGAGGCTGCGTCTCTGAATCGACATGGGTAACGCCCGTCGTCCTCTTCGCGACTACCTTGTCAAGCAGGGTGTTACTTCTACCACCCAGCTTTGAGGGGGGGAAGTGTGAGAGTACGACCCCGTTACACCAATTTCCCCTTTCCATATTTCCTTTCTATTTCATTCCTCTTTTATCCTCATTCATTTGGTCTTTATCTCATCTCATTTGGTTTCCTATTCCTCATTTTCCATTATCCTTTGGTTTATCCTGTTATTATAATTATATCACCGACCAGGCTCGGGATGTACTGGCGCGCTATATCTAGCGTAATCCTGCCGTAATCCCTTAAAGCCAATAGCCTCGCGTGGCTATACGCAGGGTGATTCTATTTCTAGAAGGGTCTATTCCCTTTGGATAGGATAAACCTGGTTACCTGATGTACTGGAAGTATAAAAGCACCTTGTACTGATTGATAGGGCAACATTGAGCAAACCTTTCCTCGGGACATTCGATCCTGTGACACCCAGGGGCCAAGAGCAGCAGCGGCAGTGGTGGCGACGACTACGGCGGCGACGGCTGCAGCGGGGTCGGCGACTGCGACAGTGGGGGCGGAGGCACCGGGGAAGGGGGACACGGCAAGGACAGACCGGGGGTACGACTGGGTGATGCCCTCCGCACGACAGAACTGTCCAAGCCGACCAGAGGCGAACTCGCCGCCACGGTCGGAGTGGAGACACAAAACGGGGAGACCGCGGCGGAGACGCGCAGCCACAACCCACGGGAGAAGAACGTCGGGCACGTCGGCCTTCCGCTCAAGGGGAAACACCGTGGTGTAGCGCGTGTAGTCGTCGACGAGCACAAGGAAGTAGCACTCACCGCGCGGTCCGGGGACGGGGGCAAGGCCCCAGACATCCAGGTGCAGGGTCTGAAGGGGGGCAGTAGCCGGGCGCAGCGAGGAGAAGTGTGGGGCACAGCGGAGCCGGCCCTCGACGTAAGGCATGCACGGTGGCGCAGTCGAGGGAGGAAGGGCGGGGAGCGACGCAGGGAGACCTAAGACAAGTCCGTGCTGGGACATGTGACGCAGACGAGGGAGAGCAGGGTGACCTAAGCGGTGGTGCCAGAGAAGGGACGGGTGAGTGAGGGAACGACACGAGCAAGCTGCAGCAACCTGGGAGGACGCACCAACCGGAGGGGAAGCGGTGTCTAGGGTAAACAGACCGGACACCGGGTCCCGGGGGAACGTCGCAAGGGGGGAACCTGAGACAGCCTCAGAACAGACAGCGAACCGCTCGTGCCCAGGGAACGTGGTGGTGACGCCGAGGTCCTGGAGACAGCCGACACCAACCAGGCTCCTCGAGAATGAGGGAACGTGGAGGCCTGTAAGGGAGCCCGAGGGAACTGCTGGACAGGGAAGGGACGTAGAACTGCGAGCAACGACAGGACCCGCAGAGGGGTCAGCGAGAGAGACGACAGCTGGCGTAGCAAGCGGCGTGAGCGCGGAACGGTCGCGGAAGAAGCAGGCAGAAGCACCGGAGTTGAGAGTGATGGATAGCGCCGCAGTGGCGGGGGCAGGGAACGGAGCCGGTGCAGAGACTAGGCTAGGCAAACTAGGCAGTCCTACGCCTGACGCAGCAGGGGGGCTAGGCTACACAACGGTGCAACACCTAAACTAGAGAACACAGGGTAATAAGATCCAGCAACACTAGCAGCGTCAGAATACATGTCTAACTCAAAGATCGGCACGCCCTGGCGGAGCAGGCTGTGCCAGTCATGGAGGTCCGGGGCCGGGCCAGAGCGACGACGGAACAGATCGTCGAGGCGGTGGAAACAGTGGGCAGTTGGGTGCGGGCGGCGGCACATAGTACCGCGACGGTGCCCGGTCTGAAGCTGGTACTGACAGGTAACAGCACCGGAGCCGCTGATAGACGCCAAGCTGCGTGGGCCGCCATCACTGCCACCACCTCCTGAGGTGCCGGGCCAACATGGCGGGAGGCGAGCCCACTGCTGCGGGGGCTGCGGCTGGGACGGCGGCTGCTGCTGGGACGGCGGCTGCGGCGCGGGCTGCTCCTGCTGCGGCTGGGCTGCTGCTCCTGACCACCAATGCTAGTCCCCCAGACGGACTACTCTGATGACCACCAACACCACTACCTGCGCCACCACCCCTACCACCCTGGCGACCACGGCCACCGCGGCGCGAGCGCTGCTGCGGGTGGACCGCAGCAGCTATCTCAGTGAGGGGGGTTGCCGTGTTGACCGCAGCCGAAACGTCAGTGAACATGCACTGAGAGGGGGCACAGCCGTGAAAGATAGAGACTGCCGGCGCACCGCTCGACTGAGCGATAGTGCGCTGGCGAGTCTCGATCTCGGTGAGGGTGTCGACAAAGGCAGTGAGAGTGAGGTCAGCCGGGTGCAGGCTAAGGAAGTGATCGCGAGCACTAGCGAGGCGGTCTGGCAGGCGCATGGCGATAAAATAGAGCGTCATGCAGAAAGGGGGGGGGAACGCAGTGAGTTGGGCAGCAATGCTAGCAGTGCGATAGCGGGTCTCTAGGGCACGCAGGTGAGTGGCAAAGTCTACGACGGTAGGGAAAGCTTCAAGGTCTGGGAAAAGCATGGGGAAGAGCAGGCGACCAGCAAAAGCAGACGCGGGTGGGGAATAGCAGGCAATAACATCGTCTAAGTAAGCTTTGGCCGTCTCAATAGTAGCAAAGCGCGAGCGCTCAGACACAGGGAGGGCGTAGCTAATGGCTACCTGAGCGACTGCATCGCGGGAGTCCCAGACCGCACGGGCAAGCGCAGCAGTAGAGAAGGTCTCACGATCATCAGAGGAGGGATCAGCAGGGACAGGAGCAGGTGCGGGGGGGCGGGGGAGCAACCCGTCGACATGGACAACTAAAGAGTGGCCATCCTGGCGCTGACCTGTAAGGTGGCGGCGGAGATCAGAGAGCCAGGCGGCGAAGTCAACCGCATGGCCCTCGGCGTCCAATCGGAGCACGAAGTCCGCCATCGTGCAGGGTCAGTGGCACAGCTCCACAGGAACACAGCGACAGCCCCCTTCAGCACGGTGGTCGCGAAGCGCCTCAGCACGGGCGAGCAGAGGAGACAGAGCCCGAGGCGGCACGGCAGGACGAGCCGGGGCGAAGGGGCCAGGCAGGTGCGGTGGGGCCAGGCAGGTGCTGGCGGGGCCAGGCAGGCGCGGCGGGGCCAGGCAGGCGCGGCGGGGCCAGGCAGGCGCGGCGGGGCCAGGCAGGGGCGGCGGGGCCAGGAGGCGCGGCAGGGCCAGGCAGGCGCGACGGGCCAGGCAGGGGCGGCGGGGCCAGGAGGCGCGGCAGGGCCAGGCAGGCCCGGCGGGGCCAGGCAGCGCGGCGGGGCCAGGCAGGTGCGGCGGGGCCAGGAGGCGCGGCAGGGCGAGGCAGGCGCGGCGGGCCAGGAGGCGCGGCAGGGCCAGGCAGGCGCGGCAGGGCCAGGCAGGCGCGGCGGGGCCAGGTAGGGCGGCGGGGCCAGGAGGCGCGGCAGGACCAGGCAGGCACGATGGGGCCAGGTAGCGCGGTGGGCCAGGAAGGCGTGGCGGGTGCTAGGAGGCACGAGGGGCCCAGGAGGGCGCGACGGGCTAGGAGGCGCGACAGGGGCCCAGGAGGGGCGCGACGGGCTAGGAAGCGCTACAGGGGCCCAGGAGGGGCGCGGCGGGCTAGGAGGCACACGGGGCCCAGGAGAGTTGCGACGGGGCCTAGGAGGCACGAGGGGCCCAGGAGGGGTACGACGGGCTAGGAGGCGCGGCAGGGGCCCACGAGCGGCGCGACGGGCTAGGGGGCACGACAGGGGCCCAGAAGGGGCGCGACAGGTTAGGAGGCGCGACAGGGGGCCCAGGAGGGGCGCGACAGGGCCTAGGAGGCATGGCAGGGGCCCAGGAGGGGCGTGGCGGGATAGGAGGCGCAAGAGGGGCCCAGGAGGGGCGTGACGGGCTAGGAGGCGCGATAGGGGCCCAGGAGGGGCGCGACAGGGCCTAGGAGGTGCGGCAGTGGCCCAGGAGGGGCGCGACGGGGCCTAGGTGGGGGCGGCACGACGGGGCCTAGGTGAACGCGCGACGGGGCCTAGGAGGCACGGGCGGAAGCGGTTGGTGGGGGGGGGGTCGAACCTACGGGTGATACCATGTCGAGAAGAAAACTGAACAAGTGTTTTGATAGAGAGAGAGAACAAGGGTATATACCTAAAAGTGTTGTACCCTCTAAGAGGTGACCCTATAAAGTCCATACAAATATGAGTTATACATATATTTGACAGTAAGGCCACAAGGCCAGTCTGACTGGCATATATAATAGAGAGTACACAATCAGGATCCTAACAGGTGAGTAGCTACAGGAACAAGACCAAGCTGTACACAGTGTCGCTGATGATCTTTAGGCGCAAGCGCCTTAGTAAAGATATCAGCTGTGTTGGCACCTGAGGCCAAGTGAACTACGCGGGCCTGGCGGCGCTGCTGTAGCTCGCACAGGAGGAAGTACTGCAACTGGATATGCTTCGCTCTGCCCTCAAGCCGAGGCTCCTGACACAGGAGTATCATGGCCCTGTTGTCAGCATACAGGACCGGGGCAGAGCTAGGCCGCTCACCTAAGTCTGTGAGCAAGAAGGTCAGCCAGCGGAGCTCCTGTGCCGCCAAAGCACCAGCGTAGATCTCAGCCTCACAGTTGGACTAAGCCACAGACGACGAGCGAGTGGATCTCCAAGAGATAGCACCCGAACCAAGGCTAAAACAGTAGCCCTGCGACGACCAGAGCGTCTCAGAGTCGTCTGCCCAAGAAGCGTCTGTGTGCCCAGTAAGGACCACTGGCCTGCGTCCTCCTAACACTAACCCCATGCCCGATGTACTTGCAAGATAACGCAAAACCCTCTTAGCGGCAGACCAGTGCTGAGGTCGGTGTCTGCCTGTAGCCACAAAGCGAGCCAGGATGCTGAGAGGGTATGCGAGATCTGGGCGAGTGCAAGTCATCAGGTACATGAGGCAACCCACCAGCTCTGCGTAGGGGCCACTGGGCTCTACTGGCTCCTCAGGAACGGGAGCGGAGAGCTCATGGTCTACAGGTAGAGGTGTGGGCTGTGCGGAGGAGAACTGAAGACCGAACCTCTGAAGGACCTGACGCACCAAGTGTGATTGGGTCAGAGTGATGGTGCGTGCTGCTCTGTCCCTAGAGATCTGCAGGCCAAGATAGCGACGCAGCTCTCCAAGGTCAGTGCAGGTGTGTCTCTTCAGAAGCTCGGCCTTCACAACTAGGAATGTACAGCTACTAGTTAAGTAAAAGCACCACTACACCACGCCAGTCTACAAGTCCTCTATCTAGTCTAGACTTCACAATATTCCACGACACTAGCTACACTTGACGGCCATCCATGTTCACTTCGTCTTCTGCCTCGTCATCGGACAGAAAGGGGTTGACTTCCACTTCAGGAGGAGCCTCTCCCCCACTTCCCCCTCCCCTCTCCCTCATCCTCTGCCCAATCCCCCATGTAGTTGGGGACTGCCTCCTCCTCCACCCTCACTTCTGCCCCCTCAATTGCCTTCGCCTTACGCTTCCTCTCCGCTGCGGCAAATAGAACAGACTTAGCAGGGCGCCTCAGCGTCTCGCGCCAACACCCAAGGGCCTCGTCCCAGTCAGTCTCGTACTGCAGCAGGGAAATGACCATCAGCTCGCTGAGGCGCGCATTGCACAACGCGCCCCGCACCCATGACTTGATGACGTTCTGCCGTGAGAAGCCTCGTTCACACTCCACTGTGCTAAGCGGCAGGACAGCGCACGCCTGCCACAAGTGCATGAGGTTCGGCCAGCGCCTGCCAAAAGGGTTGGGGAATAGAGTACAAGGAAAAAGACCAGTGCATTAGCAATGCTAGTCAACAATCGATAAACAACAACATTCAAAGGGAAGAATAAAACCGCCCAAAAAAAATGCAACAATCGTCCTTCGAGCAGCACTCTCTCACAAGGTCGACTCCGTCGAGCTGAGGTAGTTCGTCAGGCCTTGATGGAATCCCTCGTCGGCATGGTGGCTCAGCATCAGTGGCGCCCACGTGACCAGCTCCTTCTGCGCAGCTTGCAAGGAAAAGCCTGTCAGCCTGTTGTCGAACAAGGCACTGCAGCTATGTAGGTACTCCTTCAGCTTCTTCTCTCTCTGCTGCTTCATCCGGGCCACTTCGACACGCGGAAGAGCTTCGTCGAGCCGAGATTGTTCAGGTCCAGCATCCTCGTCTTCGGAAGCTTATCGTGTCCTTCGCGAACTGCGCGCAGAGCCGCTCGCAATCAGTATACTTGCTGTGGAAGGCATGCCCGTCGATCTGCTTCTCGTGCATGGTGTAGGTGTGCGTGACTGGGTTGCCGTCCTTGTCGATGCCCCGCACCTTTACGCGTTTGCCCCCTCCGCGCCCGTAGACCGCCAAGAAAGCCGAAAGCCACGTGCCTTCAACACCCCCACCGAACACCTCTCCGCACTCCAAGTAACGGTGGCGGAGGTCCCCTGTCGCCTCGTCGATGTCCTTTGTCACTTCGGTGACATCGACCTGATGGAAGTGTCAGACAAGGGAGTGGAGTCAGAGGGTGATTCCAAACGTGGATGCATGGGATAAAAACTACAACAGCCACAGTGGTATTCATAGTTGAGCTCATTCATCACTCCGAGCACGTCCGCCAGGAAAAAAAGACAGAACTGGAACTTGTAACAAATGACGACCTCATACAGCTCATGCCCGTACTCATAAAAGAGAATGATAGCGGCGCCAAGGACCTTACAGAGGCGCCTCACAGCCTCACCCCTTGAAAGCCAGTGCACGGTGTGAATTCCTTGCACTTCAAGGTTGGTGTTGTGTATTGCCCGCTGCAGGTACTTGAAGCGTTGACTCCAGACACATGAACGTCCCAGAAGATCGGCCAGAGTCCGAATCACAAGGTCGACCATGTCGAAGTCTGGAGAAGCAGTGGCTGCGTCCTTCACCGCCAAGGCTTCCCTGCATGGTGCACACGAAAGAATTTTAGACAAGCAGTTGTACGAACCATAAGCGACTGAAATGACGCTAGGTTTAACCTGTGGGCGATGCAGTGCGACGAGACGAGGTGGGGGATGTGCTCGCGAAGTCGGGCGACGAGACCATTGTCTCGGCCGACCATGACAGAGGCGCCGTCGGTGCTCATGCCAGTGAATCGGGAGAGGTCGATGCCAGTTGCTCGCAAGTGAGCTAGAAGAACGGCGAGGAGAGACGCGGCATCGCACTTTTCGACGGTCAAGAGAGCAAAAAACTCTGTGACAACACGATGCGCACGCAAGAAGGTAAGATAAACAATAAGATGTTTGCCGCGAGTACGGTCAGTGCTCTCGTCGCAGCTGATGCCGAGGTAGGGTGAGGCGAGAATGTAGTGCATTTGTCGGCAATGCAGGTAAGTTGCCAGGCTGCTGACGAGCTGACAGAAGCCATACCTGTAGTACCAGAAGTGACAACAAGGTGTTGGTTAGACATTTTTGAAAAATGAAGGACATGGTGTACTTCGAATAAGTGCATTACCGTGTCAGGTAGACTCCGTAAGACTGCAGCGGAATGTCCGGTGTCTCCTGCTCGGCCATGAAGCGGAGTAGCCTCGGGTACATGCTGATGGGTGCATCACACTTGCACAGGAAGTCGACGCAGCGTAGGAGCCTCATGACGCGCTTCCCCTCAATGTCAATCCTCGCGTAATTCTCCATGCGCCTCTGGGTGCTGGCGATGTCTTAGGCGATCTCCATCTGACGCTTGACTGCTACTTCGTGGGCTGTCGTGTGTTCGTGGAACCGCATCGCTTGCGTCTGCAGGTCACGTGCCCCGTCGCGGCTGTTGGAGTACGGTGTTGTCTCTTTGCCGAAAGCCTTGCACACACTGCACTTCAAAGTAGGGTAACCGTCTTTTGTTTTCGTTAGCAGAAGCCAAGGGAAAAATGGAAGCCAGCTGGTCTTATACTTGTGCTCAGCCATGAGATACTTCTGCTCGATGAGTTCCTTCTTTGAGAGATTCGGCGGCTCGGGTTCTGGAATACCAGGGCCTAAGGTTCAGGCGACGTGCGAGGCGGCGACCGTCGATGTAGCTTCCCGCCGAGGACTATCGTGCTCTGGGTGTACTTCCCGACGCGTGCTTTCTTCCCAGATGAAATCGTCGACGCACACTCGACCGTGTAACGCACGGTCGTGGCTGTCTCACAGTCTGGAACCAAAGGGCCCCGGCTAGATGAGGCGACAGCGGGCGGAGGTACATAGGGAGCGGCGGGAGTAGATACGGGTTGTGATGGTGTAACGACTGCGGTGGGAGACGCAAGATGTCTAGAGCGGATCTACGGACCTCCACGGGGGGTCCCTACCTAGTCCAGAACCATCATCGGCAGTGGGAGACTCACCAGAGTCTCCTACATCCGCCATGGCTAGAAGCGGCGGATATGATGGAAATGAGAAATCGGCGCGACGAAACTAAAGGAGACAGAAAACTGGAGCATCTCGTAGCTGTGACGTGAAAAAATGAAAAAAACTGGGTTGGAGGAGGAGCTGGTGAAGAAGACGGGAAGAGGACCAAGAGGCCTCATCTTTCGATTTTGATGGATGGTGCATAACCCATCCAGGTTCCCGTATCGCCATGGCGATACCGTCAACTGCGAGACGCACCTGCGCTGGCATCGTCTGCACAGAGATGATTGGCGGGGTGATGTGATACATAGGCTGACATTGCCGCGCTCATCATATTCTGTCATCGTCTGCTGCGTGCTGAGTCACGAATGCCAGTTGACGGTTGCAAATGTTGCTGTAATGGCAACATACAGCGTGTACACGGCGGGAATCTTGCCGAGTGCAGAATTGTGACACGACCTCAGAGGAGTGTGCAGTGCAGTCGTCATAGGTGCCGTGTGCAGAGAGGAATTGGTAGTCCTGCCCTTGCAAGGAGAATCCGAGAACTGCCAGAAAGCGGGGTGAATGTCGACGTGGTGGTATCCAGATTTGAGATCGATCGTGAATAGCCAATCGCCTTCTTGCACCAAATCAGGAACGCGAGTAAGTCCTTCGTATCGAAAACGAGGTACTGAGAGGAATGAGTTGACATGCCGCAAATCCAATATCAGTCTCTTTTTTGAGGGTTGGACAATCACGTTTAAGGGGCTAACGCATGTGAGGGTTGTGGAAGGAGGAACGACCCGAGCTGCGCCGGTGGCGAGAAGCTCGGCCACTGCGCCTACGGCGAAAGAGGTGAATTGCAAAGCACCGGCATGGTCTTAGTACGAGACGGAGGGGGCTCAGAGGCAACCCGTGGTAGGCGATATCCAGATGTAATCACCGATAGAATCAAGCGGCTGTCGCACCAGGCGGACCACCATGCAGCGCGGTCACGGAGGCGGCCTTGCATGCGGGTAATCTTGGTTGCGTCATCGGCATAGGCCGAAATGGTTCCGAGCTCTGGTAGGAGAGGGAACACAAATAGGGACGGTAGAGAATCAGGAAGGTACCTCATGTAGTTCCGAACGCAACGATTTTTTTTTTTTTTTTTTTTTTGGAAGGAAGGCAAACGCTAGATATAGGTGCCCGCTTGCTCGCTATTATTCGGCCACGTCATCCCTTAAGTGATAAAATATGGGTTGGGAATGTGAACTTGGCATTTTGGGCTGTAGTTGGTCGTCATATATTCCTTGTCGTGAACCAAAAAGTGTTTCGGGAAATGTTGCCAAAGCATTCGCCAAGTGTTCTAATCTTAGTCCGCCAGGAGTGTTCACCCACATGTTCGCAAAACGTTTGCAAAGCATTTGCGCAAATGCTACGCAATCGTTTTGCGAGCATACGGTTTTTTTTTTTTTTTTTTTTTTTTTTTTTTTTTTGCGATGGACATAGAATCTTGTGATGAATCTTATCAACGTCAGTCTTTAAAGGACGCACACACATTGTGTATGCGTCTTGTGGGCACGCTCACGTCTTCTTGCACGGGCCCAACGTGCAAGACCATGTGGCCGTATGACGCGCGTATTAATCTTGCTTGAATGCACAAATGTGCGTGTGTGTTTTTTTTTTTTTTTTTTTTTTAATTAAGAACGCTACAACATCGGAGAGGTTAAGCAAACTTTACACAATCTTAGCTGGCCGATTGGCCCCTTGGCCCCTTTGGGGGCAATTAGCCATCCCATGCCCGGGTTCACGGCAATAGAAACAACGGCCGTCGCCGTCCCTACGCCATGTGTTCCAAAGGCGCTCCCCTTGGCCGCGAGGGCGAAGAGGGGTTCAGGACGGGAGGTGGGATGGGTGGGCCGAGTGGGCCTCTTCTTGCTGGCCGCTACAATCTGAGAAGCGGCCTTCACATTCTTATCCTCTACCACTTCCCCATACTTAATCTTAAGGGCCATATTGGCCACTTCGAAACCGCGTTGATCGGCGGTAAACAAAAAATGAATCTTCTCTTCCGCCTCCTCTACTATCTGCTGGAGATAGTCGGCGGCTTGTTCTCCACCGTCAAGTGGTAAAACCGAGATAGCATGACGTGCAATAGCTTGAATGCGCTCAAAACTAAAAAGTTGCGTACGAATTCCATCGCTTTTAACTAAGGAAGAGCGCAACTGAGGACGTGCAGGTGGAATAGGAGCGAGGGTGAGCGATGCAGAAGCGGATTTCGGGAGGGCGGCATTACCTTCGTCGAGCGTGGCATGGGGTGCTTCCTCGTCCATTTCGTCGTCAACGGGCTCGGGGGCGGGCGCCGGGAGGCGAGAGCGTGGGGCCACCGTCGCTGCGACGCGTGCTGGTTCCGGTGGCGGTGCGGGATCGGCGCCATTGCCACGCTGGAGCGCCGCGAGAAGACCAAGAACGTGGTGAATGGCCTCGTTGTTGGTGCCGGCGTTAACATTGTTGTCGGTGTAGCGAGCAGAATTATGTTCTGCAGAATGAGGCGCTGTAGATGCAGTGGAGCGCGCCAGCAGCTCCTGTGAAGATTCGCTGGAGATTGCGCTGGGCTGCAGGATCCAGGCGCGCAATCATTTCGGCGATTTCTGCTGCTCCAGGGGTCGAGATCTGCGGAATCCCGCGCGGATTCACTGCGGCAGGAGCAAAATCTGAGCGGCGATCTGCGCGATCCCGGTCCCGATCCTGGCGATCCTGGCGAATCTGGGGCGCTGGGGCGTTGAGATCGCGCTCATGATGACGCCCTGCGCGCGCAGTATCACGATCATGATTGTGGTCCTCGCGCGCAGGACCGTCATGATTGCGTTCGGTAGGTGGGGGCCGGGAGGGGGCGTTTTCGGCAGTCGGGTTCGTGTCGACGCGGTTCTGCTCGTTACGCCGCTCGCCTTGAAATCCGGGGGGGAAATCGCATTTGCGTGACGTGTTACGATCCGCGTCCCCTGCCGCGTTTTCGACGTGCTGAACAGGGTCTTGACGCGCGCCACTCAGCAAATCCAAAGCGGTAACTGCGCCGTTACCTCCGCCAGGACGAGGAGAACGAGATCGTTCTCTATGCTGAGATGAAGAGTTTCGGTCCCCCTCACGTACAGGGGACCCACGCCTTCCACCACTCCTAGTATTCACACGAGGAGCAGGAGGCCTACCACTTGCAGCGGAAATGAGTCCGCTAACCATTGTAGAGTATCTAACAGAAATAACGTCTTGCAGCAAGAGACTTCTATGCCCAGATTTGGGCATAGAGGTTTAGAGTGTGCTGGTGGTATACAAGTTGGAACAGAAAAATGCAAATGAGACTAGGTGGCAGGTCTGAAAGACCTGCCGATAGATGAAGGAGTTTGTCTCCTTTACAGCAAACTCCTCTTCTAGTCGAATCACAATCTGTAAATTTTTTACTACAAAAAAATTTCTCATAAGTCCCTCACGGCTAGAGACATCCTCCCACGCACCCTGCTAACCTGATTTTTCTTTTCTTTTCGCAAGTCCTTTCAGCCAGAGACGTCACTCTAGCAGCAGCACCCCCCCTTTCCCACACCCCCGCTACCCTTTTTTGCCGCTAAGTCCTCCACGCCACAGCAAGTTGGCGTGATTGACAGGGAGGGTGGGGGGGAAATTCGGAAATAACGCGGGGGGGCGGGGGCGGGGGGGGGGGGGGTTGGGGGCTCGGAATCCGCTATTACATGTAGTATCAGGGTCGGTCCCCAATACGTCGCTGGAAAAACAGGCCTCACTACACTAGTCACGCTGATCGATCAGAGTTCACTTCTAAAAAAACGCTGAAATTTCAGGCCCGTGTTAAAAAAAAACCCTGTCTCATCAGGGTCACCAAAAAAAAAAACCCTGATTTTATCCTAAATCAGGGTAAAAAGCCTGTAATCTGAGGCCCTGTAACGAAGTCACTAGAAAGTTTATCATCAGCCAACGAGCTAACAATACGACACGTAGACACGGAAGTTTCTAGCATGAACAAATTCATTTGGTCGAATGAATGAACCAAAAAACACGTAAGCGTTCGCCAGCCCAGGTCATGAGTCCTCCCCGAACTTCAAATGCGTGGCTGCAAAGGACCGCATCACGGTGGCGTTTCTATGCAACGCAGACGGATCCAGTATGTATCGTCCTCTCATCGTCTCTAAAGTGCGACGGCCGACTGACTTTAACGCGAACAGCTTCGACCCCGAGCCGTATGTCTACTGGCGCCAAAATCCCAAGGGCTGGATGACTTCCGAAGTGAGTGACGATTTCTTATGCACGTACGTAAGTTTGTGAGTTTACCTTGCGCGCGCTCCGAAATGATACTTTCGCGGACATTCCTCTGTGGTTCAGTAGTTCTCTCAACCCCCCCTTCCCCCCGCCCCCCATCTACAGATCTTCACGTCTTTCTTCGAGTCAGTCAACGCATGCATGTTCTACGAACAGAGGCAGATCGTTGTGTTGGTGGACAACGCCTCATCCCACAACCTTCTTTCTCCCACCGCCACCACTGAGGATGTCTGTGGCTTCCGCTCGCGGAAGCTCAGCAACGTCCGCATCGTCTATCTCTCCCCCAACACCACTGCATACTGTCAGCCGTTGGACCAGGGCATCATCGCGACCGTCAAGCGGCGGTTCCGATCCAAATGGCTACAAGAGCTGTGGAAGCTGTGGGACTCCCAGGTGTCACCAGCGTCACAGGCGACGAAGAAGCCAAAGGCATGGCAGACGGTGCAGTGGCTCTCCGATGCATGGGGCAGTATTGAGCAAGACACCGTGCAGCGGTGCTGGCACCACGCCAAGATATTGCCCCGCAGCTGGAGTCGGATCCTCCCGCACCTCATGTACGAAAGCTCCGACCCAAGCGACCAGACAGAGGAACTGTGGATGGTGGGATCACAGATTGACCAGTTCGCGTTCGGTGCTGACGCCCTCTCCGCCGAGGACTTCACTCGCATCGACGAGACACACCCGACTTGCGAGCCCGGCAGCGTCGATCCTCTCTCCACCGAACCACCTCCAGTGCGCCAGAGCCTCCCTTCGTTATCGAGCTGTCTGAACGCGCAAGGGCTATGCGGCGGGTTCGGCGACTAGCGACTGATCTGCTCATCGCTTATGCGAGAGCGACACGGATCCGTCCGTAATACCTCAAGGAGCTGTTCGACATCCGAAACGCGGATGTGATAGAACGCCTCGAGAGGGCCAGCCCAAAGCCGCGCAAGACGTTCGGCATCGACCTGAATTACGCTCCTTCTCCTCGCGCTTCAGCCAACTGCAGCGACGATCGAGACACTGAGGACACCGCCGTCAGCCGTGAACGACTTCTGCAAGCGACGGCTGTGATGGACGGCTTCGATGGCGCGGCTGAGATTATGAGGACCTTTTAAACGCACCCTGTGTACATTTCCATATCTCCCATGCGTTTCCTCGTGTGCCTCAATGTTTGCGTGGGCGTGGGTTTGCGAGCCTGTTTGGACAGTGTATGTTTTTGCGTGTGTGAAGGTGTGCGTGCTTCTTTGTGTTGTGTTTCTCTGCAATCTCGCCCGTTGATGTGTGCGTGCGCGTCTGTGAGGAGCTGTGTGGATATGTGTGCCTTTCTGGTTTTTTCTTCTTCATGAGTTCGTGATTCTCAGCTGCGCGGCAGATGCTAAATCGGGGGCGTATGCGCATGTGGGCAGTGAAGGTCATCGAGCAATGTGGGAAGGCTGAAATTGTGGCGTTGGGCAGGCCCTGGAACCTGTGGTTTCATCTCTGGAAATACGTGGATCTGTTGTAATATAAGTGTTGTAATTCTGCTGCTGTTGTCTCATAAACGTAGTGCAATGTTGTTGTTGTTGTAACATGAACCGTTTCCTTCGAGTCAAAGGCCCTGTGCGCCGGTTACCAACACAAACGCACATACGCCATTCGCATTTAATGACTACAGTACGGCTACTCCCGCCCCAGAAGTGTACAAGCCCTTTTTGCCCGGTGTTTTGGCCAGAGGATACATGCACGCACCGCGCAAAAAAAATGCGTGCCTGTATCGTGGAACAGGTGTACCCTTGTACTGTTTTCTCTGGACATTCGATTCTATGTTAACATGGTATCACACTTGGTAGGTAGGTCCAGCCGCCCACGCTTCCGCCCTAGGCCCTCAACGCGCCGCCCCTAGCCGCCGCGCCCGTTCCTAGCCGGCCCCCTGAGCCGCCGCGTCCGTCCTAGCCGGCCCTCTGAGCCGTCGCGTCAGTTCCTCGCCGGCCCCCTGAGCCGTCGCGCCCGCCCTAGCCGGCCCCCTGAGCCGTCGCGCCCGTCCTAGACAGCCCCCTGCGTCGTCTTGCCTGTTCCTAGCCGCCCCCCTGCGCCGTTCGCGCCCAGCCGGCCCCCTGAGCCGTCGCGCCCGTCCTAGCCGGCCCCCCTTCTGAGTCGTCGCGCGTGTTCCTAGCCGGCCCCCTGAGCCGTCGCGCCCGTCCTAGCCAGCCCCCCCCCTGAGCCGTCGCGCCCGTTCCTAGCCGCCCCCCTGAGCCGTCGCGCCCGTCCTAGCCGGCCCCCTGAGTCGTCGCGCCCGTCCTAGACGCCCCCCCCCTGAGCCGTCGCGCCCGTCCTAGCCGCCCCCCTGAGCCGCCGCGCCCGTTCCTAGCCGGCCCCCTGAGCCGTCGCGCCCGCCCTAGCCGGCCCCCTGAGCCGTCGCGCCCGCCCTAGCCGGCCCCCTGAGCCGTTGCGCCCGTCCTAGACGGGCCCCTGCGTCGTCTTGCCTGTTCCTAGCCGGCCCCCTGCGCCGTTCGCGCCCAGCCGGCCCCCTGAGCCGCCGCGCCCGTCCTAGCTGCCCCCCCCCCCTGAGCCGTCGCGCCCGTTCCTAGCCGGCCCCCTGAGCCATCGCGCCCGTCCTAGCCGGCCCCCCCCCTGAGCCGTGGCGCCCGTTCCTAGCCGGCCCCCTGAGTCGTCGCACTCGTCCTAGCCGGCCCCCTGAGTCGTCGCGCTCGTCCTAGACGGCCCCCCCCGAGCCGTAGCGCCCGTCCTAGCCGGCCCCCTGAGCCGTCGCGCCCATCCTAGATGCCCCCCTGAGTCGTCGCGCCTGTTCCTAGCCAGGCCCCTGCGCCGTTCGCGCCCGTCCTAGCCGCCTGCCCCCCCCCCCCCCCCTGAGCCGTCGCGCCCGTTCCTAGCCAGCCCCCTGAGCCGTCGCGTCCGTCCTAGCCGGCCCCAAGAGCCGTCGCGCCCATCCTACATGCCCCCCCCCCCTGAGCCGTCGCGCCCGTTCCTAGCCGCCCACCTGAGCCGTCGCCCCCGTCCTAGCCGGCCCCCCCTGAGCCGCCGCGCCCGTCCTAGCCGGCCCCCAGAGCCGTCGCGCCCGTCCTAGACGCCCCCCCCCCCCCCCTGAGTCGCCGTGCCCGTCCCTAGCCGGCCCCTAGCGCCCTCGTCCCGCTCGCTCCGTACCGGCCCCTTGCGCCCGCCCCTTGTCGGCCCCGCGCCCTCTCCTAGACGGCCCCTTCACGCCCGATCCGCGCTGGCCCCGCGTTCGTTTCGCCGCCGCCCACCTCCGACTCGTGCCCAGCTCTTCCTTCCCGACCAGCACCGCACTGCACCGCCCGGCACAGCTCTACACCGCACTGCACCACACTGTACCGCACAGCACTGCACTGCACCGTGCTGTACCGCTCTGCACCGCACTGCATCGCTCTGTATTGCATAGCACCGCACTGCATCACTCAGCACCGCATTGCACTACGCCGCTACTGTATCATCTTGCTACTGCGCCTCTACCTGCTTGCCACCCGCCTCCCTGATCATCTTGCTACTGCCCGCGACCACTTCCTTAGCACCCACCCTGGTGACCTCACCCTCACTGACTTTGTCGACATCCTGACTGCCATAGAGACTTGCCATCACTCCATCGCCCAGACCAGCGGTACTGTGCCGGTCCCTATCTTTCAGGGCTGTGCCCCCGCTCAGTGCACCTTCTCCGACGGTTCTGCTGCTGTGGCTGAGTCCGCAGCTGCAGCGCAGATCCGTTCCGGGAAGGGCCGCCGCCCCAAGACTGGGCGCGGCGGTGGGGGTGGCGGTGCAGGTGGAGGTGGTGGTGGAGTCGGGTCGCCTAGTGGTAGCGCTGACGAGGGGACCCTAACAGGTGCAGCCGAGCAGCCGCCTCAGCAGCCGCAGGTGTCACAGCCGGACACGCACCTGCCGCAGCAGCAGCCCTCGCACCAGCCTCAGCAGCCGTAGCAACCGCAGCAGCAGAGGCGGGCGAGTGGCCTCTCGCCCGGGTGGCCTGGCGCTGGTGGTGGCGGTGGACGTGGTGGTCGTGCGCGTGGTGGGCTGCCGGGTGGCGGGTCGGGTGACGCGTGCTGTCAGTACCAGCTCCAGACCGGTCCTCGCCGTGGTTTTGTTTGCGGTAAGATCGGTCACACCTCCGTCCGCTGTTTCCGTCGCCTGGACGACCTGTTTCGTCAGCGCTTCGGCCCGTCGCCTGACCTCCCCGACTGGCATAGTTTGCTTCGCCGTAGCGTTCAGATCTTTGATATGGACATGGATGAGATTGTTGCTGCCCTGCATGTGATCTATGCTGATGACTCTAGTGTGACTGCTTCTTACTACCCCTTATTGCCTAGTGTAGGCATGTCTAGTCTTGTCTCCCCTGCTGCGTCAGGCGTAGGATCCCCTGCTTTGTTTAGCCTAGGTTCTACTGTCGCTGCTCTGTCTTCAGACGCCACCGCTGCACTCTCCTTCACCCTCGACTCTGACGCTTTTCGGTGTTTCTTCCGTAACTCCACTACGCTGACGCCTCTTGCTACTCCTGCTGCAGTTTTCCTTGCCGACCCCTCCTCTGGCCCGGTAGTCGCTCGTAGTTCCACCACCCTTCCTTGCCCGGCGGTTCCTTCGGGCTCAATTACAGGCCTGCACATCCCCTCGTTCTCCAGGAACCTAGTTGGTGTCGGCTGCCTCCAGGACCTTGGCGTCACCACTACGTTCCCTGGTCACGAGCAGTACGCTGTCTGTACCGAGGCCGCCACTGGTGCCCCCCTCACCACGTTCCCCCGGGACCCGGTGTCCGGCCTGTTCACTCTGGACACTGCGACCCCCCTGGTAGGGACGTCTTCTCAGGTGGTTGCGTCTTCCCAGGTTGCTGCGGTCTGCTCCTGTCGGTCGCTCACTCACGCGACACTCCTGTGGCACCACCGTCTAGGTCACCCCGCCCTCCGGCGTCTGCGTCACATGTCACAGCACGGTCTTGTCCTAGGTCTCCCAAGGTCGTTCCCCGAGTTGCCATCCTCCCCAGCACCACCGTGCACGCCCTGTGTCGAGGGCCGGCTCCGCCGTGCCCCTCACTCCTCCTCGTTCCCCCCCACCGCCATACAGCTACAGACCCTGCACATGGACGTCTGGGGCCCCGCCCTCGTCCACGGGCCGCGTCGAGAGCGCTACTTCCTAGTGCTTGTCGACGACTACACGCGCTACACCACCGTGTTCCCCCTGGAGCGGAAGGCCGATGTGCCTGGTGTTCTCATCCCGTGGCTTGTCTCTGCGCGTGTCCACCGCGGTCTCCTTGTCTTACGTCTCCACTCCGACCGTGGTGGCGAGTTTGCCTCTGGTGTCCTTGGTCGTTTCTGTCGTGCGGAGGGCATCACCCATACGTTCACCCTGCCGGACTCCCCGCAGTAGAATGGGGTCGCTGAGCGACGCATTGGTTTGGTCATGGAGGTGGCCCGTACCTCCATGATCCATGCAGGTGCACCCCATTTTCTGTGGCTGTTCGCTGTTTGCTGCGCCGCTCACTAGCGTAACCTGTGGCCGCACCCCCAGCAGCCCCAGGTTTCGCCGACCCTTCTTTGGTCCGGTTCCCCTGGTGACGCGTCTGCGTTTCACGTCTGGGGCTGCCTTGCTCACGTTCGTGCCTCTGGCACGGACAAGCTCACTGCCCGCACTGTCCCCTGTGTCTTCCTCGGTTTCCCCCTTGACACGTCCGACTGGCACGTCTACCACCCACCGTCTCACCGGTTCTTTCACTCCCGTGACGTCACCTTTGACGAGTCCATCTCCTTCTACCGCCGCTTCCCCCATAGAGGTCCCCCGGTTACTCCCCCCCTGTTCCTGGTCACCCCTTCCCCGGTCGCCCCTGTCCCCCCCCCTCCCCCTCCCCATCCGTCACCGTCTGGTGTGTCTCACATCACTCCCCTCCCATCGGTTGTCCCGGTTGAGGAGTCTGCTGAATCTAGTGGCCCTGCAGTACAGTCCTCGCCGCCTGCCCCTTCCCAGGCGTCGCCTCCTCCGCCGCCTTCGCAGCCGCCGTCGCCGCCGCTGTCGCAGCCGCCACCGCCGCAGCCGTCGCCGCAGCCGTCGCAGCAGCAATTCGTTGACTCTGGCGGTGCTGGCGTTGGGGTGGGTACTAGTCTTGGGGTTCCTGTCGTGGCTTGTCCCGGCGGGCCTGGAGGTGGTACCGATGTTCGCGGGGTTTCGAGCTCTGGGGGTGTTCCTTCTGGGGGTGCTGGAGTGGACTGTTCCAGAGGTAGCCGTGGAGCAGCTTGCCATCCTGGTGTCGGGGTCGTGCCGCCACAGCAGCAGTCACCGCTGGTGTCAGCCCTTCGCCTGCTCGGCCTCCCGTCCCCTGACCACGTATCTATGCCTCCCCTGCCGTCACCTCCCCTTGCTATCTACGGCCCTGTGTTCCCTCCCCCGGACTCATCTCCGGCTCGTCTTCCTCCTCGTTCCCCTACTATGTCCCCTCCTCTGTCTCCTGACCCGACACCTCTGTCTCACGTATAGTCTCGTCGTCCCTCCCGTGTTCGCCCCGTCTCCCCTGTCCCGCGCTCTCATCCTATGTTGTTTTGTTCTCACGCGTCTCGTTCTCCACTCCTACTGTCACCGCCTCTGTCCTCTCTTGTTGTTACGCCTCCCCCCCTGTCTGACTACCTTCGCGCCGCTCGTCCCCTTGTTCCTCGGGTCCTTGCCTCTCCCGTTACCGACCCGTCTGTTCCGGTCTCATGTCTCGACGCTCTTGTCGCTGCGGTCGCTGACTTCGCCTCTACCCGCCGCCTTGACTACGCCACCGCTCTGGTCTCTGACCCTGCCTGTCCTCCGTTTGTCGGGGGTGCTCCTGCCCTCGGCAATGACGTCCTGGAGGACCGCCAGTACAAGCTTGCTTTCCTATCCGAGGCTGCCCATCTCTGTTCCATGCTGTTAGTCCCTGAGGGTGACCCAGACGCTTTCGACATCCCGACCCCTTGCACTTACGCTGAGGCGACCTTGGGCCTCTCAGTGGATAGCTGCGATGGAGCACGAGATGGCATCTTGGAGATCCACCGGCACCTACGTCGATGCAGTTCCTCCACTTGGGGTGAACGTAGTCGATGGCCGCTGGCTCTTCAAGGTGAAGCGCCCTCCTGGAGAGCCGCATGTGTTCAAGGCATGCTACGTGGCTAGAGGCTTTAGTCAGCGTGAGGGGATGGACTTCTGACAGACTTTCGCCCAGACCCCGAAGATGACTACTCTTCGGGCACTGCTACACGTAGCAGCACAGGCTGACTACGAGTTACACTCCCTCGACTTCTCCACTGCGTTTCTTCAAGGCAGTCTACACG
Organism: Closterium sp. NIES-67; assembly: GCA_027943415.1. Lineage (NCBI taxonomy): Eukaryota > Viridiplantae > Streptophyta > Zygnematophyceae > Desmidiales > Closteriaceae > Closterium > Closterium sp. NIES-67. The sequence continues at coordinate 22,711 of BQMB01001548.1, forward strand.
AGCAGGTCTACCTGCGCCGCCCTCAGGGTCTCACTGGTACCTTCCCTCCTGGGACCCAGTCGCTTCTGCGACGCCCAGTCTACGGCTTGCGTCAGGCTCCCCTCGAGTGGCACGAAACGCTGCGTGCTACTCTTGCAGACCTGCAATTCTTTCCATCTTCCGCAGACCCCTCGCTCTTTGTTCGTTCTGGCCAGACTCCGTTCTACATCCTTGTTTACGTAGGCGATCTGGTCTTTGCCACTGCAGACACCACCGCGCTGGCCTTTGTAAAGGCCGAGCTGCTGAGGAGACACGCCTGCACTGACCTATGAGATCTGCACCACTACTTGGGCCTGCAGATCTCTAGAGATAGAGCAGCGCGCACCATCACTCTCACCCAGTCACACTTGGTGCGCCAGGTCCTTCAGAGGTTCGGTCTTCAGTTCTCCTCCGCACAGCCCACACCTCTTCCAGTAGATCACAGGCTCTCTACTCCAGTTCCTGAGAAGTCAGCAGAGCCCAGTGGTCCTTACGCAGAGCTGGTGGTTTGCCTCATGTACCTGATGACTTGCACTCGTCCAGATCTCGCATACCCTCTCAGCATCTTGGCTCGCTTTGTGGCCACAGGCAGACACAGACCTCAGCACTGGTCTGCAGCTAAGAGGGTTTTGCATTATCTCGCGAGTACATCAGGCATGGGGCTAGTGCTGGGAGGACGCAGGCCAGTGGTCCTTATTGGGCACACCGACGCTTCTTGGGCAAACGACGCAGAGACCCTTAGGTCCTCGCAGGGCTACTGCTTTAACCTTGGTTCAGGTGCTGTCTCGTGGAGAGCTACTCGCTCCTTGTCTGTTGCCCAGTCCAGCTGTGAGGCCGAGATCTACGCCGGTGCCATGGTGGCACAGGAGCTACGCTGGCTGACCTTCCTGCTCACTGACTTAAGTGAGCGGCCTAGCTCTGCACCAGTCCTGTACGCTGACAAGAGGGCCATGATCCTCCTGTGTCAGGAGCCTCGACTTGAGGGCAGAGCAAAGCACATCCAGCTGTGGTACTTCCTCCTGCGCGAGCTGCAGCAGCGTCGCCAGGCTCGCGTAGTACACTTGGCCTCCGGTGCCAACACAGCTGATATCTTTACGAAGGCCCTTGCGCCTAAAGATCATCAGCGGCAATGTGTACAGCTAGGCCTTGTTCCTGTTTCCGCTCACCTGCTAGGGCCTTGACTATGTACTGACCTTTATATATATATTTGTTTTGTTCTTGACTAGCCTTGTGGCCTCTCCCAGTGGCTGGACTAGTAGTGCCGCCCTGGTCTTGCCCTTGTACTGGTCTATACTTGTTTGACTGGTCTTTAGACCCTTGACTCAAAGGTTGGACTAGTAGTGCCGCCCTGAGTTGCCGTTTCTCTCATCAGGAACTGCACCTATGTAGTCTAGGGGGTGTGTCAAACATATATATAGTTTAAGTTTGTATAGACTGTATAGGTTCATATCTTAGAGGGTACAACACTTAGGCTTATACCCTTGTACTGTTTTCTCTCGACATTCGATTCTATGTTAAGAACACACCCCCTATGTTAAATTATATATTTTGTTATATAATTGGTAGGCTTGGTAGGTGTTACTGAAACCTACTGTAGAGGGTACAACCCCCCTCCTTGTCTCCCTCTCTTCTATTCTCGACCCCTTTTCTCTCAAATTTCCTAGCCTAAAACCTCTCGCCATTTCTATGGCATCCTACCATTGCTGGCTACCGTAATCCCCCGTATATAACACCCGCCGAAATAGTCACTCCGTGGGTGGTTTATGCGGGGGAGAGCTTACGATAGGGTGCATTTTTGAGAGCACCCGCTTTTAGGGGTTTGCATTTTACAGAACACCCTGCTAGTTTTATGCAGCAAAGAACAGTATTCCATCATTTTCAAGCTCCTCTCGATTCAAAAAAACGAGCAGGATGAAAAATGCAATGTCAACTACCGGTTTGAAAGAAACGGGCAGAAGAATCAACACAGGCTGCAGCGCGAAATCGAAACGTCAGCGAAGGTTGAGATTTAGGAGGATTTCAACCGTCGAAGTCGCGGATTCTGCTGTGATTTGACGATCAAAATCCTCCCGAGCGAAATCCACTCAGGTCTCGACGGTTGCAGGTGCGGCACGAAGCTGGCCCAGACCACAGCACTCAGCAGGGATTGGCCAACGACGCCTGGTTCGTAAGTTTCATCTCAGCGGATGATATGCCTCGTTAACAGCCGCTCCGCGCAGTAGTGAGCTAACATGGCCTGGAACACTCAAATTCAAATTGCATTTAACAGAACACATGGGCACTATATTTTTCCGGGCCACTGTTAAGACCCAATCATTTTTTTTAGTGAATTTTTATAAACACCATAGTGTGTTATATACGGGGATTACGGTACCTTAGTTCAACATGGTATCAGAGCAGGTTCCCCTTCCCGGGCTTGTTCCCCACGCTTCCACCGCGCACTCCTTTCCTACTTGCGATGCCATGGCGGTCGCGTCGTGCTGCTGTGGCGGCATCGTTGTGCCGCGGCCGTCTCGACGCGCTGCCGTGGCGTGGCGTCGACGTCCAGCTGTGGCGGCGTGATGGCGCCGTCGTGCCGCCGTCGCTGCGTCGACGTCCCGCCGCCACATGGACGCCGCTCTGTGACGGCGTCGTTGGGCTGCAGCCGGTCGCGCAACGCCTGTGGCGCTGTTAGACCTGCCGCCCGCTCGCCAGCCACGGGCGTGATTCTGAACCAGCCCCCCCCCCCCCCCCCCCCCCCCCCCCTCCCCCCCCCCCCCGCCCTCTCCTTTTCCTGCGTCCCCTCTTCCTTGCCACAGCCGTCGACTGTCTCGTGAGGGCCTTCTCCACAGCCGATGAGATTGGCCATGCCGCCGAGAGGGTGAGGGCCAGTGCACTCGCCTCTGACGTTTAAGCCGCCGCCGCGGCCGCTGTTGCTGCTGGCATGTTGCCGCCGCACGCCGCCGCTGCCGTCGCTCTCGTCACTGCCGCGACTGCCGCCATTGCCATCTCTCGGGCCGTGGGTGTTGACCGATTCCGGAGTCATCGCGGCTGCTGCTGGGAAAGGGCGGGCTAGGTTACTACCAAGCCTAGGGGGTGTGTTAAATTATATATTTTGTTATATAATTGGTAGGCTTGATAGGTGTTACTGAAACCTATTGTAGAGGGTACAACGCCCCTCCTTGTATCCCTCTCTCTTCTATTCTTGACCCCTTTTCTCTCCTCAACTTTCCTAGCCTAAAACCTCTCGCCATTTCTATGGCTTCCTACCGTTCCTAGCTACCTTAGTTTAACACCCTAGACTAGATAGGGGCAGAGCCTGGTGAGAGACAAACAGCTAAGGGCGGCACTACTAGTCCAACCTCTGAGGCAGGGGTCTAAAGACCAGTCAAAAGAGCACAAACAAGGCAAGAACAAGTCCAGGGCGGCACTACTAGTCCAGCCACTAGGAGAAAGCCACAAGGCCAGTCAGGATAATATATAAAGAGAAATATGTTAAAGTGAAAAGTGTTGACTAGAAAAAGACAAACAAGGGTATATAACCTACTGGGTTAACATACAATATATGATTGAAACACCCCCTAGACTGGATAGGGGCAGTGCCTGATGAGAGAGAAACAACTCAGGATGGCACTACTAGTCCAGCCTCTGAGGCAGGGGTCTAAAGACCAGTCAAACAAGTACAGACCAGGCAAGAGTAAGACTAGGGTGGCACTACTAGTCCAGCCACTGGGAAGAGGCCACAAGGCCAGTCTGGGTAATATATTTAAAGTTCTGTACACAATCAAGGTCCTAGCAAGTGAGAGGCTACAGGAATGAGACCTAGCTGTACACAGTGCCGCTGATGATCTTTAGGCGCAAGCGCCTTAGTAAAGATATCAGCTGTGTTGACACCTGAGGCCAAGTGTACTGCACGAGTCTCGCGACGCTGCTGCAGCTCACGCAGGAGGAAGTACCACAGCTGGATGTGCTTTGCTCTGCCCTCAAGTCGTGGCTCCTGACACCGGAGGATCATGGCCCTGTTGTCAGCGTACAGAACCGGGGCAGAGCTAGGCCGCTCACCCAAGTCGGTGAGCAAGAAGGTCAGCCAGCGGAGCTCCTGTGCTGCCATGGCACCAGCGTAGATCTCAGCCTCACAGCTAGAGTGGGCAACAGACGAGGAACAGGTAGACCTCCACGAGATGGCACCATGCTCCAAGGCTAAAGTAGTAGCCCTGTGAGGACCTGAGAGTCTCGGCGTCGTCTGCCCATGAAGCGTCTGTGTGCCCAGTAAGGACCACTAGTCTCTGTCTTCCTAGCACTAGCCCCATGCCCGATGTACTTGCTAGATAACGCAAAACCCTCTTAGCTGCCGACCAGTGCTGTGGTCGGTACCTGCCTGGGGCGAACCAGGATGCTGAGAGGGTATGCGAGATCTGGACGAGTGCAAGTCATGAGGTACATGAGGCAACCCACAACCTCTGCGTAGAAACCACTAGGCTCAACAGCCTCCTCTGGGACTGGGGCAGAGAGTCTGTGGTCTACTGGCCGAGGGGTGGGTTGTGCGGAAGAGAACTGAAGGCCGAACCTCTGAAGGACCTAGCGCACCAAGTGTGACTGTGAGAGAGTAATGGTGCGCGCTGCTCTATCCCTTGAGATCTGCAAGCCAATGAAGCGGCGCAGCTCTCCTAGGTCAGTGCAGGTGTGACTCCTCAGCAGCTCGGCCTTCACGGCGGTCAGCGCGTGTCTGAATGTAGTAGCAAAAATCAGGTCCTCTACGTAGAAAAGGATGTAGAACGGAGTCTGGCTGGAATGGATGAAGAGCGAGGGGTCTACAGATGAAGGGAAGAACTGCAAGTCAGCAAGTGTAGCACGCGGTGTATCGTGCCACTCATGGGGCGCCTGTCAAAGGCTGTAGACGGGGCACCGGAGGAGCCACTCGGTGCCAGGGGCGAAGGTACCAAAGAAGCCCTAGGGGCGGCGCAGGTAGACCTGCTCGTGTAGACTGCCCTAGAGAAAAGTTGTGGAGAAGTCGAGGGAGTGCAGCTTGTAGTCACGCTGTGCTGCTACGTGTAGCAGTGCCCGAAGAGTAGTCATGTTCAGGGTCAGGGCGAAGGTTTGAAAGAAGTCCACCCCCTCACGCTGACTGAAGCCTTGAGCAACATAGCGCACCTTGAAGACAGGTTGGTCTCCAGGAGGCCGCTTCAACTTGAAGAGCCACCGATCATCGACTACGTTCGCCCCAGGTGGGGGAACTGCATCGACGGAGGTACCGGTGGATCTCCAAGATGCCATCTCGTGCTCCATGGCAGCTATCCACGAAGAGTCCCAGGGTCCCGAGGTGGTCTCAACGTAGGTGCGAGGCGTCGGGATGTCGAGGGCGTCTGGGTCACCCTCAAGGGCTAGTAGCATGGAACAGAGATGGGGAGCGGCCTTAGACAGGAAAGCGAGCTCGAACTGCCTGTCCTCTAGGACGTCATTGCCAAGAGCAGCCACACCCCTGACGGCCGGAGGGCAGGCAGGGTCAGAGACCAGAGCAGTGGCGTAGTCCAGGCGGTGGGTAGTAGCGAAGTCAGTGACATCAACGACAAGAGCCGACAAACTCGAGATAGGAACAGACGGGTCGGTAATGAGAGAGGCAAGGACATGAAGAACAAGGGGATGCGCAGAGCGGACACCGGCGACGGCTGCGACTGCTGCCCGACTCCAACACCAGAACCGCCAGCGACAACATGGCTCCCTCCGAGAAGCCCCACGCCAGCACCCCCAGAGCCCGCTCCAGAACCAGCTCTATCCCGCTCCCCAGCACCCTAGAATGCACGAACTCCAGCGGCGGTGACGACGGCGGCTGCGGCTGCGGCGGCAGTGACGGAGGCGGCTGGGGCGGGGATAGCAATGGCGACGATAGGGGAGGCGAGACTGGGGCAGGTACTGGCGAGGGAAGAGACTCCGCCGAGCCGCGAGAGTCAGCAGACTCCTCAGCAGGGACAACCGACGGGAGGGGGGTAACGTGAGACACACCAGACGGGGCAGGGCGGGGAGGGGGGGGGACAGGGTCGACCGGAGGAGGGGGGGGGCACCAGGAACTAGGGGGGAGTGACCGGGGGACCACGGTGGGGAAAGTAGTGGTGGAAGGAGATGGACTCATCAAAAGTGACGTCACGAGAGTGGGTGGTAGAACTGCCAATCAGACGAGTCGAGGGGGAAACCTAGGAAGACACAGGGGATAGCGTGGGAACGTGAGCATGGCAGCCCCAGATGTGGAACGCAGACGCGGTCCAGAGGAGGGTCGGCGAAACCTGCGACGCGGCCCATGGACAAGGGCGGGACTTCAGAGGAAGAAACAACCTAGTAACCCTCTTTCAAATGTTTATCAATTGATCAAAATTTTGTTGAATGTGTACCGCGGCTTTAAAAGAGACCCAGCTATTTTAAGGATACGTATGAAGTCTTGTGCCACGACGATTGTTGCTGTAGGGTGGACCAATGCCACAACAGCCTATTGCTGCAGGACAAATGATGCCACAAATAATATTGACACCCATAAACTAACGTGAGGAGAGTTGTGAGACGCCACGTCATTCAATCGTTGTTGCATGTAGGTTACTACAACGGTCATGGTTCTGCATTCAGATCCTGTTAAGGCCACTAAATTAGGGCGAATTCCTACAAACAAGGATCAGAATCAAGTTGGATCAGAATCATGCGTGTTAGAATAGCAGAATGGACTAGAACGTGCGAGTATAGGGGAGATAAAGTGTTGGAGTTGTACCCTCTAAGAACAAAAACCTATCTAGCCTATACCTTATACATATAAGCATATGTATAAGTTGACACACCCCCTAGGCTAGATAAGGGGCAGTGCTGAGCAAGGAACACGCAGCTCAGGGTGGCACTACTAGTACAACCTCTAAGTTAGGGGACCGAAGACCAGTCAGCAAGAGTACAAACAAGACAGGAGCAAACCAGGGCAGCACTACTAGTCCGGCCACTGGGAGAGAAGCCAAAAGGCTAGTCAGGAAGGTATGTATAGAGAGGAGTACACAATCAAGGTCCTAGAAAGCAAGTAGCTATAGGAACTAGACCAAGCTGCAAACAGTGCCACTGATAATCTTTAGGTGCAAGCGCCTTAGTAAAGATATCAGCTGTGTTGGCACCGGAGGCCAAGTGTACTACGGGGGCCTAGCGACGCTGCTATAGCTCGCACAGGAGGAAGTACCGCAATTGGATGTGCTTCGCTTTGCCCTTCAGTCGAGGCTCCTAACACAGGAGGATCATGGCCCTGTTGTCAGCGTACAGAACCGGGGCAGACCTAGGCCGCTCACCTAAGTCGGTGAGCAAGAAGGTCAGCCAGTGGAGCTCCTATGCCACCATGGCACCGGCGTACATCTCAGCCTCACAGCTAGACTGGGCAACGGACGAGGAGCGAGTGGACCTTCACGAGATGGCACCTGACCCAAGGCTAGAGCAGTAGCCCTGGGAGGACCTGAGTGTCTTGACGTCGTCTGCCTAAGAAACGTCTGTGTGCCCAGTAAGGACCACTGGCCTGCGTCCTCCCAGCACTAGCCCCATGCCCAATGTACTTGCTAGATAACGCAAAACCCTCTTAGCGGCCGACCAGTGCCGTGGTCGGTGTCTGCCTAGGGCCACAAAGCAAGCCAGGATGCTGAGAGGATATGCAAGATATGGACGAGTGCAAGTCATCAGGTATATGAGGCAATCCACCAGCTCTGCTAAAGGACCAATCGGCTTGACTGACTCCTCAGGAAGTGGAGCAAAGAGCCTAAGGTCTACTGGCAGAGGTTTGGACTAAGCAGAGGAGAACGGAAGACCGAACCTCTGAAGGACCTGGCGCACCACGTGTGACTGTTTAAGAGTGATGGTGCGTGCTACTCTGTCCCTGGAGATATGCAGGCCAAGGTAGCAGCGCAACTCTCCTAGGTCAGTGCAGGTGTGTCTCCTTAGCAGCTCAGCCTTCACGGAGGCCAGTGCGTCTCTGTCTGTAGTAGCGAAGACGAGGTTGTCTACGTAGACTAGGATTTAGAACGAAGTCTGGCCAGCACGAACGAGGAGCGAATGGTCGGCAGAGGACGGGAAGAACTGCAGGTCTGCCAGCGAAGCTCGCAGACTGTCGTGCCACTCATGGGGTGCCTGTCGCAGGCCGTAGATCGGGCGCCGAAGGAGCCACTGGGTCCCAGGAGGGAAGGTACCGGTGAAGCCCTGTAGACGGCACATGTAGACCTGCTAGTGTTGGCTGCCCTGAAGAAAAGCAGTGGAGAAGTCGAGGGAGTGGAGCTCGTAGTCACGTTGTGTTGCTACGTGTAGCAACGCCCAAAGAGTAGTCATCTTCAGGGTCGGGGCGAAGGTCTGAAAGAAGTTCACACCCTCGCGCCGACTGAAGCCTCTAGCAACGTAGCGCGCCTTGAACACCGGCGGCTCCCCAGGAGGGTGCTTCACCTTAAAGAGCCACCGGCCATCGATTACGTTCACCCCAGGTGGGGGAACTGCGTCGACTTAGGTGCCGCTGGATCTCCAAGATGCCATTTTCCTGCTCCATGGCAGCTATCCACTGAGAAGCCCAGAGTACCGAGGTCGCCTCCGCGTAAGTGCGAGGGGTCGGGATGTCAAAGGCGTCTGGGTCCTCCTCAGGGACTAGTAGCATGGAGCAGAGATGAGGCGCGGCCTCGGACAGGAAAGTGAGCTCGTACTGCCGGTCCTCCATGACGTCACTGCCAAGGGCGGGATCACCCTCGACGGACGGAGGACGGTTAGGGTCAGAGACCAGAGCGGTGGCGTAGTCAAGGCGGCGGGTAGAGGCAAAGTCAGCGACGGCAGCGACAAGCGCGTCAAGGCTCGAGACAGGAACAGCCGGGTCAGTAACGAGGGAGGCAAGGACCCGAGGAACTAGAGGACTAGCAGCACGAAGATAGAGGAGGAGGCGCGAAAACAAGCGATGACGGAGGAGGCGAAGGTAGGAGGGGAGGACGAGACACGTGGGAACGAAGCAACATAGAGTGAGAACGTTGAACAGAAGAGACATGACGAGCACGAGAGGGACGGCGAGACCAGTCGTGAGACGGAGGCGTCTGGTCAGGAGACAGAGGAGGAGACACAAGAGGGGAATGAGGGGGAAGACGAGCCAGAGACGAGTCCACTGGAGGGAACACAAGGCCTTAGACTGGACGAGGAGGAGGGGGTGGGGAAGGCATAGGCGAGCGGTCAGGGGAGGGAAGGCCGAGCAAGCGAAGGGCGGACACCGGCGGCGATGGCTGCTGCTGCTGCTCGACGCCGACACCTGGACCACCAGCTGCACCACGGCTACCTCCGAAACAGTCCACTCCAGCACCCCCAAAACGAGCACCCCCAGAGCGAGAACCCTCTCCAGCACCGGTGCCACCCCCAAGCCCGCCAGGACAAGCCAAGACAGGAACCCTAGGACTAGCACCCTCCTCAACACCAGCACCCCCAGAGTCCACGAACGGTTGCTGATGTGGTGATGACGATGGCTGTGGCTGCGGCGGCGGCGGCTGCTGCGACGGCGGATGAGGAGACACTAGGGGAGAGGCAGGTGGCGAGAGCGACGTTGCAGGGCCACTGGAGTTAGCCGACTCCTCGACCGGGAAAACCGACGGGAGGGGAGTAATGTGAGACACACTTTACGGAGCAGGACGGGGAGGGAGGTGGGCAGGGGCTACCGGAAGAGTGGGAATCAGAAATAGGGGAGAGGAAACCGGGAGACCTCGGTGGGGAAAGCGGTGGTAAAAGAAGACAGACTCCTCAAAAGTGGTGTCACGAGAGTGAAAGAAGCGGTGAGACGGCGGTTGGTAAAAGTGCCAGTAAGACGAGTCAAGGGGGAAACCGAAGAAGACACAGGGGACAGTGCGGGCAGTGAGCTTGTCCGTGCCAGAGGCACGAACGTGAGTGAGGCAGTCCCAGTCGTGGAACGCGGACGCGTCACCAGGGAACCCGGTCCAAAGAAGGGTCAGAAAAACCTGCGGCCGCTGGGAGCCTAGGCTAGACAAAGCAAATGGTCCTACGCATGATGCAGCACGGGATTCTGCACTACACACAGGTACTACGCATACTAGAGAACACAGGGTAATAAGATTCGGACACACTAAAAGCGTCAGCATCTAGAGGATGTAAGGCAGAACTAATATGATCCATGTCTAACTCAAAAACATTCACACCGTGGCGCAACAGACTGGGCCAGTAAGGGAGGTCCAGGGCCGGGCCGAAGCTGCGACAAAAGAGGTCGTCGAGGCGGCGGAAGCAGCGGGCGGTCGTGTGCGGGCGGGAGCACACAGTGCCGAGGAGGGGGCCGGTCTAGAGCTGGTACTGGCAGCTCACTGCAACGAAGCTGCCGGTAGACGCCGAGCTGTGAGGACCGCCACTGCGGCCACCACCTCCAAAGGCACCTGGCCACCCCGGCGGGAGGCGGGCCCATGGCTGCTGCTGCTGCTGTGACGATTGCTGCTGCGTCGGTTGCGGCTGTTGCTGCTCCTTGACACTAGGCCCAAGACCCTCGTCAGAACCACTGTCCCTGCCACCACCACCACCACCAGCACCACCACCACGCCCTCCCTTGGGGCCACGACGGCCCCGACGCGGTCGCAGCCGCGGGGACACCGCAGCTGCGGTCTCAGCAGCAGGGGTAACCGAAGCGATCGCGGCTGAAACGTCAGCGTACGTGCACTGAGAGGGAGCACAACCCTGAAAGATAGGGACTGCCGCAACACCGCTCGACTGAGCGATAGTGCGCTGGCGAGTCTCTATCTCAGACAGGGCGGTGACAAAGGCGGTCAGGGTGAGGTCACCGGGGTGCTGGTTGCGAGCAGCGGCTAAGCGGTCCGGAAGGCGCATGGCAATAAGCTGGCTACAGGGCAGCGCAGAATGGTGGGGGGAAGGCAATGAGTCGGGCGTCAGTGCTAGCGGCGTGGTAGCTAGTCTCTAGTGCACGGAGGTGAGTGGCGAGGTCAGCGACAGTGGGGAAAGCGGCAAGATCTAGGAACAGCATGGGGAGGATCAGGCGGCCAGCAGAGGCGGAGGCGGGCGTGGAGTAGCGCTCAACTACTGTATCTAGGAAATCCTTGGCGTTCGTGACAGCAGTGAAGCGTGGACGCTCAGACAGGGGAAGAGCATGACTAATGGCTAGCTGCTCTACGTCATCGCGGGAATCCCAGACAGCGCGAGCAAGCGCAACAGTAGAAAAGGCCTCACGCTCAGCAATGGTGGGGTCAGCAGGGAGGGGATCAGGCGCTGGGGGGCGGGGAAGAAAACCATCAACATGCACAGCCTGGGAGTGCCCATCCTGGCGCTGACCTGTCAGGTGACGGCGGAGATCGACAAGCCAGGCGGCGAAGTTGATCGCGTGCTTCTCCGCGTCGAGGCGGAGTACGTCGTCCGCCATCCTGCAACCTCAGCGTCACAGCTCCAAGGCGGCACAGCGACACGGCGGCACAGCTCCACGGCGGCACAGCGGCACAGTTACTCAGCGGCACGATGGCACAGCGGCGTGGCGGCATAACTCTCCGGCGGGAAGACCGAGCGGAAGGCCGAGCGGGGCGCACAGGGCCCAAGGCGCGTAGTAGGCCGGCGAGGCGCGGTGGGCCGGCGGGGCTCGAAAGGGGCGGCAGGGCGCTAAGGGCCGGTGGAGTGCGAGGGCTAGGTGGAGCGCTAGGGCCAGTGGGCGCTCGAGGGGCTGGTGGGGCGTTTAGGGCCGGCGGAGCGCTAATGGCCGGCGGGCACGCAGGGGGCCGACGGGGCACGCGAGGGCCGGTGGAACGCTACGGGCCGGCTGAGCGCGAAGTGCCGGCGGGCCCGGGAGGGGCCGGCGGGGTACGCGAGGGGCCTGCGGGGCGCTAAGGGCCGGCGGGGCGCTATGGGCCGGCGGGGTACGCGAGGGGCCAGCGGGGTACGCGAGGGGCTGGCGGGGCGGTAAGGGCCGGCGGGGCGTGAAGGGTCGGCGGGCACGCGAGGGGCCGGCGGGGCGCGCGAGGGGCCGACGGGGTATGCTAGGGGCCGGCGGGGTACGCTAGGGGCTGGCGAGGCACTAGGGGCCAGCGGGGCGCGAAGGGGACCAGCGGGCGAGAGAGGGGTCGTCGGGGCGCTAAGGGCCTGCGGGCGCGCTGAGGGCCGGCGGGGCGCGCTAAGGGGAACGACGGGGCGGAAGGCTAGGGCTAGGCCGGAAGCGGGTGGGCGGACCTAACCTAACGATGATACCATGTTAGAACAGCAGAATGGACTAGAACATGTGAGTACAAGGGAGATATAGAGTTGGAGTTGTACCCTCTCAGAACACAAACCTATCTAGCCTAGAACTTCTACATATAAGCATATGTATAAGTTGACAATGTGGTACTACGCGTTGCGAGTGTTTTAATCGCGTTTCAGTGCGGTTCATTTTGCTTATGTGCGTTTCTGATTCTGATGCAACTTTGTAGGAATTCGCCCTTATTGCCGCACATAGACAGACGCCACAAGGCCAGCACCCATCATGCTGATGTCATCGATGATGGCAGCAACGTTCACCACATGGCACGGAAGCTGTTGGGGATGGGTAGGAGGATGGGTAGAGGATGGGTAGAGGATGGACGCAGGGTAGAGCATAGAAGGCATAAAACAGGGCTTTGGCATCAAGCCATCGCAATGAAGCACTGTCATTTCCATGTCTCCACATTGCCCTCATGCCCACTTCCCCCTCATGCCCCACTCCCCTCTCATGCCCCACTTCCCCCTCATGCCCCACTCCCCTCTCATGCCCCACTTCCCCCTCATGCCCCACCTCACCCTCTCATTCCTCCTCCCCTCACGATCCCTCACACCTTGAGTTCCCCTTCCCCTTGCCCCACAGCACGGAAGGCGAGTGTGGGGGCAGCTGCGGGTGGGGATGGCAGCGGCTGGGCCAAACATGTGCTTTGGGGCGCCTCAAACAAGACTCTTTCCACTCACGCCTCACCCCTTCTTTTCATGCCCGCCCGTCTCCCTCGCCCGCTTACGTCTTTCTCTGCCTGCTGGGAGCACGGCAGCACATGGGCTTGTTGGGCCCGCCGGGGGAGGGAAGGGGCAACAGCACTGCCATCCGCAGATGCACCAATGGGAATGCGCCACGTGGCACCGATGACCTCGCTGCCGCACAGGCCGTCGTACCAGAAAGTGAGCACTGAGCCGAAGCGTTCCTGGGGCAATGAAGGGACAATGAAGGGGCGACGAAGGGACAATGAAGGGGCAATGAAGGGGCAATGAAGGGGCAATGAAGGGGCAATGAAGGGGCAATGAAGGGGCAATGAAGGGGCAATGAAGGGGCGACGATGGGACAGTGAAGGGACAGTGAAGGGACAAGGGAGAAGGGGGATGGAAAAGGATGCCTGGAGCGTTAGGAGGGTCCCGGCTCACAATGTGCTCCATTGCCCTCCATCGTATTCATCTGCATGTAATCTTCATCTGCGCAGTGAGAATGACACCTGCATCTGTGCCAGATTCACAGTTCACCTGCAAAACGTGCGCCGCAGGTACCTCCTTGGTATGACAGCAGCAGGACGGGCGGGTCAAAGCCGACCCGGAACGAAGGGGTGGCAGGCAGGCAGAGGCGAGGCGGCAGAGAGGGCGGGTGTGGGAAGGAAGCGAGTCAAGTGAAGAAGCTCACCTGCAAGTGCGCCAGCAGCAGGGCGGGCGGATTGAAGCCAATGAGCAGCGCAGGGCCCGCAGAGGTGAGGCGGTGAAGGGAAGGGGTGAAAGAGGAGGGTGGAGAGGAGGAGGAGGAGGAGGAGGAGGAGGAGGGGTCAGGGTTTAGGGAGGACGGCACTTGTAGCCAACCTGCAAGTGGACGGAGAGGAACATCGTGCATGAACAGTGCAGAAGGGGGCATGACACATGAACAGTTCAGCATGGGGCAAGGAGCATGAATAGTGCGTAAGGGGACATGGCACGTGAACAGTGTGGGAGAGGACACGGGGGTGGTGGGGGGGGGGGGGATGCGGTAAAGGAGAGGCGAGGCGAGGCGAGGGGAGGGGAGGCGAGGGGAGGGGAGGGAAGGGTTCTCCTTTTTCGCAGAGTGGGAGGAGCGCACACTTGGCGGCACTCTGAGCCTCAGAGACTGGGAAAAGATGGCGGTGGTGGTGGGGGAGAGGAGGCGAGGGAAGGAGCAAAACAAACTCACCCTTGGTGGTGCTCAGAGCCTTGGGCGCAGGGAAGAGCACGCGCGGGTGGTGGGGGAGGGACGCAGGGTGCAGGCGAATGATGAGGTCGAAGGAGGTGGCGAGGGGCGAGAGGAAGAGCGACTGCAGCCGGGGAAAGGGGGAAAGGGGAAAGGGAAGGGGGACGGGGGCAGAGGTAAGGGGAAAGGAGGAAGGGGGACGGGGGCAGCGGTAAGTGGAAAGGGGAAGGGGGAAGGGGGGTGGGGGCAGCGGTAAGGGGAAAGGGAGAAGGGAAAAGGGGGAATGGGAAACACGTGAATGAGGCTGGGGAGGTTGCATCGGCAGAGAAAGAAGGAAGGGGCGAGAGGAAAAGAAACGGCCGCGGGGAGAAAAGTGTAGGGGAAAGGGGAAGTTTAGAGAGGAGAGGTTCCATGAGGGGTGGAGAGGTGGTGTGTGGAATGAGGATGGCTGGATGGAGGAGCAAGGCAGCTGTGTGAAGCCTTGGAGGAAGAACAGTCGAGAGCAGAGAAGTGAGTAAGAGGGGGGAGGGGAGTGGGTGTGAGAATGCGATTTGCAGCCGACTCTCAGATGGGGCGGTTTCAAGGGACGGGTTCGCGGCATTCTCCTGTGTGAGAGACCAAATGTTGGAGAAAGGCTCCACCCACCCTCCCCTGCACCCACCTTCCCCTGCACCCACCTTCCACTGCACGGCCCTGTGCTTCTCACCACCTCCCTCCCTCCCCTTCCCTCCTCCCTTTCTGCCTCTCTCCTCCCCTGCTCCCTCCCCTCCCCCATCCCCCTCGCCCTCCCCCGTGATCAGCTGCGCCAACACCTGCTCTGCGCTCTGGGCGAAGGCACACAGACGCTCCAGAGCCTGGATTCGGGAAAAAGCAGGGGATTGGGAGAGACGAAGGTTGAGAAGACAAACGAGGGACAGAAGGACGGTTGGGGACACGCGGATGGTCCAGAGACCGGGAAAAACGAGAGGCGAAGCGGGCCGGAATGGAACAAAAGGAAGAAAAAGGCAGGGGTAGAAGAGGCAGCAAGGGGTAAGGAGAAAAGGCCACGGACACTCGTGCATTCGGCAAACACGTTCAGATTTTCACCCCCGATTCACAGAATGCAAGATCGCCGCAGACCAAAAGCATCTGACCTCAACAGACGGTCCAAGATGCGTCCATGTGTCGCCGTCGCGATCGTACGGCGTGGCGAGGCACATGGCCGGCCGCCTCTCCCTCTCCTTCTCGCCCTCTCTCCCCCCGTCCGCCGCACTCTGCTTGAGCCGCTTCGCCACGCTGCGAGCCGAGCTGCCCAGAGCGTCTCGATGGGGAGGCAGACGAGAGTCAAACCGGGCCTGATGGGTTGAGGGGACACGGGAGCCAGTAGGGAGGAAGGAGAGAGGAGAGGGAGGAGAGAAGCTGATTCTGAGTCGAGTCAGAATTCAACCCAAGTTGGCCAAGGCGTCACGATGGGGAGGCAGGCGGAGGCCAAAACGGGTCTGACGGGGAGGGACGCAGTGGGGGGAGGGAGAGGGGGGGGGGGGGGGGAGGAAGGAGAGGACCAGAATGCCAAACACCCAGTATTCTCCCTGAGCTTCCCGGGGCGTTGCGATGGGGAGGTAGGCGAGCAAGAGGGAGGGATAAGAGGAGACAGAAGTGAGGGAGGCGAGGAGAAAGAGGAGGGAGGAAAGGTGACTTTGAGACGACTCAGTAGCCACCCAAGGCAAGCGAGGGAGGACAGAAAGGGGAGATGCAATGGGAGAAGAGCGAGGGACTCAAAAACGAACGGGAGGCCACATTTAGGAGAGGGAGAGGAGGGAGAGGAGGGAAGGTGAAGAGACGAGAGGAAGATATGGGAGGTGAAAGAGTCGGTGCCTTGAGAAGATGGACGGCAGGAAAAGAAAGGAGAGCAGCGCCCGCCAAAAGCAGACCCAATAGTTTCCTTACAAATGTCAACCCAAAAAAGATCCTCCCTAAGATGGCATCTGGATTATCACCTGAATCTGCTGCACGTCCTCGTGCGAGAAGTTACTGTTCACATCCACTATGAGCGGCTGCGACAGCCAATCATAAGACGCCAGCAGGCGGAAGAACCTGCACCACACCACAGGCGGGGGTATTCACCATTGGTGATGAAGGGGAAGAGAGCGGCCATTGGATGGCGGAATCAAATGCAAGGGTGGAGACACCAACCACAAGAATGGGAGCCCATCTGCTGTTTCACCTGAAAACCCATCTGCTGTTTCACCTGAAAACCCATCTGCTGTTTCACCTGAGCAGTCCAGCGAGGCGTGACTTGGGGGCGAGCAGCGGCAGGGGGTTGGGCGCAATGAGGGTGTGCGCCACCAGCAGCTCCACGGCCTCCTCCTTCAAGTGCGACGAGAAGAGGTGCGCCGCCACCCACCTCTTGGCGAGCCTGTAGTGAGGGAGGCGGGAGAGGGCCAGAGAGGCATGGAGTGAAGAGAAAGGCATGGGTGCCACGTGGTTGTGCGCTGCCAGCAGTTCCACCGCCCCTCCTTCAAGTGCGACGAGAAGAGGTGAGCGGCTATCCACCTCTTGCTGAGACCTGTGGGAGGAACAGGGGAGAGAGCAGAGAGCAGAGAGCAGAGAGCAGAGAGCAGAGAGCAGAGAGCAGGAAAAGGGAAGGGAGAAGGTGCGTGCAATGGGTGTGGGTCAGCTGCATCAGTGCCAGCACGACCACTGGCACCACCATCAGTGCCAGCACGGCCACTGGCCCCACCATCAGTGCCAGCACGGCCACTGGCCCCACCATCAGTGCCAGCACTGTTGTAAAATATGTATCTATACAGCATGCATACCTAGATTAGGAGGTGTAGTCATTATAATTATTGGGGGGTTGTTGGTTGGGTTGACCAACCCCACATTTGGGTTGGTCAAGATTGGATTTGGTCCTAGACATTTGGTTGGCACTATTCCAACCAAATGGTCCTTGGTCCTAGGAACCAACCAATGACCAAGCATCACAATTTATGGTTGCTTGCCTTCCAAGCAATCTCTCCCATTGGTCCACATTGTGGCCAATCGGAGAGCACCACACTTTGTGGTTGCTTGCCCTACAAGCAACCTCTCCCATTGGTCCACTTTATGGCCAATAGGAGAGTCTCCTTGTTTTGTACAATAGAGCCTCTTGGCTCCCTACTCAATTCAATCCTTTCTCCTCTAAGCTAGTTCCTTCAAGCACGACCATTGGCACCACCATCAGTCACTAGCATTTATGTCACGATTACCATGACTGCCACCTTGCGATGGAGCCTGTGAGCCCATTGGGTGTGCTGCGATGCTGCAATGCCATCCCCACACCTACTACTAGCATTGCCACCATCATCTGAACTGTCACCACCACCACCACCATCACTGTCACTGCTACCACCATCAACCACCATCACTGTCACTGCCACCACCACGCCATCACCATCACTGTCACTGCCACCACCACGCCATCACCATCACTGTCACTGCCACCACCACGCCATTACCATCCCTGTTACCTAGCAATCGACCCAAAGGTTGGGTGGCGGCCTGTGAGGCCGTTGAGCGTGCTGTGATGCTGCAGCGTGCGATGGGTCTCAGAGAACGAGGAGGAGGGGAGGGTGGGGAGGGGGGAGGGGGCAATGAGGGGAGTGAGGGAGGAGGAGGAGGGGGAGGAGGTGACGTCCTCTGTTGGTGGGACTGGAGGGAGGGACAGAGGGGTGAGAAGAAAATAAAAGAACATTTGGAAAAAGCGAGAGAGCTCTTCATACATACAGAAATAGATGGGAAACAGGCCTGCCATATTGATTTGTGAAAGAGCACAAGATGGAACGGAAGTATGCATCTCATCATGACATATCCCCGTCCCCACCATACTCGTGCATCATGGCATGGTACAGCATGGCACGTCACCCCTCTCACCATAGTCATCCCTCTCACCATAGTCATGCAGCAGCACCAGGCGGAAGGCAAAGCCCTCCACCATCACATCCACGGCATCCCGAGCCGCTTCCACCTCCACTCCGTGCGGCTGCTGCAGACTGGAGGGGAGGACATGGAGACCGGGAGAGGGGAACGTGAAGATGAGAGGTGAAGGGCGACAAGAAAGGCAAAGCCCCCCACCATCACATCCATGGCAGCACGCGCCGCCTCCACCTCCACTCCGCCCCATGGGCTTGCTGCAAGCTGCAGAGGGAATGGTGGCAGGAGAAAGAGAGATGAGAGGGGATGGAAGAAGGTGAGCATGAGAGCGGAAGGGGGAGCAGCAAAGAAAAATTCATTGACCATCACATCCACGGCTGCCCTTGCCACCTCCACCGCCACCCCATGGAGAACAGGAGGAGAATGGGAAAAAGGGAGGCGAAGGGGGAGAAGGAAGGCAAAGCCATCGAGCATCACATCCATCCACGGCGTTCCTTGCTGCCTCCACCGCCACCCCATGTGCCTCCTTGCTGCAGGTTGGAAATGGGAGGACAAGGGAGAACGGGAGAGGGGAGTAAGAAGAGAAAGGACGATGGGAGGGACAGGGCTGAGGAAAATGCCCTTGAGCTTCACATGACTGCGGCTCTTGCTGCCTCCGCTGCCACTGCGTGTGCCTGGTGCAGGCTGGAGAGGGGGATAGACAAGAACAAGAGCCGCAAGGGGACGCAAGAGAAGGGCAGAAAAGGAGACAAAGGGGAGAGAAAGGGAGAGACAGCGTACAGTAGTGAGCTTAAGAGGCCGAGAGAACGAGGAGGCAGCAATGGTGGTTTGAGCAGCAACGGTGAGGAATGGGGACAAGGAAGGTGGTGATCCAGGCGAATCTGTAGACCGCACCTGTTGGCGATCTGCAGGCAGAAGGCGTGGCGCGTGAGTCGGAGAGCCTCAGGATCGTCCGGCCACTTGCTGGACGCCTCCAGCTGGGGTTGGGAGGGGTGGGGGAGGGGCGGGTGTAAATTGGGGGAAGGGATCATTGGGCGGCACTCAGCTGAAAGGGAGAGAGGCAGAGGAAGTGGAGTGGGGAAGGGGGGGGGGTTAGGGTGCTGATAAATGGGGGGGACGGGATCATCGGACCACATGATAGATGCGTCTCGCTGCCAAACAAGGACAACAACAACAAGGGCATGTAAGCAGGAACGGGCGCACGGGTCACAGAGCGAACATCTTTTTGTTTGAGCCGTCTCACTTTCAATCAATTCCAGCTACCCCTTGTATCACCTCCGTATCACTCTCCCTTTTCCTCCTCTCTCACCCCTTCTCTGCCCATCCCGCCCTAGACATGGGCAGCATGCCGAGCCATGCTCGGCTCGACTCGCCTTATAAGCGAGTCGAGCCGGGGATTTTTTTTGGCCGGCTTGCCCCGAGTCGAGCCGAGTCGAGCCGGTCGAGCCGCGCGGCTCGGCTCGGCTCGTCGGAAAGTTTTGGGCGAGCCAAAGTCGAGCCGGCTCGATTTCGGCTCAACTGTCGAGCCGTGTGGCTCGCCCCCTCCCGGAAATCGAAAGCCCATTTCTGGATTTCGACTTCCAGTAACTCTGAGCGCTGCCTACGCCCACCACGCCAGCCTAGCATGCCTAAACCCCATTAATCTCACTCCGTAAGTTCAGTCAGACATTAACTTAAGTGTTTTAGGTTATTAGGGTTCAGGAAATTACGGTTTCAGGGTACACAGCGACGGCAATTTCTGTTTAGGACCTAGATTTTCTAGGCCTGCCAAACACCCACTTTCTACTCTAGTCAAGAACACTAACCATCACTACTCTGTCGAGTCGAGCCGAGCCGAGCCAAAGTCGAGCCGGCCCTTGGCTCGACCCTCAAACCACAAGTCGAGCCAGCCATTTTCGGGCAGCCGACTCGGGTCGAGTCGAGCCGGCTCGGCTCGACTTTTACTTGGCTCGTCGTCGAGTCGAGCCGATTCGAGCCAGGCTCGGCATGCTGCCCATGTCTATCCCGCCCCTCTTCTGCCCCATCCCGACCTCTCCCACTTCCCCATTGACAAACTCCTCCTTTCCATCCCACGTCTCGTAACTTGCCATCTGTCTGTCCCCGCCCTCCGCCCTCTCCCCCTCTCACCTGCACGGCCACCGGAACAGGGTCAACGCAGCGACGCCACATGCCCTCCCCATACCCTGGCCCCCCGGCAGTGGCTGGAGGGCAGGGCGACGGGGGGAAGGCGGCTGCTCCTCTTGTGGCTGTGGTAGATGGACGAGTGAGGAATGGAGGTTGGGAAGCATGGGAAGAAAAAATGGATGGCGAGGATGCGAGCATGATGATGGGCAAGGGAGGGCAACAGATAGATGGCATGAACGCTGGAGCACAGCGAACAGTCGCACGATTGATGGCACAGAAGCAGCGTCATGAAGGTCTTGAGAAGCACGATGGCTCATAGATCCTTGCGAAGCCATAAGCGGGAGCAGTGAATCCTAGTTCTTGCGCCACCTCGAAACAGTGCTTCATGCACTTTGCACATAAGGTGGGATGAAGGCCCTACGCCTAGATGTGTGAGCGTTCTGGGCATGCAAGGAGGTGGGAGAGGTGGCAGAGCCAGTAACACATGACACATCATGCATGTAAGAACAACGGAATTTACCACCAGAAGATAGCGGAAGGAGAAAATTCCAGGCAGGGAAGGGAAAGAGACGAGAGAAAGATACGAGTGAGGCATTCATCAGGAGAAAGGGGAAGAGGCACGTACCGGGAGAGAGGGAGTGCAGGGCGACAATAGAGAGCGGCAGCGAGGGCAGCTGGCGCAGCAGCGAGGAGAGGCGCTCAAAGGCTGCGCTGAGAGCCGGGGCAGATGATGCTGGGTCTGATCGGGGGGTGGTGGAGGAGAGACAAAGCGCACAAGTGCAAGAGCACGGATGGACACGGTGGTCTGATGAAGGGTAGAGGCGCTCAAGCTGAGAGCTGGGGCAGACGATGGCAGTCTGATCAAGGGGCTCACAAGGGAGAGGATGGGTGGTTGGGAAGGAAGGGGTGGTGGGGAAGGAAGGGGTGGTTGGGAAGGAAGGGGGAGAGAAGTATGGAGAGAGGGACGTGGGAGGGAGCAGAACAGACTGACAGTGTGACCGCACATGGAGAGCAGTGAGGGAAATGCTTGACATAAGAGATGCAGATATTCACAGATTACACACATAGTCCACACCATGGTAACATAGTCCACACCATGGTAACATAGTCCACACCATGGTAACATAGTCCACACCATGGTAACATAGTCCACACCATGGTAACATAGTCCACACCATGGTAACATTGTCCACACCATGGTAACATAGTCCACACCATGGTAACATAACACACGAACAGATGTTAAGTGCCCCCAACTTGGTAACACCATCACATCGAGCCGCATGGTAGACATGGGCTTAGGGTCGAGCCGGCCAGAAAAAATCCCCGGCTCGGCTCGCCCACACAAGGTAGAGCTCAGCCCCGGCTCCAAATTGAGCGGCTCGGCTCGGCTCGACCAGCGTCTTTTCGAGGGGCTTGAGCTTCTAGGTTGGCTTTCAAGAGCGTTTGCCTAACCCTAAAAGTGCCGCTTCCTCCCTCAAATGTTCCTAAGTAAGTAACCCTTATGTACGTGCGCCTTACCCCGGAATTTATGAAGAAGGCATGGTGTGTGAGTAGGCTACTTAGTTGAAGGAAACAGGATGTCAAAGACGACTTTTCACCTCTTGGGCCGAACCGAAAGTCGCAACTACCCATCGAGCCGCGTGCGGGCCAGATTTGAGCCAGCTCAAATCTGGCTCGACGTTCACGCCTGTCGAGCCGAGCCGAGCCGCCGGCTCAGCTCGAGTCGAGCTAGGGGAAAAAAAACAAAAAAACGGTCTGGCTCACCTTTTGGGTGACCCGAGCTGGGTCGAGCCGAACCTGGGTGGTCCCTAAGCCCACGACTACCGTATGGCATCCGCTTGCACATCCCTCCCCACTCACCCTTCCCCTCCACCTTGAGTGCAAAGTGCAGCCCCCCTCCTGTCACTCTCACTTCGCCTTCCTACAGCCCCAGGCGGTGACGTGACAGTACAACACACAGGTACCCACATCCCCTCTGTACTCACCTCCCCCCTCCACACTCCCTTCACCCATACCTTCCCTCTCCAAACTCCCTTCACCCATACCTACCCCCTCCACACTCACTTCACCCATACCTACCCCCTCCACACTCCCTTCACCCATACCTACCCCCTCCACACTCACTTCACCCATACCTACCCCCTCCACACTCCCTTCACCCATACCTACCCCCTCCACACTGCCTTCACCCATACCTACCCCCTCCACACTCCCTTCACCCATACCTACCCCTTCCACACTCCCTTCACCCATACCTACCCCCTCCACACTCCCTTCACCCATACCTACCCCCTCCACACTCACTTCACCCATACCTACCCCCTCCACACTCCCTTCACCCATACCTACCCCCTCCACACTCCCTTCACCCATACCAACCCCCTCCACACTCCCTTCACCCATACCTACCCCCTCCACACTCCCTTCACCCATGCGATGAATTAATATCGCGCGATTTAAATTTAATCACATTTTAATCGCGCTAAAAAACGCGATTTAAATGCGATATGCGATTTTTTAAAAATCGCGCGCGATGTTGCACTGAAACCCACTCTGAAACCCACTACGAAACCACACTGGTTATTTGCACTCTAGCTTACGACTGCCCGTGAGTCAATTTCCCCACAGCCATGGTTTTTTTTTGTTTTTTTTGGGTGTTTTTTTATTCTGTTTTAAAACGCGATGCGATTTAAAATCGCATCGCGCGATTTAATTAAATACCGCATGCGGTTTACATATTCATCGCGCGCAGAACGCGATGTGCGATGATTTTTTTTCCAGAAATTAAATCGCTCGATGCGATTTAAAACCGCATCGCATTTAATTAAATCGCCCCCCAATGCGATGCGATTTAAATCGCAATCGCATTTTGCCCATGTCTACTCCACACTCCCTTCACCCATACCTACCCCCTCCACTCTCCCTTCACCCATACCTTCCCCCTCGCCACTCACCCTTGCCCTCGACCTTCAAGGCGAAGTCCAGCTCCCCTCCAGTCACCCTCACAGCGCACTCCTCCAGCCCCAGGTGGCGTTGCAGGGCAAAGGCGATGAGTCGCGACGGGATGAGGTGGCGCAACGATTGCGTGCCCTCCCACGCTGCGGAAGAGAAGGGTGGAGGAGAGGGAGGGTGTAAGGATGCATTCGAGGGGTGTAAGGATGCATTCGAGGGGTGTAAGGATGCATTCGACGGGATGAGGGATGGCGCTCTGATGGTGAGCCCTCTCATGCAAGACACAGGGGGACAGGAGGGAGAAGGGGTGGAGGACCAGAGGAAGACGAATGGCGAGGGAGGGGGTGAAGATGCACGGCACAATTGGGTGGCGCTTTTCCGCCTGGGCTGAGAGGGGCAGAGCCGCCCTCGGGGTGTGCAGTGGGGATGAGCAGAACGAAGCGGACAGGTGGGACAAGGGAGAAACAAGCTGTTGAAGAGAGGGTGAGGGCAGCACAACAGGCACATGGGAATGCAGAAGCTGCTATTCGCCTCTGCTCTCCCATGTGCCGTGCAGAGCTCTGCCATGTGTCTCTTCATCCCACCAGGAACTCCCCCTCAGCCATAACATCCAGCACCCTCCCACGGCCTCCAAACCTTCTCTCCCTCCCACCGTCCAAGCCCACCCAACCAAACACACCCACCGTGTCAGTGCTGGTGCCATACACCCAGACAACCACCCACCTGTCAACCGGTCTAGCTGGACCCACCCACCGCTCCCAAATCTTCAGGCATCTACGCACCCATCCCCAGGGGCACGTACCCACGGCCTCAGTGACGGTGCCGTCCTTCCAGCGCCGCAGCTCCGCCTTGGGGCCCCAGAAGGCGCGGAACTTGAGCGCCTGGGGGGGAGGAGGAAGGAGGGAGGGCGGGGGGGAGAGTAGCATGCCGAGGTGTCTCAAAGGCAGGGATGGGGGAGCTGTGCAACTGGGGGCGAGAGAGGGGGGCGTAGAGGATGCGCATGGGGTGAGGGGATAACGAGGGGGTGAGGGGGCGACGAGGGGGGTAGAAGGATGGAGTGGAGGGGATCAAGCCAGCAGCATGCGCCATACTACCAACACCCAGCATGCGCCATACTACCAACACCAGCGCATGCGCCATACTACCAACACTAGCAGCATGCGCCATACTACCAACACCAGCAGCATGCGCCATACTACCAACACCAGCAGCATGCGCCATACGACCAACACCAGCCTTAGCCGATCACCTCAGCCTTGTCGTCCAAGAGCTGGGGTCCCCACTAAAGAGGCGGAAGGAGGTGGCTGGCAATGAGGGGGTCCTTGCCAGCACCTGGTAGACTCCCCTCAGCACTGGCGTCGTTCCCCTCAGCATTGCCTTGTGCTCACCTCTGCCTTGTTGTCGGCGCTGGGGCCCTTGTCGACGAGGCGGAAGGCAGTGTCAGGCGACGCCAGCGACACTCCGATGAGCATGGGCGCGCCGGCCACTGCTGGCATGCCCTGCACCGCACAGGGAAGTTAATGCCAGGGCGAGAGGGATGGGAGAGAGGCAGAGGGAGTCAGTCGTGCCCCAATCTGCTCACATTGAATCGAACCCAAATTTGCATCACGCCCTGAACCAGTTAGGCCTTCCACCACACCCGCATGCTCCACCCAGTCGGTACCTCCCTCAAATACACCCTCAATGCTGCTGCCCTCTCCCACTCACAGTGAAAACCAGCCCTTGATGACAACTGAACCCAAATCAGACGCACCTGCTCCAGCCTCCATCCAGCAGGCACCTCCCTGGGATACACCCTCACAGCTGTCGCCCTCTCCCCCATGCCCCTCGCCACCACGCCTGCCGCCACCTCCTCCCTGCGCCGGTGCTGCGACTCATCCAGAAGCAATGCCGCCTGCGCAGTGGCAGGAGGGGCGTCGTGAACTCTGGGATAGGGGAGGGCAGGGGAGGAAGCCAGAGGGGAGGAAGGGATGGGTGGGATTCATGCCATGCCATGCCTGACTGAGGGGAGAGGGATGTTAAAGGAGGAGGCGACTGATGAAATGGGGGGGGCCTGGGGGGAGTGGGAGATTGAGGGGCATGATAGACAAAGAAAAGAGCTGTTTTTCGTGGCAATCCTCTCTCACTTCCCAATCAAATGGCACACGCCGTGATCAAAAGAATCCCAGACATGCAAATGAAATCTCACCGGGCAATCAAATCGAATCTATCCGCCACGGCGCACGGCTGCATGAACGCCAGCATCACTGGCTGCCCCGGCAGACAGGCCACGGGCGCTCCCCCCGACTTGATCACGCTGTAGGTGAGCTGCGCGTCCAGCCGGAACTGGAGCGCATAAAAGGGAGTGGAAAGGGGAAAGGGGGACAGGGGGGGTAGATCGAGAATAGGGCGAAGGAGCAAAGCTGAAGAGGCATGCCATGGGTGTCCCCCCCCCTGGATGACGCTGGAGGTGAAGTGCGCGCCCACACGGATCTGAGAGGGACCATGGGTGAGAAAAGGGGCGAGGAGATTAAAGCGCGAGGTGGAGGAACAAGCTGCTGGTGCTCCCCCCAATCTGATCACACTGTACGTGAACTGCGCGTCTGGGCGGATCTGAGAGTACGAAAGACGGAGAGATGAGGGGACGAGTGGAGGAGTACAGCGTGCAGAAACAACTAGCCATGGCACTCCCCCCACTTGATCCCATCCCCCTGCAGGTGAAGAGCGCATCTGGGCGGATCCGGAGGGAATGATAGGAGATGGGAGATGGGAGATGGGAGATGGGAGATGGGAGATGTGAGATGGGAGAGGCCCTGGTTGAATCCACAAGCCACCACCGATGCTCCCTCCCCCGGACTTGATCACAGTAGGTGAAGTGCACATGTGGGCGGATGTACAGAGCGTAACGAGGTGGATGACAACTCACCACCGATGACAACTCACCACCGATGACAACTCACCACCGATGACAACTCACCACCCATGAGAACACACCTCTGCGTGGCGTAACGAGAAAGCTGCAGCTGCTTCGCACAAGGCACGCTTGTGGCGAGCTGAGAGCCGTTTGCTCCTGGACGAGCTGAGAGCTGCTGAGTGGCGCATCACAATTCACTCACTGGGTGCAAGCATGTTCTGTCTGCATTTGCTGCAACCTGGGTGCATGAATCGTCTTTACATGGTGCAGGGCGTACCTGGTGCAGGGCAGACTTGGAGACTCTGGAGGCGTAGTTGACGGTCCCTGAGGGGTCGCACAGCACCCAGTCGAACGCCCTCTGCATGTCCCTGCGCGCCTGGTGGGGCGATGGGAGGAGGGAAAAGGACAAAGACAGTTTCACATGGACAAAGACTGTTTTGTTGTAAAATATATATCTATACAACATGCATGCCTAGATCAGGGGGTGTAGTCATTATATTTATTGGGGGGTTGTTGGTTGGGTTGACTAACCCCACATTTGGGTTGGTCAAGATTGGATTTGGTCCTAGACATTTGGTTGGCACTATTCCAACCAAATGGTCCTTGGTCCCAAGACCCAACCAATCACCAAGCACCACACTTTGTGGTTGCTTACCTTCCAAGCAACCTCCCCCATTGGTCCACATTGTGGCCAATCGGAGAGCACCACACTTTGTGGTTGCTTGTCCTCCAAGCTACCTCTCCCATTGGTCTACATTACGGCCAATGGGAGACTTTCCCCTCCATCTCTTCCTTGCTCCAATGTTTGTACAATAGAGTCTCTTGGCTCCCTACTCAAACTATCATTTTCTCCTCAGAGCTAGTTCCTTCATGTTTCACACGGACAAAGACAGCTTCACATGGACAAAGACAGCTTCACATGGACAAAGACAGCTTCACATGGACAAAGACAGCTTCACATGGACAAAGACAGCTTCACATGGACAAAGACAGCTTCACATGGACAAAGACTGTTTCACATGGACAAAGACTGTTTCACATGGACAAAGACTGTTTCACATGGACAAAGACTGTTTCACATGGACAAAGACTGTTTCACATGGACAAAGACTGTTTCACATGGACAAAGACTGTTTCACATGGACAAAGACTGTTTCACATGGACACAGACTGTTTCACACGGACAAAGACAGCTTCACATGGACAAAGACTGTTTCACATGGACAAAGACTGTTTCACATGGACAAAGACTGTTTCACATGGACAAAGACTGTTTCACATGGACAAAGACTGTTTCACATGGACAAAGACTGTTTCACATGGACAAAGACTGTTTCACATGGACAAAGACTGTTTCACATGGACAAAGACTGTTTCACATGGACAAAGACTGTTTCACATGGACAAAGACTGTTTCACATGGACAAAGACTGTTTCACATGGACACAGACTGTTTCACACGGACAAAGACAGCTTCACATGGACAAAGACTGTTTCACATGGACAAAGACTGTTTCACATGGACAAAGACTGTTTCACATGGACAAAGACTGTTTCACATGGACAAAGACTGTTTCACATGGACACAGACTGTTTCACACGGACAAAGACAGCTTCACATGGACAAAGACTGTTTCACATGGACACAGACTGTTTCACACGGACAAAGACAGCTTCACATGGACAAAGACTGTTTCACATGGACAAAGACTGTTTCACATGGACAAAGACTGTTTCACATGGACAAAGACTGTTTCACATGGACAAAGACTGTTTCACATGGACACAGACTGTTTCACACGGACAAAGACAGCTTCACATGGACACAGACTGTTTCACACGGACACAGACTGTTTCACATGGACACAGAGTCATGCATTTACAAAAACTAATGGCACGGTGATTACGGGGGACGGTGAGCACCGGAGGGTAGACACGGGCACAAGCCAAGCCACACCTGGCTCGGCTCGGCTCGGCTCGCCTTAAAAACGAGCCGAGCCTCTCTTTTTGTACCCGGCTCGACTCGAGCCGAGCCGGCTCGAGCTGGCTCGTTTTCGAGCCAGCCGGCTCGCGGCTAGGGAAAGGGGGCCTTCGCGACTGTCAAATTCCAGATCGACAAACCCCCCCGCGCCCATTTTGTCTGCCAACCCTAACCTCACCCTGCCGCCCTAGTCTATCGACCTCAGCCAGCCCTATTTAAACCTGCAGCTCCTGATAGTTGTGTAAGATGTAGAACCAGACGATCAGCTAAACAATCTGGATAATCCCCCAGACTAGAGACCCCAAACCCCGTGGCCCCAATTAACAGCCGACACAAGCCCCCCTGACGAGCCGAGCCGAGCTGGCTTGCCGGCGAGCCGGCCCCGGCTTGACCCAATTTTCACGAGCCGAGCCGGGGATCCTGAGGACCCGGCTCGAGGCGAGCCGAGCCGAATCGACCGGCGAGCCGGCTCGGCTCGACCCCAAACGAGCCGAGCCGAGCCAGGCTCGGCTCATGCCCATGTCTACCGGAGGGTGAGGACCGGAGGGTGAGCACTGGAGGGTGAGCACCTGAGAATTCGCCTGGAGTGCATTGGGGGAGCCATCAGGAGCGGTGAGGAAGATGGGCTGCTGGAGCAGATCCGTGCCGCCTGCCCCCGTGGCAAGGAGAGG
This sequence comes from Closterium sp. NIES-67, assembly GCA_027943415.1. NCBI lineage: Eukaryota > Viridiplantae > Streptophyta > Zygnematophyceae > Desmidiales > Closteriaceae > Closterium > Closterium sp. NIES-67. Next base: position 51,357 of record BQMB01001548.1, read on the forward strand.
TAGGAGGGGGGGGGATGGGGCGCCAAGGAGGGGGAAAGGGGAAGGGGAGTAAGGGGGAAGGGGAGTAAGGGGGAAGGGGAGTAAGGGGGAAGGGGTGGAGGGCACAGGTAGAGTCGAGGTGGCTGGGCTGCTGGAGATCAGTTTTGGGTGACCCTCGAGAGAGGTGGGGATGGACAGGTGTAGTGCGGATGGCGAGAACAGCACTTGAGCATCAGAGATGAATACAGTACACATGTGAGCACTGCTCATACCCATGGCATCCATGCCACATACCCGTGGCATATATGCCACATACCCATGCGGGGCGTCCATGTCCATGCCACATACCCATGCCATGCCATGCCACATACCCATTGCCTCCATGACACATCGGAATATCTGGAATGCTGACATGGCAGGTGTGATGCGGCGGTGGGGGTTGTGGGGCGACGCCAGGTGGGCTGCCAGTAGGGACAGCTGGAATCCATTCAGCCAATCAGCAGGCGCCACCTGGCGCTTGGTGCCGTACCGCTGGCGAGCCCAGATCTGGGACGTAATGTGCACGCGACACGTGGCACGAAGGGTGCGGGGGTGATGGAGGGAGTGAGCGGTGACATGAGGGTGGCAACCCAAGCTTTACCATGAATAGTATTGAATATCAAGTGACTATCATGAACAGTATTGTACATCAAGGTGACTATAAAAAAAAGACATTGCTTCACACGATGGGGAACAGCAACTTAGATCGGGCTGCTGAAGCGATGGCAAAGCGACGGAAGAAAGCTGGAATGCTAGCGAGAAGGAGAAGGGTGCCTCGCGACAATCACCTTCAGCAGCACCAACCCGTGTGGCAGAGCGGGCACAAGCGCCATGGCATGTGAGATGACGTCATGGGCCTCCATGTGTGCACCATCCTCCACCACCCCCATGTTGTACTTCGGGGTTGCCAGCAGCTCGCCCCCTGTCATGCGTGGGTTGGGAGGAAAAGGGCGCATGGCACATGGCAGACAAAAGCAGTGCACGGTGCATGGGATCGGAGCCGAATGCAGCCATGAGCCTCCATGTGCGCGCCGCCCTCCAGCAACCCCATGTTGTGCCGCAGTGTTGCCAGCAGCTCGCCGCCTGTGGTGATAGGGCGAGGGAGAGGCGGCAGTGCGTGGGAGGGAATCGAGCACAGTAACGAGAAAGGGGAGGAGAGAGCGCAGTATATGGGAGAGGAGGAGGCATGCGCGTTGGACGGGGCACTGGAAGGAAAGGCACTGTCCAGGGCAGCCATGATGGGTGCACAACTAATACGTCCAACTTGCAACCCTTCGCAGATTGTGTGAGCAGGGTGCGAGCTGGTGGCAAGGGGAGGCATCACGGGCATGCCATTGGTGGTGCACCAGTGGCCGTCATGGGGGCTGCACAATGTGCAGGCCGCTGCCGCAGAATGTGCAGGCTGCTGTCGCACAATGTGCAGGCCGCTGCCGCAGAATGTGCAGGCCGCTGCCGCACAATGTGCAGGCCACTGCCGCACAATGTGCAGGCCGCTGCCGCACAATGTGCAGGCCGCTGCCGCACAATGTGCAGGCCGCTGCCGCAGAATGTGCAGGCCGCTGCCGCAGAATGTGCAGGCCGCTGCCGCACAATGTGCAGGCCGCTGCCGCACAATGTGCAGGCCGCTGCCGCACAATGTGCAGGCCGCTGCCGCAGAATGTGCAGGCCGCTGCCGCAGAATGTGCAGGCCGCTGCCGCAGAATGTGCAGGCTGCTGCCGCACAATGTGCAGGCCGCTGCCGCAGAATGTGCAGGCGGCTGCCACAGAATGTGCAGGCCGCTGCCGCAGAATGTGCAGGCCACTGCCGCACAATGTGCAGGCCGCTGCCGCACAATGTGCAGGCCGCTGCCGCACAATGTGCAGGCCGCTGCCGCAGAATGTGCAGGCCGCTGCCGCAGAATGTGCAGGCCGCCTCCGCAGAATGTGCAGGCCGCTGCCGCAGAATGTGCAGGCCGCTGCCGCACAATGTGCAGGCCGCTGCCGCAAAATGTGCAGGCCGCTGCCGCACAATGTGCAGGCCCCTGCCGCACAATGTGCAGGCCGCTGCCGCAGATTGTGCAGGCCGCTGCCGCAGAATGTGCAGGCCGCTGCCGCAGAATGTGCAGGCCGCTGCCGCAAAATGTGCAGGCCGCTGCCGCACAATGTGCAGGCCGCTGCAACAGAATGTGCAGGCCGCTGCCGCAGAATGTGCAGGCTGCTGCCGCACAATGTGTAGGCCGCTGCCGCACAATGTGCAGGCCGCTGCCGCACAATGTGCAGGCCGCTGCCGCACAATGTGCAGGCCGCTGCCGCAGAATGTGCAGGCCGCTGCCGCACAATGTGCAGGCCGCTGCCGCACAATGTGCAGGCCGCTGCCGCAGAATGTGCAGGCCGCTGCCGCAGAATGTGCAGGCCGCTGCCGCAGAATGTGCAGGCCGCTGCCGCAGAATGTGCAGGCCGCTGCCGCACAATGTGCAGGCCGCTGCCGCAGAATGTGCAGGCCGCTGCCGCAGAATGTGCAGGCCGCTGCCGCAGAATGTGCAGGCCGCTGCCGCAGAATGTGCAGGCCGCTGCCGCACAATGTGCAGGCCCCTGCCGCAGAATGTGCAGGCCGCTGCCGCACAATGTGCAGGCCGCTGCCGCACAATGTGCAGGCCACTGCCGCAGAATGTGCAGGCCGCTGCCGCACAATGTGCAGGCCCCTGCCGCACAATGTGCAGGCCGCTGCCGCACAATGTGCAGGCCCCTGCCGCAGAATGTGCAGGCCGCTGCCGCAGAATGTGCAGGCCGCTGCCGTAGAATGTGCAGGCTGCTGCCGCACAATGTGCAGGTTGCTGCCGCACAATGTGCAGGCCGCTGCCGCACAATGTGCAGGCCGCTGCCGCAGAATGTGCAGGCCGCTGCCGCACAATGTGCAGGCCGCTGCCGCACAATGTGCAGGCAGCTGCCGCACAATGTGCAGGCCGCTGCCGCACAATGTGCAGGCCGCTGCCGCAGAATGTGCAGGCCGCTGCCGCACAATGTGCAGGCCGCTGCCGCACAATGTGCAGGCCCCTGCCGCAGAATGTGCAGGCCGCTGCCGCAGAATGTGCAGGCCGCTGCCGCACAATGTGCAGGCCGCTGCCGCAGAATGTGCAGGCCGCTGCCGCAGAATGTGCAGGCCGCTGCCGCACAATGTGCAGGCCGCTGCCGCAGAATGTGCAGGCCGCTGCCGCAGAATGTGCAGGCCCCTGCCGCACAATGTGCAGGCCGCTGCCGCAGAATGTGCAGGCCGCTGCCGCACAATGTGCAGGCGGCTGCCGCACAATGTGCAGGCCGCTGCCGCAGAATGTGCAGGCCGCTGCCGCACAATGTGCAGGCCGCTGCCGCAGAATGTGCAGGCCGCTGCCGCAGAATGTGCAGGCCGCTGCCGCAGAATGTGCAGGCCGCTGCCGCAGAATGTGCAGGCCAATGCCGCAGAATGTGCAGGCCGCTGCCGCAGAATGTGCAGGCCGCTGCCGCAGAATGTGCAGGCTGCTGCCGCACAATGTGCAGGCCGCTGCCGCACAATGTGCAGGCCGCTGCCGCACAATGTGCAGGCCGCTGCCGCACAATGTGCAGGCCGCTGCCGCACAATGTGCAGGCCGCTGCCGCACAATGTGCAGGCCGCTGCCGCACAATGTGCAGGCGGCTGCCGCACAATGTGCAGGCCGCTGCCGCACAATGTGCAGGCCGCTGCCGCAGAATGTGCAGGCCGCTGCCGCACAATGTGCAGGCCGCTGCCGCAGAATCTGCAGGCCGCTGCCGCAGAATGTGCAGGCCGCTGCCGCAGAATGTGCAGGCCGCTGCCGCAGAATGTGCAGGCCGCTGCCGCACAATGTGCAGGCCGCTGCCGCACAATGTGCAGGCCGCTGCCGCACAATGTGCAGGCCGCTGCCGCAGAATGTGCAGGCTGCTGCCGCAGAATGTGCAGGCCGCTGCCGCACAATGTGCAGGCCCCTGCCGCAGAATGTGCAGGCCGCTGCCGCACAATGTGCAGGCCGCTGCCGCACAATGTGCAGGCCACTGCCGCAGAATGTGCAGGCCGCTGCCGCACAATGTGCAGGCCGCTGCCGCACAATGTGCAGGCCGCTGCCGCAGAATGTGCAGGCCGCTGCCGCAGAATGTGCAGGCCGCTGCCGCAGAATGTGCAGGCCGCTGCCGCACAATGTGCAGGCGGCTGCCGCACAATGTGCAGGCCGCTGCCGCAGAATGTGCAGGCCGCTGCCGCAGAATGTGCAGGCCGCTGCCGCAGAATGTGCAGGCCGCTGCCGCAGAATGTGCAGGCCGCTGCCGCACAATGTGCAGGCCGCTGCCGCAGAATGTGCAGGCCGCTGCCGCAAAATGTGCAGGCCGCTGCCGCACAATGTGCAGGCCGCTGCCGCACAATGTGCAGGCCGATGCCGCACAATGTGCTGGCCGCTGCCGCACAATGTGCAGGCCGCAGCCGCACAATGTGCAGGCCACTGCCGCAGAATGTGCAGGCCGCTGCCGCACAATGTGCAGGCCGCTGCCGCACAATGTGCAGGCCGCTGCCGCAGAATGTGCAGGCCGCTGCCGCAGAATGTGCAGGCCGCTGCCGCAGAATGTGCAGGCCGCTGCCGCACAATGTGCAGGCCGCTGCCGCACAATGTGCTGGCCGCTGCCGCACAATGTGCAGGCCGCTGCCGCAGAATGTGCAGGCCACTGCCGCACAATGTGCAGGCGGCTGCCGCACAATGTGCAGGCCGCTGCCGCACAATGTGCTGGCCGCTGCCGCACAATGTGCAGGCCGCTGCCGCACAATGTGCAGGCCGCTGCCGCAGAATGTGCAGGCCGCTGCCGCAGAATGTGCAGGCCGCTGCCGCACAATGTGCAGGCCCCTGCCGCAGAATGTGCAGGCCGCTGCCGCAGAATGTGCAGGCCGCTGCCGCACAATGTGCAGGCCACTGCCGCAGAATGTGCAGGCTGCTGCCGCACAATGTGCAGGCCGCTGCCGCACAATGTGCAGGCCGCTGCCGCAGAATGTGCAGGCCGCTGCCGCAGAATGTGCAGGCCGCTGCCGCAGAATGTGCAGGCCGCTGCCGCACAATGTGCAGGCGGCTGCCGCACAATGTGCAGGCCGCTGCCGCAGAATGTGCAGGCCGCTGCCGCACAATGTGCAAGCCGCTGCCGCAGAATGTGCAGGCCGCTGCCGCAGAATGTGCAGGCCGCTGCCGCAGAATGTGCAGGCCGCTGCTGCACAATGTGCAGGCCGCTGCCGCAGAATGTGCAGGCCGCTGCCGCAAAATGTGCAGGCCGCTGCCGCACAATGTGCAGGCCGCTGCCGCACAATGTGCAGGCCGCTGCCGCACAATGTGCAGGCCGCTGCCGCACAATGTGCTGGCCGCTGCCGCACAATGTGCAGGCCGCTGCCGCACAATGTGCAGGCCACTGCCGCAGAATGTGCAGGCCGCTGCCGCACAATGTGCAGGCCGCTGCCGCACAATGTGCAGGCCGCTGCCGCAGAATGTGCAGGCCGCTGCCGCAGAATGTGCAGGCCGCTGCCGCAGAATGTGCAGGCTGCTGCCGCACAATGTGCAGGCCGCTGCCGCACAATGTGCTGGCCGCTGCCGCACAATGTGCAGGCCGCTGCCGCAGAATGTGCAGGCCACTGCCGCACAATGTGCAGGCGGCTTCCGCACAATGTGCAGGCCGCTGCCGCACAATGTGCTGGCCGCTGCCGCACAATGTGCAGGCCGCTGCCGCACAATGTGCAGGCCGCTGCCGCAGAATGTGCAGGCCGCTGCCGCAGAATGTGCAGGCCGCTGCCGCACAATGTGCAGGCCCCTGCCGCAGAATGTGCAGGCCGCTGCCGCAGAATGTGCAGGCTGCTGCCGCACAATGTGCAGGCCACTGCCGCAGAATGTGCAGGCTGCTGCCGCACAATGTGCAGGCCGCTGCCGCACAATGTGCAGGCCGCTGCCGCAGAATGTGCAGGCCGCTGCCGCAGAATGTGCAGGCCGCTGCCGCAGAATGTGCAGGCCGCTGCCGCACAATGTGCAGGCGGCTGCCGCACAATGTGCAGGCCGCTGCCGCAGAATGTGCAGGCCGCTGCCGCACAATGTGCAAGCCGCTGCCGCAGAATGTGCAGGCCGCTGCCGCAGAATGTGCAGGCCGCTGCCGCAGAATGTGCAGGCCGCTGCTGCACAATGTGCAGGCCGCTGCCGCAGAATGTGCAGGCCGCTGCCGCAAAATGTGCAGGCCGCTGCCGCACAATGTGCAGGCCGCTGCCGCACAATGTGCAGGCCGCTGCCGCACAATGTGCAGGCCGCTGCCGCACAATGTGCTGGCCGCTGCCGCACAATGTGCAGGCCGCTGCCGCACAATGTGCAGGCCACTGCCGCAGAATGTGCAGGCCGCTGCCGCACAATGTGCAGGCCGCTGCCGCACAATGTGCAGGCCGCTGCCGCAGAATGTGCAGGCCGCTGCCGCAGAATGTGCAGGCCGCTGCCGCAGAATGTGCAGGCTGCTGCCGCACAATGTGCAGGCCGCTGCCGCACAATGTGCTGGCCGCTGCCGCACAATGTGCAGGCCGCTGCCGCAGAATGTGCAGGCCACTGCCGCACAATGTGCAGACGGCTGCCGCACAATGTGCAGGCCGCTGCCGCACAATGTGCTGGCCGCTGCCGCACAATGTGCAGGCCGCTGCCGCACAATGTGCAGGCCACTGCCGCAGAATGTGCAGGCCGCTGCCGCACAATGTGCAGGCCGCTGCCGCACAATGTGCAGGCCGCTGCCGCACAATGTGCAGGCCGCTGCCGCAGAATGTGCAGGCCGCTGCCGCAGAATGTGCAGGCCGCTGCCGCACAATGTGCAGGCTGCTGCCGCACAATGTGCAGGCCGCTGCCGCACAATGTGCTGGCCGCTGCCGCACAATGTGCAGGCCGCTGCCGCAGAATGTGCAGGCCGCTGCCGCAGAATGTGCAGGCCGCTGCCGCACAATGTGCAGGCCGCTGCCGCAGAATGTGCAGGCCGCTGCCGCAGAATGTGCAGGCCGCTGCCGCACAATGTGCAGGCCGCTGCTGCACAGTGCCGCATTCCAACTCAACTCACCTCAACTCACCTCGATTCGCCTCAACTTCTCACACGCCCACCTTTGGAGGTAGCTTGCCGCACATTGTTGCGGGAGGGTGCGAGCTTGCGTGAGGGGAAGGTGCTGGGCGGCAGACAGGGGATGAGACGCAGGGGCCAGCCCTTGCAGGCGCCTGGGGGGGGAGGGAGAGAGCAGACACACAACACACAACACAAGCTGAGCCACATCCGGCTCGGCTCGGCTCGGCTCGGCTCGCCAAAAATGGCGAGCCGAGCCTTTCTTTTTGGGATCCGGCTCGGTCGTGCCAGCCAGCTCGACTCGGCTCGTACACGATGTCCTCGTCGAGCTGGGGTCGAACTGGCTCGTCCCCGGCTCGATTTCGAGCCAGGTGGCTCGCCACTCGATTTCCAGGGTAAAATTTCCCCCTCGACAAAACTTGTCTCCCCTTTCTCTCTCCCACCAACAACTCCTGGTCTATGTTCCTGCAAACGCTCTGGCGGTGCAGCGTTTAAACACTGCGTTTAAACGGTAAACGCTAAATACCCGCCCAAAATGTTTGACGCGGAATTCTTTCCTGCGACATTGCGACCTGGCGAATTCAACCAGTCGCAAAACCCATCCAAACCTTTTTCCCTGCTCAACCGCACTGCACACTATTGCATCTACAACTTCCAACCTTGCCTCTAACACCCTCCTTCCTCCTCACAATCTACTTCCCGTCAATTCCGCGAACCCTAGAATTCTGCGCGCCAAGGAGTATCTCATTAGGTTAGTTCCCGCGAGAAATCTTACGCTCATGCCCATGTCTAGATGGGGGAGAGAGGATGGGGGAGAGAGGATGGGGGAGAGAGGATGGGGAGAGTGAGAGAGGATGGGGGAGAGAGGATGGGGGAGAGAGGATGGGGGAGAGAGGATGGGGGAGAGAGGATGGGGGAGAGAGGATGGGGGAGAGAGGATGGGGGATAGAGGATGGGGGAGAGATCAACTCACGGGGGACGACAATGAGGATGGGCTAGCACGTCATGGCACGGCATGGGTGCACTTTGTGCATCACAGCATGGGTGAGCCACAGACACACAATCAACTCACGCGGAATGACAGCGAGGATGGGCTTGCACACGTCATCCCTCAGCGTGCTCCACTCCACGGCTGCCACCCAATCACACTGCGCCAGGTGGCGGGCCAGAGTGGCAAGGTACAGCGCCCGCCTGGCGAAGTAGCGGTGGTTCAAGATGTCCTTCTCGCGGAAGCACGCCTGCACGGGTGGAGATGGGGGGGTGGGATAGGGAGGATTGGCGGGGCGGGTGTAAAAGAGGCTGTGGCACACGGCTGTGCCGCATGGCTGCAGAGGAGCGCCCTCAGAATGCGGGAGGATGTGTCCATACATACATTAGCAGCAGGATGCGTGTGTGCCACAGTGTGTGTGCCTCGCCACATGCGCCTTTCTATCACCTTGGGCATCCCCACAGCCACATGCTCATGTGTCCATGGCCTCGTAACAGTGCCCACGCACCCAGCACCCCCACAGCCCATGCACCCAGTACCCCCACAGCCAAAGTGCAAAAAAACGGCGTTTAAATTTATTTATTTTCCCGTATTAAACGGGTTCGTATAAAACGGCCGTTTAATACCATTAAAACGGTCAAAAGTGGTATTTTGTGACTGGTGCAAAAAAACGGTTCTTTTATACGGTCGTTTTTCTCGTACCGTCGTAAAAAACGGTGGTTCACTTTATATCAAAGAGGGTGAGGAGGACTAGGAGAAGGAGGAGGACGACTAGGGCGAGGAAGGGGAGGACTAGGGTGAGGAGGAGGAGGACTATTAGGAGGAGCAGAGCCGGAGTAGGAGAACTAAGAGGAGGACAACAAGGAGGACGAGTCACTAGACCGAGAAGAACAATGAAAAGAGGTCTAGGAGGACACGGATGGAGGTTGAAGTTTTGGAACAAAAAAAAAACAAACAAACAAACACGGGGAAAAAAAAAAACGGCAGAATTTGCACAAATCTGCTGTATAAAACGACCGTAAAAAACGGACCGTTTAATACGGAAACCGTTTTTTTGCACCTTGCCCACAGCCCATGCACCCAATACCCCCACGCACATACAACCAAATCCTCCATATCCAGTGTGCATGTACACAGTACCACGGCAGTGGCGATTTCATCTCTCACCTGGGGCATCTCCACTGCCACATCCACATGCGTGCACGGCCTCGCAACACTGCCCACACCAGCACCCCCGCCATCACCACCATCACCACCATCACCACCCCCAGACGAGTGCCCACGCGCGTGCGAGGCAGCAGGTGAGCCGGCATGGGCGTAGCTGCCCACCACTTGCATGCGGGTGGGCGGGTGGAAGGCGAAGGCGAGGCTCCTCATCCCCTCCTGCCCCACCAGCCCTTCCACGTATGGCAGAGCGGCGTCTGCTGTCACCTGCAGGGGAAACAAGGGGTTGAGGAAAACATTGAGGCATACAACACTATAATTCGCACCCTGCCGCCCCAGCAATCCTCTTGGGGAGAAGCGTCTGCCTGCACAGCGGAGCAGGGAGGCAGGGGCGTGCCTAAAGGCATGAGCATAGGCCCGGCCCAGCCCAGCCCGTTTCTGGTCGGCCCGGCTAGGCCTCGCCTCGGGCCAGGCCAGGCTGGGCCAATGTCGGGCTGACCTTGGGAACTCCCCGGCCCGTACCTGGGATAAGGGGTCGGGCCGGCCTTGGCCCAGGGGCAGGCCGGAGCAGGCCGAGGGCAGGGCGGGCCGGGCCAGGCCGCCTAAGGTCAGGCCGAAATTCAGGGATGGGCAGCCCGTGCCCGGCCATTTCCGGGCCCACTGGGCATTTTGCTCATGCCTAGGCGCCGCCATGTTGAGACGCTTACAGGACTCTCATCCCCTCCTGCCGCAGCAGCCCCTCCAAAAAGGGCAGATGGGGGTGCGCCTGCTGTGAGCTGCAGTGCAGGGAGTGCAGAGGGTCGCACGGGGAGGGCGACATGGTTGCGGGGGGGGGCGGGGAACACCAAGGCCGAGTACGACATGACTCCCCCCCACCTGCCCAGGTAGCGATTCCACGCGAAATAGGCCAGATTGGGCGACAACACTACCAATAGCCAGTGGTCCCAACCAGCTGTCTTCCCCCAATCGCCTTTCACCTCAATCCCATGCCATGCGACCCACACCCTACATCCCTCCCCGTGCTGCCTGCCACTTCACATGCACCGCTGGGGCTCCTCATGCTACTCTGCGCTGGCGCCCTCCTACCCCTCTCTACAGCTCTCCCTCGCCCTCTGATATCCCCTGCTATCCCTCTGCTATTCAATGCTATCCCCTGCTATCCCTCTGATATCCCCTGCTATCCCTCTGCTATTCAATGCTATCCCCTGCTATCCCCTGCTATCCCTCTGTTATCCTCTGCTATCCTCTGCTATCCTCTGCTAAACCCTAACAGAAACCCACTCCAAGCCGCTCTCCTCACCTGCTGCATCCAAGGTTCAAAAATACGGTTTTCGAAAAATACGGTCCGTATTATTCGGCCGTTTTTTTTGGGGATTTTTGGAAAAAAACGCCGTTTTTTAAAAAGAGCATCTTTTTTTTCTTCTTTTTTCTTTTTTTGCTAGACAGCCTAATCGTCTGCCATTCGTCCGCCCAAATGCGAGATCCGCGCATTTCGACGGGCGAAATGCCAGATCTGCGTATTTCGGCTGACAAAACGTCAGATCCATGCATTTCGTCCACAAAAAACGCAAAATCTGGCACATTTTGGTGGGAAAAATGCCAGATCCGTGCATTTGGGCGGGCAAAATGCCAGATCCGCACATTTCGTCCGATTTTTTTGCACTTTTTTAAATATTTCGGCCGTTTTTTTTAACCAACCTATTTTTGCACAATTTTCACCGTTTTTTTCGTATTTAACGGCCGTTTAATTCGATACCGTTTAATACGGTATTTTTTTGAAAAAAACGGCGTTTTTTTTAACCCTGGCTGCATCTCAAGTGCCTCGCTTAGCCTCCCCAGCGCGCCATACACAGCCAGCACCATTCCCGTCCACCATCCACGGCTTTAAGTGTCTCTCACCTGTTCTCCCTCAGGCATGGCTAAAAGCGTTTCCTTTAATTTCTCCACGGCACCATCTACAGCCACCACCATGCCTTTCCCTCGCTGCCTGGCAGCAGCCAGGTCCACGTGGGCCTCTGTGAGCACGTTGTGCACCTGCCAGCATTAGCAGAGAGGGGAAGGGATTGGCTGTGAGCGCCATCACCACAAAGACAGAGGGGGTGGCTGTGCGCGCCAGCACAAACTGTTGAGGCGCCTCTAAACTCAGCACAGCCGCCAGCGCGCCTTTGCGTGACTGCCTAGCAGCAGCCAGGCCCACGTGCGCGCGCCACTCCTCGAGCCCCTCGTTCGCCTGCCAGCACATGCTTGCACGGGTGGGGGCAGGAGGGGCATGGGGAGCAGCGCACGTGTGTGGGAAAGAGAGGGGGGGAGCGGGGGGAGAAAGGTGGGGGGACTGTGATGGAGTGTGATGGAGTGATGGGCATCGGATGTGAGCTTGGCGCAGGCAGGTCTATGCGGGCGGATGGCTCTGCCTGCCCCCATGAAGGGCATGCTGGGCAACAATGGCTGCGCAAGGGGGCCAGCAAGGGGGAAGGGGGTCAGGAGGGGGGAAGGGGTTTAGGAGGGTGATGCTGAGACTTGGCGAAAGGAAACGCAAAGCTGATAGAGTCCGCATGTGCACTCTGGGGGAAACACGTGTAAAACCTCGCAGTCCACAAGTGCACCCTCGCCACGTGTTCAACCTCACAGTCCACTATGCACCCCAATGCCACGCATGCAGTGCGTTGAATGATCCGAAAAGAGGGTTTGACGTCAGGGTTTTATCCGGGTTCGGGGTTTAAGGAGAGGGGAAGTACCGTGAGTACGTCTGCAGAACACAGGGTTCGACGCCCTGCCCTCTACAGATTTCTGAAGTGGGAGAGTGACTAACCGAGTGCGAGCAGTGCAGGGAGATGACTGGACCGTTATGGCCAAGGCAAGAATCGTGCATTAGGAGGTGGCGAGGAGGTGGCGAGGAGGTGGGGAGGGGGTGGGGAAGAGAATGCACGTCGGTTGGCCGAGAGAGCGCTCCGAGGGGTGGAGACTGGATTTCTGAGGTGTGCGAGGGATCAGTTCAGCGTGGCGCACCAGACTTTTTAAGCCACTGTAGTCTTTCGACGCATCTAAGAACGTAGCTCCTGGTACAGGGGCTTTTTCGCAACTAAGAACGGAGCACCCAATACTCGGGCTTTAAGTTTCGAGGCATCTAAGGAAGGGGTACCTGGTACTCGAGCAGCGTAGATCCCGCCGCAGCCGCCGCCATTCCTCCGCCGCCCACAACCATCGCTGCGCGCCCGCCCCGCTTCACCAGCCCAGGGACCTTCTCCTCTCCGCCCTTCTTCCGCGCGCCTTGCGCCTGCTTCCGCTTCCGCGATCCCCCGGTCCCGCTTTCTTCGCCCCCTGCGGCGGCATCGATATCTTCGTTCACCTCGCCTTCCTCGCGCGTCGGCTCGCGCTCCATGGCGCGCGGAGCTGGGCTGTGCGGGGGTCGAGCAAGCAGCGGATTAGCGAGAAACCCCTGGCGAGGTTAGGGGCGCGGATGGGGCTGATTCCCTGATTGGCAGTCTTCGCTCGCGGAAGACTCGCGGAAGCGGGGCAAACTATAGCGCAACCTTCGTGGGCGCTAGGATAAACGTTGCTAGCTGCTTCCACTTATGTGGGATAGCTACTTCCATGACCAACTGGGAATGGGGGGTTTAGGCTGTAACGACTCCATGGACTCGGTAGCTGTACTCCAGTAGATGGTTAATCATCAGAACAGAACGTAAAATACTGTCTCAAGTTGTTATGAATTATAAGTCAGAGTGTAGTGCAATATTCAATAAGGGGAACGTGATTGCAAAGTGACGATAAAAATGAGGCCAAGGACTTTTGTAGGGTGATTGAGGTTTCCGACTATCGAGGTTTTAAACAGTCAAGGGCCGAGAGTGTCAACATTGTTATATATCGTTATAAGCTAGATCGGTGCATGCTTATAAAGAGTACAGCACCATAGCACAACCTGTCTGTATGCCTCATTCTAGTCATTGCCAGATCTCGCATGCCCTCTCAGCATCCTGGCTCGGTTTGTCTGTAAGAAGACTAACTTAGCTAGGAAGGAAGGGGGCCATGAAATGGCGAGAGGATTAGGAGCTAGGTGTCGAGTGACCCGCTGGGTTACCCTTGAAAAGATCCTCGGGGAAGGGCCACAGGTGCAGAGCCTGGGGGGCTATGGGCGCACTTACCCGCTATTCAACAAGCCCTTTTAACCCAGTGGTTAGTGACTGGGTTTCTGACATGGTATCAGAGCCAAAGGTCTTGGGTTCAACTCCCAGTGCCAGCGCTGCAGAGGCGCTCGTGTCTTCCACCTATCCCAGCGGGGGGGGGGGTGTCGAGTGACCCGCTGGGGTTTCCCTTGAGATCCTCGGGGAAGGGCCACAGGTGCAGAGCCTGGGGGGCTATGGGCGCACTTACCCGCTATTCAACAAGCCCTTTTAACCCAGTAGTTAGTGACTGGGTTTCTGACACTAGGAGCTAGGAGAGAAAGTTGACGACAGGAAAAGGAGAGAGACTAGGAAGAGAGAGGCATACAAGGAGGGAGTTGTACCCTCTACAGTAGAGTTCTGTAACCTACCAAGCCTACCAATTATATAACACAATATATAATTTAACATTGTGGCCATATGCAGACACCGACCACGGCACTGGTCGGCGGCTAAGAGGGTTTTGCGTTACCGTCATCCCCCGGATATAGGCGCATATGTGCTATAGGGATAAGGTTCAAAAAGCAGCATGTGCTTATAATTGAATAAAAATATAAGCCCATGCGCTAATACGAAGGACTATATGGGAAAATGATTTGAACACACCAAAAATGTAGCTGGGTTGATTTGGGTTCCAATACAACTGTCTTCAAAAGGGGACGCGCAGAACTATCGCGCAGAATATCTGACAAAAGTTTCGCCAACACAACTATGATGGGAAGGCAAGGTATGGACCAATCATAGACAACTCAATGATCGGAAAACGCAAGAATCTAGCTGGCCAGGTGCTTGGGAGGGGCGCGAGAGTGCTGCGGGAGATTTGGCACAGAGTTTTCGATATGGAAGTTTCGCAATTCACCTGTTTTTAAATAGCAATTCAATGCGTTTATAGGGAATAGATTTTCTTTAAAAAAGGGTGCGCTTATAATGAAATAACATATATAAGCGCGTTTGCACTATATAAGCCCACTATAAATGTCTACGCCTATATCCGGATGATCACGGTATCTAGCAAGTACATCGGGCATGAGGCTAGTGCTAGGAGGACGCATGCCAGTGGTCCTTACAGGGCACACAGACGCTTCGTGGGCTGACGGCGCTGAGACGCTCAGGTCCTCCCAGGGCTACTGCTTTAGCCATGGTGCATGCGCTATCTCGTGGAGGTCCACCCGTGCGTCGTCCAAAGCCCAGTTTGGCTGAGGGGCTGAGATTTACGTTGGTGCCATGGCGGCAGAGAAGCTCCGCCAGCAGACTTTCTTATTCACAGACTTAGGTGAGCGGCCTAGCTGTGCCCCGGTCCTGTACGCTGACAACAGAGCCATGATCCTCCTGTGTCAGGAGCCTCGACTGGAGGGCATAGTGAAGCACATTCAGCTGCGGTACTTCCTCATGCGTGAGCTACATCAGTGACGCCAGGCTCGCGTAGTAGTTCACTTGGCCTCTAGTGCCAGCACAGCTGATATCTTCACTAAGGCGCTTGCGCCTAAAGATCATCGAAGGCAATGTGTACAGCTTGGTCTAGTTCCTGTAGCTTCTCATTTGCTAGGACCCTGATTGTGTACTGCTCTTTTATATATTCTCCTAATTGGCTTTGTGGCTTCTGCTCTTTTATATATTCTCCTAATTGGTCTTGTGTGCTCCCTGCTATTTTTATGTTGCCTTAATTGTACCGTAATCCCTCGTATATAGTCTCAAGATAACAGAATGAACTAGAATGAGAGATATAGGGTGGTTTTTTTCTGAATGGTTGGACCCTCTATAAGCATGCACCTATCTAGTCTATAAAAATTTACAAATATACAGCGACGGAAAGTATTGTCCACATGTTTGTGACTTAGAGGAATTTTGCCATTTTAGGGGGTCATGGACATTAAGACTTAATCTTCTGGTGTGCCTAGTGTATGTAGGTTGGGGTAAGGCTCCACGCCCATGCCTTACATCACACAAGTATAATGATGTTTACAACAAATACTAGAAAATAACAATCTTGGGACATGTGGACAATTATTGCCAGGCTCAAGCAGCAAGTTACATCAACCCCAAACTAGTACCTAATCCACCGCCCTTTCGCCTTAGACACCGCCCTCACCCTCCTGGGCATGCTTTCCACCAGGTGGGTGCACACATCCGCCGGGATCTTCTCCCATTTCTCCTGCACCCGCTCCCAAAGGTCCAGCATACCAGTGGGAGGCTTATAAGGCTTGGCCAACTGCCTCTTGAGATGAGCCCATAAATGATCCATTGGGTTGAGGTCGGGTGAGGAAGACGGCCACTCTAGCACCCCTGAATCTTACTCTCAAAGCCACTCCTGTACGATACGCGACTTGTGCTTCGGGTCGTTGTCGTGCTGGAAGATCGTTTTTGAGGGTGTAAGCTGGTAAAGCTCAATCGTATAGTTGAGATCGTCCTGCAGTATACTCAGCGAGAGCAGTCCGTCCACCCTACCTTATGTTTTGCTCATGAAACCCGCTCCCTTTTACGACATGCAGTCGTAAATTATCAAGCAACCGCCCCCGTGTTTGACGGTCTGCTTGATTTGGTGTCTTTGGAGGGTAGTCCCTTCGTGAACGCAGGCGTATGAGAGTCAGTCGGATGCAAGACGACCGATCATGGTCTCATCCGCACAGATAACTCGCTTCTAGTCGTCAACCGTCCAGTCTGCGTGGGCACGCGCCCATTCCAGCCTATCGCGTATGTTTTTCCGAGAGTGTCGCGGTTTCTTGGGATGCTTGATTGCGACAAGTCGGCTCCCATTCAAAGCGTTACGCAATGTCTTAGGATGCAACGTGATGCCGTGCTGCTTCTCAACGATTTTCGCCACGTGAGCAGAGATTTCTGCCTCCTCGAGGGTAATCAACCGAACTATGCCGCGGCGAACTCTCTCTGTCACTAAGCGAGGGCGACCGGCTGAGGGCATCGTAGGACGCACGTCATCGCGGCTAGACTCTACAATCGCCTTGATTGGCCGAACTCTTCCCTATGGCTAGCTGTTTAGCGATTCAACGATTGCTCTACCCCCTCCGCAACAAGGGAATGATCTATGCGTAGAGCGCCTCATCTAACGGTTTCATGACGGCCTAATCATCGCAGCGGTCCTAGCCTATCTCCTGACTACTCGATAGTCTCGAGGGCAAGTAAGAAGAAATAGCGAGGTTAGGAAATAGATCTACTACGCTGCTTGGCCTAAACTGTCCGGATGCACCCACGCAGACGAAATCTCATCCTCGGTAAAAAATCGACCCCTATAAAACTGAAACCAGCATCCGTCACATACAGTACAGTACTACTTTACATCCAACCCCGAAATTTGATTCGTAACTAAACAAAGAAGGCACCAAACCAGTACGAGAAATGTTTTAAGGCAATTATCCGGGCAATACTTTCTGTCGCTGTATTATGCTTTTACAGAAATGGGTTTACACAGATGCTACGATGCTATTCCAAAAATGTCGTGAAATTGTAGCATCAGGGTTGCTGTTGTAACATCACACTAGATATCTGGTCTTGTGCAATTGCAAATTCAATCATCACACTGGAACAGGCCCTTAAATTCGTTTTATGCCACACTGATTTATCGGTGTTGACTGGAGTCGTTACACCCAAAAAAATAAAGAAAGCAAATCCAGCGTAAAATTCCATATATCATGGGGTCTGCACCGAAAATACTAGGCTACGCTGCTAGGAGCGGGATCATAAATATAAGTCCTTTTGTATAGTAGACTGGTTTTTGTACTGTGGTTTTTTCTTTCTTTCTTTCTTTCTTTTTTGGGTTTTAGTGATTTCTTTGACTATAACGTCGGAAATCTTGGATTCACCTGTACAATGTTTTAATATTTTTCTGATTTTTTTAGACTTGGAATACTAGTTTCTCTTATTTTTGGACAAGTGCCTTGAATATCTCTGAGACAGCAGCATACAAGTGTACATAGTTCCACGTGAATATCCCATGTTTCACGCCACCACACACGCCATGCCCCCTAGTGTGCTATGCATTGTCACCGCACAAGAACCTTCCCGGGGCTTCCCGGGAAACATAAGATGTGGTTTAGAGCAAATGTGACTGGACACTGGACATTTTGCAGCGAAGTGGACCTGTCACAGCCCTCTTCAACGCATGACTTGGCTCGACAGCACACGATGGGGAGAAGACCTCACCACATGCACTGAATCAAGGACATGCTCGCACGAAATGGCGGCAGCACTCATGCACTTCTGTACCACATCCCCCATACATCACAACGTGTCACTCCAATGCATCTCTTGTCAAGTGCATGCCCGTGTCGCCATGGCAACCAAACCCTCCCCACCTGATTCTTGTTGGCTTCTTTTCCACCCGTTTCTTGCTGCTGCATCACTCACATTTCTTGGTCGCAAGAAACAGGTGGTTCAGCTCTTCAGCAGCATCCTGTTCCCATTTCGTTTATTGTTCAGTTTCCCCCCTCAAGAACCCATGCCAACATGGCTGATGACGACGAGCCCAATAGCGACGATCAGTTTGCTGGGTCTAGCCAAGTCGCACCACTTATGCAAGGCTTAGCCTTCTTGCATTCTAAACCGATGTGAACCCCTGCTATAGAACCTGCATTCGTTCTGTCGCTAGCGATATGAGGCCAGTACCTTCCATTGCTAATCCGTCACCATGACTCGTGCCACTGGCTTCCCCCCCACTATCGCATGTTTTTTCAACAACTCCATCCATGCAACCTGCACCATCGCGGTCCGCTTGGAGACAAGGAGCTCAACCTCTGCCAAGACGAGAAAGTATAGGGCAGGCTTCTGTGCCATGGGGCAAGCATGCTCCAACCAATGATCCCGTCACTGCACCGTGTTCTATGCTCTCCCCATCTACCACAGAAGACCTGGAGGAAGACGATGATGCTGACAACGATGAGGGAGCTGCAGATGTTGTTGAGCCGCTGAAGGACACCAAAGCTCACAACACGGAGTTGAAGCATAAGATTGAGATGGAGTGGGAGAAGAATTTCTTGTGGCTCGTCCTTACCAAGACGGACAAGGGCCGACCATCCAACAAGTGCACCATTTGCACGGCGCAACGGATGAAAAATTGCAAGTACGGCAAAGGCGCAAAAGGCGGCATGGACATTCGGGTGGCGGAAGCACCAGCGCACCAAGACGCACCAGGCCGCTATCGAGAAGGAGGCGAAGTAGAAGGCTAAGTATCCTGCTGTTGCTGCTACACGAGTACGGTAGAAGTAGAACGTACAAGGTGGAGAGGTCCACTTTTATTTCTTCTTCCTTGCCAACCTGATGATGGAGCTCAACCTCCTTAATAGGAAGTTTCAGCAGTGCCAAGCAAGCATGCCTCTGGATGCACAATATTATGCATGTGGCTTGTTGCTATTCAATACTTGCCTACCTATGTACCGCATCTCTCTTGTTTCTGCTCACACTTTACCTAACAATGTACCGCCCCTGTCTTGTTCACGTTTCCTCCCTTGTGCCCTCGCAGGTTGACATCACAAGGGTTGAGATGATATTTCAGAGCACGACGGAGAGGTGATCCGCGCATGCCACATAAACTATGGCACTTCCCTCGGCAGCCCACGAAGCAAGCACATGCACATGTTCCTCACCAACCACACGCATGAAGGTTGTGTGGTTATCAAAGGGAAGGCGAATGGTGGTGTGCAGGTTCACCACAAGTACCACAAGAAAAGCTGCATCAGCCTCTATCGCGCCTTTGCCCAACAGACGATAAACAACGCGGACTCGCGGTTCTTGGATCTGCATCAGCTTGGGGGGAAAAGGTTCCTTTCTTCCACGGTTTATCCAATCGTGCGAGCAAATCCCAAAAGGAAGGGGCTCGAATGGTCCACAATTTCGAAGTTGTTTGGCAACAAACCTTCGCCTGGTAAGTTGGAGACAATGGTGCATGCAGTCTGAGTTCCATGTTGGGCACTATCCCCTACCTTGTTTCCCTCTTCTCTGCCCCCTCCTTGCCCTCTCCCCCCCTTCCCATGCAATCGGTTGAAGGTGGAGCTGTCCTCTTTCGTCAGCATCATGGATGCGCATCACAGGCAGATGGCTTTCCACGTCAGTTTGAGTCATATACTAGGGACCCGAGACATACAAGGTATATAGTTAGGTCCACAAGTTAATGTGTGAAACCGTATCCCGTGCTTGGCAGGTCATTAAAAGGTATCTCCAAGCCTCATAAGCAGGCCTATACCCGTCTTGGAAGCAGTCCAATTGCTGTCAAAATATAGGGCTCACCGGGTTCCGCAACACCCAAAAAGCCAAACGTGCTCGATGGGAGTAATCCGTTGACAATGCCTCCAAACATGAGGCGACAGTCACGAGTGAACCTTCCATTATGGTATTCGGGTATGTAAAGGTCATGAAGAACTTCCACAAGTTAGAGAATTGCACATTGACCTTGAAACAACGCGTCCACTCGCGAAAAATTGTACCCCCGAATGGTACTGTTGTAAATGTTTTTTCGACGATCACCGCGCCCCGCTTTCCAATCGTCTCCCTATCTTCTTCTGTGTGCTCCCTTGCGGCATGGTCGGTAAGCTTAGGAGGAGCGACTACGTGGGCAAAACCACCGTCCGCCGATCGGCTTCATTAAGACAAAATAAGGCAAGTGCCAGTTCTCCACCACTCGTGGATATTCCCTCCTCATCACGCCACTTGGCTGTATGCCCATGTTAATTTCCAGCACCTCTAATGTATTGCCATCACCTGCCAATTGAGGGAACTGAGGTGCACTTACAGTAAGAAAAGGTATGTGTCAACAAACATATTTGCATATCCAGCTAGGTTAAGTATGTTTGTTAGAACCTAGCTACGAAAGCTCTTAGAGGGGACAACACTTTGCATTTGTATCTCCCCTCCCCATCTTCCTAGTCCTTCTTTCTCGCTATTCTAACATGGTATAGAGCTAGGTTAGGTCCCACCTACCCACACTTCCGCCCCTACCTAAGGCACTCCGTGCCGCCCCTAGCCATCCCTAGCTGCTCCTAGCCATTTTGTGCCGCCCCTAGCTGCTCCCCCCCCTCCTCAGTGCCAGCCCGTGCCAGCCCGCGCCAGCCAGTGGCTGCCTGCACCAGCCCGCGCTGCCCAGTGCCTGCTCGCGCCTGCCCGCCCGCCCAATCCCCGCTACGCCACGCCTGCTGCTCGCCACCCATACCTGCTCGCCGCCGGCTTGCCAGCCCGCTATCGCCCACGCGCCACCAGCTCGCAAGCCCGCTCGCTGCCGGCCCGCTCACCGCCGGCCCGCCTCCCACTCGTCGGCCAACCGCCACCGCCAGCCAGCTTGTCACTGGCTTGCCACCCGCTCGCTTGCCAGCAGTCGCACCACCGCCACCGCTGCCAGCCAGCTCACTAGCCAGCTACCACGGCGCCGTTGCCACTCAGCCACCGGCAAGACGCTGCTGCTGCTGCCCGCTGCAGCCCGCTCCCGCTGCCGCCCGATACCGCAGGTGCCGTCACTACCGTCATTGCCGAAGCCGCTGCCGCCACCACCGCTACTGCCACTGCTGCCGCTTACGCGGCAGTTGCTACTGCCGCCGCTGCCGCTGCCGCCATTACAGCCGCCGCTACCGCCGCTGCAGCCGCCGCTACCGCCGCTGCAGCCACCCCTGCAACCACTGCTGCCACCCCTGCCGCCACTACCGCCGCAGCCGCGAGGATGCCGGCCGCCAGTGTGTTCGTTCTGCTCCTGGATTCGCCACCTGGCAGGAGACGGTCCTCCTGCAGCTCACGAGCCAGCGAGTGGACGACGAGTCCTTGGATGCCCACGTCTCTCGTAAGCTCCCTGCTCCCCCCTCGCCCGGGCACTCTCGCTGCTGACGCAACGTCCGTGCAGCAGTCTACGCACGCTGTTGCCCGTACCACCTACTCGGTATGGGCTTCCTGCGACGCCACCACCCGTGTCGCCATCCTTAGGTGCCTACCGGTTGACAAGCACTCCCACTTTGTGGGTGGGTACTGCATCGGCCCGCGCCTTCTGGATGGCCATTCTTGCTAGGTACTCCACCCCGTGATTTGCCACTCTTGGTCGCCTCCTCCTCCATCTCTTCTTCCCCGACCTAACTTCTTTGACCACTACTGCAAACTAAGTCGAGCGCCTACGCTTCCTCGAGGCCCGCTGGCGTGCGGCCTGTACCGAGACCCAGCTTGCTGCGGTCCCATCCCCTCTTACGCCACTATCTACTTCCTTGTCACCTGCCTCCCTGACCGCCTTGCCCTTGCCCATGATGCGCTCCTTGCTCGCCACCCTTCTTACTGTAGCTCACCCTTGACCTTTTCTCCACCTCCCTGACTGAGATAGAGGATCGCTTCCATGCCATCGTTGGCTCTAGTGGCGTGCCAGTGGTCCCTATCTTTCAGGGTAGCGCTCCTACCAATGTGACTGTCTCTCCTGCCTCCGCCTCTGTCATGGAGACTGCGACGGAGACTGCCGCTGCTGCCTCCGCGCCCAGTCGTGCCTCGGGCCAGCAGGGCAAAGGCAAGGGGGGCAAGGACCATGGGAGATCAGCAGCAGCAGTTGGAGGGGGTGCAAGTGCAGACGGAAAGGGTGGTCAGTCGGAGTCGGGGATTGCACAGCTGCAGTCGGGGAAGCAGTAGCTGCCATGGGGGCTGGCGGGCCCTAGTAGATGCCGTCGATTGCACATGCGATCTGCACGTACCAGTTGCTGACCGGCCCGGAAGCACGCCAAGTTCGTGGGCGCCAGGGGCACACTGCCGCTCGCTGCTACCACCATCTGGACGACCTCTACCGTCGTCAGTTCGGCCCCCTGGTTTAGGTACCTCCCTGTCCCGTCTTGCTTTGTCGTAGGGTTCCGATCTTTGATCTTGATAAGATCCAGATAGAGCATGCGTTGTATTTTCTGTCTGCTGATGACTCTACTACTGCTAGTTCTTATTAGAGTATCCAGGTGTTTGTAGTCTAGGATCCACTACTGTGTGTAGTCTAGGATCCTATGCTGCGCCAGGCGTAGACTCCCCTGCTGCGTCAGGCGTAGACTCACTTCGTGATCCTGCACTGGGTCTCGCTACATCGGCCCTCTCCTTTATACTAGACTCTGGCAAGTCATGCTGCTTCTTTAGAGATTGTACTGCTCTCACCCCACTTCCTGCACCCTTCCGCGTCGCACTAGCAGACTCCAAAGCCACAGTTGCCGCACGCAGCACCACCGTTCTCCCCTTTCTAGCTATCCTCCCTGGCTCCCTCATAGGTCTGCACATCCCCTTGTTTGCCAGGAACCTAGTCAGTGTCGGTTACATCCAGGACCTAGGAGTCATCACCATGTTCCCTGGCTACATGAGACACGCAGCCTGTACGGACACAGCCACATGTAGACACCTAGCCATGTTTGAGCGTGACCCGATACCTGGTCTCTTCACACTGCATACTGTGTACCCACCAGTTGTTGCGTCGGCTGAGGTCGCCGCATCCTGCTCCTGTCGCTCCCTCACCCACACGACCCTACTATGGCACCACCACTTAGGTCACCCTGCACTCCCACGTCAGAGGCACATGTCCCAGCATGGTCTAGTCACTGGTCTTCCTGCATCGCTCCCCGCCTCGCCTCCGTCAGTATTGCCACTATGCATCTCCTGCGCCGCCCCTCACTTCTCCTCTTTTCCTCCTACCACAGCGCCGCTACAACCATTGCACATGGATGTCTAGGGCCCATCCCCAGTCCTTAGTCGGGAGTGCTACTTTCTAGCCGTCGTTGACGACGACTCGCGTTACACCATGATGTTCCCGTTGGAGCAGAAGGTCAACGTGCTTGCCTTTCTCCTCCCGTGGCTACCTGCTATTTGTGCCCAGCACTACCTGCCCGTAGTTTCTTTACACTTTGACTGCGGTGGCAAGTTTCCCTCTGGCCATTTAGGACATTTTTGTAGTGTGAAGGGCATCTGCCAGACGTACACACTGTCGGACTCCCCACAGCAGAATGCGGTCACTGAGCGACGCATGGTCCACGGTCCACGCCAGTGCACCACATTTTCTGTGGCAGTTAATAATGCGCTACGCAGCTCACCAGCTTAACCTGTGGCCGCGCTCCCTACGACCACAGGTTTTGATGACCCTTCACTGGACCGGGTCTCCTGGTGATGTTTTTGGGTTTCACATCTAGGGCAGCCTTGCTCGCATCCGTGCCACTGGCACGGACAAGCTCTTAGCCCACACCCTTCCTTGTGTCTTCCTGGGGCTTCTACTAGACGCCCCTGACTAGTTGTTCTACCACCTAGTACACCACCACTTCAACCGCTCTCGTAAGGTTAGCTTCAAGGAGGCGCTACCATCCTACCGGCGCTTCCCTCACCATCGCTGTCTTGTCCCTCCTCCTCCTCTCTTCCTCGCCCCTGCCTTGCCTACCGCACCCCAACCACCTGGCCCGGCCCCGTCTGGTGTCTCTCATGCCACTCCGTTCCCCTCGGTTGGGCCCATGGGGGAGTCTGCTAAATCTGGGGGCCTGCTGCCCCTGTGGCGTCTCCCCTAGCCCAGGTACCCCAAGCACCTCCGTAGCCTCCCCACCCGCCTCAGCAGCAGCAGCAATAGCCGCAGCAGACTCAGCGGTAGCGATAGCAGCAGCAGCAGCCACAGCAAACTCAGTGGTAGCAGCAGCAGCAGCAGCAGGGGGCAATGGGCTCTGGGGGTTCTGGTTCTGGGGGTGTGGGTTCTGAGGGTGCTTACTCTGGGGGTGCTAGTTTGGGGGGTGCTGTTTCTGGGAGTGCTGGAGGTAGCCGAGGTACAGCTAGAGGTCCTGGAGAGGACAGGGAGCAAAAGCAGCCACTGCTGCCGCAGCCAGCTCTTCATCTCCTTGGTCTTTCCTCAGGTTCCCCTGACCGACCATCTATCCCTCCACCTATGCCTGACCTTGCCCTCGTCCCCAGCCCCCTGTTCTTCCGCACTGGGTCCGTCATCCTGCTCATCTTGTCTCTCCTCATCCTAGTGTCCACCCTATGGTCATTCGTTCTCATCCCAGTCCTTCCGTTACCTTCCCATTCGTCACTCGCGTCGTCTTCCTCTCCTCCCACCGACTCTGCTTGCACTACTCATCCACTCCTCTCGCGCTTGCTTGCGTCGCTTCTTACCGACCCTACTGCTTCTCCCGAGTCTGTCTTTGTGTTTGAAGCTACTGTCGCTGACTTTGCTGCTAGCCACCGCCTTGACTACACTGCCGCTTTAGTCTCTGTTACTGTGTGTCCTCCGTGTGTCGGAGTGCACTTGCCCTTGGCAGTGACGTGCTAAAGGACAGGCAGTACAAGTTGGCCTACCTTGCTGCCGCTGTTCCCCAACTCTGCTCCATGCTTGTATCCACAGAGGGCGACCCAGACGCTCTCGACATCCTTGTTCCGCACTCTTACGCTGAGGCGGTGTCAGGGCCTTTGGCCGCCCAATGGATACAGGCCATGGAGGCTGAGATGGCATCCTACAGATCCACAGGCACATACATCGACGCAGTTCCCCCGCCTCGGGCGAACGTAGTCGGTGGCATGTGGATCTACAAGGTGAAGCGTGCACCTGGAGAGCCGCCGAAGTTCAAGGCACGTTACGTGGCTAGAGGCTTCAGTCAGCGTGAGGGTGTGGACTTCTTCCACACCTTCTCTCCAACCCCAAAGATGACTATAGTACCTTACTGCTAATGTACCCCATCTCAGCTCCATGCTTGTATCCCCGGAGGGCGACTCAGACGCCCTCGACACCCGTTTCCCGCGTTCTTACGCTGGGGCGATGCTAGGGCCCTGGGCAAACCAGTGGATACAAGCCATGGAGGCTGGGATGGCATCCAAAAGATCCACATGCACTTACGTTGGCGTAGTTTCCTTGCTTGGGGCGCACGTAGTTGATGGCATGTGGATGTATAGGGTGATGCACGCACCTGGAGAGCCGCCGAAGTTCAAGGCGTGTTACGTGGCTAGAGGCTTCAATCAGCATGAGGGTGTGGACTTCTTCAAAACCTTCCCTCCGAGCCTGAAGATGACTACTATTTGGGTGCTCCTTCACCTAGCCGCATAGTGTGACTACGAGCTTCATCCAATCGACGTCCCCACAACCTTCTTACAGGGTAGTATGCACGAGAAGATCTACCTTCGGTGTCGACTAGGCTTCATTGGGTCCTTCCCACCCGAGACCAAGTGGAGCATGTGCTGCCTTGCCTACGGCTTGTGCCAGGCCTCCTGTGAGTGGCACGCCATGCTTCGCACCACACTTGCTTCTCTGCAGTTCTTTCCGTCCTTTGCTGACCCCTCTCTCTTTGTTCCCATGGGTCAGACCCCATTTTACATCCTAGTGTATGTAGACAATCTTATCTTTGCTACTCCTAACAGAGACACACAAGCCTCAATGAAGGCCGAGTTAAGGCGCACCTACACTGTCCTGGGGGGGCTGAGGCACTATCTGGGCTTGGAGATATCTCATGACCATACTGCCCACGCGACCACAATCTCCCAGTCCCACATGGTGCAGCAGATCCTCCAGAGGTTTAGTCTCTAGTTCTCCTCAGCAAAACCCACCCCTCAGCCTGTGAATCACAAGCTCTCTACTCTTGTTCCGGCTGAGCGGGTCGAGCCTAGTGGTCCATATGCAGAGTTGGTGGGTTGCCTTACAGTATGTACCTGATGACAGGCACTCGACCAGATCTAGCATACCCTCTCAGTCTCCTTGCTCGCTTGATAGCGACAAATTGGCACCGACCTGTCCACTGGTCACTGGTGAGTACATCAGGACTGGGGCTTGTGCTAGGAGGATGGAGGCCAGTGGTGCTCACTGTAGACACAGACATGTCGTGGCCTGACGACTTGGAGGTGCTCAGGTCTTAACACGGCTATTGTTTTAGTCTTGGTTCAGGTGCAGTCTCATTGAGGTCCACTAGGTCATCATTAGTAGCTCAGTCCAGTTGTGACGCACAGATCTACGCCAGGGCCATGGTCGCTCAAGAGCTCCGCTGGCTGTCGTTCTTGCTCACTGACTCACTGTAGCTGAGCCGCCTTGGTCTGCCCCGTATCTTTTGCTGACAACAGTGTCATGATCCTCAAGTGTCTGTAGGCTCGACTTGAGGTAGGGTGAGGCATATCCAGCTGCGGTACTCCCTGCTGCGTGAGTTGCAGCAGCATGGTCAAGCTCATGTGATACAGTTGGCCTCAGAGGCCAATACCGCTGATATCTTCACCAAGGCACTACCGCTTCGTGACCATCAGCGGTTCTGTACCCAGCTTAGTCTAGTCTCAATAGCATTTGTATCTGCCCCCCCACCCCCCCCCTCTTCCTAGTCCATCTTTCTCGCTATCCTAACATTATGTTGGGCGCATAGAGCAACGTCCAAGCGGTTGGGAAATTTGACACTTTGGATTTTGGGGTGGTCAATTCCTGATTGGAGTGCCAATCGTGTTAGAACCAAATATCGTTCGTCCGCCAGAGTCATCAATAATGCTCCCACGACTTGCCGATGCACCATGCTGATGTGTTGCGTGTCATTGCCCTCCTCCGTCATTTCTTTGTGCCATTAGTATGAGGACAATAGGTTCCCCTTCTCCCTTCTCATAGTTGGTGGTCCCATCATGGGATGCCGTACAACCTAATGATTGGGTTCCCACATTCCCATCCATAACCCCCAAACCCCCCCCCCCCCCCAGGTATATTTGGTTGTGAGTGGCTTGAGTCGCACTCATTCTAAGCGTGACGTTGTTGTCAGAACTCAGTCACTAACCATTGAGCTAAAAGGGCTCGTTAAGTAGCGAGTATGTGCGCCCATAGCCCCCCAGGCACTGAGATGGCCTGCAACCCTTCCCCGAGGAACAAGGGCAAACCCAACGTGTAACTTGACACCCCCCCTCACTGGGATAGGCAGAAGACGCAAGCGCCCTCACAAGCGCTAGCACTAGGAATTGAACCCGAGTCACCCAACTCTGATACCATGTCAGAACTCAGTCACTAACCACTGAACTAAAAGAGCTTGTTAAGTAGCGGGTATGTGTTGTCAAACATACAGTATCTTTGTATGTTGTTATAGATTACATAGGGTTGTGCCTTAGGGAGTACAACCCACTAGGTTATATTCCCTTGTTTTCCATGTTCTAGTCATTCGTTAACTTTGATGTGGTATCATGAGTAGGTTAGGTCCCCCCGGTCCACTAGCGCTTCCGCCCTAGGTCCTAGCCGCCCCGTTCCCCTCCCGCCCATACTGGCCCGTCCCCTAGTGGTCCCCGTCGCCTAGCTGGCCTTGTCGCCTAGCCGGCCCTGTAGCCCAGCCGCCCCCGCCTCCTAGCCGGCCCCGTCGCCTAACCGGCCCCGCCTCCTTGCCAGCCCCATCGCCTAGCCAGCCCCGTCGCCCAGCCGGCCCCGTCGCCCAACCGGCCCCGTCGCCCAGCCGGCCCCGTAGCTCAGCCGGCCCCGCCTCCTAGCCGACCCCGTCCCCTAGTGGCCCCCGTCGCACAGGTGGCCCCGTCACCTAGCCGGCCCTGTAGCCCAGCCGGGCCGCCTCCTAGCCGGCCCTGTCGCCTA
The DNA here is from genome assembly GCA_027943415.1 of Closterium sp. NIES-67. Lineage (NCBI taxonomy): Eukaryota > Viridiplantae > Streptophyta > Zygnematophyceae > Desmidiales > Closteriaceae > Closterium > Closterium sp. NIES-67. Next base: position 79,237 of record BQMB01001548.1, read on the forward strand.
GGCGACCCCGCCTCCTAGCTGGCCCCGTCGCCCAGCCGGCCCCGCCTCCTAGCCGGCTCAGTCGCCAACCCGGCACCGTCGCCCAGCCGGCCCCGTCGCCAAGCCGGCCCCGTCGCCTAGTCGGCCCCATCGCCCAGCCGACCCCGTCGCCTCAGCCGGCCCTCTCCCTCAGCCGGCCTCGTAGCCTATCCGGCGCTATCGCCTAGCCGGCCACGTCGCCTCCCCGCCTAGCTGGCCCCGTCGCCTCACCGCTCGTGGCCTTCTCCACCGCACTGCACCGCACTCCACTGCACTGCACTGCACTGCACCGCATTGCACTGCACTAAACTGCATTGCACCGCACCCCACCATACTGCACCTCCCTCTACCGCCGTCTACCGCATTGCACTGCACCGCACCACACACCACTACTTCCCGCCGCACTCTGTCGCTCAACACAGCCTAGTACCACCTTTCTGCTGCTGCAGCAACCATGATGGCGGACTCGGTCCTGCTCTTTGATGCGGAGGGGCAGCCAGTTGAGTTTGACTCGTGGCTCGTCGACCTCCACCACCACCTCACTGGTCAGCGGCAGGATGGCACACTCCCTGGCCGTCCACATCAACGGTACGCTCCCCTGCCCTGACCCTCCTGCTGCTCTACCCGCTGACCCCTCGTCGGCTTACCGTGAGTCTACTGCCGCTGCTGCCCTTGCCCGGGCTATCTGGTTGTCGCGTCACGCTGTCGCACAGCTAGCGATTAGTCATGCACTCCCTCTGTCCGAGCGCCCCCACTTTTGGTCAGTCAGGACTACGCGGGAGTTCCTAGAGGTTGTTTTCGCGCGCTATTCCACCCCGCCCTCTGCCTCCGTCGGTCGCCTGATCATGCCCATGCTCTTTCCTGATCATGTGTCATTCCCTACTGTCGCTGACCTGGCCGCCCACCTGCACACGCTACACACGACCTGGCGTGTTGCCTGCACTGAGGCCTAGCTTTGTGTGTTCCAGCCTCCTATCCACTCTACCCTCTACCTGCTTGCCACCCGCCTCCCTGACCGCCTTGCCACCGCCCGCGATCACTTCCTTAGTCTCCACCCCGCAAACCTCACCCTCACTGACTTTGTCGACACCCTGTCTGCCATAGGGACCCGTCGGCGCTCTATCGCCCAGTCTAGCGATACTGTGCCGGTCTCTATCTTTCAGGGCTAAGCCCCCGCTCAGTGCACTTACTCTAACAGTTCTGCTGCTGTCACTGAGAGAGCTCCTGCTGTGGAGACAGTCGCAATGGCTGCCGCAGCGCAGTTTCGTCCGGGTAAGGGTCGCCGCCCCAAGGCTGGGGCGGAGGTAGCGGAGGAGGGGGTGGGGGCGGTGGTGGAGGTGGTTCACCCGCTGATAGTACTGATGACGGGTTCAGGGCTGGTGCCTTGGAGCAGCAGCCCCAGCAGCAGCAGCAGCAGCGGTGGGCCGACCGTCTCCCACCCAGGTGGCCTCGCGACGGTAGTGGCGGTGGTCGCAGTGGTTGTGCGCGCGGCTTGACGTCAGGTGTGTTGTGTGATGTCATCATATGCTATCACATTCTGTCTGCCTCCCATCCCATGTTTTCAACTTGCATGTGTGGTTTGAATGTGCAAGCATTTGTGTGGTGTGTTCTGGAGTTTGGGAATGTGTTCTGTGTTATTTTTGTTTGAGCAGGTATTTGTGATGATAGATCTTGAGAAGATCTTTCCGACGCAACGAGAATCCCTTCAATCGGAGCAAGAATGCGAAAGCTATGAAGATTCAAAGTTCATGAGCTTGCGTTACAATTGCGGCGGTTACTAAGTGAAGTTGTGGGGTGAATTTATATGGAGTTGGGACCTTTGGGGTTTGGGAAATTTGTCACTCTACTGTAACAGCTGCAAATTGGTTGGGAACAACCAAGCTAGGTTGGCAAGGGTGGCCAACTTGGATGGATTGGTTGGGAAGGGACAAAGGTCAACGTTGAGGTTCCTATAGGGAGGGAATCTTTGTGCTTATGGGGTTTCCTTGGTTGGGGACTCTCTTGGGACCTTCCCTCTCATCTCTCTCTTCTATCCCAACCTTTCTCTTGCTCCTCTAATTCCTTGTGAGATTCTTGAACTTTGATTGAACTCTTGAGATTGAGTTAAGTTCTCCTCCTACAGCTTACCCCCTAATGCGTCGAAAGCCATAGCGTCGCGAATACTTCATCAATCAACATGATTCAAATTGGGAACGGTAGCTGAGATAAAGAGCTACAACATATCCAAGTTTCGCGACATTCCAACGGCTAGGTTTTCGTCGACGTCGTTTCTTGTGAAGACGACTTTTCTGTCCAGAATTTCGGATTTATATTTTGAGTAATTCTAGCTCCTAAGTTCACCTAGACTCCGTCCTTAATCCTAACAAGTGGTATCAGAGCTGTATTAAGGACGTTGAGAGGAGTCTACAGAAGTGTGAAGACCCTTCTAGACCCACCATGGCCTGTGGGTGTGCCTAAGTGGTGTTCTAAAGGTTGGATGTGTCTTCCGCTAAGGGAAACTCTGCCGAAATTTCGTGGACGCCGACACTTGTGAAAATATCGAGGGAGCTGAGTGTGGACAGCAAAGGGGAGCTGAAATTCGTCATTTCTCAAGGAGAAGATGAATGAGAGAGGAGGAGATGCTAATGGAAGAGGAGCTGTAGCTGAGAAGACAAGTGAGCCGCCGCCATCAAAAGTTGAAGCTTTGGATGGCTCCAACTATGAGGAATGGAGCGGACGGATGAGAAGTGCCTTCAAACGCTACAAGCTACTGAAGATTGCTGTTGGGGAAGAGAAGATGCCGGAAGAAGGCGAAGCACGTGAACGGTGGATTGAGAAAAGCGCGGTGCTTTTCGACCTCATCCTTCAATCGGTCAACAAGGAGATGTTCGAGCACATCAAGGATCTTGTGGAAGCGGATGATTCGGGTCCAAGGGCGTGGAAACTACTACGTGATGTGATTCAGCCCAACACTCTCCCAATGGTGATCGTGCTCGAGAAGGAACTTGCTGCCATCTCCATGCGACCAGGGGATGATGTGAAGTCGGTCCTTGACAAGATCAAGGACACCTATGCAAGGATGGCAGCAGCGGGCAGCAGTGTATCTCAGCTGCAGCAGTGCACCAAGATCATCTCGGTGTTGGACAACTCTTGGGACAACCTCATCCCCACCCTCAACTCTCAGCAAGATCAATGGACACCTGAGTGGCTAAGGCAGCAGATTCTGCAGGAGGACTTCCGTAGACGCCATGTGGGAGGCGGTGCTGCCACGAAGACTGCTGAGGGGTATGGAGTTGCAGGGCGCGGCAAAGGAAGAGGGGGTTGGAGAGGCCGAGGCCGTGGGAGGAGCTTTGGCAGAGGTAGAGGCCGAGGTGACTATAATGAGGGGCATGGAAGCTCCAGTGGCAGGGGGAGTACCAGAATGGAGGGCACCTGCTGGTACTGCAAGAAGATAGGGCATCCTTGGTTCAAGTGCTTCAGCAGGCCGGAGGGATGGGCACCTCCAGGCATGAAGCCGCCCAGTGGTGAACGCGCACAAGGTGGCGCTGTGCAAGGCTCAGGTGCACAAGGTGAAGGTGCACAAGGTAATGCCTATCCTGGTTTGTTTCTTATGGTTGAGGATGTGCATGGGCATGAGGGTGATGTGGGATCTGTGGGAAAGGTTGTGATGCACCCTCTCACGCACTGGGTGATTGATTCGGGTTGCACCAGTCACATGACCCCACGGGCAGATTTGCTTGATGAGGTAAAACCCCCTGGGAAGATCAAGTATGTGGCAGCAGCGTCAGGTGCTTTGCTCCCTGTCATTGGTGTTGGAAATGCCAAGGTTAAGGGAGCTAATGGGGAGCTTGTGGGGCTTGGGAATGTTCTGCTGGTTGAAGGCTTGTCTGCTAACCTTCTCTCTATGCGACGACTGCAGAAGAGCAAGGCCGAAGTGACCTTTGGACCAACCAGCTGCCGTGCTAAGCTTGGGAAGAAGGTGCTGTGGAGTCTGGAAGAGGAGACCAGCTGCATCAAGGACCTGTGGCAGCTGCCCATCATCCCATGGAATGGGAAGACTCCAACAGCAGCAACGGCAGCAGCGGCAAAGGCAACAGCAGGAGGAGATGCAACTGCACCAACTGATGGGGTCCTGGAAGGAGTCAAGAAAGTGCAGCAGCAGCAGACACATGGTGAGGTGCTTGCTGGTGTGGATGCGAGTGCGGCATGGGCTAAGGCTTCATCAAAGAGTGGAGAGGCCGATTGGGAGACATGGCATGAGAGGCTGTGTCATGTGAACTTCTCTATGCTGCAGAAGTTGGTGAAGGATGGGAGCCTGAAGGGCTTGGAGGTGAAAGGGGGAGTGAAGGAGATTCGGAGCTGCCCTACATGCTTGGAGACCAAGTTCTCCAAGTTCCCCTTCAACAGCACTACAGGACCAGCCAAGACCCCACTTGCACTTGTGCACATGGATGTGGTGGGGCCCACAAGAGCCCCTTCCCTCTCAGGCAGCCGCTATTTCTTGACAATTGTGGATGACCACACTCGGGCAGTGTGGGTTTACCCTTTGAAGAGCAAGGGGGAGGTGGCAGCGGCTGTCCTTAAGGAGTGGATGCCTAGAGCTCAGAGGGAATGCGGATACAAGGTGAAGGTGATCCGCAGTGACAATGGTGGGGAGTTCATTGGAGCTGATTTTGAGGGGGAGTTGAAGAGGAAGGGGATCCAGCATCAACTGACAGTGCCCTACAACCCGCAGCAGAATGGCGTGGCTGAGAGATTCAACAGGACCCTGCAGGAGGGGGCACGCACTCTCCTTGGGCGTGCAGGGCTGCCTGATCCGTTTTGGGTGTCTGCACTGAGGCAGGTCGCCCTTGTGAAGAACAGGGTGCTGGCTACAGTTGGGGATAAGGAGTGGATCCCATATACCAAGTGGTATGGGAGTGCTCCAGCTGTGAACATGCTGAGGGCATTTGGGTGCATGGTGGTGTTTCATGTGCCTAAGGAGAAAAGGGGGAAGTTGGAGGCTTCTGGAAGATGGGGTGTGCACTTGGGGATTGCAAAGGATCACAAAGCATGGTTGCTATGGGACTTGACCACCCAGAAGCTGACAGTGTCAAGGGATGTGAAGTTTCTTGAGTCCCTGTACTACAAGGAATGGAAGCAGCAGCAACAGAAGCTTCCATCTACACCGCTCGTTGTGGAGGTAGATGAGGTGCAGCAGCCTTCAAGACAGGTGGAGGTTGCAGTGTCAGAGGAGGAGATGTCTGGGGTGACTGAGGAAGGGGGAGCAGCTGAAGTAGAGCAGCAGCAGCAGCAGCATGAGTCTCCACCTCGAGTTCCACACCCGCCTGAGCGTCCTAGGAGGGATGTGCGCCCTCCAGTGAGGCTGACCTATGGGGGAAGAGGCAAGCCGAATGTGGTGCAGGCTGGGAGTGTGGTTGAGCAGATTGAGGAAGATGAGATCGCTCACTGCTACTGGGCACCAATCCCTGAGCCCAAGACTCGAGAAGAGGCCTTGAATGGACCAAATGGGGAGAAGTGGAAGGCGAGTGAGGATGAGGAGTTCGGGTCCCTAATTGAGAACGAGACATGGGACCTGTGTGACTTGCCTCCTGGAAAGAAGGCAATCACTTCCAAGATGATCTACAGGCACAAGTATGGACCTGAAGGGGAGCTGACCCGCTACAAGTCTAGGCTTGTGGCACGGGGGTTTCAGCAGACAAAGGGGAAGGACTATGATGAGGTGTTTGCTCCTGTGGGGAAAGGAACAACATTGAGGGTGCTGTTGGCGATAGCTGCACTCCTGGGATGGAAGATTCGGCAGATGGACATTGTGACTGCCTTTCTGAATGGGATCATTCTGGAGGAGGTGTACATGAAGCAGCCAGAGGGGCTGGATGATGGGAGCGGCAGGGTCTGCAGGCTGAAGAAGGCCATCTATGGCCTTAAGCAGGCGCCTCGTGCATGGTATCACAAGTTGGAGGAGGCGCTGCTGGCTGGGGGTTTCAAGAAGAGTGAGTGTGACCCCAGCCTGTTCCTGCTGCAGGAGAAGGACGAAATCCTCATGCTCTTGGTGTATGTGGATGATATCCTTCTCTTTTCTGCATCAACTGCTTTGCTGGACAGCGCAGAGCAGATGCTGGAGATGCAGTTCAAGTGCTCCAAGATGGGTGAGGTGAAGTACTACCTGGGGATGCATGTGGAGAGAGATGTGGAGAAGGGTGTGCTGAGGTTGCACCAGAGGAAGTACTGTGAGGGGCTGGCTGAAAAGTATGGGCTGCAAGATGGGGGAAAGCCAGCAACACCACTACCTTCAGGGTTTACTGTGGAGCCATGTGCTGATGAGGAGGTAGTGGGTGAGAGTGACAGAAAGCTGTTTCATTCGATGGTTGGGTCGCTGAATTATGCTGCAAATCATACACGGCCTGACATTGCATTTTCTACATCACGGTTGGCTAGTGTGGTCTCACGCCCTAGTCATGAGCAGCTGGAAGCGGCCAAGAGGTTGGTCCGCTATGTGAGTGCTACGGCATCAGTGGGATTGGAGTACAGTGGAGTGAGGCAGCGGTTGCAGAGAGGTGCTGCAGATGTGAAGAGTGGTGAGATGCTCTTGAGTTGCTATACTGACGCTAGCTTCAACTCAGTGAAAGCGGATGGCACCAGCATTGGGGGTTATGTGTGCTTGCTGGGAGGTGGTGCTGTGAGCTGGCGCAGCAAGAAGCAAAATGAGGTGGGATTGTCTTCATGTGAGACTGAGTACATGGCCTTACACCATGGGGCCAAGGAAGTGGTATGGCTGAGGCGTTTGTTAGAGGAGTTGGGAGTTGGTCAGGAGGAGCCGACAGTTGTGTTCTGTGACAATGAGTCTGCTGTGAAGCTCGCCAAGAATGCTTGTCTGCATGGGCTGACAAAACACATAAGGCCTAAGTGGCACTGGGTGAGAAGACTCCTTGATAAGGAGGTGCGGCTGGAGATAGTGAAGACCCATCAGCAGGCAGCAGATATTTTCACTAAGCGTCTGGCGGAGGCGGATCATTGGAAGGGCATGAAGCTTGCTGGGATGAGTGTGCATTGAGTATGCATGCTTGAGATGTGGTATGGTGGATGATGGTTGGCAGCCAGAGGGGGAGATTGTTGTGTGATGTCATCATATGCTATCACATTCTGTCTGCCTCCCATCCCATGTTTTCAACTTGCATGTGTGGTTTGAATGTGCAAGCATTTGTGTGGTGTGTTCTGGAGTTTGGGAATGTGTTCTGTGTTATTTTTGTTTGAGCAGGTATTTGTGATGATAGATCTTGAGAAGATCTTTCCGACGCAACGAGAATCCCTTCAATCGGAGCAAGAATGCGAAAGCTATGAAGATTCAAAGTTCATGAGCTTGCGTTACAATTGCGGCGGTTACTAAGTGAAGTTGTGGGGTGAATTTATATGGAGTTGGGACCTTTGGGGTTTGGGAAATTTGTCACTCTACTGTAACAGCTGCAAATTGGTTGGGAACAACCAAGCTAGGTTGGCAAGGGTGGCCAACTTGGATGGATTGGTTGGGAAGGGACAAAGGTCAACGTTGAGGTTCCTATAGGGAGGGAATCTTTGTGCTTATGGGGTTTCCTTGGTTGGGGACTCTCTTGGGACCTTCCCTCTCATCTCTCTCTTCTATCCCAACCTTTCTCTTGCTCCTCTAATTCCTTGTGAGATTCTTGAACTTTGATTGAACTCTTGAGATTGAGTTAAGTTCTCCTCCTACAGCTTACCCCCTAATGCGTCGAAAGCCATAGCGTCGCGAATACTTCATCAATCAACATGATTCAAATTGGGAACGGTAGCTGAGATAAAGAGCTACAACATATCCAAGTTTCGCGACATTCCAACGGCTAGGTTTTCGTCGACGTCGTTTCTTGTGAAGACGACTTTTCTGTCCAGAATTTCGGATTTATATTTTGAGTAATTCTAGCTCCTAAGTTCACCTAGACTCCGTCCTTAATCCTAACAAGGTGGTGGTCCGAGTGACAGGCGCTGCCAGTACCAGCTCCAAACCGGTCCTCGCCGCGGCCTCGTGTATGGTAAGATTGGCCATAACCCCACTCGTTGCTTCAGTCGCCTAGACGACATGTTTCATCTCCGCTTCGGCCCGGCGCCAGACCTCCCCGAGGGGCACAGTCTGCTCCACCGTCGTGTTAGGATCTTTGATATGGACATGGATGAGATTAGCTCTGCTTTGTATGTGCTGTATGTCGATGAATCTTGTGTAACTGGTTCCTATTACCATGTATTGCTTAGAGTAATTGTGCCCAATGTGCCTAGTTCAGGCTCCTCTGCTGTGTCGGGCATAGGATCCCCTGCCTTGTTTAGCCTTGGGTCCTCTCTCGCTCCTCTGACCCGTGTCGCCACTGCCGCGCTCTCCCTCACCCTGGACTCCGGTGCTTCCCGATGTTTCTTTCCGGACTATGTTTACGACGCTTGCCGCACCCGCCGCAGTTGCTCTTGCTGACCCTTCCTCCGGTCTTGTTGTCGCCCGTAGCTCCACCACCCTTCCCTGTCCGACGGTTCCCTCGGGCTCCCTTACAGGCCTACACATCCCCTCGTTCTCTAGGAATCTAGTTGGTGTCGGCTGCCTCCACGACGTTGGCGTCACCACTACGTTCCCTGGGCACGAGCGGTATGATGTCTGTACCGAGGCCACCACTGGTGCTCCCCTCACCACGTTCCCCCGGGACCCGGTGTCTGTCCTCTTCACGCTGGACACAATGTCCCCCCCGGTTGGGACGCTTCCCAAAGTGGCAACGTCTACCCAGGTTGCTGCGGCTTGCGAGTCTCGGTCGCTTACTCACCCGTCGCTTCAGTCGCACCACCATCTAGGTCACCCCACTCTCACCGGTCTCCGTCACATGTCCCAGCACGGTCTTGTCTTAGGTCTCCCTGAGTCTTTCCCTGCGCTCCCCCCCTCACCAGCGCCGCCGTGCACATCCTGCGTCGAGGGCCAGCTCCGCCATGCCCCTCACTCCTCCTCGTTCCCCCCCACCGCCGCATCGCTGCAGACCCTGCACATGGACGTCTGGGGCCCCGCCCCTGTCCATGGGCCGCATCGCGAGCGCTACTTCTTAGTGCTTGTCGACGACTACACGCACTACACCACCATGTTTCCCTTGGAGCGGAAGTCCGACATGCCTGACGTTCTTATCCCGTGGCTTGTCTCTGCGCGTGTGCACCGAGGTCTCCCTGTGCTTCGTCTTCACTCCGACCATGGTGGCAAGTTCACCTCTGGCTGCCTTGGTCGCTTCTGTCATGTGGAGGGCATCACCCAGACGTACACCCTTCCAGACTCCCCGCAGCAGAATGGGGTCGCTGAGCGACACATCGGTTTGGTCATGGAGGTGGCTCCTACCTTCATGATCTGTGCCGGTGCACGCCGTTCGCCGTTTGTTATGCCGCTCACCAGATCAACTTGAGGCCGCACCCTCAGCGGCCGCAGGTTTCACCGGCCCTCCACTGGAATGGGTCCCTTGGTGACACGTCGGCGTTCCACGTCTGGGGCTGCCTTGCTCACGTTCGTGCCTCTGGCACGGACAAGCTCACCTCCCGCACCGTCCCCTTTGTCTTCCTAGGTTTCCCCCTCGACTCGTCTGACTGGCACTTCTACCACCTGCCGTCTCACCGCTTCTTTCACTCTCGCGACGTCACCTTTGACGAGTCAGTCTTCTTTTACCACCACTTTCCCCACCGTGGTCCCCCGATTACCCCCCCCCCTGTTTCTGGTTTCCCCTCCCCCGGTCATCCCGGCTCCTCCCCCACCCCTCCCTACCCCATCTGGTGTGTCTCACATCATCCCTCTCACGTCGGGTTTCCCTGCCGAGGATTTTGCTGACTCTTGCGGCTCTGCGGAGTCCCTCCCCCCTGCCCCTCCCCCCCCCGGTCTCTCCTTCCCCGTCGCTGCCGCAGCCGCCTCCGCCGCTGCCGTCGCCGCCACGACCGCAGCTGCCGTCGTCACGGCCGCTGGGGTTTGTGCGTTTTGGGGGTGCTGGGGAGTGTGCTGGAGTGGGTGCTGGAGCGGGTTCCCGTTCTGGGGGTGCTGGCATGGAGCTTTTTGGAGGGAGCCATGCTGTCGTTGGAGGTTCTAGTGTTGGAGTCGAGCAGCAGCCGCAGCAGTCGCCGCCGGTGTCCGCTCTTTGCCTCCTCGGTCTTCCTTCCCCTGACCGCCTACCGGTGCCTCCTCTGTCGCTGCCGCCTCCTCCTCTGCCGGTCTACTGCCCGGTGTTTCCTCCTCCTGACTCCTCTCCGACTTGTTTCCCTCCCCGTTCTCCTCCTGTGCCTCCCCCTCTCTCTCCTGACCCGACTCCTCCGTATCACGTCTGGTCTCTTCATCCGTCTCGTGTTCGTCTTACCTCCCATGTTCCGCGTTCTCACTCTGTGTTGCTTCACTCTCACGCGTCTCGTGCTCCTCCTCTCCTCCCCCTTCGTCGCAGGCTGTGGCCCTGCCTCCGTTCTTTGACTTCATCCGTGCTGCGCGTCCCCTTGTTCCTCGTGCCCTTGCCTCTCTTGTTACCGACCCGTCCGTTCCTGTCTCGAGTCTGTCGGCTCTTGTCAATGCTGTCACTGACTTCGCTGCTACCCGTCGCCTGGAATACGCCACCGCTCTGGTCTCTGACCCTGCCTACCCTCCGCCCGTCGGGGGTGTGGTTGCCCTTGGCAGTGACGTCCTAGAGGACAGGCAGTACGAACTCGCTTTCCTGTCTGAGGCCGCTCCCCATCACTGTTCCATGCTACTAGTCCCTGAGGGTGACCCAGACGCCCTTGACATCCCGACCCCTCACACCTACGCTGAGGCCACCTCGGGACCATGGGCCTCTCAATGGATAGCTGCCATGGAGTAGGAGATGGCATCTTGGAGATCCACCGGTACCTTCGTCGACGCAGTTCCCCCACCTGGAGTGAACATAGTCGATGGCCGATGGCTCTTCAAGGTGAAGCGCCCTCCTGGAGAGCCGCCTGTCTTCAAGGCGCGCTACGTTGCTCCAGGCTTCGGTCAGTGTGAGGGGGTGGACTTCTTTCAGACCTTCGTCCCAATCCCAAAGACGACTACTCTTCGGGCACTGCTACACGTAGCAGCACATCGTGACTACGAGCTCCACTCCCTCGACTTCTCTACAGCTTTCCTCCAGGGCAGTCTACTCGAGCAGGTCTACTTGCGCCGCCCCCAAGGCTTCTCCGGTACCTTTCCCCCTGGTATCGAGTGGATCTTTCGGCGCCCCGTCTACGGCTTGCGACAGGCACCCTATGAGTGGCACGATACGCCGCGTGCTACACTTGCTGACCTGTAATTCTTCCCGTCGTCTGCAGACCCCTCGCTCTTCGTCCGTTCCGACCAGACTCCGTTCTACATCCTTGTCTACATTGACAACCTGGTCTTTGCTACTGCAACCAGAGACGCGCTGGCCTCCGTGAAGGCCGAGCTGCTGAGGGGGCACACCTACACTAACCTAGGAGAGCTGCGCCGCTACCTTGGCTTGCAGATCTTCAGGGACAGAGCAGCGCGCGCCATCACTCTCTCACAGTCACACTTGATAGGCCAGGTCCTTCAAAGGTTTGGCCTTCAGTTCTCTTCCGCACAGCCCACCCCTCTACCTATAGACCACAGACTCTCTGCTCCAGTCCCGGAGGAGGCTGTAGAGCCTAGTGGCCCCTACGCAGAGCTGGTGGGTTGCCTCATGTACCTGATGACTTGCACTTGTCCTGATCTCGCATATCCTCTCAGCATCCTGGCTCACTTTGTGGCCACCGGCAGACACCGACCACAGCACTGGTCGGCAGCTATGAGGGTTTTGCGTTATCTAGCAAATACATCGGGCTTGGGGCTAGTGCTAGGACGACGCAGACCAGTGGTCCTTACCGGGCACACAGACGCTTCTTAGGCCGACGACGCCGAGACTCTCTGGTCCTCCCAGGGCTATTGCTTTAGCCTTGGTGCAGGTGCTGTCTCGTGGCGGTCCACCCACTCGTCGTCTGTCTCCCAGTCCAGCTATGAGGCTGAGATCTACGTTGGTGCCATGGCAGCACAGGAGCTCCGTTGGCTGACTTTCTTGCTCACATACTTAGGTGAGCAGCCTAGCTCTGCCCCGGTCCTGTACGCTGACAACAGGGCCATGATCCTCCTGTGTCAGGAGCCCAGACTCGAGGGCAGAGCGAAGCACATCCCGCTGCAGTACTTCCTCATACGCGAGTTACAGCAGCGTCGCCAGGCCCGCGTAGTACACTTGGCCTCCGGTGCCAACACAGCTGATATCTTTACGAAGGCGCTTCCTCCTAAAGTTCATCAGCGGCACTGTGTATAGCTTGGTCTTGTTTCTGTAGCCTCTCATTTGCTAGGACCTTAATTGTGTACAGACCTTTATATATATTACCCTGACTGGCCTTGTAGCCTCTCCCTAGTGGCTGGACTTGTAGTGCCAACTTGTTTTTTCTTTTGCCTTGTTTGTACTCGTTTGACTGGTCTTCAGACCCTTGTCTCAGAGATTGGACTAGTAGTGCCACCCTGAGCTGCTTGTCTCTCACCAAGCACTGCCTCTATCTCGTCTAGGGGGTGTGTCAAACATATCTTTGTATGCTGTTATAGACTATAAAGGGTGGTTCCTTAGAGATTACAACCCATTAGGTTATATTCCCTTGTTTGCCATGGTTCTAGTCATTCGTCAACTTGGATATGTGCGCCCATAACCCTCCAGGCAAAGAGATGGCCTGTAACCCTTCTCCGAGGGTCAAGGGCAACCCCAGCGTGTATCTTGATAGTTGCTCCCGTATAGGCTGCCGCATTGCTGCCTTCATAGTCCTTATAGACCCGCTCAAGTAGGTGCACACACCAACATCCATTGGAACTCCTCCATTCAGGATCCCACATCCGGCTAGACATTCGAGTAGAGTCGGGGCGAATTTGGTGAAAAGCGAAGTCCTTGTTGTCGATATAGGGTTTTGGCTAGGGAGGAGTTTAGCGAGAAGAAAGTTTGTTTATTAGAAAAGAGAGGGAGGTAAAAGAGAAGCGTTGTCCCCTCTACAGCAAGAACCAGTACGAGTATTACACCTACCTAGCCTACACATATTATGCAAATATATATGTTGACACACCCCGTAGGCTTGGTAGGCGCCACTCATGAATGCAAGAGACCAGGGCAGCACTACTAGTCCGTCCACTTGTATTTGTAAGAAAATGTCATATCACACCACACACCCAGCACCCACAAGCCCTAGCACCCCCATATCCAACAGCACCCATGGCATTCTACAGCCGGTTCAACCCCTCAGCGCACAAGGCAGCGACGTCGGCGACGGCGGCGGCAACAGCGGCGGCGGCGGAGCCAACGCGCCCAACGGCGTGGCACTGCGACGACGGGGAAGGACGGCTTGAGACAGCCATCAGCTGTGGTGGGGAAGCGGGGCTTCGGCGGCTGGTGCTGTTAGCGGGCCAGGGGGCAGCTAGAGCGCGCTGGCTGGCGTGCTGGCTGGCGTGCGGGCGTTCTCGCTAGCGCTAAACCAGCGCGCTGTCTGCTGCCGTCCGTGCGCTGGTGCGTCGAGGCCGTCAAGGTGCGACTAGGCTGCTACGGCAACGCGTCGAGGCCAGGGACAGCGTGACAGGGCACGCCATGGCGGCGCGACGGTAGGAGGAGAGGGGCGAGTGAGATGCGGAAGCGTGGGGAGTAGGCCCGGCAAGATGGACCTGCTCTCAAACCATGTCAAGATAGGGTTTTGGCTAGGGAGGAGATTAGCGAGAAGAAATAGTGTTGACTAGAGAAGAGAGAGGTACAAGAGAAATGTTGTCCCCTACTCAAAATGGGTACTAGAAAATGAATGAAATGACAATAGAAATACCTCCTAATGGCTCTAGAGGGCCTTAGAAAACTACAGAGAATATAGTATGTTTCAATTTCCCCAATGCAGACCCACGAGCATGAAAGAAATGAAAAATTACCAAGCATACTTGGCTCCACAATCCCCAACCACCCAACTTCACTGCCATACCTGGCTTCAATGCTAGAACAACGACATCGGTCCCGAGATCTACCAGTTCCGTAGCTCAGCCTCGGCAGTGGCTTCGGGTACCATACCGCGTATGCTGAAACTGTCGCCAGCTTCTAAACCTTACCTATTTCCCGCCTTCCATATTTCTCGTCTCGCACGGTATTCCTGATTGCGGCAGACCCTCGAGCAATACGCGGTTCTAGATCATCCCCCCTCGCTGGCACATATAACCTAAGAGTCGCCTTCTAAATTGCCGGTAGTAAAACAGACACTCGCGCGACCCCAGGGCCCCCAAGGCCAGCCGACGACGTCGCCATGGGCTCCAATAATCGCAAACCCTCGCCAGCCCACCCCACCCGCGACGCGAATTCGCCCTGCAGCGGCCATCGGGTTCCCCTGCTTGCCTCGCACCCTCTGCCTCTCTCCCACCCCCTCCGTGCCTCTCGTCGCATTCCCAGGCTCATTCTCTTTCACCTGGTTCTCAACAAACGCTCATCAGTGTCCCTGAACCTGCCATACAAAAACAGTATAAATAGAGAAGGGGTTTCAGTTTCACCCACTAGTCTCGACTGAAGTTAGTTGCGAATCCTTCTACCTTGTCTTCAAGGTTCTTACGGTCTTCCACTCCTAAGGCTTCCATCACCAGCTGTCGGAGCCTGTTCGAACACTCATTATCTGCGCTAAGTTCAGTACCGATACCTAGGAGCCTTCCTAAGGAACCCTTTCTGCACCATCCATCAACAACATGTGCGTCTCTTCCCGGTTGCAGAACCAGAGGACGAGACTGCGTTGTTTTCTGTTACGACTGATGCTTCCTCCATTGAGATTGCTGCCTGGTTGGGGGTGGAATCGGAGTTGGAGCAGGCACAGCAGGGTGTGAAGGTGGAAGCAGGATCGGGCAGCGCGTGGTGCAGCATGAGTCACAGTGAGAGCAGCTGCAGCAACTACAGTGCGTCCCTCATTGACATCGCCTGGGACTCCTGCTTCTCCTCCTCTGCTCACAGCCTATGCTCCTCCTCCTCTGCTGATAGCCTCTGCAACACTTCCACTGGCTTGGTCGCTGAGGTAGCTGGTGTGAAGAGGGGGATTGGCCGAGACTTCTTCAACAGTGGGAAGGGATGGATCATGGAGGTGAAGGGATCTGGGAAGGCGGAGGTAGGGAGTACTTTCTCAAACCAGCTATTTGTTAGAAGGAGCTAAGAAGCTAAGGTAGCATGGGAATAGCGAAAGGTATTAGCTAGGTAGGAAAAGTGAAGAGAGAAAAGAGAGATGACTAGACAAGAGAGAGAGAGATACAAGAAGGGTGTTGTACCCTTTACAGTAGGAATCAGTATTGTGGAAACACCAACCAAGCCTACACAAATCTATATCTATATAAAATATATATAATTTGACACACCCCCTAGGCTTGGTAGGCACGAGCACACCACACACGCAACACCCCCAAGCCCGTGCACCTCCATGTCTTGCAGCATCTGTGGATTCTACCCCTAGTGCGAAACGGTGACATCGGTGGCAGGTGGCAGCAACGACGTCAGCGGCTGCTATGACGACGACAGCGGTGGCGGCGGTGGCAAGTGGCCGCGGAGCCAGCAGCACCTGCAGTGGCGACGGCGGCTTCGACGACGGCGGCGGCGACTGCAAAGCTCGCGGAACCCGGCGGCGTGGCACGGCCCAGCGACGACCGGGAATTAAATCATCAGCTGCGGCTGGAATGAGGGGAGACACAGAAGAGGGGGCGCGCATTCAGCAAGGCGCCCTGGCTGGCGCACTGGCTGGCGTGCGGGCGTGCTGGTTGGCGCCTAAAATGGTGCGCTGGTTGCTGCCGTCCATGCGCTGGCCGCAGCTGTTCGTGCACTGGAGCATCGAAGCCGCCGCGGCAACACGACAATGCCACGGCAGCATGATGGGCCATGGCTGCTCGACGAGGCCGCCACGCGTCGAGGCTGCCATGGCAGCAGGACGTGGCCGCCACGGCAGCGCGGCGGGCCGCCACGGCTGCTCGACGAGGTCGCCGCGGCAGCGCAGCGAGGCCGCCACGGCAGCATATGGAGGCCGCCACGGTGACGCAAAAGTGAAAGGAGAGGAGAGAGTACGCGGCGGCAGCGTGAATAGGAGGCTCAGATGGATCTTCTTGCTCTGAAACCATGGTAGAAGGAGGTAAGAAGCTAAGGTAGCATAAGAAAAGCGAGAGGTTTAGCTAGGTAGGAAAAGTGACAAGAGAAAAGAGAGATGACTAGACTGTCAACATATAATTTGTATATGTTATAGTCTAGCTAGGTGCATGCTCATATAGAGTACAACCCCTAAGGCTATATCTCCTTGTACCACCTCATTCTAGTTATTCTTTCTACGTAAAGATGGTATCAGATTAGGTTAGGTCCGCCCACCCGCTTCCGCCCTAGCCCCTAGTGTTAGATTATATAGGTTATATATAATTGTAGGCTTGGTAGGTATTATTGAAACCTACTGTAGCGGGTACAACCCCCTCCTTGTATCCCTCTCTCTTCCTAATCATCACTCTTTCCTCTAGACATTTTCTCTCGACTTCCTAAACCCTCCTACTTTCATGGCTTCCTAGCGTACTTCGTTTAACATGGTATTAGAGCGGGTTGCCCCTCCCGGGCCTGCTCCACACGCTTCCGCCGTGTACTCGCCCTTCTCTCGCCAATTCCGTGCCGCCGTGGCAGCCATGCCGAGCTGCCATGGCGGCTTCGTCGTGCTGCCGTCCCAGCCCCGATGCGCTGCCGTGGCGTCGACGCCACGTCTTGGCGACGTCGTCGTGCTGCCGTGGCAGTGTCGACGTGCTGCCGCGGCATCGACGCCGCGCTGTGGCGGCGTTGTCATGCTGCAGTGGCGGCGTCGTCGAGCGGCATCGATGCCACGCTGTGGCGGCGTCGTCATGCTGCCATGGCGGCGTCATCGGGCGGCAGCGGGCCATGCAACGTTTTAGGCGCCGCCAGCTCGCCTGCACACCAGCCAGCGCCGTGTCAGTCACAGCGCCTAGCTGACGCCACGCCACCTCCCCTGCACCACCCCTAGTTCCAGCCGCAGATGCTGAGTCTCTTCCCGGTCATAGCCGGGCCGTGCCATGCCGCCGGCGCCGTGAGTTTCGCCGTCGCCGCCGCCGTCGCTGCTGCCGTCGTCGACGCTGCCGCCGCCACCGCCTCCGCTGAAACCGTTGCCACCACCCGCCGGGGGTGTCACTGCCTCGCACGAGGGGTAGCAGCCCCTCCTGCTGCAGGATCTGGGGGTGTGCACGGGCTTGGGGGTGTTGGGTGTTGGGTGGGCTTGAGAATACCAAGCCTAGGCGGTGTGTTAAATTATATAGGTTATATATAATTGTAGACTTGGTAGGTGTTACTGAAACCTACTGTAGAGGGTACAACCCCCTCCTTGTATCCCTCTCTCTTCCTAATCATCACTCTTTCCTCTACACATTTTCTCTCGACTTCCTAAACCCTCCTACTTTCATGGCTTCCTAGCGTACTTTGTTTAACACCTAGCGCCCGGCTGGCCCCTTAGCGCCCCGCTGGCCTCTTAGCGCCCCGCTGGCCCCTTAGCGGCCCGCTAGGCCACTCAAGCCTTGCTTGCCCCGTGCGCCCCACTGGCCCCGTACGCCCCACTGGCCCTGTCGAGCCCCGCTAGCCCCGTGCGCCCCACTGGCCCCATATGCCCCGCTGGCCCGGCTCGCGCCCCGCTGGCCCCATCGAGCCTCGCTAGCCCTGTGCGCCCCACTGGCCCCGTACGCCTTGCTGACCCCGTTCGCACCCCGCTGGCCCCGTTGAACCCCGCTAGCCCCGTGCGCCCTGCTGGCCCCGTACGCCATGCTGGTCCCGTTTGCGTCCAGCTGGCCTCGTCGAGCCCCACTAGCCCTGCGCGCCCCGCAGGTCCCTTACACCCCGCTGGCCCCATTCGCGCCCCGCTAGCCCCGTGCGCCACGCTAGCCTGCCGGCCCTAGCTCGTCGGCCCCACCTCACCGACTCTCGCTTGTAGGCCCTAGCTCGCCGGCCTCCGCTCGCTCGCCGCTCCTACCGCAACCGTCCCCAGTTCCTGCCAGCCCCAGCTTCCTACGGCGCCGCCTTGTCGCAGTGTCGTTGAGCCGACGTGCCACAGTGCCGCGGTGCCGCCGTGGTGCCGTCCTGCCGTGCCACTGTGCTGCCGTGCTGTAGTGCCGCGGTGTCGCCGTGCGCCGCGCCGCAGTGCCGCCGTCCTACCGTGGGGCCATGTCTTCATGTCGCCGTGCCACCGTGCCTCCGCGCCGCTGTGCCGCCGTGTCGCCGTGTCGCGTGTCGCCATGCCACCGTGCCGCCGTATCGCCGTGTTGCCGTATAGCTGAGGCCGTGCGATGGCGGACGTTGTGCTCCGCCTGGACGCGGAGGAGCGGGCGATCGACTTCAATGCATGGCTTGTCGCCCTTCGCTGTCACCTGACAGGTCAGCGCTAGGACGGTTACTCCCTGGCTGTTCATTTCGATGGTTTGCTTCCCCGCCCCCCCGCGCCTGCTACCCTCCCTGATGCCCCCACCACTGCTGAACGTGTGGCC
Source organism: Closterium sp. NIES-67 (assembly GCA_027943415.1). Taxonomy (NCBI): domain Eukaryota; kingdom Viridiplantae; phylum Streptophyta; class Zygnematophyceae; order Desmidiales; family Closteriaceae; genus Closterium; species Closterium sp. NIES-67. The sequence continues at coordinate 97,766 of BQMB01001548.1, forward strand.
TTTTCTGCTGCTGGGCTTGCTCGCGCTGTCTGGGAGTCGCACGATACCGTAGCCCAGCTTTCCATTAGTCACGCCATCCCCCTCTCTGAGCATCCCCACTTTATCACTGTACTGAACGCCAAGGAATTTTTATATGCAGTCGCTGCGCGCTACTCTACGCACGCCTCAGCCTCAGTTGGCCACCTGATCCTCCCCATGCTGTTCCCTGATCTTGCGGCTTTTCCCACTGTAGCTGACCTAGCCACTCACCTCCGAGCAGTTGAGGCTAGCTACCACGCCATTAGCACTGAGGCCCAACTCACTGCCTTCCCTTCGGCGCTTTGCGCTACCTTTTACCTCATCGCCACGTGCCTCTCGGACCACCTAGCCACTGCGTGAGACCACTTCCTTAGTCAGCCCCCAGGTGACCTCACCCTTACCGCCTTTGTCACTGCCCTGTTCGAGATAGAGACTCGTCAGTGCACTATCGCTCAGTCTAGCGGTACTGCGGCGGTCCCTATCTTTCAGGGCTGTGCTCCCTCCCAGTGCTCTTACTCTGACGTTTTTGCCGATGTCGCTGAGACAGCACCTGCTGCTGAGACGGCTGTTGCGGCCTCGGCGCAGCCGCGTCAGGGTAGGGGCCGCCGCCCCAAGGGGGGGCGTGGCGGAGGGAAGAGTGGTGGGGGTGGTGGGGGTGGGGGTGGGGGTGGGGACGGTGGTTCCGATGAGGGGACTGGGGCTGGGGTCCCGGAGAAACAACAGCCTCAGCAGCAGTAGAAGCCTCAGCCAAAGAAGCAGCCTCAGCCGAAGCAGCAGCACACGCAGCAGCAGTCGCAGCAGCAGCAGCCGCAGTGGGGCCGCCTCCCGCCGAGGTGGTGCGGTGCCTCTGGTGGTGGTGGCCGTGGTGGCGGCCCTCGCAGCTCAGCGTTGGGTGGCAGCTTCGGCGCTCTGGGTTGCTAATACCAACTCCAGATCGGCCCATTCCGCGGCACTATGTGTGCTCGTCCCAGTCACACTGCCGCCCGCTACTTCCGCCACCTCGACGACCTCGTCTGTCTCCGCTTCGGCCCTTCGTCGAACGTTCCCAGCTGGCCCAGTCTTGTGCGTCGCCGAGTGCCTATCTTTGAGGTGGATATGGATCAGTTTTTCTCTGCTTTGCATGCCATGTATGCTAATGACTCTAGTGTGACCGGATCTTATTTCCCTATGTTGCCTGGTGTAGGTGTGCCACCTGAGTTAAATATAGACTTTTCTGTTGCATCAGGCATAGGACCGTCTATGTTGACCTCTCCTACGCCTAATGCAACAGAAATTTTATGTCACGCTTGCTGACCTCTCCTCAGTTCCGGTAGTTGCATGTAGCTCCACTACCCTTCCCTGTCAGGCGGTTCCCTCGGGCTCTCTTACAGGCCTGCACATCCCCTCGTTCTCCAGGAACCTAGTTGGTGTCGGCTGCCTCAAGGACCTCGGCGTCACCACTACATTCCCTGGATACGAGCAGTATGCGATCTGTACCGAGGCCTCAACAAGTGCCCCACTCACCGCGTTCCCCCTGGACCCGGTGTCTGGCCTCTTTACGCTCGACACCGAGTCCCCCTTGGTGAGGGCACCCTCCCAGGTGCCTGCGTCTACCTAGGTTGATGCGGCTTGCTCGTGTCGATCACTCACTCACCCGTCGCTTCTGCCGCACCACCGTCTAGGTCACCGCGCACTCCCACGTCTGCGTCACATGTCCCAGCATGGTCTGGTCCTAGGTCTCCCTGCGTCGCTCCCTACCCTCCCTCCCTCGCATGCACCGCCGTGCACGCCCTGCACCGAGGGCAGGTTGCGCCGTGCTCCTCACTCCTCCTCGCTTTGCCCTGCCACCGCACCACTCCAGACCTTGCACCCGGACGTCTGGGGCCCAGCCCCCCTCCCTGGGCCGCATCGAGAGTGCTAATTTTTACTGCTTGACGATGACTAGACGCGCAACACCATGGTGTTTCCCATGGAGCGGAAGGCCGACGTGCCTGACGTTCTTATCTCGTGGGTCGTATCTGCATGCGTCCACAGTGGCCTTCCCGTGCTGTGTCTCCACTCCGACCGTGGCGGCGAGTTCGCCTGCGGTCGGCTTGGCCGATTTTGTCGTGTGGAGGGCATCACCCACTCGTACACCCTGCCGGACTCCCCGTAGCAGAATCGGGTCGTTGAGTGACGCATCAAGTTTGGTCATGGAGGTGGCTCATACCTCCATGATCCATGCTGGTGCATCCCATTTTCTATGGATGTTCGCTATTCGCTACTCCGCCCACAAGCTCAACCTGTGGCCACGCTCCCAGTGGCCGCAGGTTTCGCTGACCCTTCTCTTGACCGGGTTACCTGGTGACATGTCTGCATTCCAGGTCCGGGGTTGCCTTACTCACGTCCCTGCCTCTGGCACGGACAAGCTCACGGCCCGCACTGTCTCCTATGTCTTCCTTTGTTTCCCCTTTTATGCGTCTGACTGGCACTTTTACCACCCGCATTCTCACTACTTCTTTAAATCGCGTGATGTAACTTTTGACGAATCTGTCTCCTTCTACCACCGCTCTCCCCACCGAGGTCTCCCGGTTTCCGCACCCCTGTTTATGGTTTTCACTCCCACATTAGTCCTTGCCCTGTCTTGTGTGTCTCACGTCACTCCCCTCCCGTCAATTGTCCCGGTTAAGGAGTCGGCTGACTCTGGGTGCCCTGGGGCTCCGGTTTTGCCGCCTGTCTCCGCCCCGGTGTCTCCTCCTCCACCGCCGCAGCCGCAGCAGTTGCTGCCGTCGCCACCGCACCAGCAGCCGCAGCCGCCGGCGCAGGGGTCCGCGCGTTCTGGGGATGCTTGCATTGAGGAGGGTGCTAGTCTTGGGGTTACTGTCGTGGCCTGTTCCGACGATCTCGGGGGTGGCACCGGTGCTCGATAGGGTTCTCTTATGGGGTTGCTCGTTCTGGGGGTGCTAGTCCTAGGGTTCATGTCGTGGCTTGTCCTGGCGGTCCTGGGGGTGGCACCGGTGTTGGAGAGGGTTCTGGTTCTGGGGGTGCTAGAGTGGAGCATTCCGGAGGTAGCCGTGGTGCAGCTGGAGGTTCTGGTGTCGGTGTGGTGCAGCGGCAGCAATCGCACCCGGTGTTCGCCCTTTGCCTCCTGGGTCTTCCCTCCCCTGACCACCCACCTACGTCTCCCCTGCTGCCGCCACCCCTGCCTGTCTACGACCCTGTGATTCCTCCGCCGGACACGTCTCTGGTTCATTTTCCCCCTCATTCCCCTCCTGTGTCTCCTCCTCTATCTCCTAACCCGACGCCTCCGTCTCACGTCTGGTCTCGTCGTCTTTCCCATGCTCGTCCTGTCTCTCCTGTTCAGCGCTCTCACCCTATGTTGCTTCGTTCCCATGCGTCTTGTCATCCCCTCCTCCCGTCGCCTCCTCCATCGTCGCTTGTTGTCGCTCCGCCTCCTCTGTCTGACTTCCTTCGTGCCGCTAGTCCTCTTGTTCCACGAGTCCTTGCCTCCCTCGTAACCGACCCGTCTATTCCTGTCTCGTGTCTTGACGCTCTTGTCGTTGTCGTCACTGACTTTGCCTCTACCCGCCACCTTGACAACGCCACCGCTCTGGTCTCTGACCCTGTCCGTCCTCCGTCCATCGGGGGTGCTCCTGCCCTTGGCAGTGACGTCCGGGAGGACCGGCAGTACAAGATTGCTAGTCCGAGGCTGCGCCACATCTCTGCTCCGAGCTGCTAGTCCCTGAGGGTGATCCAGACGCTCTTGACATCCCGACCCCTCGCACTTACGCTGAAGCGACCTAGGGACCCTCGGCCTCTCAGTGGATAGCTGCCATGGACGCGAAGTTGGCATTTTGAAGATCCATCGGCACCTATATCAACGCAATTCCCCCATTTGGGGTTAAGATAGTCGATGGCCGGTGTCTCTTCAAGGTAAAGCGCCCTCCTGGAGAGCTGCCAATGTTCAAGGCGCACTACGTTGCTAGAGGATTCAATCAACGCGAGGGTGTTGACTTCTTCCAGACCTTCGCCCCGACCCCAAAGGTGACCACTCTTCGAGCGCTGCTACACGTAGCAGCACAAAATGACTACGAGTTGCACTCCCTCAACTTCTCTAAAGCGTTTCTCCAGGGCAATCTACACGAGCAGGTCTACCTGCACCGCCCGCCAGGCTTCACTGGCACCTTTGCCCCTAGGACCCAGTGGCCTCTTCGATGCACGGTATACGGCCTGCGCCAGGCACCCCGTGAGTGGCACGATACGCTGCGTGCTATGCTAGCTTACCTGCAGTTCTTCCCGTCCTCTGCAGACTCTTCGCTCTTAGTTCGTTCTGGTCAGACCCTGTTCTCCATCCTTGACTACGTAGACGACCTGGTCTTTGCTACTGCAGACAAAGACGCACTGGCCTACGTGAAGGATGAGCTGCTAAGGAGACACACCTACACTGACCTAGGAGAGCTGCGTTGCTACCTTGGGATGCAGATCTCCTGGGACAGAGCAGCGTGCATCATGACTCTCACACAGTAACACTTGGTGCAACAGGTCCTTTCGAGGTTCGGTCTTCAGTTCTCCTCCGCTCAGCCCACACCTCTGGCAGTAGATCACAGGCTCTCGGCTCCAGTCCCTGACGAGTCAGTAAAGACTAGTGGTCCGCACGCAGAGCTGGTGGGTTGCCTCATGTAACGTATGACTTGCATTCGTCCAGATCTCGCATACCCTCTCAGCATCCTGGCCCGCTTTGTGGCCACAAGCAGACACTGACTACATGACTGGTCGGCCGGTAAGAGGGTTTTGCGTTATCTAGCAAGTACATCGGGCATGGGGCTAGTGCTAGGAGGACACAGGCCAGTGGTCCTTACAGGGCACACAGATGCTTCGTGGGCAGACGACGCTGAGACACTCAGGTCCTCCCAGGGCTACTGCTTTAGCCTTGGTGCAGGCGCCATCTCGTGGAGTTCCACTCGCTCGTCGTCTGTTGCCCAATCTAGCTGTGAGGTTGAGATCTACGCTGGTGCCGTGGCGGCACAGGATGTCCGTTGGCTAACTTTTTTACTCACATACTTAGGTGAGCAGCCTAACTCTGCCTCGGTCCTGTACGCTGACAACAGGGCCATGATCCTCCTGTATCAGAAGCCTCGACTGGAGGGCAGAGCGAAGCACATCCAGCTGCGGTACTTCCTCCTGCGCGATCTACAGCAGCGCTGCCAGGCCCGCGTAGTACACTTGGCCTCAGGTGCCAACACGGCTGATATCTTTTCGAAGGCGCTTGTGCCTAAGATCATCAGCGGCACTGTGTACAGCTTGGTCTAGTTCATGTGGCTTCTCACTTGCTAGGATCCTTATTGTGTACTATTACATATATATTATCTTGACTGGCCTTGTGGCTCTTGTTCTAGTGGCTAGACTAGTAGCGCTGCCTTGGGTTACACTTGTTTTGTTTGTACTCTTGCGGACTGGTCTTCGGACCCTTGACTCAGAGGTTGGACTATTAGTGCCACCCTGGGTTGCGAGTCTCGTACTAATCCTGAGTTGTACCCTCTACAGTAGGAACCAATATTGTAGAAATACTTATCAAGCCTATACAAATATATATTCATAGTATATATGTAGGGGATGAGGGGGAGGAGAAGGAGGAGGAGGAGGAGGAGGAGGAGGAGGAGGAGGAGGAGGAGGAGGAGGAGGAGGAGGAGGAGGAGGAGGAGGAGGAGGAGGAGGAGGAGGAGGAGGAGGAGGAGGAGGAGGAGGAGGATGTGAGAGTACGACCCCGTTACACCACTTGGCCTTTTCTTATTTCCTTCCCTTTTCATTTCTCGTTTTACCGCATCTCATTTGGTTTCCTATTCTTCCTTTTCCATTAACCTTTGGTTTATCCTGCTATTATCATTATATCACCGACCAGGCTTGGGATGTATTGGTGTGCTCTATCTAGCGTAATCCTGCCGTAATCCCTTAAAGCCAATAGCCTCGCGTGGCTATACGCAGGGTGATTCTATATTCTAGAAGGGTCTATTCCCTTAGGATAAGATAAACCTGGTTACCTGATGTACTCTGGAAGTATAAAAGCGCCTTGTACTGATCGATAGTGCAACCTTTCCTCGACACATTCGATCCTGTGACACTTGGTATCAGAGCTTTTCTCACTCGGCCGCGCTCAGCTAAGCAGCAGCAGCGGGGATCCTGCCTCGAAAAACCGCCGGGGGCGACCAATTCGACGCCGATTCTGGTAAGCACCAGCTCCGCGATTTTCGAATTACCCCCTCCGTGCGTGTTTTGAACAGGATGGCAACCTTCGACAACGCCGAGGTTACCCAGCAGCTCTTCGCGCGCATCGCAGCCCTTCAGGAGGAAATGCGAGCGGATCGCGAAGCGTGGCGAAACCAGTTCGAGCGAGTAACTCGACTCGCCGGAGCGCAGCACGAGACGACAACGGCGACGACGCAGCAGTCGCAGCAGTTTCTCGAGGCTCCGAAACCGCGCCCACCTGAGCCGTTCGATCCGAGCGATCGAAACTCTGACGCCCGCAGATGGATCGCCGGGATGGAGATCTACTTCGCAGCCGTCGGATGGAGCTCGCCAGTCTGGGACGGTCAACGTGTACGACTCGCGGCGACACTGATGCGAGGGCCGGCACTCGAGTGGATTGGCGGCAACAGTACTTTCATCCACGGTGAAGCCACGTGGCAGCAATTCCGCGCCGACCTGCTGAAACGCTTCGAACCGATAAATTCGAGTTTCCTTGCCCGGGAAAAAATTCATCGACACCGACAGTTCGGGAGTGTAGCGCAGTACACGCAGCAGATGGAGGAATTTTATAACCGCATTCCCGACCTGACCGAAGGGGAAAAAGTACAATCGTACCTCGCCGGGCTGAAGACCGAAGTCAAACGACAAGTCGCAGCGTCAAACTACGCGAGCTACAGTGACGTCGTTTCGGCAGCGGAGCGCTTTGACATGGTCAACGCCGGAACACGACGGACGCACGTCGGCAGTACGCGACAGGGCGACCGCTCGGCTCACACCACGTTCGCCGACCCGATGGAAGTCGACAGATTCGACGGGCGGCCACGTCCGAAAAACACCAACTACACGTGTGATTTTTGCGGGGTGCCGGGCCACCGAATCTTCGACTGCAACAAAATGAAGGCCGCACGCGCAGAGTATCGGGCACGCAACAGTGGCGGAAATCTTTCGGCCAATCAGAAGACAAAAAACGGGAGTCGCCAGTGATTGCGGATCTAGCTGGCGAAAATAAAAAGATCCGGAAACGGCCGCGGGATTCCGGGAAAATCAACTTCGACGAAGCTGATTCGACGCGAGAAGGAGGAAATGATGGGGGAAAATCTCCACCCCACGACCAGTCTTCGCCAGGGAAAATCGCCGAGGAAAAATGCGACTCCGCGAAAAAAGACTCTGCCGAGACAGGGAAACTCCTTGAAGACCCAAGAAATTATAAGAATTCGTTAAAGTTATCTTATAAAGATGCTTTAATGAAAACTTATGATTTTCGAGGGGCTAGAGCCTTGGAGAAAATACGGGAGGGACTCCAAAAGAAGCAGACAGCTGTGGAGATTATACCGGTACCGGACAACTTGGGGACCAAATTAAGGAGTGTGGAAAGAAGCCGACCTTTCCACGGAGTCAACGTCCTCTCCCGACACCAGCCCACAACGACTACCCGCTCCCCAGGGAAGACGTCGGTGGAGCTGAAGCAGCTCAAGAGGAAGCTGGGGGTCTACAAGAAGCTGCACAAACCCCGAACTCCTTCTACGAATGCATCCAGTTCTTCGGCATCAGTGACGCGCACAGTCGTCAAAGAAACTCCGGGCCCTGGAGAAGAGCCGTTCTCCAAGCAACCTCGGCCAGCTGCCAGCTCAGGAGTAGACAGCAACACAAGGGTGTGTACGGAATATTGGGATGTACCCTATGACCCAATCAATGAAACTATCTTTGGGTACTCCGAGCAACGACTGCCCCTCGTGCTCGAGGTCATCTGCAAAGGACGACGCCTCCAAGCACTCGTGGACAGCAGAGCGTCACACACCGTCTGCGACAAGGCAATAATCGACCGACTTCGGGAAGAGTACAAGCCTTCAGGATTCTCTGCAACGATGGTGGACGGCAGCAAGTTACCAGTACACGGCGAAGCAGTGCTACATCTACAAATTGGACCACTGCGCTGGAGACCTGCACTCCCCATCACCAACATCAGAGGGCTTGACTTGATCTTCGGGCGAGACTTCCTGAAAAGATTCAACCCCGAGATCAACTGGGTGAACCGCACCGCAAGCATCTACAACAATGGACGGAGAGTACAGCTACCCAACTGGGACGATACTGGAGATATCCCAGTGGAGACACTCGCACGATTCGAGAAGGACGTGAAGCGGACCGACACCGGGTTCCTGGCGATAGCAACAGAGATGGAGAATGACGGAGAGAAAGCCTCGGAAACTCCAGAAAAAATCAAGGAATTACTGAAGGAGTTCCAAGACATTCTTCCTGACAATCTTCCGAACGAGCTACCGCCATACCGAACACATCAACACGAGATTGTGGAGGAACCGGGTTCGAAACCGACCTTCCGAGCACCATATCGGCTCAGCCCTACGGAGCTGACTGACATGAAAAAACGGATCGAGTATCTCCTAGCCAAAGGACTCATCCGGCCATCCACTTCGCCGTACGGTGCCCCCGTACTCTTCACACCGAAACCGGACGGAAGCCTGCGCATGTGCATCGACTACCGAGCTCTTAACAAGCAGACCATCAAGAATAAATATCCGATACCGCGAATCGATGACCTGCTTGACCAGCTTCGGGGAGCTACGGTATTTTCCAAACTGGATCTGCGGTCCGGATACTGGCAGATACGGATGGCGGACAACTCTATCCACAAAACTGCTTTCCGAACTCGGTACGGATCGTACGAGTATTTGGTCATGCCGTTCGGACTCACCAACGCGCCGGCAACGTTCCAAGCCGAAATGAACCACATTTTACGACCACTCTTGGACGAATGCGTGGTGGTGTACCTGGACGACATCCTCATCTACTTGCGCGACATGAAGCAGCACGTCGAACACCTGCGACGCGTCTTCGAAATTCTTCGACGGGAACGATTCTACGTCAAACTGTCCAAGAGCGAATTCGCCCTTGAAAAGGTCCAATTCCTAGGACACATGGTGAGCGCTCAAGGAGTTCACGTCGACCCCAAGAAAGTCGAAGCCGTACGTACGTGGAAGACACCCGAGAACGTGAAGGAGTTGCAGCAGTTCCTAGGCTTCGCTAATTACTACAACAGGTTCGTGCCACAGTATGCGAAACTCGCGGCACCACTCACGAATCTGCTGAAGAAGAACACGCCCTACAAATGGGAGACGAAGCACCAGGAAGCCGTGGAGCAACTGAAACAAGCACTGACATCCGCACCGGTGCTCATCTTGCCAGATCCCGAACGTGACTACGTCATTGAAGCAGACGCCAGTGATCAGGCCGTGGGAGCAGTCTTAATGCAAGACCAGGGGAATGGACTGCAACCAATTGCCTACCTCAGCAAGAAACTGCACGGGGCAGAACTCAACTACCCGATACACGACAAAGAGGCTCTTGCTATCATCATCGCCTTCAAAGCGTGGAGATGCTATCTCGAAGGACGAAGAACAACCGTCTACACCGACCACTGCAGCCTGAAATATTTGAAGACACAACCCAACCTTTCCAGGCGGCAGGTCCGGTGGATCGACTTCCTCGAGACACACTTCCACTACGACATCGTGTACAAGCCCGGCCACAAGAACAAAGCAGACGCCCTCAGCCGGCCTGCACACGTTGCCGCGATTCAGGTCGAAGGGATGAATCCACTACTCAAGGGACTCTTCACACACGGGTACGCCATCGACCCCGAAATTTCCTTGGCAGAAAAGCGACATCTGCTACAGTGGGACAGTGACATCGCGTACCGGAAAGGATCAACAAAAATCTGGGTACCCAATTACCCTCCTTTGCGCCACTTACTACTCGAAGAGTACCACGACGTCCTCTACGCCGGACACTTCGGTAGCAACAAGACGCTGACCGGTATCGCAAAGCACTACTACTGGCCCCACTTAGCAGAAGAGGTCCAGAAATTCGTCACCTCGTGTGATACATGTCAGCGGATGAAGAGCAGCAAGCAGAAAAAGGCGGGACTACTGCAGCCTCTTCCTGTCAAAGAACAACCATGGCAAGTGGTTAGCCTGGACTTCATCACCGGGTTACCACCTACCTCCAGCGGTCATGACGCCATCCTTGTCGTCATTGACAAGTTCTCCAAAATGGGACACTTCATCCCGACACACACGACGGCACGCACCGAGGAGACAGCACAGCTCTTCGTTCGTCACATCATCTCACAGCATGGCATCCCAACTACACTCATCTCCGACCGAGACCCCAAGTTCACTAGCAAGTTCTGGAAGGAACTTATGTCTCTGCTCGGCACCAAACTCGCCATGTCATCCGCATACCATCCGCAGACAGACGGACAGACCGAGCGCCTCAACCAAATTGTTGAGCAACTCCTCCGAGCAGCCTGCAAGGACGACATCTCCAAATGGGACTTGCACCTGCCCGTACTCGAGTTTGCTTACAACAATGCTACACATGCTGCTACTGGACAGACGCCGTTCTTCCTCTGCTACGGACGCCACCCACTCACACCACACAAACCGACAGCATCAGCTACAGTCCAACGTGCTCATGATTTCATTACAACCATGCACCAGCTTTGGGATCGGACCCACAAGCGCCTACTCTACATTCAACAGCAACAGAAGCGCCAAGCCGATCGCCATCGCAACGACCACACCATTTCCGTGGGAGACCAGGTTCTCCTTGACACCCGCAACCTGGACATCAGCCATCTCCCATCTAAACTTCGACCTCGCTTCTGCGGGCCTTTTCTCGTTGAAGCACAGGTCACTCCTGTTACCTTCCGCTTACGCCTGCCAGCTACCTGGAAGATTCATAACGCCTTCCATGTCCAACTTTTGAAGCCCTATCGGAATCCTAACACGATCTTCGTGGGACGCCAACCGCCGCCGCCGCCGCCCGTCCTCGTCCAGAATGAACCCGAGTACGAGGTCGAGTCCGTGCTCGCACACCGCCGTCGTCGGAATGGCACCGTGGAGCTTCTCATCCGTTGGAAGGGTTATGATCCTTCTGAGGACAGCTGGATATCTGAGTCCGACATGGGTAACGCCCGTCGTCCTCTGCATGACTACCTTGTCAAGCAGGGTGTTACTTCTACCACCCAGCTTTGAGGGGGGGAAGTGTGAGAGCACGACCCCGTTACACCACTTGGCCTTTTCTTATTTCCTTCCCTTTTCATTTCTCGTTTTACCGCATCTAATTTGGTTTCCTATTCTTCCTTTTCCATTAACCTTTGGTTTATCCTGCTATTATCATTATATCACCGACCAGGCTTGGGATGTATTGGTGTGCTCTATCTAGCGTAATCCTGCCGTAATCCCTTAAAGCCAATAGCCTCGCGTGGCTATACGCAGGGTGATTCTATCTTCTAGAAGGGTCTATTCCCTTAGGATAGGATAAACATGGTTACCTGATGTACCCTGGAAGTATAAAAGCGCCTTGTACTGATCGATAGTGCAACCTTTCCTCGACACATTCGATCCTGTGACAGTCGTGGCCCCAAGGGAGGGCGTAGTGGTGGTGCTGGTGGTGGTAGTGGTGGTGGCGGGGACAGTGGTTCTGACGAGGGGGTTGGGGCTGGTGTCCAGGAGCAGCAGCAGCCGCAGCCGACGAAGCAGCAGCAGCAGCAGCAACCGTGGGCCCGCCTCCCGCGGGGGTGGCCAAGAGCCTCTGGAGGTGGTGGCCACGGTGGTTGTCCTCGCAGCTCGGCGTCTACCGGCAGCTTCGGTGCTGTGAGCTGCCAGTACCAGCTCCATACCGGCCCCCTCTGCGGCATTGTGTACCGCCGCCCGCACCGGACTGCTTGCTGCTTCCGCCGCCTCGACGACCTCTTTTGTCGCCACTTCGGCACGGGCCCGGACCTCCCTGACTGGCCTGGTCTGCTGCGCCACGGTGTGCCTGTCTTTGAGTTAGACATGGATCAGATTAGTTCTGCCATGCGTTCTCTGTATGCTGATGCTTCTAGCGTGTCCGGATCTTATTGCCCAGTGTCCTCTAGTTTAGGCGTAGTACCTGCGTGTAGTACAGACTCTCCTGCTGCGTCTGGCGTAGGACCGTTTGCCTTGTCTAGCCTAGGCTCCACACTCGCTCCTCCTTCGGGTATCGCTTCTGCTTTGCTGTCCTTCACACATGACTCCGGTGTGTCTGCCTGCTTCTTCCGCGACCACACCACACTCACACCGCTTGCCGCGCCTGCCGCCGTCGCATTTGCTGGCCCCTCCTCTGGTCTTGTCGTTGCTCATAGCTACACTACCCTTCACTGTCCAGCGGTTCCCTTGGGTTCACTTACAGGCCTGCACATCTCTTTGTTCTCCAGGAACTTAGTTGGTGTCGGCTGTCTTTAGGACCTCGGCGTCACCATTGCGTTCCCTAGTCACGAGCGGTAAGTTGTCTGTACCGAGGCCGCCTTAGGTGCCCCCTTTGCGACGTTCCCCCTGGACCCGGTGTCTGGCCTAATTACGCTGAACACTGCTTCCCCTCTGGTTGGCGCGTCCCCCCTGGGTCCTGCGTCTACCCAGGTCGCTGGGGCTTGCTTGTGTCGGTCGCTCGCTCCCCCTCCCCTGTTTCTAGTTCCCCCTCACCTGGTAGCCCCTGCTCACTCCCCTCCCGTCGGTTGTCCCGATTGAGGAGTCAGTTGACTCTGGTGGCCCCGCGGCGCAGTTCTTGCCGCCTGCCTCCTGCCTCTCTCCCGGTGTCTCCTCCTCCTCCGTCACAACAGCCGCCGCAGTCGCCGCCGCAGCCGTCGTCGTAGCCGTTCGTGGACGCTTGGGATGCTAGCGTTGAGGAGGGTGCTAGTCCTGGAGTTCCTGTCTTGGCTTGTCTCGGGGGGCCTGGGGGTGGCACCGATGCTGGAGAGGGTTCTCGTTCTAGGGGTGCTATAGTGGAGTTTTCCGGAGGTAGCCGTAGTGCAGCTGGCGGTCCAGGTGTCGGCGTCGAGCAGCAGCAGCAGCAGTCGCCGTCGGTGTCTGCCCTTCGCCTGCTCGGCTTTCCCTCCCCTGACCGCTCGCCTGCCCCTCCCCCAGCCCCTCCTCCGCTTCTTGTCTACGGCCCTCTCGTGCTCGTCATGTCTCTCCTGTTCAGCGTTCTCACCCTATGTTGCTTCGTTTCCACGCGTCTCGTCCTCCCCTCCTGCCTTCACCTCCTCCGTCGTCGCTCGTTGTCGCGCCTCCCCCTCTATCTGACTACCTTCGTGCTGCTTGTCCTCTTGTTCCTCAGGTCCTTGCCTCCCTCATCACTGACCAGTTTGTCCCTGTCTCCAGTCTTGATGCTCTCGTCACTGCTGTCGCTGACTTCGGCTCTACTCGCCGCCTTGACTACGCCACCACTCTGGTCTCTGACCCTTTACGTCCTCCGTCCGTCGGGGGTGCTCCTGCCCTAGGCAATGACGTCCTAGAGGACAGGCAGTACGAGCTTGCTTTCCTGTCTGAGGCTGCTCCCCATCTCTGTTCCATGCTGCTAGTCCCTAAGGGTGACCCAGACGCCTTTGACATCCCTGACCCCTCACACTTACGCTGAGGCGACCTCTTAGTGGATAGCTGCCATGGAGCAAGAGATGGCATCTTGGAGATCCACCGGCACCTACATCGACGCAGTTCCCCCGCCTTGGGTGAACGTAGTCTATGGCCGGTTGCTCTTCAAGTTGAAGCGCCCCGTTGGAGAGCCGCCTGTGTTCAAGGCGCACTACGTGGCTAGAGGCTTCAATCAGCGCGAGGGTGTGGACTTCTTTCAGACCTTCGCCCCGACCCCGAAGATGATTACTCTTCGGGCGCTGCTGCACGTAGCAGCACGGCGTGACTACGAGCAACAAACCCTCGACTTCTGTACTGCTTATCTTCAGGGCTGCCTATACGAGCAGGTCTACCTGCGCCGTCCACAGGGGTTCACCGGTACCTTCCCTCCTGGGACCGAATGGATCCTCCGGCGCCCGGTCTACGGCGTGCGACAGGCGCCCCGTGAGTTGCACGACACTCTGCGTGCTACGCTGGCTGACTTGCAGTTCTTTCCGTCATCTGCAGACCCCTTGCTCTTCGTTCGTGCTGGTCAGACTCCGTTCTACATCCTTGTCTACGTAGACGACATGGTCTTCGCTACTATAGACATAGACGCACTGGCCTTCGTGAAGTCCGGGCTGCTGAGGAGACACACCTGCATTGACCTAGGAGATTTGCGCCGCTACCTTGGCCTGCAGATCTCCAGGGACAGAGCAGCACGCACCATCACTCTTACACAGTCACACTTGGTGCGCCAGGTCCTTCAGAGGTTCGGTCTTCAGTTCTCCTCTGCACAGCCCACACCTTTGTCAGTAGACCACAGGCTCTCTGCTCCAGTTCTTGAGGAGTCGGTAGAGCCCAGTGGTCCTTACGCAGAGCTGGTGGGTTGCCTCATGTACCTGATAACTTGCACTCCTCCATATCTCGCATACCCTCTCAGCATCCTGACTCGCTTCGTGGCCACAGGCAGACACCGACCACAGCACTGGTCGGCCGCTATGAGGGTTTTACGTTATCTAGCAAGTACATCGGGCATGGGGCTAGTGTTGGGAGGACGCAGGCCATAAGTCCTTACTGAGCACATAGACGCTTCTAACGCACCGACGCTAAGATACTTAGGTCCTCCCATGGCTTTCGCTTTAGCCTTGGTTCAAGTGCCATCTCGTGGAGGTCCACTCGCTCCTCGTCTGTTGCCCAGTCTAGCTGTGAGGCTGAGATCTACGCCGGTGCCATGGCGGCACAGGAGCTCCGCTGGCTGACCTTCTTGCTCACTGACTTAGGTGAGCGGCCTAGCTTTGCCACGGTTCTGTCCGCTGACAACAGGGCCATGATCCTCCTGTATCAGGAGCCTCGACTTGAGGGCAGAGCGAAGCACATCCAGCTGCGGTACTTCTTCCTGCGCGAGCTGTAGCAGTGTCGCCAGGCCCGCTTAGTACACTTAGGCCTCCGGTGCCAACACAGCTAATATTTTTACTAAGGCGCTTTCGCCTAAAGATCATCAGCTGCACTGTTTGCAGCTTGGTCTAGTTCCTGTAGCTACTCACTTGCTAGGACCTTGATTGTGTACTCCTCTTTATTTATACCTTCCATACTGGCCTTGTGGCTTCTCTTCCAGTGGCTGGACTAGTAGTGTCCAGGCCTCTGGATAGGATTAGAAGTACTCTTTCTTGTAAGGGTACTCGCTTGCTGCCACTTTTTCTGTAAGGGTATATTTAAAAGCTACTTTGTAATATAAGGGTCCTAAATATTTGTACTTTTTCACATAAGGGTATAACTCCAGCGCAGCCTTACACTTTACTGTAGGTACAGGATCTCGCGTGATCAGACGACTGACGTGTTGCAGATTTGTGACGACGTGCCTTGGGTGGCACTCGACAGGGTGCACCAAGAATTTTGTTTTTGTTTGTTAGCGCTGAAGTGGGGGGAATGTCGCACCTCGGTAATTTTGCTGTTAGTGCGTATTTCTACATTAGTGCTTTCAGTACCAGAGAACCAAACTTCGCGAAGTACCAAATCGAACCGAACAGGAATTCGCGTTTTGACCCTCGCACCTCACCGTTTCGCGTTTCAGAGTCCATTCCGGGTTTGCTGGTAGTGATTACTGTCTTGTAGAAATACGACCTCATTCCCTAGACCCTTCCTGGTCGCGACCTCATTTCCCGTTGGTGCCGCACTCGTTTTTTTTTTTTGTTTTTTGTTTTTTTTTGTTCTTTCATTTCTTTAGCTAATGTAGTGGCCGATACGACTCTACCAACACGAATTATACATTCAAGTCGGCAAGTTTTGTAACCGTGCGCATGAATTCTTGGGTGAGTGGCAGCAAAAAAAACGTAAACCATTAGCAGAAGAAATTGACGACTTGAATCCCCGTCGTGCGCGGGCAGGGGCCAGGTAAAAACCCGTGGAAACTTCAATTCAAGTCGCCGAGATTCCCTCGCCGAAGTGGGTAGGGGGGAAGAGAAAATTTGACATATCACGTCCAGGGCTTTGTTTTCGTTTCAGGCTACCCTGTAATTTCAAAGTAGTTATTCCCCCGAGTCTGACTGGAACACACTTGGAACTGGGGGACTTAGCCGAATCCTCCGGGTTGCGAAGGTACTACAGCGGCTTTGTCTCTGCGAGTGGGGGACTTCACCAATTTTTCGGGGTCGTTCGAGGGCTGTGGGAGGAATGCCTTAGGCAGTGGGGGACTTAGCCGAAATCTTGGGTTGCGGGGGGTATAGGAGGAATGACTCTCGGATTGGGGGGACTTAGCCGAAATCTACAGGTTGCCAAGGGGATAAAATATTTCAGGGGGGATCGCATGTGTGATTGTGTAAGGGTGATTTTACACAACACTTTTCCGCATCAGGGTCCCTACACTCGACCACTTTGAAAAAACAGGGTCCCGTATAGATCTAGTTTTTTTCATAAGGGTCAAAAACTAAACCACTTTTAAAAATAAGGGTCCAACAGCTACCCCACCCTTATTATAAGGGCCGTAAGGGTATTTTACCCTGATATCCTGAGGCCTGGTAGTGTCGCCCTGGTTTGCTCTTGTCTTGTTTGTACTCGTGCTGACTGGTCTTTGGACCCCTAGTAGTGCCACCCTGAGCTGTGTGTTCCTTGCTCAGCACTGCCCCGTATCTAGCCTATGGGGTGTATCAACTTTTTCATATGTTTATATGTAGAAGTTATAGGCTAGATAGGTTTGTGTTCTTTGAGGGTACATTTCCAACCCTACTTCTCCCCTGTTCTCACTTGTTCTAGTTCATTTATGCTAATCTAACAATACCCCCTTCCTTGTACCACTGGGCCACAACCACAAGTATTTTGGAAGCACAAGCAGAATTTTAATCTCATCATATTTACATGTAGTTCTCATATTGTGCTGTATCGTCGGATGCGCTCTATATGCCTGGTGGCATCAGCCAGCAGGAGCTTGTCCTTTCCCAGGCTGTGGCACGGCGGCACGTCTGAGGGGTGCAGGCGGCGCAGCAACGCCACAAACTCACCATAGTCTATGCTGCAGTCCTGGTGTGCACACACACGGGACACACAGGGGGGCAAGTGGGTGAGGGACGAGATGAGGGGGGAGGGGGGGTATAGGAAAGCTGCAAGAAAAGAGGAGGCAGATGCCGATGAGAGAAAGAGGCCCAAGTACCCGTCCTTTCTCCCCCCCACACCTCGCCTTCACCCTACCCACGGCACCCCTCCCTATCCCTCTCCCTCTCCTTCACTTTCCTTCGTCTTGCTACCTCTCGCCCAACCCTTCTCTCCCCCCCCTTCCATCCCCTCGCCCTCTCCCCACGCGCACCTGGTTCGAGTCACCCTCAGCCATCATTTGCTCCAGCTCGTGCCGCCCGATGTCGATGTGGAACTCGCAGCACACGGCGTGCAGCTCGTCCAGGGTGACAGAGCCGCTGCCGTCGCGGTCCAGGTGCGCAAAGGCGCGCTGCAGCGCCGCCTCGTCGTCCAGCAAGCAGCTGCAGCTCACAGTGGCAGCCAGGAACTCACTTGGCTCAATGGCGTCGCTTGCGTCCACGTCCACCTGGTGGGGGGGGGAGGAACAGGTGACAAAAAGAGGGTTGGAGGAGTGACGTGGAGGAGTGGGGGGTGACGAGTGGGATGGGAAAGGTGCCTTGTTAAATGCTGCAACGACAGGGGGAGTAAGGGTGAGGGCAGCAGCGACTGACGGCGTGGTAGATGTGCCGGAGCTCGGCGTCAGCGATGTATGCCCCCATGCGGCGGAAGCCGTCCCTGAGCTCGTCAAAGGAGATGGCGCCGTTGCGGTCCGTGTCCATGGCGTGGAACACCGTGCGCATGCCCTGCACCTGCTGCTCCGGCAGATGCTCCGACACCAACTGCCGCCACCACCGCACAGGGGAAAAGGGGGTATGGGAAACATGGGAGGAGGAGGAGGTGGGTGGGATGAATGCTCATGAATGTTCCATCCAGATTTGTGACAGATTGGGAAGGCGTGGCAGGTGGGAGTAAGAGGTTCAGTGCACGTAGAGAGAGAGAGGAGAGAGAGAGGGTGGAAATCCAGGACCCGCAACTCTCAAACCACCTGTTCCGCTGTGGGACGGGGCACGGGCGCACCGACACGCACAATGCACTGGAGGAGTGCATCCGCATGGCACGCGATGCACAAATCATCGTCAAGAAAGAAAAAGCCATGTACACCCCCGTTGATGACCAAACCGCCGACTTGGCAATCCGAGACCAAGACTCGGGTGCTGTATGGATCTGTGACGTCACCGTCACCGACCCAGTCAGCAGCCGCGACCCCCTGGCACGGGAAGGGCGGGGGTACATGGCGCAGGAGCAAGCGGACAAAAAGATTCACCACTACCGCAACCGCGCGCCCTATGTCGGCCTCTTCCCCCTAGCAGTTGAGACCTATGGGTGGCCTTGGCCCCCTTTCCTGCAGCTCTTGGCCAACACTGGCGCCCGCCGCCTCTTCAATGCGGACCCGAGCTCGTACCAGGCCGCCAAACTGCTCAATCAGTTTTGGCAGCGGTGGTTGGTCACCCTCCATTGCGGCCAGGCCCTCACGTACCTCGGCAAGGTGAACGAGGCCTCCCCACTCGAAGGGCCCGCTCTTGGGGCACCTGACGAAGGCATGTCCCTCGGGGGCTGCTTCATCATCCTCGAGCCCACGGGGGAGCTAGCGTAGGCTAGCAGGGGGGGGGGGGGATTATGATGCATGCTTACACCTGGCCCACATGCCTAGCTCTGTACCCAGGCTTCCAATGAATATAAAGGACCGCTTGAGGAGAGAGAGGATAATGAAGGGCGGTGCAGCAAATAATTGAGGGGAGGGAACAGCAGAGGGGACGGACGGACGGACCCGGATGGCAAGCTTCCTGAGGTGCGACATGCGAGCGAAGTGGCGCAGGCGGCGCAGCACCAGGGGGTCAAGGGGCGTGTCCGGTGGCACTGCTGTGTTGGCCAACCAGGGGTGCGCTGCCATGGGACACGGGCCGGCGCAGGGGAGAGGGAGATGGGGCGAGAGGTGGGGAAAGTTGACATGGAAATGATGACAGAACGGCGAGAGAGCAAAGGGGCACGTATACAAATAACAGCAAGGGGGCAGTGAGGAGTAACAGCGCGTGGGGTGGGAGTTAAGCCAGGATATGGCAGGGAGGGGGACAGGCAGCACACACAAACACACACCGAGCACTTGCTGTGCTGTGAGTCGCAAGGCGGGGTCGCGGCAGAGCATGCCTTGGAGGAGGTCCTTGGCGTCAGAGGACACGAGGGGCCAGGGGTGCGAGGTGCAGTCGATGGGCGTGCACAATATGGCGCGAAACATGTCATCGATGCTCGACAGGTCTGCCCGGGAGGAGGGGCGAGAGCGGGAAGGAGGAAGGGAGAGAGGAACCGAGTGGAGAGAGTCAGGAGAGGGTCAGAGGGTGAAGAAGCAGGGAGAGGCGGGACGGGATAGAGGAAAAGGCACAGATGGTGGTGGAGGTGGTTGCATGTGTGTGCGCGTCTTCACGTGTGTGTGCATTGTCGTGTATTCGCACGCCCATGTGTGTGTTTTTCTGCACATGCATGCAGTGACACATAACCCCATGACCCCATGACCCCATGACAGTAGCAGCAGGTGCAGCGCACCAGTGGGGAAGGGGCAGTAGCCTGAGAGCAGCATGTACATGACGACGCCCGCGCTCCAGATGTCCACCTGGGGCCCGTAGCAAGTGCCGTTGGACGCCACCATCTCAGGCGCGATGTACAGCGGACTGCCTGCTAGACCCGCGCGTATGGGTTGCCCTGCGAAGTTGGCCGACACGGGTGGCCAGGGAAGGTTGTGGAGACGATGAGAATTCGAGCAACCCGACGGCGCATGCACATTTGAAATGGAGACCTTGAGCGAGGGGGAGAGGGAAGGCAGGGAAGGCTGGCGGGAAGAGAGAACTTGTTTAAAGCGGGAGGGAGTTGGCGAAGGTTAAAGCTATGGGAGGCAAGGTAGGGAGGGATAAGAATGGCAACTCGCAAGAGCAGACCTGGGGTGAAGAAGACGGAGAGGCCGAAATCGATGGCCTTAAGGGGCGCGTTAGCTTGCGGGGACGCAAAGAGGAAGTTCTCGGGCTTGAGGTCGCGGTGCACGATGCCCCTCTCGTGGCAGTACCCCACCACGCCCACAATCGTCCGAATCAGGCTCGCCGCCTCCCTCTCACTGTAATGCCCCTGGTCCAGGATCCGGTCGTACAGCTCGCCGCCCGAGCACAGCTCCATGACAATCGCAATGCTGCGGTCGTCCTCGTACGCGCCGTGTGCCACCACGATGTTGGGATGGCCGGCCAGGCGAAAGAGGATGGCGATCTCGCGCTTCACCTCGCCCACGTGGGTCCCCAGCTGCCGCAGCCGTGCCTTGGAGATGAGCTTCATGGCATACAGCGCGCCTGTGGCCCGTTCCGTGACCTGGTATGTGGACCCGAACTGCCCCTCGCCTAGCTTGCGCCCCACGTGGTAGTCGTCCAGGATGCTGCCTGGGATGAACTGCACGTGCACCGCCGCCGCCGCCTCCTCCGCTGCTGCTGCTGTCGCTGCTGCCACGGGTGTGTCTGTATACGTACGTGTGTGTGTTGCCGTGGCTGCATGGGGTGACAGAGCTCCGTGTCCCGCTTCTGACAGACGAATATCGCCCAGAGAGGTACGACCTACGAATGCACCACCAGAAGCACCAGGCGATGCAGCAGGCCCGACCACACGTGAAGAACCATGGCAGGCCATGCTGTCGCCAACACCAACACCAACACCAACACCAACACCAACACCAACACCAACACCATCCATATTCCCATCCGGACGACACCCTTGCGCTTCACCACCGCCACTGTCTCTCGTTCTGACAGCAGCGCAACCATGATCATCCCCATCGCACCCACGGCCATCCCCAATGGAGCCCCAGCCATCCGCATCCCCAAGCTCCAGCGTGCCGTCGCGCCAGAGGAGCTGCTCCCGACCATCCATCCACACAACACTGCTGCTGCCACTGTCACTCAGCCCGCCCCTCCCACTGCTGCTCGCCATGCTCTCTGCCGGAGTGTACATGGGCGTGCTGCCGCTGGCCTCGCATGCATCCCCTCCTCCATCCCCGAGCCCGTCCGCATTCTCATCACTCCATTTCACTCCCCCTGCTCGTTCCACTCCCTGCCAGACACAGTTCTCCCCTCCCACCCCTCTGCTCTCATCACACTTTGACTCCGCTCCACTCCCACCACCCCCACTTCTCCCTTGATCCCCTTCCCTCTCTCCATCCTCACTCGCTGTCAAGTACCCCCCAGGCTGTCTCCTCTCCCCATCTCCGCCATATCTCCCTCTTCCTACACGGGCTCCTCCTTCCGCCAATCCGCCCTCCGCAACCAGGCGCGTTTCCCCCTCCCCCGTTCCAGCTCCCCCTTCACCCGCCGCTGCTGCTTCCCCTTCTGGCACCGCCATGTGCCGCGAGCCCTCCGGCTCCCATCTCCGGGCCACGGGTGAAGGCGGAAACGGGGAGACCGCTAGAGCGGGGGAAGGGTGCGGGGAGAAAGCAAGAGCGCTTGAAGAACCGTGCGCCCGGGCTGACTCTGCTACTGTCAACGCCAGAGCTCAGATTTGAAAAGCCGCGAGATGTCCGCAACAAGCGCCGCTGACGGGCTTTGAGCTCCCCACTGTGGCTTGCTCGTACTATGTCTCCGCAGCACGCAGGGTGAGCGTGCGATAGAGCACCTCCCTGTTGCTGCCTCACGCAGCACTGTTTGCGATGGCTTGAAGGAGCGGGTTGTGGTGCTGTTCTGGTGGCGGTCTGAGTGCTCTTACGGCTAAGGGCATATTTCAGCCTGAAAGGATGCTCTTTTTTTTAGCCAGTTCTTTTTTGTGTGATTTGAAAACGGCGGTGATGAGGGGAGAACCTGAAAGGGCCTGGCAGACAGTGACGACCGCAGAAGATGGGGTCAGGGCATGTCATAAAAGTGCGCCCGATTGCGGTTAGCTAACATATTTTACGTTCTATAACGGTTGAGTATGGTATTTTGCCAAAACGACACGTCCTCAGGAACGTAACGGCGACCAGGTGGTGCTGCGAAAGAGATGGTGACTACGAACAAACCCATCTGGTGGGGTGGAGGTGTCCTGCGGGTGCGTTTCTCGTTCAATACCCTACCCAACCAAGAACAAGTGTCAGCAGAATTCCATCTTCCCAAAAATCACTCGTATGCCCCAAGACAAAAAAAATAGGATTTGATCCCGGGGGATTTTTGCTCCTGGACCAAAAACTTAGGTTTCGGTTTGGGGCTTTAACTGTATAACAATTTGGTATCTCGTGCTTTAACTGTATAACAATTTAGTATCGAAATATATTCATAGCAAATAACAAAAAATGTCAACTAGCAGCGTATCAGAAAGAATAATTGAACTAGAATGTGTGAGTACAAGGATATATAGACAAGGGTGTTGTACCCTCTAACTCACAATCCAGTATAGTCTACAGTAATGACATAAGTTACATTTGACACACCCCCCAGACTATATAGGGGCAATGCCTAACAAGGGAAGAAACAGCTCAGGGTGGCACTACTAGTCCAGCCTCTGAGACAAGGGTCTAAAGACCAGTCAAAAGGAGTACAGAAAGGGCAAGAGCAAGACCAGGGCGGCACTACTAGTCCAGCCACTGGGAGAGGCCACAAGGCCAGTCAGGGAAAAAAATATATATAAAGGACAGTACAAAGTCAAGGCCCTAACAAGCGAGGGGCTACGGGAACGAGACCCAGCTGTACACAGTGCCGCTGATGATCTTTAGGCGCAAGCGCCTTCGTAAAGATATCTGCTGTGTTGGCACCGGAGGCCAAGTGTACTACACGAGCCTGGCGATGCTACTGCAGCTCACGCAGGAGGAAGTACCGCAGCTGAATGTGCTTCGCTCTGCCCTCGAGTCGAGGCTCCTGACACAGGAGGATCATGGGCCTGTTGTCAGCGTACAGGACCGGGGCAGAGCTAGGCTGCTCACCTAAGTCAGTGAGCAAGAAGGTCAGCCAGCGGAGCTCCTGTGCCGCCATGGCACCGGCGTAGATCTCGGCCTTACAGCTGGACTGGGCAACAGACGAGGAGCGGGTAGCTCTCCACGAGACGGCACCTGAGCCAAGGCCGAAGCAGTAGCCCTGCGAGGACCTGAGGGTCTCGGCGTCGTCTGCCCAAGAAGCGTCTGTGTGTTCAGTAAGGACCATTGGCCTACGTCCTCCTAGCACTAACCCCATGCCCGATGTACTGCAGGTCAGCAAGCGTAGCACGAAGCGTGTCGTGCCACTCACGGGGAGCCCGCCGCACGCCGTAGACGGGGCGCCGCAGGAGCCACTGGGTCCCAGGAGGGAAGGTACCAGTAAAGCCCTGAGGGCGGCGCAGGTAGACCTGCTCGTGTAGGCTGCCCTGAAGAAACGCAGTGCAGAAGTCGAGGGAGTGAAGCTCGTAGTCACGCTGAGCTGCTACATGTAGCAGCACCCGAGGAGCAGTCATCTTCGGGGTCGGAGCGAAGGTCTGGAAGAATTCCACTCCCTCGCGCTGACTGAAACCTCTAGCCACGTAGCGCGCCTTGAACACAGGCGGCTCTCCAGGAGGGCGCTTCACCTTGAAGAGCCAGTGGCCATCGACTACGTTCACCCCAGGTAGGGGAACTGCGTCGACGTAGGTGCCGGTGGATCTCCAACATGCCATCTCCTGCTCCATGGCAGCTATCCACTGAGAGGCCCAGGGTCCCGAGACCGCCTCAGCGTAAGTGCGAAGGGTCGGGATGTCGAAAGCGTCGGGGTCACCCTCAGGGACTAGAAGCATGGAACAGAGATGGGGAGCAGCCTCGGACAGGAAAGCAAGCTCATACTGGCGGTCCTCCAGGACGTCACTGCCAAGGGCAGGAGCACCCCCGACAGACGGAGAACAGGCAGGGTCAGAGACCAGAGCGGTGGCGTAGTCAAGGCGGCGGGTAGAGGCGAAGTCAGCGACCGCAGCGACAAGGGCGTCAAGGCTCGAAACCGGAATAGATGGGTCGGTAACGAGAGAGGCAAGGACCCGAGGAACAAGAGGACGAGCAGCTCGCAGGTAGTCAGACAGAGGGGGGGGGGAGCAACGACAAGGGAAGACGGAGGGGGCGACGAGAGAAGGGGAGGACGAGACGCGTGGGAACGAAGCAACATAGGGTGAGAGCGCAAGACAGGGGAGACAGGTCGAGCACGGGAGGGACGGCGAGACCAGACGTGAGACGGAGGAGTCGGGTCAGGAGACTGAGGAGGGGACACAGGAGGGGAACGAGGGGGGAAACCGGCCGGAGATGCGTCCGGAGGAGGTAACACAGGGCCGGAGACAGGAGGAGGAGGAGGCACGGGTACAGGGTCAGGGGACGGAAGGCCGAGCAGGCGAAGAGCGGACACCGGCGGGGACTGGTGCGGCGGCGGCGGGAGACGAGCACCGGGACCGCAAGCTGCCTGACGGCTACCTCCAGAACACTCCACGCCAGCACCCCCAGAAGGAACACCCCCAGAGCTCAGAACCCCTCGAGCACCGGTAGACCCCCAGGCCCACCGGGACAAGCCACAACAGCAGTCCCAGGACGAGTACCCACCCCAACTCCAGCACCCCCAGAGGCAACGAACTGCTGCAGCGACGGCTCCGGCGGCGGCAGCTGCAACGATGGCTGCGGCGGCGGCGGCGGCGGTGACGATGGCTGCGACAGCGGTGGCGACGGCGGCTGCGGAGTCGGCAGAGGAGGAGACACCTGAGAGGGGGCAGGTGGCGAGGACTGCGTTGTAGGACCACCAGAGTCAGCAGACTCCTCAACCGGGACAACCGACGTAAGGGGGGTGACTTGGGACACACCAGAGGGGGCAGGACGGGGAGGGGGAGGAGGAGGGGCGGCGACGACTGGGGGAGGGGTGACCAGGAACAGAGGGGGGGTAACCGGGGGACCTCGGCGGGGGAAGCGACGGAAGAAGGAGACAGACTCGTCAAAGGTGACGTCACGGGAGAGAAAGAACCGGTGAGACGGCGGGTGGTAGAAGTGCCAGTCAGACGCGTCAAGGTGGAAGCCGAGGAAGACACAGGGAAGGGTGCGGGCAGTGAGCTTGTCCATGTCGGAGGCACGAACGTGAGCAAGGCAGCCCCAGACGTGGAACACAGACGCATCACCAGGTGACCCACGGCGAATGGCCACAGAAAATGGGGTGCACCGGCATGGATCATGGAGGTGCGAGCCACCTCCATGACCAAACCGATGCGTCGCTCAGCGACCCCATTCTGCTGCGGGGAGTCCGGCAAGGTGAACGTCTAGGTGATGCCCTCGGCACGACAGAAACGACAAAGGACACCAGAGGCAAACTCGCCACCACGGTCGGAGTGGAGACGCAAGACAGGGAGACCGCGGTGGACACGTGCAGAGACAAGCCACGGGATAAGAACGTCAGGCACGTCGGCCTTCCGCTCCAGGGGGAACACCGTGGTGTAGCGCATGTAGTCGTCGACAAGCACTAGGAAGTAGCGCTCTCGGCGCGGCCCATGGACGGGGGCGGGGCCCCAGACGTCCATGTGCAGGGTCTGTAGCGGTGCTGCGGTAGGGGGAAACGAGGAGGAGTGAGGGGCACGGCGGAGCCGGCTCTCGACACAGGGCGTGCAAGGTGGGGCTGGGGAGGAGGGAAACTCGGGGAATGACCCGGGGAGGCCTAGGACGAGATCGTGGTGTGACATGTGACGCAGACGCCGGAGCGCAGGGTGACCGAGGCGGTGGTGCCAGAGAAGAGTCGGGTGGGTGAGAGACCGACAGGAGCAAGCAGCAGCAAACGGGGGAGACGCAGCCACCTGAGGGGGGGTCCCAGCCGGGGGGGTCACCGTGTCCAATGTGAAAAGACCGGACACCGGGTCCCATCGGAACGTGGACAGGGGGGCACCAGTGGCGGTCTCGGTACAGACAGCGTACCGGGCGTGTCCAGGGAACGTAGTGGTGACGCCAAGGTCCTGAAGGCAGCCGACACCAACTAGGTTCCTGGAGAACGAGGGGACGTGCAGTCGTGTGAGCGAGCCCGAAGGAACCGCCGGGCAGGGGAGCGTGGTGGAACTGCGGGCGACTACAGGGCCGGAGGTGGGGTCAGCAAGAGAGACTGCGGCAGGGACAGGAAGCAGTGTCAACGTGGTGGAGTTGCGGAAGAAGCACTGGGAAGCGCCAGAGTCGAGGGTGAAGGAGAGCGCGGTAGTGGCGGCTGGAGGCGAAGCAGCGACGGAAGCACCAAGGCTAAACAAATCAGGGGATCCTATGCCTGACGCAGCAGGGGATTCTAAGCAAGGCACACCTACACTAGGCAACAAGGGGTAATAAGACGGAAGCACACTAGAGTCATCAGCATACATCACATGCAGAGCAGTAACAATCTCATCCATATCCATATAAAAAATCGGAACCCTACGATGAAGCAGACTGTGCCAGTCGGGGAGGTCGGGCGACGGGCCGAAGCGCTGATGAAACAGGTCGTCCAGGCGACGGAAAAAGCGGACGGAGGTGTGACCCATCTTACCGCAAACGAAGCCACGGCGAGGACCGGTATGGAGCAGGTACTGCCAGGGGGCCGGTTAGGAGGGGCTCGACAGCCGGGGGGGGCGGCTAGAAGCGGGCGCGACGGGCAGGAGGCCAGCTAGGGGCAGGCGCGTACGGCCAGGGGGCTGGCTAGGGACGGGCGCGACGGCCAGGGGGCCGGCTAGGGACGGGCGCGACGGCCAGGGGGCCGGCTAGGAGGGGCTCGACGGCCAGGGGGGCCGGCTAGAAGCGGGCGCGACGGCCAGGGGGCCGGCTAGGAGGGGCGCGACAGCAGGGGGCCGGCGAGAAACGGGCGCGACGGCCAGGGGGGCCAGCTTGGGGTGTGCGCGTACGGCCAGGGGGCCGGCTAGGGACGGGCGCGACGGCCAGGGGGCCGGCTAGGGGCGGGCGCGAACGGCCTGGGAGCCGGCTAGAAGCGGCCGCGACGGCCAGGGGGCCAGCTAGGGGCGGGCGCGAACGGCCAGGGGGCCGGCTAGGGACGGGCGCGACGGCCAGGGGGCCGGCTAGGAGCGTAGGGGCGGAAGCGTGAGCGGGCTAGGGGGGGATCTAACCTACTATGATACCATATCAGAAAGAGTAATTGAACTAGAATGTGTGAGTACAAGGATATATAGACTAGGGTGTTGTACCCTCTAAGGCACAATCCAGTATAGTCTACAGTAACGACCTAAGTTACATTTGACACAGCAGTCATAAGTGAAAGAATTTGAAAGGTGGTGCAGGAGACGAAGTAGACAATCTGCAGACACAAGTACTTGAAGTAGAAAGTAATACTGGAAGTACCTCTAGTAACAACCAGTATTAACAAGTTGTAACACCAGAGTAAGTGTTATAGTCTTGCGATACTTTAAGACTTAACCAAGGACCTTTGCTGGAATGGTAGACTAGTAAGACAACGGAAGTCTTAGTGTCGTGAAGTTAGGCTAGGTAGGAATAGGAGCCATGAATATGGCGTGAAATCTAGATCTAGGAGGTAGGCGAGAATGTCGAGAGAAAATGGGACTAGGAAAGAAGAGAGAGGGATACAAGGAAAGGTGTTGTACCCTCTAAAGTAATGTTCAGTAACCACTACCAAGCCTACAATTATATACTAACATATATAATTTAACACTTAGAACTTGTAAAGTACTGCTGACCAGAATTTACTGAAGAACAAGTTAACAATTGAAGTTATACAAGCTACTTTTATATCTGCTAGAAGTACCTATTCGAGCTATTTGCGCTATGCGCTCTAACTGCTACTGAAAAGAGCGTGACTGTTCGCGTGACTGAAACGGCTTGTTGACGTAATCATCCAAACGAGCGCTATTTGCTGACGTCATTCTACGGATGCTAACTACAGTGTAACTCGACAATATCTACCGTGACTACTTACAGAAATGCTTTAGTACGATTTTATTACAACACTCCCCTGAATTTCTGGAAGTCCGATAGTGTCACTTCTTGATAATTCCGCAGAGCTCGTTGGAGTATTGAAACTTCTGACGTGTCAGCTTCTTGGTGAGAAAATTTGCAGCCATTTCATTGGTCCAACAGTAGACCAATCGCATTCTCCCCTTCTTGACTTCATATTTGACGAAAAAGAACCGTAGCGAAATATGCTTCGTCCTGTTGGCGAAACCAGATTGATGTGCAATTCTGATTGCACTTTGATTGTCGCACTGCAGGGTGAATTGTGTACAGTGGCGGAAACAATTGTCCACATGTTTAGCATATTTTCACATTTGACGAGCTGTACGCTATAAACATTAAGCCTTAATTCATGGTGGCCATACACGTAGAGAGGAGCAGTTAGAGCACTCACTCAAATCTCCTAAAACCAGAGTAGTATATTTCATGGTCCTTCAAGACGACAACATTTAATAACAGCACATACGGACAATTTGTACCGAGGACAGGCAACAAACTAGTTACTAGCAAAACTAGTACCTAGTCAACCGACACTTGGCCTTGATCACAACAAATTACCCTGTCTCTTAGGGTAAAAATTTTGTCACCTTTTGAAAATCAGGGTCAATTTGTAAAAAACTATGAGTACCCTGAATGTACAGGGTACTAAAATTATCACCCTGTCCACTACACAGTAACTTGCAATTTTCCAGCTTTCTTAGCGTGCGTGAGGGACATTATCGGTCCTTCACTAAAATCACGCAGGAAGTCCGAGGCGAGTTGGAGCACATGTGAGGGCGTGGTTTACATGGGTTGCGCTTTGCGTCGAGACCGCAACCCCGGTTGCGCCACTGGCGAAATAACCCAACTAAAATCAGTCCAACCCATCTTTCGCACGCCGTGCGAGGTTCGATGCTCTCGGTAACCAGACAGGATTGCGCAACCTTGATTAGTTGCGCAACCCATGTACCGGGCGTAACTGTCCCTTGACCAAAATGACGCACGTTCTGTAGTCCGAGGCGCGCTGGAGAAGGTGTGAGAGGCGTCTGGCCCTTTGACGAAATCAAGCATGTAGTCTGACGCGAGCTAGGGCAGGTGTGAGGGGAATGACTGGCCCTTCGACAAAATCAAAGATGCAGTCCGACACGAGCTGGAGCAGGTGTGAGGGGCCTGATTGGCCCTTCGACAAAATCAAAGCTGCAATCCGACACAAGCTGGAGCAGGTGTGAGGGGCCTGATTGGCCCTTCGCCAAAATCACACAAGCAGTGCGACGCTAGCTGGACACAGAAACTTGTCGAATATGCGGGTCGTTCTTCTGTTTCAGTGTGATTTTGGCGATACCCTGTCTGGTCAGGGTAGAACTAGAAGAACTCTTCCTACAACAGGGTAAAAGCAATCATACACTTTTTGACTAAGGGTCACAAAAAAAATGCCCTTACAAAATCAGGGTGATCCTGAAAAAGCGGCCGCTGGCAAGGGGAATCAGGGTGAAACACCCATCAAATTTGAGGCTTGTGTGGAAGCTGACGAAACCCCGCAGTTACAGCTGTCGATGTAGATACTGCTGCCACAATCATGGAGCTTGTTTGATGCCGTAGAGAGATTTTCTGAGACGACATACGCTTGGAGGGTTAGTTTCGTAAGAATGCGGATACTCGACCGGGATTAGTGCGTCGACAGGCGCATATAGAAAGGCGTTGGCGACGTCGATTTGACGGAGTCTGAAATTTTGGTAAGCTGCGATACAGAGAAGAATTCTGACACTAGTGTGTCGGCCGACGGGAGCGAAGGTTAATTCGTAGTCGACTCCAAATGTCTGCTCGAAGCCGTGCGCCTTGATTTTTTCGAAGGAGCCATCAGCGTTCGTCTTACTGTAACGCGGGAGACCCATTTTCCGGTAAGAACCTTACTCCCCTTTGTTTCCTTCAATGGGATAAGATCCCAGGTGCCACGCTTTTCCAGAACCGCTAACTCTTGGTCCATGGCTTCGCACCATTTTTCCCTGTGAAGACTTGTCAAAGCTTGGCGAACTGTTTTGGGCTCCACAATTTTACTGCTGTTTGGTTGTACTGCGACTGCAAGTCCCAAAACATGTAAACCAGTTTCTGTAAGTTGTGTTCTGATCCCTGTTCCCCCCCAACTTCTTCAGGTGTTACTCCGATAGCTGCTTCGGAGACAATGTGCATCGGTTGCTGTTGGCGGTCACGTTCGTAATCGAGTTCAACATCGCGAACATCTTCAGGGTCGGCGTCAACGAGTGGAATAAACTCGGCATTTCCATCTGACGTGGTTGGCACGGGAACGTCTGTGGCAGCTCCGGAAGATTCTGTGACGTATTCGTCCTGTACATCTGCTTCGGCCTCGTTGGTGGCAAAAGCACGCGAGCCCTCGAACAGCCTGGCAGGATTGGCAGCTGCCGCCTGGTGAGCACTAAAAACAGGTAAGGTGAGGCGTTCATAGAAAAGACAAACACGTGCTGCTACGATTTGACTCGTGCGAAGATCCATAATTTTCCACGTGTAAAACTGCTTCTCGATGCCAGGATATACTCCCCACTTAGCGCGTTCATAAAATTTCCCCAGTGCTGCTGTCGGAGGTCGATATTGGACGATGCACCCAAAAACTCTTAAAAGTTTTGTGTTGCCAACTGTTTTTGTCCACTGCATGTGTGGTGAAGAAATTTCCGGAAGAGAAGTTGTCGACAACAAATTGTGCAGAAGAACTGCATGGTCCAAAGCGTAAGTCCAAAAATGTGGTGGCAATGCTGCCTGAGTCAGCAAGACTCGCATAATTTCTTGCAATGTCCTGTTCATCCTTTCTGCTACCCCCATCTGTTGGTGTTGATGTGGCAGGGACAACCTGCGCTTGATGCCGAGGGTTTGCAGGTACTCTGTGAAAGTTGTGCTGGTATACTCCCCTGCGTTGTCACTCTGAAACTCTTGAAGCTTTTCCTTCAATTCTCTTTCAGCCACTGCGAGCCACACGATGAAGATAGAGTGAGCCATATGCCGAGTTGGTATGTTGACGCTCCAAACGTATCGAGTAGAAGCTTCGATAAACGAAATCATATAAAGCTCCCCCTTAGGTTCTGCTTCAGGTAAGTTCAAAATATCGCTGTATGCTTTCTGCATACGTGTGTAACGAGAAGATCCCAGAAAGTGACTTGGAAAAGGTTCATGAGGAAGATTAGCGGTTGCGCATGTTGTGCAGACTGCTGCTCGCGAAGACGGCTTCATCTCCGTTCCATCCGGTAAGAGTAAACGGTTCTTGTCAAGAACTGAAGCTCGGATAGTATGGTTAAGTATTCCCGGTGAAGGATGTCCTAACCGTTGATGCCAAATATCTTCTGTTGCTTTGTGTCCTATTGATCGCAGATAAAAATCGGCGTTAGTATAAAATGAAGAAACGATGAAAGGAGAAAACGCTGGTGATTCGTCGAGTTGGCCAGGAACGAAGCGAGTAAGAGGTAACTTCGTGGTTGTAATTTCCACATCGAGAACTTCTTCTGGTTGAATAACTAATTCCCCTTCTTCAATTTCTGTTTCTGTTGAATCTGCTGCAGGTTGACCGACGAGAACCCCAGTTTCTACTTCACCTCTACTCTGCTGCTCTTCTTCCTCTGCTTCACTGCTGCTGCTGGGTCCCCAAAGCACTGTAGGTTTGTTTTCAAGTTGTTGTAAAGTGTCATAGTAATTCCTCCATGCTGATGTATCTTCCTCGGCTGTGTTTGTTGGCCAGGAATCAAGAGCCGTTATAACCGCTGCTGCTGTACGAGATCCTGTTGGAACTGCAGTTGCACGGAAGTCGATGTCAACGTTTTGAAAATCAGTTTCTTCGGGATGTTGCCAAGGTCCAAGAGATAACACTCTCTCAAAACATCCCGAAGCTCCTTGCGACTCGAATTGAAGAACGGAGACCCCATACTGACCCCATACGGAGACCCCACAACAACTGTCAAGATACCAAGTGTTTGGTTCTGCAATAACTCGAGAAAGATTAGCATATAATTGAGGTAAAATCATGTTCTCAGGTTGCTCGATGGAGTTTTCGTCATCTTCATCATTGGAATCTGAGTCTGTTGCATGAAAGCTTGTTGACACATTTCGTGTCATTGGAATCTGAAACTGTTGTAACACAGCTGAAAGCTTGTTTTCC
Organism: Closterium sp. NIES-67; assembly: GCA_027943415.1. NCBI lineage: Eukaryota > Viridiplantae > Streptophyta > Zygnematophyceae > Desmidiales > Closteriaceae > Closterium > Closterium sp. NIES-67. Next base: position 130,002 of record BQMB01001548.1, read on the forward strand.
TGATGTTGTAGGAGTTGTTGTTGGTGGATTCTGCTTCACGGGTTGCTTGAACTTCTGCGACTGCTGCTGCCCCCCTCTTTTCCTACCAGCTTGAAGCTTGTTGCAAAACTTTATACTATGTCCATCCTTTTTGCAGCAGTGACAAAAGAACTTGTTGACACATTTCGTGTGCAATGAATAAAAGTTGATGTTAACTACTCCCTTTTTGTTACGTGCTGACTGCAGGTCAGGATCTTGCTGCTCTGCTTGAAGGATGGAGCAGATTTCTGTTTTCGAAAGATTTGGTTGAAGACGAAGAAGAGATTGACACTGTCGCCATTCTGCTCCAAGACCGGCATGTAGGACTGTTACAAGCATGTCCTTTGGGAAGTATCCGCCGCACTTTTCCAATTGGTCACGAAGTGTTCGAGCTCTGTTGATATAATCCGAAACGTTCTCGTTGCCCTGCATCTGTACAGTTGTCAGTTGTGAGAGAATTTTACTCACGGAAATTGTATCCTGTGCCATGTATAATCCCTTCAAATGCTTCCACGCAGATTCTGCTGGAGTCAAACTGGTGTGAAGAGAGCGTATACCGAGCTGCTCTTTCAGCGACAGATTGTGGATAAGGACGGTGTAAGCGCTGAGTGAAGAATGAAGAATACTCTGTTGTTCCATCTGTGTTCCCGTAACAGGATACGAATAATTGCCACTGAAGAACGGCCATAATCCAGCGGATTTTGTGAGGAGCTCAAACTCAAAACTCCAAGCGTAGAAGTCAGCGCCATTAGAATGTATAGTTGTCTTGATCTGTGTATTACTTAAAAGGTTCGGTGCGTGAAAGACAGTGCCAATGAAAGAAGTTTGCTGCTGCGGAAACTGATGTTGCGGTTGCTGTTGTTGTTGTTGATGTTGCTGTTGTTGCTGAAACTGTTGCTGCGCTTGCTGCTGTTGTTGAAGAAATTGAAATTTTTTATGTTGAGCAGGTGTAAATGCAAACGAAGAACTGGAGCTTGGAGCGGCTGCAGCTATTGCATAGCTGGAACCATCAATGCTCATACCACTGAAAGCCGCTGTTACTGATGCTGCTGCTTGTTGCTGTGATGTTGCAGGTGCAGAGGACGAAGTCCCCGGTGGATGCACACAGGGCTGACATTTCAAAAAAACCCACTCTGATTTTGGCCCCAAAATTTTTTCCGAAGTCTGAATAGCCAGGTTTCAGTTTCCGTGGTAGTCTGATTTCTCATGATCCAGTGACTCTCAAGTCTGATTTCTTCAGGGTTCGCAAGTATTAATCAGAGTCGTGATTTCACCATTTACTCGCCATTATTTTATAACATTCGGGCAGTTAGCCAGCACCTAGTTTAATTTCCTAGCCTAGCTAGAACTCTGGCACATCCACAGCGACGACATCCTCCGCCTCATCATCCGACAGAAAGGGGTTGTCTTCTATAGCTACTGCAAGTCCACCATCCCTCTCCCCCTCCTCCTCCTCCTCCTCATCCCAATCCTCTCCTAAGTAGTCTGGCACTGGAGAATCCTGCTCTGCCTCTTCCAGCAGAGCCTTGCCTTTGCGCTTCCTCTCTTGTGATGCGAACACCACCGACTTCGCTGGTCTTCTCTTCTTTGCGTGCCACAGCTCCAGCACCTCCTGCCAGTTGATGTCGTATCTCAGCAGCGAAATCATCATCAGCTCACCCAGGCGGGCATTGCACAGAGCACCACGGACCCAAGACTTGATCACGTTCTGCCTGGAAAAACCACGCTCGCACTCTACAGTTGAGAATGGTAACACCGCGCATGCTTGCCACAGAAGCATGAGGTTGGGCCAGCGCCTGTTTATGGAACAACCACACACAAAAGGCGTGGAACAATAGAATTAATTATAAACTACAAGCATGGTGGGCAAGGAACAATAGAAGTAGATACAAACATAGACAAGCATGGTGGTCAAACTGGCAAAAACAATCATACACAGGCAGACAGAGCAGCGTGCTTTGGAGGTGCGACTTACCTGCTTGACTCTGTGTTGCCAAGGTAGTTCGTTAGGCTCTGGTAGAAGCCCTCCTCGTTGTGGTGGTTCTGCATGATCGAGGCCCAAGTTGCCATCTCCTTCTCCGCCTCCTTCAAATCGAACTCGGGGAGCCTGTCGTCGAAGATAGCACTGCTACCATGGAGATACTCCCTCGTCTTCTTCTCCCTCACCATCCGAAGCCGCGGCCACTTGCCCGCCCGAAACAGCTTCGTCGGCCCGAGCTTCGACAGGTCGTCCAGCCGCTCCAGCAGGTTCGTCATGCTGCCCCTCGCGAACTTTGCGCACAACAGTTCGCAGTCCCGGTAGTTGCTCTGGTAGACGTGCCCCTTGATCTGCCGCTCCTGCATCTGGCACGTGTGCATCACCGGCTGCCCGTCCTTGTCGATGTTGCGCACCTTCACTCTCTTCGCCCCCCCTCGCCTGTACACGGTTAAGAAAGCCGACAGCCACGTGCCACTTACGCCCGCACCGAAAACCCCGCCGCACTCCAAGTAGCGGTGCCGAAGATCCCCTACTGCCTCGTCGACATCGTGTGTTATCTCGGTGACATCCACCTGCGGTCGGGCGGGGAGGGCGGGTGGGGTGGTGGAAACATGGGGGCGCAAATCAAGGGGCAGAATATTAGTGCTGATTGTGAAAGAACATACCACAAGCTCACATGCAAGGGCTCACCTCTCGCTTCTGAAACTTGAGATTGAGCTCGTTCATGATGGCGAGGACGTCCGCCAGGAAGAAGAGACAAAACTGAAACTTGTATGAGATGACAACCTCGTACAGCTCATGGCTATACTCATACAGTAAAACGATGGCAGCACCGAGGACCTTACAGAGGCGTCTGACAGCCTCGCCCCTGGACAGCCACCGAATCGTGTGGATTCCTTGAACTTCAAGGTTAGTCTTGTGGATGACACGCTGCAGCTACTTGAACCGCTAGCTCCACACGCTTGAACAGCCGAGGAGATCGGCCAGAGTTTGGATAACCTTGTCGACCATGTCCAAGTCTGGACAGGCAGACGCGGCTTCCTTTACAGCCAGAGCTTCCCTGCGCACAATCCATAGAAACAAATGAGTAAACGATTAAAAACATAACATAATGAATCTATACCGGTGGGCGATGCAGTGGGACGACACAAGGTGAGGGATGTGCTCGAGGAGCCGCGCCACGAGACCGTTCTCGCGCCCAACCATGACGGAAGCGCCATCAGTGCTGATTCCCGCGATGCGGTTGAGTTCGATGCCGGCGCCTTGAAGATGAGTGAGGAGCACGGAGAGTAGGGAGGCGGCGTCGCACTTCTCGACGATGAGCAACGAGAAAAATTCGATGACGACGCGGCGATGGCGCAGGAACGTGAGGTACACTATCAGGTGCTTCCTTCTGGTACGATCAATGCTCTCGTCGCAACTGATGCCGATGAGCGGGGACGATTGAATGTGCTATATCTGGGTCCGTTGAAGAATAGTCGCCAGGCAGTGGACCATCTGTTGAAAGCCGTACCTGCACGCAGAAGAGAGAGTAATTGTTAAAATAATCCAACGGGGCAGAGTAATGGAATGTACTCGCGGGTACTTACCGAGTGAGGTAAACACCGCAAGACTGGAGCGGTAGGTCCGGGGTGTCCTGCTCAGCCATAAAGCGACATAGCCGAGGAAACGTGCTGATGGGAGCATCGACCTTACAGAGAAACTCAACAGCGCAGAGCAGTCGCACGACCCGCCTCCCCTCGTCATCCGACGACAAATAGTCGTCAATCCTCTTCTGCCCGTCGGCGATGTCGTCGGCAATCTTCAGCTGGGCCTCCACAGCTTCCTTGTGTGCAGAGGAGTGTTCGTGTATGTCCATGGTCTGTGTCTGCAGGTCTCGGCCACCATCGCCCGAAGAGCTGTACTTGGTGGTCTCCTTGCCAAACGTCATGCAGACATTGCACTTGAGAGCAGGGTAACCGTCCTTTGTTTTGGTTAGCAGTAGCCATGGAAAGAAAGGCAGCCATGAAGTTTTGTGCTTTGCTTCAGCGATGAGGTATTTCTGCTCAATCAATTCCTTCTTACTCAGCTTTGGCGGTGGCGGTTCAACGACGACAGGGACTACACTAGGTGATGGCGGCGTGGACGGGCGGCGGAGCCTACCTCCGATCATGATTTGAGACTGGGTGTACTTGCCCGTCCGTTGTTTCTTCGCAGATGAAATCGTGGACGCGCAGGGCACGCTGTAGCAGACTGAGGTGGCGGTGACGCAGTTAACGGGCAGAGTCGGGCCTCTACTGGATGAGGCGACGGCAGGCGGAGGGACGTCATGGCTGTTGACGGGGTCGACAAACGAGAACCTACGTGAGGACAATTCCGAAACACGAATTGAGGAGTAAGATTTACAGACCCCGTGTAAAAGCCTGAGTGCGCCTGAGAGGAGGGGGAGGGATGAGAGGGACAAAGAAGAAGGGCACCATCAAGCCCAAGGCGCGTGTTTCTTGGTTAACCCTCGTCGTCAGCTTCTGGATGGCAGCCCCTTCGAAACCCGTGCCACCATGCCAAACATGAGCTGGCGTTACGAACGAACCATGTGTTAGCATGGATTGTCGCCAATCACGGTCGGTCGGACAGTTTTGCACATGCCAGCGAGGGCAAGTTTCCCGCGTTACCAGCCTTTGATGGCTTCCAACACACCCACGTAGAGGTCCTTAGCAGGCACGCCTGGCAGGATGCATGACGCGCTGAGCGGCAAAGTCCCTGTTGAGGCAGCATCACAGTCACAGAAGGGGCGGGAATCCTGCCAAGTGCAGATACTGCACGTGAGACGTGCGGGGGTGAAATGATGGAAGGCAGCATATGACGTAGTAGAGGAAATCTCGTGGAAAGTACAAGGTGCATGGATGTCGCATTCAGAGTCCATACGCGATGTACTCTGAAACCTCAATATCCGCACCAGGCCCCCAAATTGCAGACTTTTTACTCTGATTCAGACTTTTTTCAGAGTTTTTTTGGGGGTGTACTCTGATTGCAAATACTTTTTTTTGTACCTTACTCTGATTTTTCAGAGAACTTTTTTGTATTTGCGCTGATTTTTCAGCCTTTTTTTACTAGTGTACTCTGATGCCTCAACCCTATATGGGGGGTTGACTCTGATTCTGTGTAATACCGAGATTTGGGGGGAGCGTGATTAGTGCTGCTACCCCTGTGGAGGGCGCTGACCGGCCCTTAGCCATAATTAGGGCGTGATGCTTGCTGGGGGCTTTGTGAGGGCGCGTACTGTCCCTTCACCAAAATCAAATGTCAACGTGTACTGGGGGCTGTGTGAGGGAGCAGACTGGCCCTTCACGAAAATTGAAGGCCAATGCGTACTGGGGGCTGTGTGAGGGAGCTGTATGGCCCTTGGCCAAAATCTTTGTGCTGGAGGCGGTGTGAGGGGTCGATTGGCCCTTCTGAAAAGTTGCCGATGTCTGCCGCGGGCTGTGTCTGCGAGGGCGCCCATTGGCCCTTCACGAGGTTGCCACCTGGATGGCACCGATTTCCCTCCCTCCCCTCCCAGCAATTTTGATACCCCCCGCCCCAATTCCTATCTGCCCCATCCCTGAAAGTTTACGTGCACCACCACGTCGGCCCAATAAATTCAATTATATTGGGCCTACATCGTGCACTCTGAACGCGTATTTGCACTGCATCTCGCATAAAATTTGCCAACGTCAAGGAAAAAAAATCCAGGAAATTAAACCATGAACACACTCGTAGCGCGAGCCGGGTCTTGGGTGGCGCGAAATTCTGCGATTTCGCCAGCACACAGACAGCTAAAGCAGAATGAGGGAGCATTCTGGAGCTCGTGTCAGAATCACAAGACCCGAAGTTGGGTCTGCAAACCCCGCGGCTCCTGCAGCCGCGGGTTAGCCTCGGGTCAGACCCGAGGTGCGGCATGACTCTAAGAGAGCTCCTAGCATGCCAAGCCCAAGTAGTAAAAGGTATCAAAGTGAGAACTGAATAATGAGTAGAGAGAGAGTACAGGTGAATATACCTAAGTGTTGTACTCTCTAAGAGGTGGCCCTATACAGTCTATGCAAACATAGGAGATACACATGTTTGACACACCCGCTAGACTGCATAGGGGCATGTCCTGAACAAGCAGCTCAGGGCGGCACTACTAGTCCAGCCTCTGAGACAAGGGTCTAAAAGACCAGTCAGAAGGAGTACAGACAAGGCAAGAACAAGACCAGGGCGGCACTACTAGTCCAGCCACTGGGAGAGGACACAAGTCCAGTCTGATTACACATATAAAGGACAGTACAAAGTCAAGGCCCTAGCAAGTGAGAGGCTACAGGAACTAGACCAAGCTGTACACAGTGCCGCTGATGATCTTTAGGCGCAAGCGCCTTCGTAAAGATATCAGCTGTATTGGCACCTGAGGCCAAGTGTACTACGCGAGCCTGGCGTCGCTGCTGTAGCTCGCGCAGGAGGAAGTACCACAGCTGAATATGCTTCGTTCTGCCCTCGAGTCGAGGCTCCTGACACAGGAGGATCATGGCCCTGTTGTCAGCGTACAGGACCAGGGCAGAGCTAGGCTGCTCACCTAAGTCAGTGAGCAAGAAGGTCAGCCAGCGGAGCTCCTGTGTCGCCATGGCACCAGCGTAGATCTCGGCCTCACAGCTGGACTGGGCAACAGACGAGGAGCGGGTAGCTCTCCACGAGACGGCACCTGAACCAAGGCTGAAGCAGTAGCCCTGGGTAGACCTGAGTGTCTCGGCGTCGTCCGCCTACGAAGCGTCTGTGTGTCCGGTAAGGACTGGCCCACGTCCTCCTAGCACTAACCCCATGCCTGATGTACTAGCAAGATAACGCAAAACCCTCTTAGCGGCAGACCAGTGCTGCGGTCGGTGTCTGCCTGTGGCCACAAAACGAGCCAGGATACTGAGAGGGTATGCAAGATCTGGGCGAGTGCAAGTCATCAGGTACATGAGGCAACCCACCAGCTCTGCGTAGGGGCCGCTGGGCTCTACCGACTCCTCAGAAACTGGAGCGGAGAGTCTGTGGTGGCAGAGGGGTGGGCTGTGCAGAGGAGAACTGAAGGCCGAACCTCTGAAGGACCTGGCGCACCAAGTGTGACTGAGTCAGGGTGATGGTGCGCGATGCTCTGTCCCTGGAGATCTGCAAGCCAAGGTAACGCCGCAGTTCTCCAAGGTCAGTGCACGTGTGTCTCTTCAGCAGCTTTGCCTTCACTGAGGCCAGTGCGTCCCTGTCTGCTGTGGCAAAGACCAGGTCATCGACGTAAACAACGATGTAGAACGGAGTCTGGCCAGCACGAATGAAGAGTGAGGGGTCTGCGGAAGACGGAAAGAACTGCAGGTCAGCAAGGGTAGCACGCAGCGTGTCGTGCCACTCACGGGGAGCCTGGCGTAGGCCGTTGACGGGGCGCCGCAGGAGCCACTGGGTCCCAGGAGGGAAGGTGCCAGTAAAGCCCTGAGGGCGACGCAAGAAGACCTGCTCGTGTAGGCTGCCCTGAAGGAAGGCAGTGGAGAAGTCGAGGGAGTGAAGCTCGTAGTCACGCTAAGTAGCTAGGTGTAACAGAACCCGAAGAGTAGTCATCTTCGGGGTCGGAGCGAAGGTCTGGAAGAAGTCCACCCCCTCACGCTGACTGAAGCCTCTAGCCACATAGCGCGCCTTGAAGACAGGCGGCTCTCCAGGAGGGCGCTTCACCTTGAAGAGCCAGCGGCCATCGACTACGTTCACCCCAGGCGGGGGAACTGCGTCGACGTAGGTGCCGGTGGATCTCCAACATGCCATCTCCTGCTCCATGGCAGCTATCCACTGCGAGGCCCAAGGTCCCGAGGTCGCCTCAACGTAAGTGCGAGGGGTCGGGATGTCGAAAGCGTCTGGGTCACCCTCAGGGACTAGCAGCATGGAACAGAGATGGGGAGCAGCCTCGGACAGGAAAGCAAGCTCGAACTAGCGGTCCTCCAGGACGTCACTGCCGAGGGCAGGAGCACCCCCGACAGACGGAGGACAGGCAGGGTCAGAGACCAGAGCGCTGGCGTAGTCAAGGCGGCGGGTAGAGGCGAAGTCAGCGACCGCAGCTACAAGAGCGTCAAGGCACGAGACCGGAACAGATGGGTCGGTAACGAGAGAGGCAAGGACCCGAGGAACAAGAGGACGAGCGGCACGAAGGTAGTCAGACAGCGGGGGGGGGGGCAACAACAAGGGAGGACGGAGGAGGCGACGGGAGAAGGGGAGGACGAGATGCGTGGGAACGAAGTAACATAGGGTGGGAGCGTAAGACAGGGGTGGCAGGACGAGCACGGGAGGGACGGTGAGACCAGACGTGAGACGGAGGAGTCGGGTCAGGAGACAGGGGAGGGGACACAGGGGGGGAACGAGGGGGAAGACGAGCCGGGGACGAGTCCGGCGGAGGGAACACAGGGCCGTACAGGGGAAGAGGAGGAGACGGCCGGAGAGGAACAGACGCAGGTTCAGGGGACGGAAGGCCGAGCAGGCGAAGGGCTGACACCGGCGGGGACTGCTGCTCCGGCGGCACAACGCCGACTCCTGGACCGCAAGCTGCTCCTCGGCTACCACCGGCACACTCCACACCAGCACCCCGAGAGGGAACACCTCCAGGGCCCGAAACCCCTTGAGGACCGGTACCACCCCCAGGGCTACCGAGACTAGCACGCACTCCAACGCCAGCACCCCCAGAGTCAACGAACGGGTGCTGCGACGGCGGCGGCGGCGGCAGCGACAACGACGGCTGCGGCGGCGGCGGCGGAGGTGACAACGGCTGCGACAGCAGGGGCGACAGCAGCGGCAGAGGTGGTGGAGGAGGTTACGCCTGGGGAGGGGCGGCCGGCGAAGACTACGCCACAGGACCACCAGAGTCAGAAGACTCCTCAACTGGGACCACGGATGGAAGAGGGGTGACGTGGGACACACCAGAGGGGGCAAGACGGGGAGGAGGAGGGGGGGGGGCAGGGACTACCGGGGAAGGAGTGACCAGGAACAGGGGGGGGTAACTGGGGGACCGCGGTGGGGGAAGCGACGGTAGTAGGAGACGGACTCGTCAAAGGTGACGTCGCGAGAGTGAAAGAAGCGGTGAGACGGCGGGTGGTAGAAGTGCCAGTCGGACGCGTCAAGGGGAAAACCGAGAAAGACGCAGGGAAGGGTGCGGGCAGTGAGCTTGTCCGTGCCGGAGGCACGGACGTGAGCAAGGCAGCCCCAGACGTGGAACGCAGACGCGTCACCAGGAGACCCAGTCCAAAGACGGGTTGGCGAAACCTGCGGCTGCTGGGGGTGCAGCCACAGGTTAAGCTGGTGAGAAGCGTAGCGCACAGCGAACGGCCACAGAAAATGAGGTGCACCGGCATGGATCATGGAGGTGCGAGCCACCTCCATGACCAAACCGATGCGTCGCTCAGCGACCCCATTCTGCTGTGGGGAGTCCGGTAGGGTGAACGTCTGGGTGATGCCCTCCGCAGGACAAAAGCGACCAAGGACACTGGAGGCAAACTCGCCACCACGGTCGGAGTGAAGACGCAAGACAGGGAGACCTCGGTGGACACGGGCAGAGACAAGCCAGGGGATGAGGGCGTTAGGCACGTCGGCCTTCCGCTCCAGGGGAAAGACCAAGGTGTAGCGAGTGAAGTCGTCGACAAGCACAAGGAAGTAGCGCTCTCGACGCGGCCCATGGACGGGGGCGGGGCCCCAGACGTCCATGTGCAGGGTGTGCAACGGCGCGGCGGTAGGGGGAAACGAGGAGGAGTGAGGGGCACGGCGAAGCCGACCCTCGACGCAAGGCGTGCAAGGTGGGGCTGGGGAGGAGGGAAAAGCGGGGAGAGAACCAGGGAGACCAAGGACGAGACCGTGCTGGGACATGTGACGCAGACGCGGGAGCGCAGGGTGACCTAGGCGGTGGTGCCAAAGGAGAGACGGGTGAGTGAGGGACCGACAGGAGCAGGCAGCAACAACCTGGGTAGACGCAGCCACCTCAGGGGGCGCCCCACCCGGGGGGGTCACGGTGTCCAGAGTGAACAGGCCGGACACCGGGTCCCAGGGGAACGTGGACAGGTGGGCACCGGTGGCGGCCTCGGTACAGACAGCATACCGCTCGTGTCCAAGGAACGTAGTGGTGACGCCAAGGTCCTGGAGGCAGCCGACACCAACTAGGTTCCTGGAGAACGAGGGGATATGCAGACGTGTAAGAGAGCCCGAAGGAACCGCCGGACAGGGAAGGGTGGTGGAACTGCGGGCGACTACCGGACCGCCGGAGGGGTCAGCAAGAGAAACGGCAGCAGGAATAGGAAGCGGCGTCAGTGTAGTAGAGTCGCGGAAGAAGCACCGGGAAGCGCCAGAGTCCAAGGTGAAGGAAAGCGAAGCAGCGGCGTCCAGCAAAAGGGCGACGGCGGAAGCACCAAGGCTACACAAAGCAGGGGATCCTATGCCTGACGCAGCAAGGGAGGCAAAGCTAGGCACACCTACACAAGACGACAGTGAGTAATAAGCGGGAAGTGCACTAGAGTCATCAGCATACATCACATGCAGAGCAGAAACAATGGCATCCATGTCCATGTCAAAAATCTGAATACTGCGCCTAAGCAAACTGTGCCAGTTCGGGAGGTCGGGCGACGGACTGAAACGATGACAAAACAGGTCGTCCAGGCGACGAAAACAGCGGGGAGTGGTATGACCGAGCTTACCCCAAACGAAGCTGCGACGAGGACCGGTCTGGATCTGGTACTGACAACGCACGCTTTCCGAACCACCACTCGGCACCCCACCACGCGCCCGACCACCGCCAGTGCCAGGCCACCCGGGCGGGAGGACACTCGCCTGCCTCGTCTGCGGCGGCTGCTGCGGCTGCTGCGGAGGCTGTGGCTGCTGCGACTGCTGCGACTGCTGCGGTTGCTGCTGCTGCTGCTGCGACTGCGGAGGCGGCGGCTCAGCTGGACTGGGCAGGGTCCCCTCGTCCGCTCCAGCACCCGACGACCCGACTCCACCACCACCCCCTCCTGCACCCCCGCCGCCTCCGCTGCGCCCAGCCTTGGGGCGGTGGCCCTTCCCCGAACGAAATTGCGCTGCAGCAGCAGTCTCAGCCACAGCGACAGAGCCGTCGGAGAAGGTACACTGAGCGGGGGCACAACCCTGAAAGATAGGGACCGGTACGGTACCGCTCGCCTGGGCGATGGAGCAGTGGCGGGTCTCGATAACAGTCAGGGTGTCTACGAAGTCGGTGAGGGTGAGCTCACCGGGGTGAATGCTAAGGAAGCGGTCGCGGGCGGCGGCAAGGCGGTCAGGGAGGCGGGTGGCAAGCAGGTAGAGGGTAGAGGTAATGGGCGGCTGGTGGGCTCTAAGCTGTGCGTCAGTGCAGGCAGCGCGCTAGGTCTCATCTATCGAGCGCAGGTGGGCAGCTAGGTCAGAGACAGTGGGGAAAGACGCAAGGTCGGGAAAGAGCATCGGGAGGATCAGGCGACCCACTGAGGCAGCAGGAGGGGTGGAATAGCGCTTGATGACAGCATCTAAGTAAGCCTGGGCGGTAGTGATGGACCTAAAGCGAGGGCGCTCAGGCGGGGGAAGGGCATTGCTAATGGCGAGCTGAGCAACAGCGTCTCAGGAAAGCCAGACAGAGCGCGCAAGGGCAGCGGCTGCAGTGGACTCGCGCTCGGCGGGTGTGGGGTCAGTGGGCAGCACAGCAGGGGGGTCTGGGCAGGGGAGTGTACCGTCAAGGTGTGCGGAAAGCGGGTGGCCATCCTGCCGATGACCAGTGAGGTGGCGGCGGAGGTCGGCGAGCCACGCCTCGAACTCCAGTGGCTGGCCTTCAGCGTCGAATCGAAGCTCCGCCGCCATCAGGAGCAGTGCAGGACCGTACAGTGCGGTGCAGTGCAGTGCAGTGCAATGCAGGGCGGTGCAGTACGATGCAGTGCGGTACAGTGCGGTGCAGTGCGGCGCAGGGCGGTGCAGGGCGATGCAGTGCGGTGCAAGGCGGTGCAGTGCGGTGCAACGCGGTGCAGTGCGGTGCAGGGCCGTACCGTGCAGTGTAGTGCGGTGCAGGTGATGAGGAACAGTACCAGGGAGGATGCAGGGCCGGGGCAGTGACGACGAGCGGGCCACACACAGCTCGGGGCAGGACAGGCGCGGGGGCCAGTAGCAGCGGGCACCAGGCCGACGGGACGGGCGCGGGGCTGGCTGGGACGTGCGGGAAGGTCGGGAGGGCGGGCGCGGGGCCGGGCAGGGCGGGCGCCAGGCAGGCGCGGCAGGGCCAGGCAGGGCGCGACGAGGCCGGGCAGGGCGCGATGGGGCTAGGCGGGGCGCGACGGGGCCAGGCGGTCGCGACGGGGCCAGGCAGGGCGCGACGGGGCCGGGCAGGGCGCGACGGGGCTAAGGGCGGGACGGGGCCCAGGAGGGGCGCGACGGGGATTAGAAGGGGCGCGACGGGGCTAGGGAGGACGCGTCTGGGCCCAGGATGGGCGCGGCTAGGCTAGGAGGCGCGGCAGGGCCCAGGGGGGGCGCAACTGGGCCATGGAGGCGCGGCCGGGCCCAGGACGGGCGCGACTGGGCTAGGAGGCGCGACGGGGCCCTGGAGGGGCGCGACTGGGCTAGGAGGCGCGATGGGGCCCAGGAGGGGTGCGACTGGGCTAGGAGGCGCGGCGGGGCCCAGGAGGGGCGCGACTGGGCTAGGAGGCGCGGCAGGGCCCAGGAGGGGCGCGACTGGGCTAGGAGGCGCGATAGGGCCCAGGAGGGGCGCGGCTGGGCTAGGAGGCGCGACGGGGCCCAGGAGGGGCGCGACTGGGCTAGGAGGCACAAAGTGCCCAGGAGGGGCGCGGCTGGGCTAGGAGGCGCGAAGGGCCCAGGAGGGGCGCGGCTGGGCTAGGAGGCGCGACGGGGCTAGGAGAGGCGCGGCGGGGCCTAGTTAGGGTAGGAGCGGAAGCGGTAGGTGGGGGATCCTAACCTACGCGTGATACCATATCAAAGTGAGAACTGAATAATGAGTAGAGAGAGAGTACAGGTGAATGTACCTAAGTGTTGTACTCTCTAAGAGGTGGCCCTATACAGTCTATGCAAACATAGGAGATACACATGTTTGACAAAAGGGCACTAGGAAAGTGGAGTTCGGTGGATGAGGTTGAGGAGGTTATGCAGGACATTTATTGACGTGTAGTGTACAACAGTTTTAAAATCAGCGTAAAACAAATTAGTGACTCTGATTTATCAGACAAAAAATATATTGTTACTCTGATTTTTCAGACTTTTTTTCAGAGGCGAGTCTGATGCAGGGCTGACGTTTCAAAAAAAGGCACTCTGAGCCAATCCCAAAAAAAAAAAAAAAAAAAGTCTGAAGGGCCTTCAGCCGAAATTTTTGTAGTATGAAATGTCAGGGTCCATAACTCAGCGAGTCTTATTTTTTCAGGGTCCAGGACGTACAACCAGAGTCACACACGGGAAACACCCCCACAGCTAGAAACGTCCCTCCCTCCTACACCTCCCAAAAAATCGGCTAAGTCCCTTGCAGCCATTAAAAATCCTCCCACAGCCCGCGCCCCCCCTAACCAGCAACCTTGTCAGACCCTCGTTTTGCGTAGTTGTTAAATGTGGGAAACGGGGAAGTCATTCCTAAAAACCGAGGGGGTAAAATCGCACTGCCACGGAAATCGAAACTGAGGAGAGGGGGAATCGAAACTGACGGGGAAGTGGGGAGGGAATCAAAATGGAGGGGAGGGGGGACGCGAAACGGAGGGGAGGGGGGGGAAGGGGGGGGGGGGGTCGAAACGGAGAGGATGGGGGGAAGCGAAACGGAGGGAAGGGGGAAGTGATCGAAACGGAGGGGAGGGGGGAAGCGAAAATGGAGGGGAAGGGGGGAATCGAAACGGCAGGGAGGGGGGAAGCTTGGGAATAGGACGGTGGGAGAAATTTCGCGCCCTTGCAGCGCCCCGGTTGGGAAATCTTGGACGTTAATCACTACATAACATCGAACGATTGATATATGTCGAAACGATCGCAAACGATCGTGACCGTTACATTTTGTTAGACTTTCAGTTGACCAAACGGGCAACTGGCGAGAATTTTCCTATGTTAAAAATGCGGAATTTACTCTCATTCCAATGCAGTTAAAAAAAAATTGTGAAAGTCTCATTCAAAACTTCTGGGTTGTTCCGGGTGTTAGGGAGGACTGTATCTGACAACATGACTTAGTCGAAATTTAGGGTGGGTTGTGGGGTGTGTGGGGGATGTCTCTAGCGTTCCGGGACTTCGCCGAAATTTTAGATGGGTTGTGGGGTGTGGGGTGGGGGTTGTCTCTAGGGTTCGGGGACTTGGCCGAAAATTTTTGGGGGTTGTGGGGTGTGTGGGGCATGTCTCTAGCGATTGGGGACTTCACCAAATTTTTCGAAGGTTGGTACTGGACAGGTAATGAGTCAGGGTCTGTACGCGCTGTGCTCTGAAAACTCAGTACTGGGTTAGCGACAACTCTGATTTTCTCAGGATCCCTAGAATCGTACTCTGAAGGGATCAGGATTGGGAAAATGCCTTATCTGGAAATTCAGGTTTGGCCAAAAAACAGGTCTGAGATTTCATACTAATCAGAGTAAATAGTCGGATAAAATCAGCCCTGGTCTGATGGCCATACCAAGGGATGGGAGGCAAGTCTGATGAATCAGACACTTCCAAAACCAATTTGGGGGCCTGATCCGCACAACATCTACTCTGAAAACTTCAGGATCCAAAATCATAACACTCTGAAGCAGGCCTGTCGTTATCAGGGTATTTTACCCTGATTCCCTGATTTCACAGGGTATTTTTTTGGCCAACCCTTAATTTTCAGGGTTGGGCTTTTTTTAACCCTAACCTCTTCAGGGTTGTATGTCTGTGAACACTGAGAATTTCAGGGTTTGCGTTATCCCAACACTGAGTTTTCAGGGAGTAACGCGTACGAACCCTAAGTGCGACATCCATGTGGCTCACAATGCGGAAATTTAGGCGAAGTCCCCAATCTCCAGAGACATTCCCCCCCACACGCAACAACCTACAAAAATTGGTGAAGTCCTCAAACATTCCCTCACACACCAAGCAACCCACAAAAATCGGCTAAGTCATGTGTCGTACAGACATCCCCCCTACACACTAACAACAACCCACAAAAATTAGCTAAGTCTATGAAAATGCAACGGTCAAGATCGATTGCGATCGTTTCGACATACTTAAACCGTTAGATGGTCACATTGATCAACGTCCAAGATCTCCCAGGCGGGGCGCTGCTAGGGCGCGAATTTTCTCCGACCGCCCTATTACCCAGCTTCCCCCCTCCAATCCACTTCGATTCCTCCCTCCCCTCCATTTTCGCTCCCCCCACTCCCCCTCCGTTTCGTTTCCCCCCTCCCCTCCATTTCGATTCCCCCATCTCCCCTCCGTTTCGCCCCTCGCATCTTGGTTTTGATTCCCTCCCCCTTTCTTCCTTGGTTTCGACTCCCCCTCCCCTCCGTTTCGATCCCCCCTTCCCCTCCGTTTCGATCCCCCCTTCCCCTCCGTTTCGATCCCCCCTTCCCCTCCGTTTCGATCCCCCCTTCCCCTCCGTTTCGCTTCTCCCATTCCTCGACTGTATTTCGAACTTCCCCCACCCCCCAACCCCCACTTTTTCCCTCCCCGTTTCGCTTCCTCTCTTCCCCTATGTTTCCATCCTCCCCCTTCCCCTCCGTTTCGCTCTCCCCCTCCCCTCGGTTTGATTCCCTCCCCTTTTTCCCCCCATTTTTTATTCCCCCCTCGTGTTGAAGGCAACCCTGAACGCGCTCGGTGAACCCTGGGATTTTCAGGGTTCCAGATTTCTGAACCCTTACAAATCAGGGTAGGCAATTTTTGAAACCTGAGCCCTCAGGGTAAACTTTTTTTTTTTTTATTCGACAGCTCAGGGAGGGTTTTTTTGAAACATCAGGCCTGCTCTGAAGGGTTCAGTATCCAGAAAAACCTAAGTCTGAAAAATCAGGATTGGCAAAAAAATGGGTCTGAAATTTCAGACAATCAGACTGAAATAGTCTGATAAAATCAGCCCTGCATGCTAACGCAATCATCCAGACGAGCGCTATTTGCTGACGTCATTCTACGGATGCTAACTCAGTGTAACTCGACAATATCTATCGTGACTACTTACAGAAATGCTGAAGTACGGTTTTATCACAACAATATGAACTAGCAAGAAGGCACGTATCTATCAAACATGTTTATCTACAATGTTTGTATAGACTGTATAGGGTCATCTCTTAGAGAGTACAACTCTTAGATATATGTCCTTGTACAATTCTTTCTAGTCAATGATTATTCAGTTTTCCTTTGAGAGTATTTAGCGATAGCTAAACCTGAATAACCCGCTAAAGTTTACTATCGGGTGAGTTGGAATAACGACCTTGGTTAAACACATGCCACCACCACAAAAATCCAGTGCCAAGTACCATAGTGCATGTATCTGCGTCTGGGCAGGTACCACCTGAGGAACTGAATCACAAACCCAGGTTTGTCAGCTCTGATGCCAATTGCTCCTTGTCAGCTTCAACATCACTAGCCAATCCAGCTTGACTTCCATTCAACGGGCTGCTGTGCATAAGCTTCAACTTGTCCGCATGAGCCTTAGCCCTCTCCAGCTCTTCAGTCAGTTCTTCAATGTGCCTCCTCAGGTTCTCGCCACCATCCTTCAGGGTGATGTTCTGCACAGCAAACATGCGGGAGTTGACTTAACCAACCAGAAAAGGTTGCAAGCAAATGTGAGACTTTGCCAAGCTTACAGGGTTGTTGAGCATCTTCTTCTGGCGTTCAAGCTTTTCAGATAGATTAACCACATGAGCTTGAGCCATGCGATGCTGCTCAGCCTCTCGGTTCAGCTGGTAACTGTCTGGGACAACCGCACCTGCTGCAGCCAGAATCCCGCCAGGGCTGCAGAGGACAGGAAAAACCAGTCACCGAACTTGATGCCAAATTTTAGGAACTACAAAAAGAAGGAACAGATAAAACCGCATTGAAGATATTATGGTGCATGACAGTGTCAGATTCTTACGCTTGTCCAGTTCCACCCCTCCATTGCCCTCCACCGGGTGCGACATGCTGCTTGGTACCACGTGCAGAAGAGACATTCCCTGAAGGACGCCTGCACAGAGCAGTGAAGGAAAACAGCATGCAGGCACAGTTGCTTCCGTTAAGTTCCTACATGTTTTGCAGAGCTTGTTTGATTTGCATGTCCTAAATAAATTCACTTGCCTTGGGATAGCCACTGCATCTGGGGCTGTGGCGTTCCCTGCACCTCCCAGCAGTTCTGGCTCCTCCGTTGAGAATAAGAGGTCATGGTGAGAGACACCAACAACAACTTTTTGCTTCTTGATGAAGTCAAGATGATGCACCATATCCTTCTTCCTGGAAAATGAGCGAAAACGATATTACATCAAGGTGCTTTTGGGAACGGAGAAGCACAATGTCACCCATGCTTACAGTACGATCTGGTCCTTGTGAAGATCCTCCATTTTCTGTTGGGTTTCTGAAAAGCCAAAACCGTTATCCGGCATTCTAAACATGTCTGCCAGTTCCTGGGAAGAAGGAAGACAAACGCTAGTCAGCTGACATGTAAATTTTGATTCACCATAACCAGCTTCCGGTCAACTTACAGAGTGGCTGAAATACCGAAGGTTGTTCTTGTCAGATGTTGCCGACCGCATAAGCCCATCCTTAAACACCTGCATCGTTGGTGGCAGACATTGCCAAGACCAAGCATAGACAGTGGAGGAGCAATTGGAGGAACCTTGCAATAAACTGACTAGTTAAATTGGCATATGCAAGCAGTAGTGCAAAAACGTTGCACATATCCATACCTGCTTTCGATAAATCTTCTCCTCCACAGTTCCAGCAGTGATGAGACGATATACCACCACATCTCTGGCTTGGCCTAGCCGATAGGCTCTGTCAACACTCTGATTGTCCACACTGCAAGGAAAGTCGAACATCATTGAGCCAGTCTTCAACAAAATCAACGAACAGAGTGCAGAGGTACTAACCTTGGGTTCCAAGCAGGATCCATGATAATGACGCAATCTGCAGCATGTAGAGTGAGTCCTAAGCCACCAACTTTTGTGGTCAGCATGAAGACAGGGATTTCTCCAAGTTGAAACTCCTGCCAATATTATTTCAAAGCGTTAGAACAAACTGCAAACGTAGCTGGTAAAACGTTACTTGCTTCACATGTACCTGGACCCGACGTTCTCTCATGTCAGGCTTGGTATCTCCATCAATCCGGACATAACCAATGCGCAGCTTGCGCACAGTGCTCTGGGGAATAACGCAAGGAGGAAGGCAAGAGATCAATCAAAGTGGGCCAGGAAGCCTCAAAGGGTGTTTAAGCAGAAAAGTGGCATTCATGCGTCTTTACCTCCGCCATGTTCAGCAGCATCTTTGTTTGAGAGAAGACTAAGACGCGATGCCCGTCATTGACCAGTGAAACCTGAAGAATAATAATAAACCGTTAGAAAGTAAAGCATGTGCAGTGAACACTGCAGAGCTGGGGGGTATATGACTCACAACAAGCTCTTTAAGCATCCGAATCTTGCAAGAGGCACCAGGGTCGGCCATGATGCTCGGATCCTCAAGGAACTGCTGAATCGAGGTGGAAATTGACGCTCCAGTCTCAGTACTCTCCCGCTCAATGCTGTCCTTCACTTCTTCCAGAGCAGCCTCCGAGAGAAGGCCAGGATGATCACATATCTTCTTCAGCACCTGGAACGGGAAACCATCAAAACAAATCAGCTTATAGAGACAGGGGTCGAATAATGTCAAAACTGAACGCTGTCCTTACAGTAATCGCACTCAAGGGAGAAGAGGTCTTGTTCAGAACGCTTCGAACAGCATCTGACATTAGAAAGGTCTCGTACATATGGCTCTGCAAGCCACCAAGCGAGAATGGGTCAACAGCCTGCCAAACATAACACTTCATACAAACAGATAAAAGTTTGCCATACCTGCCGGTTCGTGAGCTTTAACCAG
Source organism: Closterium sp. NIES-67 (assembly GCA_027943415.1). Taxonomy (NCBI): domain Eukaryota; kingdom Viridiplantae; phylum Streptophyta; class Zygnematophyceae; order Desmidiales; family Closteriaceae; genus Closterium; species Closterium sp. NIES-67. Next base: position 148,984 of record BQMB01001548.1, read on the forward strand.
ACAATCAGATCATGCTTCTGAGGCAACCGGGGTAGAGAAGGACCATGACCTTTCACGGTTGGTTCATCCTTTCCGAGGAGGCTAGGAAATATTTCTTTCTTCATGCGCCTCAGGAAGTGTGGTCTGATCTTTTCGCGAAGGGCCTGCAGAGTGGAAGTACGAGATCAGACTAAAGACATCTGGTGAAGGAGGCAATATTTGTTCTGAACTTACAGCACTGGCTTCGTTTGCACATCGCTTCTGGTGTCCTGTAGAATTGGACTGGCTACCATCCAGAATGCGCTTCTCGTACTGGGCTCGAAACCTGAGCACACACCAAAAATCGGAGCATGTCATGAAAGGAAGAGACTCACATACCTCGGTGAAACAACATCAAGAACGCAGATGAACGTACTCTTTGTAATCTCCCAGTAAGCCATTGCAGCACAAATCAAAAAGCGCCCACAATTCCTGCAGCATGCGTGAAACTTAAGTTTCATTCAACAAAAAAGGAAAAACCCTGAATGCATTTGCTAAATTTCCAAGCTGACCTTGAGCTCATTTTGGATGGGTGTGCCCGTCATGATGATGGAATGGTGAAATCTTAAAGCTTTCAGCACTTGAAAACGCTTCGTGCTCGGGTTCTTGGCCAAATGTCCCTGAAAATAATAAAAGGTGCTTTACAACCTCAACCCCAAAACCGAGAGAAAGGTAGCGAGAAATGAAGAGTTTTTACCTCGTCAAGGACCAAGTAGTCCCAAGTCACGCTCTGTGGCGGGATGTTTTGCACCATCTCGTAAGTAGTTAGCATAACGCCTCCTCTCTGCAACGCATAAAATTATCGTCAGCAACGTCGCCATTTAACGGAGTATAAAAAATTATGGAATGCCTCTCACCTCCAAAAAAGCCTCAAGAAAATATGGCCTCTCTCGCACGGAAATAGACGACGTGAACCTGCAGCAAGTCAGGTAGTTAGTCAGCGGGAATGCACTGCTAGAAAGTGGAAATCACGTAATTACATACTCTTTGCAGTTGCTGATGCCGACGGAGGAAAACTCCAGTTTCCACTGTGGTAGCAGTGTAGCGGGAACCACCAGTAAGAACTGTGAAGCAAGTTTAGCTGCCATAAGTCCAGCGATGAAGGTGGCAATCTGCAAAAAAGGTCCAACAGTCAGTATAACCGAAACAACCAAAAACAAAATCAACCAGACAGTCGAGAAGAATCATGACGTACCTGTCGGGTCTTTCCCAATCCCATGTCGTCGCCTAAAATACCTCCTCGTTTGATCTCGTGCAGTCCCCACATCCACTCTATGCCTTCCCGCTGGTGGTCGTACAATCCTCGTGCGATTCTTCCAGGGACAACAAACTTTCCGTCACCAAGTATCAGATCCGCCGAGCTGGATTGGTGTTCAGCAGGTACAGAGTCAACCTCGGAGTAGTCAGATTCCACTTCTTCATCGTCCTGTCTCTTGGATCCATCAAAAGACTGCGATGCACTTTTGAATCCACTGAACTCTTCACTCTCGCCTCTTGATACTGCTTTCTTTGAAGTTGCCGGTGCAGCTGCAGCACTCCCCGATGAGTTAGGAGAACGCGTAGTCTTCTTGTCCAGCGTCAAAGATGTCATCCCTTTAACCAGGAGATTCGAGCCTCCTGTGTCTTCCGTAGCGTCATCTCTTGAGACTTCTGAAGACTGTGAGCCTTGAGATGACTCTTCAGGACCATCCTCATCGGAATCTGCCTCATAAACATCTTTTGACCCACTGATGACCACATTCTCGGCTTGTTGCTTCCCTGCTTTCTCCCTCCTCTTGTTGACGAGGGCCAACAAGGCAGCCTTCCTAGCATTCGTGTCGGTCTTGGACAACGGCATTCGGTGACTAGCAGGCTTAGAGTCCATTGCGATGCTTCAACGATCAACAGTCTCAAGGTAAAGGATGCTGTCAAGAGAAATGGCCACAGCGTTTGTGTTTATGAGGAGGTGGGTTTGATGGAGGAAGTCGGAAATCGTTGCCAGAATTCAAAATTCGCGCTCACTGACAGATAACTGACAACCGAACCATCACATCACATCACATGATGGCCCGGAATCATGCCATACCTGACGAGTAGGTTCGATGTTCCCCCAAACTTCATTCGGTGTTGAAGTTTTGACAATAAAACAGTAATGTACAATAACATCCGATAGTGACGTGACCATGTAAAACCAATTACATCTATTGAATCTGTGTGGCACATAATGCTTCAAAATCCTGGTCCTTAGGTAAGTATATATTACGGGAATAACTCTACCAAATATAGTCAATTTCCTCATGGGTAAATTTTAAAAACGTGGGTATTGTTGAAGTATACTCGACAGAGTTTACTTATGCATGTAAATATATAATTGTATATGTTATAGGCTAGATAGGTGCATGCTCATAGAGAGTACAACACCTTAGGTTATATCCCATTGTATCCCCTAATCATACTCAATTCATTACTCTGAGATGGTATCACGCGCTAGGTTAGGTCCACCCTGTCAAACATGTCTAATTGTTATGTGTGTATAGACTGTATAGGGTAGCCTCTTAGAGGGTACAACACTTAGCTATATTGTGTGTACTCTCTCTCTATCACCATCACTTGAATTTCTGATATGGTATCACGCGTAGGTAGGATCCCCCCCCCCCACCTACCGCTTCCGCTCGCCCCCCTAGCCCCGTCGCGACCCCCTCTAGCCCCGTCGCGCCCCTTCCTGGGCCCCGTAGCGCCCCTCCTGGGCCCCGTAGCGCCCCTCCTAGGCCCCGTCGCGCCCTTTCTGGGCCCTGTAGCGCCCCTCCTGGGCTCTGTCGCGCCCCTCCCAGACCCTGTCGCGCCCCTCCTGGGTCCCGTCGCGCCCCTCCCAGGCCCCGTAGCGCCCCTCCTGGATCCCGTCGCGCCCCTCCCAGGCCCCGTAGCGCCCCTCCTGGAACCCGTCGCGCCCCTCCTGGGCCCCGTAGCGCCCCTCCTGGGCCCCATCGCGCCCCTCCCAGGCCCCGTCGCGCCCCTCCTGGGCCCCGTCGCGCCCCTCCCAGGCCCCGTAGCGCCCCTCCTGGGTCCCGTCGCGCCCCTCCCAGGCCCCGTAGCGCCCCTCCTGGGACCCGTCGCGCCCCTCCTGGGCCCCGTAGCGCCCCTCCTGGGCCCCGTCGCGCCCCTCCCAGGCCCCGTCGCGCCCCCTCCTGAGCCCTGTAGCGCCCCTCCTGGGCCCTGTCGCGCCCCCTCCTGGGCCCCGTAGCGCCCCTCCTGGGCCCCCCGTCGCGCCCGCCCGGTCCTGTCGCACCAGCCCGGCCCCGTCCTGCTCGCCCGGCCCCGTCGCAGCCGCCCTGCCCCGTCGCATCAGCCCGGCCCCGTCGCGCCCGCCCGGCCCCGTCGCACCGGCCCGGCCCTGTCGCCCCCCGCCTGGCCTAGTCGCCCCTGCCCGGCCCCGTCGCGCCCGCCCGGCCCGTCGCGCCCGCCCGGCCCCGTCGTCCGCGCCCGGCCCGGTCGCACCTGCCCAGCCCCGCTGCCCCGGCCCCGTCCTCCTCACTGGTACGGTTCCCCCCCACCCCGCCCAACACAGCCCTGCACCGTACCGCCACGCACCACCCTGTACTGCCTTACAACACCCTGCACCGCACTGTACCGCACTGCACCGCACAGTACCGCACTGCACCGCACTGCACCGCACTGTACCGCACTGCACCGCACTGCACCGCACTGTACCGCACTGCACTGCACTGCACCGCCCTGCACCGCCCTGGACTGTTCCTAATGGCGGCGGAGCTTCGCTTCGACGCTGAAGGTCAGCCCCTAGAGTTCGAGGCGTGGCTTGCCGACCTCCGCCGCCAACTCACTGGCCAGCGGCAGGATGGTGAACCGCTTTCCGTACATCTTGACGGTACGCTCCCCTGCCCAGACCCTCCTGCTATTCTGCCCGCTGACCCCACACCCACTGAGCGTGAGTCTACTGCTTCCACTGCCCGTGCGCGCTCTGTCTGGCTTTCTCGCGATGCTGTCGCCCAGCTTGCCATTAGCAACGCCCTCCCCCTGTCCGAGCGTCCTCGCTTTAGGTCCCTCACTACTGCTCAGGCATACTAAGATGCTGTCATCAAGCGCTATTCCACCCCTCCGGCTGCCTCGGTGGGTCGCCTGATCCTCCCGCTGCTCTTTCCTGACCTTGCTTCTTTCCCCACTGTCTCTGACCTCGCTGCCCACCTGCGCTCGATAGAGGAGACCTGGCGCGCTGCCTGCACTGACGCACAGCTTAGAGCCCACCAGCCGCCCATTACCTCTACCCTCTACCTGCTTGCCACCCGCCTCCCTGACCGCCTTGCTGTCGCCCGCGACCGCTTCCTTAGTGTTCACCCCGCAGACCTCACCCTCACTGACTTTGTCGACACCCTGACTGTGATAGAGACTCGTCACCGCTCCATCGCCCAGGCGAGCGGTGTCGTGCCGGTCCCTATCTTTCAGGGTTGTGCCCCCGCTCAGTGCACCTTCTCCGACGGCTCTGCCGCAGTGGCTGAGACTGCTGCTGCAGCGCAGGCCCGTTCTGGGAAGGGCCGCCGCCCCAAGGTTGGGCGCGGCGGAGGGGGCGGCGGGGGTGCGGGCGGGGGTAGTGGTGGGGTCGGGTCGCATGGTGCTGGAGCGGACGAGGGGACCCTGCCCAGTCCAGCTGAGTCGCCGCCCCTGCAGTTGCAGCAGCCGCAGCAGCCGCCGCAGTCGCAGCCTTTGCAGCAGCCGCAGCAGCCGTCGCAGACGCGGCAGACGAGTGTTCTCCCGCCAGGGTGGCCCGGCGCTGGCGGTGGACGGGCGCGTGGTGGTGTGCCGCGTGGTGGCTCTGCCGGCGGGCGTTGTCAGTACCAGATCTAGACCGGTCCTCGCCGCGGCTTCGTTTGCGGTAAGATCGGTCACTCCACTCCCCGCTGTTTTCGTCGCCTGGACGATCTCTTTCGTCAGCGCTTCGGCCCGTCGCCAGACCTCCCGGACTGGCACAGTTTGCTTAGTCGTCAGGTTCAGATCTCTGATATGGACACGGATGCCATTGTTTCTGCTCTGCATGTGATGTATGCTGATGACTCTAGTGTGCTTCCCGCTTATTACTCACTGTTGCCTAGTGTAGGTGTGCCTAGCTTAGCCTCCCCTGCTGCGTCAGGCGTAGGACCCCCTGCTTTGTGTAGTCTTGGTGCTTCTGCCGTCGTTCCGTCGCCAGACCCCTCGGCTTCGCTTTCCTTCACCTTGGACTCTGGCGCCTCTCGGTGTTTCTTCCGCGACTCCACCACCCTGACGCCTCTTCCTGTTCCTGCTGCCGTTTCTCTTGCTGACCCCTCCGGCGGTCCGGTAGTCGCCCGCAGTTCCACCACCCTTCCCTGTCCGGCGGTTCCTTCGGGCTCTCTTACAGGTCTGCATATCCCCTCGTTCTCCAGGAACCTAGTTGGTGTCGGCTGCCTCCAGGACCTTGGCGTCACCACTACGTTCCCTGGTCACGAGCGGTATGCTGTCTGTACCGAGGCCGCCACTGGTGCCCCCCTGTCCACGTTCCCCCGGGACCCGGTGTCCGGCCTGTTCACTCTGGACACCGTGCCCCCCCCGGCTGGGGCCCCCCCTCAGGTGGCTGTGTCTACCCAGGTTGCTGCTGCCTGCTCCTGTCGCTCCCTCACTCACCCGACCCTTCTGTGGCACCACCGCCTAGGTCACCCTGCGCTCCCGCGTCTGCGTCACATGTCCCAGCACGGTCTTGTCCTTGGTCTCCCAGGTTCCCTCCCCGCGTTTCCCTCCTCCCCAGCTCCACCTTGCACGCCTTGTGTCGAGGGTCGGCTTCGCCGTGCCCCTCACTCCTCCTCGTTCCCCCCTACCGCCGCGCCGCTGCAGACCCTGCACCTGGACGTCTGGGGCCCCGCCCACGTCCCTGGGCCGCGTGGCGAGCGCTACTTCCTTGTGCTTGTCGACGACTTCACTCGTTACACCACAGTCTTTCCCCTGGAGCGCAAGGCCGACGTGCCTGGCGCTCTCATCCCCTGGCTTGTCTCTGCGCGTGTCCACCGCGGTCTCCCTGTCTTGCGTCTTCACTCAGACCGTGGTGGCGAGTTTGCCTCCGGTGTCCTTGGTCGCTTTTGTCGTGCGGAGGGCATCACCCAGACGTTCACCCTACCGGACTCCCCACAGCAGAATGGGGTCGCCGAGCGACGCATCGGTTTGGTCATGGAGGTCGCTCGCACCTCCATGGTCCATGCCGGTGCACCTCATTTTCTGTGGCCGTTCGCAGTGCGCTACGCTTCTCACCAGCTTAACCTGTGGCCGCACCCTCAGCAGCCGCAGGTTTCACCGACCCGTCTGTGGACTGGGTCTCCTGGTGACGCGTCTGCGTTCCACGTCTGGGGCTGCCTTGCTCACGTCCGTGCCTCTGGCACGGACAAGCTCACTGCCCGCACCCTTCCCTGCGTCTTCCTCGGTTTTCCCCTTGACGCATCCGACTGGCACTTTTACCACCCGCCGTCTCACCGGTTCTTTCACTCTCGTGACGTCACCTTTGACGCGTCCGTCTCCTACTACCGCCGCTTCCCCCACCGTGGTCCCCCGGTTACCCCCCCCCTGTTCCTGGTCACTCCTTCCCCGGTAGTCCCTGCCCCTCCTCCTCCTCCTCCCCGTCCCGCCCCCTCTGGTGTCTCCCACGTCACCCCCCTTCCGTCCGTGGACCCGGTTGAGGAGTCTTCTGACTCTGGTGGCCCTCCGGTGCAGTCCTCGCCGGCCGCCCCTCCCCAGGTGTCCCCTCCCCAGTCCCCTCCTCCGCCGCCCCTGCCGCCGCTGCAGCCGTCGCCTTCGCCGCCGCCGCCGCCGCCGTCGCAGCCCCCGTTCGCTGACTCTGGGGGTGCTCGTCCCGGTCGCCCTGAGGGTGGTCCCTCTGGGGGTGCGGGTGTGGAGGGTGCCGGTGGTAGCCGAGGAGCAGCTTGCGGTCCAGGTGTCGCCGGTGTGCCGCCGCAGCAGCAGTCCCCACCAGTGTCCGCCCTTCGCCTGCTCGGCCTTCCGTCCCCCGACCCTGCGTCGGTTCCTCCCCGATCGTCTCCTCCTCTTCCTGTCTACGGCCCTGTTTTCCCTCCGCCGGACTCGTCCCCGGCCCGTCTTCCCCCTCGTTCCCCTCCTGTGTCCCCTCCCCTGTCTCCTGACCAGACTCCTCCGTCCCACGTCTGGTCTCACCGTCCCTCCCGTGCTCGTCCTGCCTCGCCTGTCTTGCGCTCCCACCCTATGTTGCTTCATTCCTACGCGTCTCGTCCTCCCCTTCTGCCGTCGCCTCCTCCGTCCTCCCTTGTTGTCGCGCCCCCCCCGCTGTCCGACTACCTTCGTGCCGCTCGTCCTCTCGTTCCTCGGGTCCTTGCCTCTCTCGTTACCGCCCCGTCTGTTCCGGTCTCGTGCCTTGACGCTCTTGTCGCTGCTGTCGCTTACTTCGCCTCTACCCGCTGCCTTGACTACGCCACCGCTCTGGTCTCTGACCCCCATTTTCTGTGGTTATTCGCTGTTCGCTACGCGGCTCACCAGCTTAACCTGTGGCCACACTCCCCGTGGCCGCAGGTTTCGCCGACCCTCCTCTGTACCCAGTTCCCTGGTGATGCGTCTATGTTCCACGTCTGGGGCTGCCTCACTTACGTTCGTGCCTCTGGCACCAACAAGCTCACTGCCCGCATAGTCCCCTGTGTCTTCCTTGAATTTCCCCTCGACGCGTCTAACTGGCACTTTTACCACCCGCCGTCTCACCACTTTGAAAAGCCTGTCTCCTTCTACCACCGCTTGAAGGAATGCTAAAACGAGAGCGCTTGTAAAGTGTGGAGCGATTCTGACAGTGTAACGGTATTCGATTAGTGTGCTAGGCGCTGGTGGTATTTGGGCAGAGTTCGCCTTCAAGTACTTGGTCAAAATTCGAGTAGAGTAGAAGTTCACTAGAAAAGTATATATTCAAAGTACAAACAAGCATGCAAATATATAGGCAAGTGCAAACCCAACCAAAGTTTCGTGGCGCAACGTGTGTAACCAGCCACCCCGAATTGCTGAAGGGTTGGGCGAACGCGCCTCGCCCAATTCCCCCACCCAACTCAGCAAGGTTGGGTTTGCCGTGTACGCAACTCCAACCAGCAAGGCAAAAGCTGCCTTGCTCCACACGGAAGTCCATCGCGATAGCTAAGACTACCCAAGACTCGTCGAACTTACTGGTCATCGTAGGCATCTCCGGACCAGTCCACATAGACTAGACTTAGTCTTCGGTAGCAAGGATCAGTCCGTGCACCTTGGTCACGCCAACCCACAGCTGCCAGGCAATCAGTGCACCGACATAAGCCGGTCAATGCCTGGCTGCCCGCAGCTGCAGTAGGGCTTCCAACACTCCCCTGCATTACTACAGCAAGGCCCTTCCAACACACGCAAGGGTCCTATGCATCAACCGTATGCTTGCAATGTTTCTTCATCTGAAACACACACTGCACCAGCCATGGATAGGCCATGGCATCATCACTAGCAGAAACCTACGTAGAGCCAGAAGCGTATGCACAGATACGCTCATAGTCATGGAATTTTGCCAATGCGCATTCATCGTACTCGCCCCAGCCTTTCTCCTTCCTTCCACGCCTCATGCTCTTCATCCACTTCCTTGGACCAGCACCACAGCGCAGAATACGGAAAGGGCTTGAAGTGAAATCCATCGCATGTGTCCTCACTTGTCTCACTGTATCAAAGCAACGAGAAAAGGCTGGGAAATGTAACGCTTAAGTGAAATAGTCAGCAGGTTGCTCGCTGGTAGGGATGTACTGCGAATCTAGCTTCCTGCTCTTGACCATGTGCTGCAGCCACATGTGACGCCGATCCATGTGCTTGAGGCTCCCCTTGAGCCCCATGCCACCTGCCACAGCAATTGCAGACAAATTATCCACAAAGAGTGTCGTCGGCTCCTCACACTTGAGCAGCTGAAACTCTGTCAGAAGGAATATACTCTGACTCAGTAAAGGAGAGAGTGACACAACGAATCCTCTGACTTGCCCAAGCAACTGCAGCACCGCTACAAAGACGTAACCTCCTGTGTTGCTTCGGTTTTGCTTGTCTCCTGCATCATCAGCGTCTGCGTACGCTATCAGCTCCAAGGACGCTGGACCCCCACCGAATTCCAAGGCTGCATCTTTGGTCCCCACCAAGTAGGTCAAGCACCGCTCCAGCTCCTTCCAGTGCTAATCACTGCGCACGTCTGTCCTGAACCCAGCTTACTGCATGCGAATGCGATGTTAGGGCGTGTGGTACAGGCAGCAAATAGCAAAGATCCCACTTTGTGCCTGTACTCCTCCTCCTGCCTGGACTGCCACCCCTCATCCTCAAATGCCAACTCACTGAATGGGTCAGAGAAGAGAGGGGTCCGTGGCATATGCTGAGGCAGCTCCCCTGCCAAAAAGCGCTGCTGCACTTTCTCCACGTAGACCGACTGGTGCAGCCACAGCTTCCGGGAGGGCCTATCGCGTATCAGCTGCAACCCCAAGTATTTCTCGATGGGGTTAATCTCTCTCAGCTGAAATGCGCCCTGCAGCAGCTCACGCAGCTCCCCCAGCAGGTCCATACTGCAGTTGGCCGCCAGCAGGTCATTCACGTCCACAAGCAACCAGCACATCTCACCCCAATCATTGCTCTTGAAATAGAAAGCCTCATCCACTTTGCTCTTGCATCGTCCATCCCCAAGCAGCACCCCATCCAAGGCCTCATACCAGAGCATCGGGCTCTGCTTAAGTCCGTACAAGCTCTTCAGCAGCTTGCAGACACGAGGAGTCCCATCCTCGTAATACTTGGATTGTTCCATGTAGAGATCTTTGTCCAGCACGCCGTGAAGAAATGCTTTCTTCACATCCAGCTGCATCAGCTCTATATCCAATGCAGGTGCCACTGCCAGCAGTATGCGTGCTATCACGTAACTCCCCACATGTGCATAGGTCTCCTCATAGTCCACTCCTGCCACTTGAGTTAACCCCTTGACCACCAGCCTCGCCTTCTCTCGCTCCACTCGCCCATCCGTCCGGTACTTGGTGTTTAGGATCCAGCGATTCTTCATTATGTTAACCCCGGGTGGTGGTGTTACAAGTTCCCAAGTCTCCTGCTCGAGTAACGTCCGCATCTCCTCATCCATCGCCTCTGTTGCACGGTCGCCTTTCCAACACCCCAACGCCTCAGGCACTGTCATCTTCCCAATGCCCCACTATTTCTCAGGGTCAGTTTCCACATCCGGATCAAGCTCAGTCCACTCCTCATCCTCGTCGGCATCATCCAGTCCTGGCTCAACCACTACAGCCCATGCATACCGAAAAGGCGGAACTCCCCTCGTAATGCGGGTAGAGCGGCGCAAGTCCGGAGTGATGGTTCCTGAAGCCAACACGCGAGTGCCACTCCAATCTCCCCCTTCTCTTTCACTCTGCTGCTGCTGGTCTCCTTCACCCAGCTGCTGCGAATCTCCTTCACCCTGTTGCTGCTGCAAGCCCACTAGCTCCGCCACAACAGAGTGAAGGAGATTCACAGCAGAGGAAGAGGGAGGAGATGAGGGGGGTGGTGGAGGAGGAGCGGGTGGGGCGGGAGGTGCGATACAAGGATAGAAGGAGGAAGGGGAAGGGGTCGGCACTTAGATGGGCACAAAGGGCAGGACAAGAGGGACAACCACTTCCGCCTCCTCAAACTCCTCCGAAAGCACAATAAGGAGGAGGGAAGGGAGGGGCTCATAGGGCAGTGGTCGCCCAGCATGCTTCTGCTGATGCCATGCCTTCCACCCAGCAAGAGACATCGTCTCATAAAAGACGGCCTCCGAAGTGGTGACAAGGCGGTTGGACTCCAAGTCCAAAACATGTCATCCCTTGCTGACTGCAGACACACCCAAGTGCAACCCCCAGCGAGCCTTAGGTGTGAGCTTCCCCCCATGCTGAGACAGTGGCACCATGAACTACAGCATGCAGCCCCAGATGCGCACCATGCTAATATCAGGTTTACAACGGGAGGCGAGTTCATACGAGGTGACGCCGTCGGGCAGAGAGGCGTGCTCGACACGGTTGTGCACCCAGACCACCTGCGCCTCCGCCAGATGCCACCAGTGGTACTACACACCCATGTGCAACAGCATCGTCCATAAAGCTTCTACAATGTTCCGCATCTCCCGTTCCGCCATTCTGTTCTGCTCCGGCTTGTAGGGACTGGCGAGGTCGTGCTCGATGCCACGCTAGACGAGGAAGGCAAAGAATGCTGCACCTAGGAACTCGTCGCCACGGTCGGAGCGCAGCGCCTTCACCTGCATCCCACACTGCCACTCCGCCAAGGGTAGCCACTTCTCGAAGGTAGCCAAGGCGTCACTCTTCTGCGCCAGCATGTAGACCCAGACATACCGGGTCTTCCGATCCTTCAGCACCAGACAGTAACGGCTCCCATCCTTGGCCCGCTCTCGAAAGGGTCCATAGAGGTCTGCATGCACAACTCCACGCACCTCATCTTCCTCGCCACCCATGGGAGGGAAGGTATGACGAGTAATCTTCCTGCCCACACAAGAAACACAAGGCAGTCCCGACTTTCCCCCTTTCTCCAGCTCGCCCATCACCGACCCATGAGTTGCAGTATGCCGAATGGTGTCAACACCAACGTGTGCGAGGCGATCATGCCACATGTTAGCCGACGACCGCATGCCTGAGGCCAATGCCCGAAGTGCCACAGTCTCGCCCACAGCACGCTCAGCAGTCCACGGTTGGAAGTCGGTACATAGCACTCGCCCCTTGAATTCCGCATGCCCCAGGAGGGAGCCATCAGGTGCACGCATGAGTGTCTGCTCCTCTGTATCGAACAGCTGCACTCCGGTATCTCGCAGCTGTCCTGAGGAGAGAAGAATAGCCCATACCCTCGGCACATTCAGCACGTCCAGTACCAAGACACGCTTGCCCCCCTCTCCCAGGAGAGCCATGGTGCCCCTCCCTTGTACTGGCTGTATCCCGTCGTTGAACCCGCGAACCTGGCTGATGGAACTATCACTAATCAGCTCCACAAATGCTGCCCGATCTCCCATCAAGTGGTGGGAACATCCACTGTCCAAAATCACAACACTCGGTTGGCTTTCACAGCAGCTGCAACAGCCTGCAAGCCTTCCCCGGCCTCCGGTTCTAGTAAGATCGAAGACTGCAATGCTATGATTGGTTACACCATCGCGCAAGTGGACTGCCCTCCGCCCCCCGAACTGTTGCCTTCCTTGCACTTGCCGCCACCCCCACTGGCACCCCCACTCCCTTGCCCTTTCTGTGCTACCTTGTCCTTGCGCTCTAGACAATGGAAAGCAACATGCCCTGGCTGGCCACACAAATAGCATTTCCCCTTAAAAGGCTCTCCCCCTCTTTATGCACTTCCCCCTTCGCCCCTTTTCCCTTCCCCTCTCCTTCTCCACCCCCGCTTGACTGCTTTGCCGATGGCTGTTGCATAGGAGTGGATGGGGAAGGGGCAGGAAGCGTATCTTACTTTGGGAGAAATGATGGCTTGCCAAACCTCTTTGGGAAGGTCAGGTTTGCCTGGGGAGGGAAGAAGTCCTTTTGCCCTTCTGCCGCCTAAGTGCATTCCTCCTCTATGATGTAACTAGCGAGGGTGTCGTCGTCTAACTCGCCGCGCACCTTCGACAGCTTCAGCATACGACGCAAGAGGTTATACTGTTGCGGCAACCCCTTTACGACGTGGGTAATGTACAACGCCTGCGAGTAGTCTACGCCGACCATTATTAGATTTATGAGAAGCTGCTGTGCACGGTTGCAGTAAGACGTGGCGGACTTGTGCCTGCCCATCTCGAGGCTAGTGAGCGCTTGCTCTACGTGCGCCATGTACGTTTGCATGACGAACTGCCAGGCTTGCAACCCGGCATCTACCTTCAAGCGACATGCTTTAAGGGTGATTTGCACTTGGGGGGAGCAACAACGAGAAATGGTCGTAAATGTCAGTAACTGAGCAGCTCGAAATTGCGAGAGAAGTGCTACTGTGTGCTTCAGAGGAGTAGGGGTGGAGCCGTTGATAAAGCGTTTGAGCTGAGCTATTTCGAGTTGAGACTCAATCGATTCTACCCAAGGTGACAGGTCGTGACGCCCTTCTAACGGCCTAGGCATGGCGATCTTGTTTGGAGTGAATTTAAAGTAGCCGTAGTCAGGCACTATCCCAACGTCTCTTGCCACAAAGGTTTGCGGTACAGTGGCGGAAAAATTTGCCCGGATGTTTAGCACTTCGAAACTTATCGCTATGCCACACTTGCTTCGAATGTAGTAACACACGTTTTTTCCCGTTCTGTTACAAGGTTGTCGAGTTTTGTTTCAACCGTATCCTGCTTGGCGCGATTGTGACACAACCGAATTGCGGGGTTGAGATTTACTCCTCGACAGTCGATCCGGATAGTTCATACCGAGCGACGTTCTAGATCTATTTTCGCTCGTCACTTAGGGTGCACATCGTCTCGCGTGACATTTTCTTGTCCAGGAGTTAGTCCTGAAGCGAACCTACGACCGCATCATGATGAAGCCGGTAGATGATAAGAAGCACGCACGAATCATAAGCATGTTGCGCAAAGGGCATTCGACTAGGAAAATAGCCAAAGTACTTGGCATAGGCAAGAGCACCGTGCACGATTATGGTCTGAAGGTGATTGCCGAGACTAGTCACAATGAGGTGCCACCCACGATGCCCACGGCCGGCCGCCCCCGCTTAATCACAACCCGACTCCAGTGCGGAATAGTTCGAGCGATTACAAGCGGGGAGGCGAAAAGCAGTGTAGACACCGCAACGATGTTAGAGGAGAAGCACGCTCTAGCTGTAGACTCGAAGATCGTCAGGAACTCGTTACGATCTGCGGGCTTGATCGCTGTGCAGCAGCCCAAGAAACCCAGGCTCACTGCGAAAAACGTACGTGATCGGCTCAATTTCGCGAGGTTGCATGCCGACTGGATGATGGAGGAATTGAAGCGCGTGATTTGGTCTGATGAGACTAAGATAAACCGTTTCTGCTCCGACGGACGTGCGTACGTCTGGATTCGCGAGGGCACCAGCCTCCAGAACCATCAGGTCCAACAGACAGTTAAGCATGGGGGCAGTTCTATGATGGTGTGGGGTTGCATGACGTATGAGGGGGCGGGGTTCATGTGCAAGATAGATGGAAGGATGGATGGGCCGCTGTATCGCAGCATCTTGCAAGATGAGCTCTCACAGACCATCGACTTTTTCAAGCTCCCCCCCTCAGAGGTCATTTTCTAGCACGACAACGATCCCAAGCACAAGTCCCTTCTGGTGCAAGACTGGCTTGGGGAGCAGGAGTATGTGGTGCTGGAATGGCCCTCGTCCTCCCCGGACCTTAACCCGATAAAGCACCTGTGGGCACACTTGAAAAGGGAGCTGGCAAAGTACGAAAAACCACCTAGTGGAATGTTGGAACTGTGGGAGAGGGTGCAGGAGGAATGGGACAAGATACCGGTGGAGGTGTGCTCAAACCTCATTGACAGTATGCCTAGGAGGATCAAGGCAGTGATTCGCGCAAAGGGACGCTGGACTAGGTACTAGTTTTTCTTGTTTCTAGTTTGCTGCCTGTCCTCGGTACAAAGTGTCCGGATGTGCTCTTATGAAATTCTAAGGTGTTTAGGGACCGGTTACTATACTACTCTGGTTTTTGGAGACATGAATGAGTCCTCTAACTGATCTTCTCAACGTGCATGCACACCATAAATTAAGGCTTAATGTTAACGACGCTGCACTCATCAAAATGCAAAAAAATACTAAACATCCGGACAATTGTTTCCGTCACTGTATAATGCCGAGCATAGCGTCACTATCGCGCTCCTCTACATGTCCTCCTCCAACACCGCTTCGCCACCCTATCTCGTCGCGCTCACGCGATGCTGTCGCTTGATGCACACGCTCCTGAACGCCACCCATACTAGCAATGCTACCGCGTATTTTTCCTCTGAGAACGCCACGACTGAAACGCCTCTCGCTCGCCACACTAGCTCTATCGTCATCGTCGTTAGACATCACCGATGCACCTTGCAAAATTCCAGCTTGCGCATTCTCCGCTACCGGAAGAGAAGGGTGGGCATGTCGCCACCTCGCTTGAATCCCTTCTAGAATTTAGCTCATAATCCTCGCTCTCCGCGAGAACAACCAGTGTGCAGAATCGCCTCTAGTTAGTGCAGTTCAGTGACATCAAGATTCGACTCCTCCGCAATAGAGTCTAGTGATCCTTACGCAGAGCTGGTGGGTTGCCTCATCTACCTGATGAATTGCACTCGTCCAGATCTTGCATACCCTCTCAGCATCCTAACTCGCTTTGTGGCCACAGGCAGACATTGTCCACAGCAATGGTTGGCCGCTAAGAGGGTTTTGCGTTATCTAGCAAGTACATCGGGCATGGGGCTGGTGCTAGGAGGACGTAGGGCAGTGGTCCTTACAGGGCACACAGACGCGTCGTGGGGAGAGGACACTGAGAGGCTCAGGTCCTCCCAGGATTACTGCTTTAGCCTTAGTGCAAGTGCCATCTTGTGGAGGTCCACTCGTTCGTCGTCGGTGGCCCATTCTAGCTGTGAGGCTTAGATCTACGCCGGTGCCATGGTAGCACAGGAGCTCCGCTGGTTGCTTTCTTGCTCACAGACGTAGGTGAGCGGCGTAGCTCTGCCCCGATTTTATACGATGATAACAGGGCCATGATCTCCCTATGTTAGGAGCCTCGACTGGGGGGCAGAGCGAAGCACATCCAGCTGCGGTACTTCCTCTTGCACGAGCTACAGCAACGCCGCCAGGCCCGCATAGTATACTTGGACTCCGGTGCTAACACAGATGATATATTTACGAAGGCGCTTGTGCCTAAGGATCATCAGCTGCACTGTGTACAGCTTGGTCTAGTTCCTGTAGCTTCTCACTTGCTAGGACCTTGATTGTGTACTACGTCTTGTACAATTTTGACTAGCCTTGTGGCTTCGGTTCCAGTGGCTGGACTAGTCGTGCCGCCCACGGTTACTCTTGTTTCCTTTGTACTCTTCCTGTGGTGTTGTACCCTCTATAAGCATGCACCTATCTAGCCTATAACATATACAACTATATGTTGACACACCCCCAGGGCTAGACAAGGGGCGGTGCCTGGCAAGAGACATGCAGGTCAGGGTGGCACTGCTAGTCCAACCTCTGAGGCAAGGATTTGAAGACCAGTTAGAAGAGTACAAACAAGACAAGAGCAAACCAGGGCGGCACTACTAGTCCACCCACTGGAGCAAAAGCCACAAGGCCGATCAGGAGAATATAATAAGAGTAGTACACAATCAAGGTCCTAGCAAGTGAGGAGCAACAGGGACTAGACCAAGCTGTACACAATGCCTCCAGGTGCAGTGTGCACATCATACCGTAATTGCATGCGGAGGGAGCAGGGAACATGTAAGTACCTACAGTTAAAGTGAGAACTGAATGATTGAGTAGAGAGAGAGTACAGGTGAATATACCTAAGTGTTGTACCCTCTAAGAGGTGGCCCTATACAGTCTATGCAAACATAGGAGATACACATGCTTGACACACCCCCTAGACTGCATAGGGGCAGGTCCTGAACAAGCAGCTCAGGGCGGCACTACTAGTCCAGCCTCTGAGACAAGGGTCTAAAAGACCAGTTAGAAGGAGTACAGACAAGGCAAGAACAAGACCAGGGCGGCACTACTAGTCCAGCCACTGGGAGAGGACACAAGTCCAGTCTAAGTACACATATAAAGGACAGTACAAAGTCAAGGCCCTAGCAAGTGAGAGGCTACAGGAACTAGACCAAGCTGTACACAGTGCCGCTGATGATCTTTAGGCGCAAGCGCCTTCGTAAAGATATCAGCTGTGTTGGCACTGGAGGCCAAGTGAACTACGCGGGCCTGGCATTGCTGCTGCAGCTCGCGCAAGAGGAAGTACCGCAGCTAGATGTGCTTCGATCTGCCCTCCAGTCGAGGCTCTTGACACAGGAGTATCATGGCCCTGTTGTCAGCGTACAGGACCGGGGCAGAGCTAGGCCGCTCACCTAAGTCTGTGAGCAGGAACGTCAGCCGGCGGAGCTCCTGTGCCGCCATGGCACCTGCGTAGATCTCTGCCTCGCAGCTAGACCGTGCAATGGACGACGAGCGGGTGGACCTCCATGAGACAACGCCTGCACCAAGGCTAAAGCAGTAGCCCTGAGAGGACCTTACTATAGCCTCTCTGCGTTGCCGGCCCACGAAGCGTCTGTGTGCCCTGTCAGGACCACTGGCCTACGTTCTCCTAGCACTAGCCCCATACCCGATGTACTTGCTGGATAACGCAAAACCCTCTTAGCTGCCGACCAGTGCTGTGGTCGGTGTCTGCCTGTAGCTACAAAGGGAGCCAGAATGCTGAAAGGGTATGCGAGATCTGGACGAGTGCAAGTCATCAGGTACATGAGGCAACCCACCAGATCTGCGTACGGACAACTAGGCTCTACCGACTCCTCAAGGACTGGAGCCGAGAGCCTGTCATCTACTAGCAGAGGTGTGGGCTGCGCGAAGGAGAACTGAAGTCCGAACCTCTAAAGGACTTAACGCACCAAGTGTGACTTGTGAGAGTGATGGTGCCCGCTGCTCTGTCCCTGGAGATCTGCAGCCCAATGTAGCGGCACAGCTCTCCTAGGTCAGTGTAGGTGTGACTTCTAAGCAGCTCATCCTTCACCGAGGCAAGAGCGTCTCTGTCTGCAGTAGCAAAGACCAGGTCATCTACGTAGACAAGGATGTAGAACGGGGTCTGTCCTGAACGGACAAAGAGTGAAGCGTCTGCAAACGACAGGAAGAACTGTAAGTCAGCTAACGTAGCACGCAGCGTGTCATGCCACTCACGGGGCGCCTGCCGCAGACCGTAAACGGGGCACCGAAGGAGCCACTCGGTCCCGGCAAAGGTGCCGGTGAACCTAGGCGGACGGCGCAGGTAGACCTGCTCGTGCAGACTGCCCTGTAGAAACGTTGTGAAAATGTCCAGAGAGTGCAGCTCGTACGCACGCTGAGCTGCTACGTGTAGCATTGCCCGAAGAGTGGTCATCTTTGGGGTCGGGGCGAAGGTCTTCAAGAAGTCAACTCCCTCGCCTAACAGAAGCCTCTAGCAACGTAGCGCGCCTTGAACACCGACGGCTCTCTAGGAGGGCGCTTCACTTTGAAGAGCCACCGGCCATCGACTACATTCACCCCAGGTGGGGGAAATGCGTTGACGTAGGTGCCGGTGGATCTCCAAGAAGCCATCTCTGCGTCCATGGCAGCTATCCACTGAGAGGCACAGGGTCCAAAGGTCGCCTCAGCGTATATGCGAGGGGTCGGGATGTCAAAGGCGGTTGGGTCACCCTCAAGGACTAGCAGCATGGAGCAGAGATGGGGCGCGGCCTCGGAAAGGAAAGCAAGCTCGTACTGCGGGTCGTCCAGGACGTCACTGGCGAGGGCAGGAGCACCCCTGACGGACGGAGGACGGGAAGGGTCAGAGACCAGAGCGGTGGCATAGTCAAGGCGGCGGGTAGAGGCAAAGTTAGTGACGGCAGCGACAAGAGCGTCAAGGTTCGAGACAGGAACAGACGGGTTGGTAACGAGGGAGGCAAGGACTCGAGGTTCAAGAGGACTAGCGGCACGAAGGTAGTCAAACAAAGGAGGCGAAGCGACAACAAGCGACGACGGAGGAGGCGACGGGAGGAGGGGAGAACGAGACGCCTGGGAACGGAGCAACATCGGGTAAGAGCACAGAACGGGAGAGACAGGACGGCCACGAGAGGGACGGCGAGACCAGAAGTGGGACGGAGGCGTTGGGTCAGGAGACACAGGAGGAGAAAAAGGGGGGGAAACGAGCTGGAGACAAGTCCAGCAGTGGAAACACAGGCAGGGGAGGCGGCTGCGGGGTAGGCGCAGGTGGGTGGTCAGGGGAGGGAAGACTGAGGAGGTGAAGGGCGGACACCGGAGGCGACTGCTGCTGCTGTTGCCACTCCACAATGACACCAGAACCTCCAGCTCCACAACGGCCGCCTCCGGGACTCTCCATGCCAACACCCCCAGAACGAGAACCCTCTCCAGCACCGATGCCACCCCCAGGACCACCACAAGCCACGACAGTAACCCCAGGACTAGCACCCCCAGAACCAGCACCCCCAGAACGAGTACCCTCCCTAGCACTGGTGCCACCCCCAGGACCAGCAAGACAAGCCACAACCGTAACCGCAGGACTAGCACCCTGCTCAACGCCCGCACTGCAAGAGCCGGCAGACCCCTTCGTCGGCTGCTGCTACGGCGACGGGGAAACCGGGGGAGAGGGAACCAAAAACAGGGGGGGGGAAACCGGGAGACCTCGGTGGGGAAATCGGTGGTAGAAGAAGATAGTCTCATCAAAAGTGATGTCACGCGACTAAAAGTAGCGGTGAGACGGCGGGTGGTAAAATTGCCAGTCAGACGCGACGAGGGGGAAGCCAAGGAAGACATTGGGGACAGTGTAACGCGAAGTTGCCACCACGGTCAGAGTAAAATCGCAGCATGGGGAGCCCGCGGTAGACTTGCACAGCTACGACCCACGAGATCAGAATGTTAGGCATGTCAGCCTTCTGCTCCAAAGGAAACACCGTGGTGTAGCGCGTGTAGTCATCGATAGGCACTAGAAAGTAGCGCTCGCGACGCGGCTCAGGGCTGGGGGTTGGGCCCCAGACGTCCAAGTGCAGGGTTTGGAGTGGCGCAGTGGTAGGGGGAAGCGAGGGGAGTGAGGAGCACGGCGCAGCCGGCCCTCGACACAAGGCGTGCATGGCGGCACAAGCGAGGGAGGAAGGGTAGGGAGCGATGCTGGGAGACCAAAGTCAAGACCGTGATGGGACATGTGATGCAGACGCGGGAGTGCGGGGTGACCTAGGCGGTGGTGCCACAGCAGCAACGGGTGAGTGAGTGACTGACACGAGCAAGTCGCAGCGACCTGGGTCGACGCAAGCACCTGGGGGGACGCCCTCATCGGGGCCGAGGGGAACGTGGTCAGAGGAGCACCGGTGGCGGCCTCGGTACAGACCGCGTACTGCTCGTGACCAGGGAACGTAGTGGTGACGCCAAGGTCCTGAAGACAGCCGACACCAACTAGGTTCCTAGAGAACGAGGCGATATGCAGGCCTGTAAGAGAACCCGAGGGGACTGCTGGACAGGGAAGGGTGGTGGAGCTACGGGCAACTACCGGACCTGAGGAGGAGTCAGCAAGCGCGATAGCGGCAGGCGCGGCAAGAGTCGTGAGCGAAGTGTGGTCACAGAAGAAGCAAGGAGATGCTCCAGAGTCGAGCGTGAAGGAGAGCGAAGCAGTAGCGTCCGCCGGCGGAGGGCCTAGCATGGAGCCTAGGCTAAACAAGGCAGGGTGTCTTACACCTGACGCAGCAGGGGAACCTAGACTACACACAGGGGACACACCTACGCTAGGCAATACCGGGTAATAGGGTCCAGTCACACTAGAGTCATCAACATACATGGCATACAAAGCAGACCTAATCTGATCCATGTCCATCTCAAAGACAGGGACACGACGACGCACCGGGCTGTACTAGTTGGGGGGGTCAGCCGTGGGGCCGAAGCGGAGACGGAAGAGGTCGTCGAGGCGGCGGTAGCAGCGTGCGGCGGTGTGACCGGGGCGATCACAGACGGTGCTGGGGTGGGGGCCGGACTGAAGCTGGTACTCGCAGGTGACCATACTGGAGCCACTACCCGATACCGAGCTGCGCCCCCCACCACCACCAGAACCGCCACTCCACCACGGCGGCAGGGCCGCCCACGGCGATTGCTGCTGCTGCTCCGAGGCACCAGCCCCGGTCCCCTCATCTGCACCACAATCCCCTCCACCACCTCCGCCACCTCCGCCACCCCCACCACCCCTCCCGCCGCCACCCCCCCCCGGGCTCGGCGTCCCCTACCCTGACGAGACTTCGCTAAGGCCACCGTAGTGGTCTCAACAGCAGAGGCCGTCTCAGCAATAGCGGCAAAGACGTCAGAGTTAGTGCACTGGGAGGGAGCACTGCCCTGAAAGATAGGGACCGCCGCCGTACCGCTCGACTGAGCGATAGTGCGCTGGCGGGTCAAGGTACTGACAAAGTCAATGAGGGTGACGGGGCCGGCGCAGAGTGACGGGGCCGGCGCGGCGTGACGGGGCTGGTGCGACGTGACGGGGAAGGCGCGGCGTGACGGGGTCGGCGCGATCTAGCGGGGCGGGTGCGGCAGGACGGGGCCGGCGCGGCGTGAAGGGGCCGACGCGGCAGGACGGGGCCGGCGCGGCGTGAAGGGGCCGATGCGGTCTAGCTGGGCTGGCGCGACGTGATGGGGCCAGCGCGGAGTGACAGGGCCGGCGCGCCGTGACGAGGCCGGCGCGGCGTGACGGGGCCAATGCGGCGTGTCAGGGCCGGCGCGGCGAGACGGGGCCGGGGCGGAGTGACTGGGTCAGCGCGGCGTGACGAAGCCAGCGATGTCTAGCGGGGCCGGTGTGGTGAGACGGGGCCGGGGCGGAGTGACGGGGCCGGCGCGGCGTTACGGGCCGGCGCAGCGTGACGGCGCCGGCGCAGCTTGACGGGGCCGTCGTGGTCTAGCGGGCTGGCGCGGCGGCACGGGGCTGGCGCGGCAGGACGGGGCCAGCACGGCGTGACGAGGCCAGCGCGGGCTAGGGCGCGGTCTAAGGCTACGGGCTAAGGCTAGGGGCGGAAGCGTAGGCGGGGAGGGGGACCTAACCTAGCGTGATACAATGTTAGAATAACGCAATGGACTAGATTGTGCCATACAGGGAGGTTTTATGCTATGATGATGTACCCTCTATGAGCATGCACCTATCTAGCCTCTAATATATACAACTATATGTTGACATAAATATGTTTGTATTTTCCATTATTATTATCCTTGTCATTTCAGACATTTCCAATACAATGTGTAAAGTCTTCCGTTGATTTTTACTCGTGGTTCCACCAACTCTAGATCCTGGCCGCCCTAAACACGTGGTTCACCGCTACAAGTATGCACTTTCCACATGGTCGAATGGTTGGGTGCAATACCTAACTGCAAATTGTATAATTTATATGGAACCACTCTTCTATCTCTGATATTCGACGTATTCTCATGTTTTCTGTCTTCATGATATTTATTATGAATTAATCAGAGTAATAACATGTAGTGTAATGAAGGAATCCTGATTCAAGAGTGTCAATACAAATGAGGGCCTAGGCATTTATAGGCACGAACAGAGCTAGCCGAGAACCACGCGAACAGGCTGGGGCGGTCCGGTTGGCGAAAGCCATAGAAGCACCGCGCGTCTAGCTTTGGGTTCACAAAATGGTTCGGGACCGAAGAAGTTGGCCGAGCCGGGACTTCCGGGAGTCGAGGGCGTATGCGCTATAGTCGAGCCCAGTAAGGAAAAGAGAATTTCCTTACACCACCCCCCCTTCCGGGATGAGACTACGCACATCCGGGACACGTCGACGGGTGTAAATTAGTCCCGGAATACTTATTGTTCACCGAGCATAGCTGCGGGGACCCAAAGATCGTTGTCTGTTGTGCGATTGACCCATCGTACATGTCATAGGATCGAATGAGGTTTGCTCAATCTTGCACTATCAATCAGTACAAGGTGCTTTTATACTTCCATAGTACATCAGGTAACCAGGTTTATCATATCGAAAGAAATAGAATCACCTTGCGTATAGCCACGCGAAGCTATTGGCTTTAAGGGATTACAGCAGGATTACGCTAGATATAGCGCGCCAATACATCCCGAGCCTGGTCGATGATATAATTATAATAATAGGATAAACCAAAGGATAATGGAAAAGGAGGAATAGGAAACCAAATAAAATGAGAAAAAGACAAAATGAATCAGGATAAAACGAGGGATGAAATAGATACGAAATATGGAAAGGGGAAATTGGTGTAATGGTGTCGTACTCTTACAGTACAAGGAAATCAACGGTTGCTGTATCTCGATGGCCTCTTACGCGATGAGCGAGAATCTTGGATGGCTCGATCGTTGGCTCGGGTACTAGGTTGATTGTAGGATTGATGTGTTGATGGTCGAGATAAGTCGTACTTGGGATGAAAGGTCATAGGAGGCTGACGTGGAATGAATCATGGATTCGCTAGTCAGCCGGTAGTTGCAGTTGGGCTGTGACTGGTGTCACCATGCGAATGATACGGAATGGGCCACTAAATCTTGGTCGTAATTTATTTGGGAAGGGAATTCCCAAATTTCTGGTGTTGAGCAAGACCAATTGCCCAAGGGCGAGCGTTAAGTCTCGGCGTCGTCGGGTCAGCTTGCTGCTTAGCCCTCTGGTTGGCTTTGAGGATGGCATCGGCGGCTATTTGCTGAGACTGTCGGAGATTTTCGACGAACTGCTGAGATCTTGGTGCCGGGTTTTCTATCGGGGGCGATAGAGGGGTTGTTGGATCTATCCCGTAATTAAGGAAGAACGGAGAGTGAGTAGTCGTGGCTGATGGGGCGTTGTTGTACGCAAACTCGATCAAGGGAAGGGTGTCTTCCCATTGGGCCGGGTCTATGCATGTCGTGCGAATCAGCTCCTCCATCATCAGATTGGTGCGCTCAGTCTGGACGTCCGATTGCAGGTGGTACGCCGTGGACAGGTGCAGACGTGTGCCATACTTCTGCCACATTTTTGTCCAGAAGTTGGACTTGGACCGTGGGTTGCGATCGGTGATGATTGCCGACGGGATGCCGTGTAGCCGCATGATGTTCGTGAGGAACAGTTTCGCTATTTGCTCGGCAGTAATTGTCGTCTTGCACGCGGCGAAGTGGGCCATCTTGGTCAACCGGTCAACGACGATGAGAATCGCGTCGCTACCGCTTGGGCCAGCTGGCAGGCCTGTGACGAAGTCCATTGACACTTGTTGCCAAGGTCGGCTGGGTAGCTCGAGCGGCTGCAACAATCCCGCAGGTCAAAGCTGGGAAGACTTCATGTGTTGACACGTGGCGCAGGAGGTGACATACAGCTGCACATCTGTCGGCAGGTCGGGCCAGTAATAATTACGGCTCAGTAATTTGGCAGTTTTGTCGATGCCGTAGTGACCCGAGAAATTCAACTCATGTGCCTCCTGGATCAGTAAATCCCGTAGGGTACGGTAGGCGAGAACCCAAATCCGATTGGTACCGGATTTTAGGTAATAGGCCCCTTGCTTGTCCGTCAGTTGGGGATGACTGTTAGTGGTGAAGAATGGGTCGGTACTGTATCCGTGGGTGAATAGGCTAGTTAGCAACGGATTAGCTTGGGTAATTAGAACTGCGGCGGTGTGGACTGAAGGGCGGGTCAGTGTGTCGGCGATATTGCTAACTCCCCGTTTGTGATGACTCTGTAGTGGAAATTGGACTCGAGGTAATCAAGCCAGCGAATCTGTCGGGGATTCAGTGTCGGTTGGGCACGGATGAACTATAGCGACTTGTGGTCTGTTCGGACTGTCACGTCAGCGCCCTTCAGGTAGCAGTGCCAGACTTTGAAAGCGTGAACGATGGCGAGTAACTCCGTGTCATGGACAGGATAATTTTGCTCGGCCGGGTTCAGCCTTCGTGACTCGTAGGCGATCGTTTGTAGGCCTTCGCCGAAGTCTTGTAACAGGATTGCGCCAATGGCCAAATCGCTAGCGTCGGTGATGAGCTCGAATGGATGGTCAGGATATGCAATCCAAAGAACCGGAGGTGTAGTCAGGAAAAGCTTGAGCTGTTCTAACGCAGCTTGTTGCTCTCTCCCCCCCACTCATAAAACTTGCCCTTCTTCAGGAGATTTGTGAGAGGGAAAGTTACCCCTGCCATGTTCAGAATGAAATGGCGGACATAATTCACGAACCCCAGGAAACCCTGAAGTTCATGGAGATTAGCCGGCGGCTATCGGTCTTGTATCGTCGCAATTTTCTTGGGGTCGATTTTAACGTCGTCGATGGAAATGACGTGGCCCAAAAACTCAAGTTCGTGTTTGAGAAACTCTTAGAGCCCTTGGTGATGAGTCGGTGCTGCTGCAAGAGAGAGAGAACCACTTCCAAATCCTTCAAATTCTACTCCCGGGTAGTGCTGTAGACCAGGATGTCGTCGAGGTACACGATGACGCATGTATCCAGCAGCGGGCGAAAAACTTCATTCATGGTTAACTGGAACATCGAAGACGATTTTCTGAATCCAAAAGGCATAACTGTGTACTCGTAACTCCCGTACCGAGTCTGAAACGCCGTCTTGTAGCAGTCAGCTTCATTCCCGTGGATTTGGTGGTAACTGCCTCGCAGGCCAATCTTCGAGAAGAATTTGGCTCCGCGAAGTTGGTCGATGAGTTCGTCGGCACGCGGGATAGGATAGCGAGACTTGATGGTAACCCGGCTCAAGGTGCGGTAGTTAATACACATTCGTAGACCGTCATTTTTATTCAGAGTGAACAGTATGGGAGCTGCAAACTGTTATGTGATGCAGCGAACGAAACCTTTTTCGAGCAGGTAGTCCAGCTGGCTTCGAAGCTCATCCAGCTTTGGCTGAGTCTGCCGCCATTGAGTCCGAACAATAGGCTGCGCGCCGAGCTCCAGTTCGATTTTGTGGTCATGTGCTCGCTCAGGTGGCAAACCCTCTGGTAGGTCGTCTGGAAAAATGTCAGTGAATTTTCTGAATCACCATCGCCAAGGCATCCGGGATAGCTTCGCAGAGTTTGTCTATGTCTGTCAGCGTGTCGACAGCCGCTGATGCAATCCATCGGTCGGCATACAGTCGAAATGGTTGAATCTTGACAGCTCCACTTGGGTAGTCGTTGCCACTCGCCACTCCATTTTATGCGACTATCGCCCGTCCGCCAGTTAATGCCCAGGTTGTATTCGCGCAGCTAATCGCGTCTTAGCAACATGTCGCAACCGTCCAAAGTTGTCGCCAGCATCTTCGTCGTGAAACTGAAATTTTTGTCGCATGTAGCTCGCACGTGAGGTACCCTCTTCC
Organism: Closterium sp. NIES-67; assembly: GCA_027943415.1. NCBI lineage: Eukaryota > Viridiplantae > Streptophyta > Zygnematophyceae > Desmidiales > Closteriaceae > Closterium > Closterium sp. NIES-67. The sequence goes on from BQMB01001548.1 coordinate 174,929, forward strand.
GAATTGCCAGTGGTGTGTCGTCAACCAATCTTGCGTCGATCTCAGGCATGCAACGCTCCAGCTGCAATCTCAATTTTTTCGCCTTTGTCACATCCATCAAACTGTGGCTCGCCCCGCCATCAACGAATATTTAGATGCGGGTGTCGCCAACTCTTCCTTCAACCAGCACAGGGCGATCAACCGGTTCACCCCCCTTATTCGGCCAGGAATGGTCAATAGCCCAAATCGGCACTATAACCTGGTGGGGGTGGTGGCGATTGGGCGACGCAGTCAAGTCAGTAGGTGGTCCGTCTACTATTGACAATCTCCATTTCCCGATTGCTTCTCGTCGTTAGCTAAGTTCTTCTTTAGCTGCGGGCAGTCCCTCACCATGTGGCCCGGCTGGTTGTAATGGAAGCAGGTTCCCGAAAATACTCGGGTTGCAAACACGTCCATGCCGTTGATTGATGTATGTCGGGGCTGGCCTCAAAAGCGATTTCCCTCCCGGAAACCCACTCTCCCGAGTCCACGTCGTGCGTCCAGCGCGTCTACTATGTGAACTATTTCATTGAATGTCGTCCGGGCTCGCAGGACAATCTCTTGCCGAATCTCCGACTTGAGACCACCCACGTAGCGATCGATGAGCTCGTCTTCGCTAAGCCTTCCGATTTGGTCGCAGATTGCCAGAAATGACGCCACGTATTCTTGGACTGAGCCCAAATGTCTCCACATCCGAAGCTTTGTGCGAGCATTTTCGCGCATGGATATGTGTTAGAATCTGCCCTTCAACGCTTCGCCCCACGCTTTTCACGTGCGGGTCGTGGCCGGCCCAAAGATCGGTTCAGCCTTTGCCGTTGATGAACTCAGCTCCCCATCTACCGCCCGTTGATGTCCTGCCGAGGCTCCTCCCTCATGTAGATGCATGCGCCACCAGTTGAGTGCCGGTCCCCTCAGCAGCGATACAGCCAAGTTGACACGTGATGCGTTGTCATTAATACTTGCTGACGTGAACAAGAATTCCATGGCGAACAGCCACCTGCTCTCTGTAGTTGTCATGTCGGTCGGGATGAACGGCAGAGGCATTGGTGGTTTGATTTCAATGGCCACTCGCGGCTCGCTATGGACTTCTTCAATTGCTTCAGGTCTCGCCGACGCCCTCGCTTTGCTCGCATCATCTTCGTTTCGGGTAACATGCCACCCCTGACGCGTTTCACCCCGCGTCTGGCGAAGCGACGAGTTTTCGTTGCACATCGGCTGTACTTCGCTTCCCAACGACTCGAACTTATCGGCAAGTTGTTGAATCTGGGCCTGCAGTGTCGTTACTGTAGCCGCCCTGGCTTGCAACTCGTCAAACTCCTCCTTAGTCACATTCCTAACACTACGACGGGCAGAGGTTTCCGGCATGGTAGACATGCTGGAAATTTACCTGACAGATCTGAGGGTGCACACGCTTTTAGTTGGAGGAGCTTAAACGAGCTCACCTACCAACCGCAGGCCAACCCCTTATTCTGTCGGATCCTCTCCAAATGTAAACGGACTACTCTATGGAAGACTAAGCGAGCAGGAACAGGGCTCTGATACCAGCTGTTATGAATTAATCAGAGGAATAACAGGTTGTGTAATAAAGGAGTCGTGATTCAAGAGTGTCGATACGAATGAGGGCCTATGCATTAATATGCACAAACAGAGCTAGTCGAGTACAACGCGAACATATTGGGGCAGTCCGGTTGGTGAAAACCACGGAAGCGCCGCGCGTCTAGGTTTGGGTTCACGAAATGGTTCGGGACCGAAGAAGTTGGCCAAGCCTGGACTTCCAGGAGTCGAGGGCGTACGCGCTTTAGTCGAGCCCGGTAAGGAAAAGGGAATTTCCTTGCAATATTGCATCTTCAGTTACTAGTAGCATTCCGCACTACACTTGCCATAAACGAACGAGCTGTTCATTGTACTGTTTGGGCAATTCAAGGCGTGCCAAGACACGGCACACGGGACGGTGGACAGATCATATTCACTGTTGTTAGCTGATTTTTTTTTACTGTCGCACGCCTCATTTTGCATCGGACAGAATACGGCACGTTGCATGCAAGCGACTGAAAGTGAGGCATTTACCTCTGTCGCCATCCATCTGGAGGTGTTCGCGCGCCAGTAGCAGTATTCGCAGGGTCGAATTTGTGCTTTGCGAAACAACGGGGCCGTTCGAATTTGTGAATGATTAGCAGCTTGAAAAGTTTCGACCCGTCCGCATTCACCAGCAGCGCGACTGTAAGCCGGTCCTTGCAGACCTTCTTCCTCGGGGTAGGGTCGATGCAGAATGTGTGGTCGGGTAGGAGACTGTAGTAGACGCAGGTCTCGTCGAAGTTGAGCAGGTTCTCCGGGGTCAGGCCAAGGTGGTCGCACAGCCTCGGGAAATGTAGTTGTGCGGTCAGCGCGGCGCCCATGTCGGCAGTCTTCGCCTCGCCGCTCATCTTACGCCACTTGAATCCCATTCGACGCAATGCTTTTTGAACCCATCCAACAGAAGCTTTGAACTCGCTGGGCACGTTGCACTCGGGTGCTAGAAGTATCGCGCGCTGCTGGATTAGAGCGGTTGAGACTGGCAAGCCAGCACCATTTGTGCTTTTCAGCCAGCTCTTGAGTCGAGCTTCTAGTAAAGGCCACTGTGGGTTACGCACCCTTTTGAACTTGGCGCGTTCGGGCTTGATGGCCCGCCACTTCTGTTCTGTTTGAAGAATTCGGCCGACTGTGCTACGATCCGGCCACAGGTCGTATCTGGTGTGGCACCAGCGCCCAATGTCTTCGAGCCGCAAGGTCGGATTCTTCTTCGCGTGCTGGCAGATTGCAACCTTCTGCCCGACGGAGAGCGCAGTTCGGCGAACAGGTGCCACGTGGACGACCTTGTGTGTCAGACGGGCTCGTTCCTTGTGTCATAAAAATGTTGCTGTTTGGGTTATACAAATAACCCCAAGGTGTCTGCATAGCTGGCGGAGGGAACGGTGTTGCGACCCCTCTGTTGCTTCCTTGGCGCGCTCGTATTGGCTGTGGGTTGACGGATTTTCCCGGGGCTACCCCGACGGATTCTGTTGGTGGCGTAATTCTACTGGTCCGTCAGCGAGGTGCTTTTATCTAGCGCATCTGGAGGATTTTTGCCTCAATGTTGGCTGGCGAGCCTCACACATTTGGATTTTTAGAGGCTCGTCGACCACTAGGTGTGGTCGCTCTGAAAACACAGGAGCAATCTGATTGGACGGCCTTGGATCAGCCGAATTGGCTGTCTAATTTACTGTTGAGTTGAGACACGTACACTTTGCGTACAAGGAGTGGCCCTTAAGGATAAAATCCCTATGGAGTACTCCTGGGCGTATAAGGAAGTCGTCTACAAGGCATATGACTTGTACGAGTGGGGCGAATGTCGCCACCTGGCTAGAACAGCTGACACGGGGACAGTCGACATGTCGTGGAGCGATCCCTCAGGTGGATCATCTTTTGCGTTGTGTCAAACTGCTGAAGTTTCTTTTCGCTCAACGTACTGCGAGCAACGCGACACTTGCAAGCGGTTGATGCTTGGGCAGTTGGGGGTTTCCTTTCCGTGGCCGATTTTTTTGTTACCTCCACACCCTGAGGGCGCGCGCGACATACACCCTGAGGGCGTGTATTTAAAAGGTGTCCTCCCGAAAAAAGTGACATCCGAGAATGTTGGAACTTCATCGCAACCGTTATTTTGAGACGTCAACAGTCGCGATGGGTTTCCAAATCCGTGGATGACACGTTTTTAGGATGACACCTTAAAAAAACACGCCCTCATATGCCAAGCCAAACGTCATGTTGTATCACCATTTTGAAGTGGGGGGTCGGGAATGTCATAAATATGCTGGGAACCAAGATTTTCGAGGTAGCAGCCTTTACTCCCACTATACCCTCTCCGTTTCCCCAGATACCGCTCCGCACACGCAAGTATAACGGCACTTGCGCACATACAATGGCGGGATGTGTGCACAACAGCAGCGCTCGCAAAGCGCGCTCCGGCGTGCGGGTGCAAAAGGGGGAGGTTGAGGCAACGGGAGGGTACGCAGGAGGTTGCACTAGCCGTCCGCTGGAAGCAGCTCAGGTGGTTCGAATCGCCCACCTGATGATGATCATCCAGAGCTCCCTTGACCTCACGCAAGCCCGTCTCGCCGCCTCGAGCCTCTCAAAGGTTATTCATGCGTATCGGTGATCGATTCAGTCGAAGCACTTCGCTGCCATCTCGCTCGAATGACCCATTCCTGTCTGCAAAACTCCGCTGGGAGAATTTGAGCGAGAATTGCCTGGTTTTCACCAGAGTCTGAAATCGGGCCATCCTACTCGTGGTTCTTTTTTTCGTCTCCGGGGCTAGTGGGCAGATTTCGGGGGGCGAAGTTACGCGCAGCTGAGGTCTAGCGTAATTGATCGCTTGCAGACACACCCTTCTTCCAGGCAGACATGTCTCAATTGCGTCAGTAGTAATGAATTCGCACCTGCCGTGCTCGCAGTATCAGCCACGGCTCAAGCATCAATCGCGGGACAGCCTATTGCCTTAGCACGGATTTTCGGCATTTGTCGACGCCATGTCCTCGTACAAGTCCACTCGAGGCCAGGCACGGAGGCAGCTGCTTCCAGACATCTCCCTTCTGGCAGCTCCAGCTCTCAAGGCGTCCTCGCTGAATCCTCCACTTGCCGTGCTACCTGAGGCTGCAGCAGCAAGCAGCAGGAAGCGTAGCGACCTAGCGGTGGCAGTACCGCCTCGCACGTCCTTCTCATCTTTCTGGTCGCAACTTTCTCCCCTACCTGCTACCGCATGTCCGACTGCAGAGCCTGGAGGTGACGCTGCTGATCAACCTACTGGCCAAATAACGGATTCACATGCTGAGAGTGTCAGCTCCGGTGAACAGTATCAGTCGGACGAGAGCAGTGAGATGGTGACGCCGACATTGACAATAAGTGGTTCGTGGCAAGTGTTTCCTCTGTCGGTGCCATCTGCAACCTTATCATCATCCTTGTCGCCATCCTCCTCTTCTCCTTCATCTCTACCATCTCCTTATTCCGCAACGGAATCCGCATCACCACCAATGTCACCACCTTCGCCTACAACATTACTGCACGCCAACAATCCTTTTGCTGGCGAATCCCCCTGCGCGGACAGTAGCGACCCTCATTCCGCGAGTTCTCTTGCAGTGGCCAAGATCAGGAGGGCGAGAGAGCGGGAGAGAGCGGACCGGCTGGAGCTTGAAGTTTCTGCACTGAAGGCGGAGCTGGCAGCATCACGGGAGGAGACGCGCATGAAGGTGGAGGAGTACGAGGCAGCCATTGACGCCCTCAAGGCTTCGCTGGCCCGGCTGATGCGAGAGCACGCAGAGGAGCTGGAACAGCTGCGGGCTCTGCTGGAAGAGGCAGCATCTGCTGCCAAGGCCACCCTTGCAGACGAGGCATCAAGCGTGGAGGGTGTCCAGCCTGACTGCGAGGAGGGCGGCATGGGCGCTGCAGATGCCAAGGATATGGCCGGATGGCATGGGGACGAGGCCGATGGCAGAGGATGTGAAGGACGCACAGGGGGAGAGGATGTGGAGGATGAGGAGGGGAAGGAGGGGAGCAGCATGGTGGAGCGAGAGAAAGGTAGCAGGGAGACTGGCGCCGATGTTCGTGTGGTGAGAGAATGGAGTGATGATGGTAGCACGTGCAGCAGCATGGATGGCTGCAAAGTGGAAGCTCTCAGTGAGGCAGTGGTGCTGATCCAAGGATGCGAGCCAGCAGAAAAAGGCGAGGAGTGGACGAAGGCACATGGGAGCGTGGAGTGGCTGCAGCAGCAGTTGCAGGAGAGCCAAGCACGAGTGGCAGAGTTAGAGCAAGAGGTGGTGGTGCTGGGAGAGCGGCTGCTGGAAGCCAGGAAGCGAGTGACAGCAGGCATGGTGCAGATGGAGATGATGAGCCTGGGAGGCGGAAGGACCAGACTCCATACCTTGCCTGATCTGGATGCGCATGCTGTGGAGACGCCTGACTGTGATGATGACTATGATGACGGTAGCACCTGTGATGGTGCTGACATTTTGTGCGTACAAGAAATCGCATCTGCCACCACTTCTGTTGCAACTGCTCGGGCTGACATCTGTCTCTCCATGGATTCAGTCAGCAGCCAAGTGGATATCGAGGAGGACCACGTCTGCAGGACTGACGATCAAGCCAAGGCTATCAGAGCACATGCTGCAGTGAGTTCTTCTGCGGATGCCCATGGCAGCAGTAGTTCGTTGGGACCCTGTGAAGCAGTAGATGTGGGAGCTAGTGACAGCCTTGGAGAGACGGCGGAGGGTGAAGAGCCTGCCAGCGTCTTAACAGAGAGGAAGGTTCGGTTCAGAGAATGTGTGGAGGTCTTTGGGAGTGAGGGCGAATCCTTGGTCTGCACAGAACACATGCTGCTCTCAGAGGAGGGAAGCTGGGACTGGCTTGACCGAAAACGGACGCGAGACAGGCAGAGCGAGTGGTGGCCCACTGGGCAGAGTGTGAGGGAGCAACGGAAGCTGACAGAATCCGTCTCAGATAACGGCTACGCCTGGCGGGATTTAGAGACACAGTCTGAGCACGGATACGACTGGGAGATCGGGTACGCCACGAACGACATGCTGGGGGAACAACGGAATGGGCAGCAAGGGAAGCGGAGGGAGATGCTGGTGGAGCAGATGGAGGCTCAGGTGCAGTGTGTGGAGGAACGGCTGGGGGAGTACTGCTCCGACGTTGCAGGGCACATGAAGGTGGACGTGCAGGCTCTGGCGCTCCAGCTGCTCTATGGGATGGAGAGCTGGCAAGGCTGGAAGAAGAAGAAGGGCTCAGCTGCGGTTCCAATGGAGGCACGGGATACACGTGCTTGTGCTGCGGTTTCTGGTGCAGACAGCGCAGCGGCTGCAATTGAGAGCTGTGATGAGGCTTGTACGGAGTCTGGGTTTGTCCCACGACCGCTAGATGTGGTGGCAGCGTGTGTGAGCGAAGTCATGTTTGAGGATTTCGAGTGCGATGGGTTCCAGAGAGCAGCATACTGTGAATTTGTGACTGAGAGCGAGAGGTGTGCTTGCAACTATGACAGGTTCCTGGTGCAGCGCTGGAGGCGGGGGCCCATGCATCCTTTGAGGGAACCAAAGTTCGTGAGTTTTTGTGAGAGGAAGGCGGAGAGGGTTGCTGATGTGCTGGTGGGGGCGATGCTTGCTCTCTCACCGTTGCCTGAGAAGCATGCCGTCAGCTTATCCAGGAGTGATAGCTCTGGCAGCAATTCCACCAGCAGTAGCAGCAGCAGCAGTGACAGTTTCAGCATGGAGGACAGCACAGACAGAGACTCCCCTCTTAGTGGAACCACATGGGCGACAGACACCATATCCAGTGACGAGGCTTGCCATAATGGCAGCAACAGCTGCAACAGTGGCAACAGTGGTGGTGATGGTGGCATAGACACGATACTCTGTGGCAGTGACATTCTCTCAGAGAAGTTTGTGGCTCTTGCTCGAGCAGTATGGGCACTTCATGCTCTGGCATGGGCTTTTTCAGAGCCCGCTCGTATTTATCGTCTTCAGCCGTTTTCACCCTTCAACTCATCCTTCATGAGGGCTGTGAACCGCGAGTGGATTGTGCATGGGGCGCTTCACAAGCAGCATATGGCGGCCTTTGCCATTTTGCCAGCATTCGTTGTTGGAGGTGTGGTTCTATGTGGGAAGGTCATTATCACCGTTCAGGAGAAACACAGATGGTTGGAGTGAGCCAGGAACACATTAGCGTGTCAGCTGTTTGCGTAGATGGGATAGGGGGCTAGAAGTCTCATCGCTGCATGGTGCTGTGCCTCCTCCCCACAACCAATTTAGTCGAAAGCTGCCTTTTGTGGCTTAGTAAGAATGTTCATGTTTCAGATAAATAATAAGAAGGCACACACCTCAAGGAGTGTACCGCGCGCCAACCACCCTGTCCAGACCTGTCTTGCCATTCGGTTGTTGTGGGGCGGATGAGCTGTTCCCACCGAAATTTGTGGTCCCTCTTGCTCCGACGCGCACCAACTGCAGTAATTTAGGCCAACCGAAATCGAGAACGGCACGCGTCAGTGGACCACAGCACTGGCACATCGGGAACTTCAACGGCTCACCTACCCTATTTTCCGCCAGAGCGCTGACAGCCTCCACGGTTGAAACCCTGCCATCCACGTGTCAAGGGCAATCCCAACGACCTCTGCACGAACAGCGCACTGAATGCGCAGCTTTCAGCCAAACAGGTGTAACGCTCAGGACTTCAGCCGAGCTGAAATACCGAGCTGTAAACGGGTGAGATATATCCCACCAGAGATTTTGTCAGCTGACAGCCGTCGATCTCGACAGCGTAGATTGTGAAAGTCGGTGATTTTGACAGGCAATGGTTCGTCGTCAGATTCCATCCAATCCGTTTTGATGCGAGCGTCGGCATCCATCCGCGCTGCCAGCTTGATGGAGGTAGGCGTGGTGTGAATTGTCCTGGAGGGTGGAGAGGGCAGATTCAAAAGAGTCTTGGGAACTTTGGGTGAGGTGAGGCACTCCATTCATCGCTACTGTACTGGAAAACAGATTCTCCTTCCCACCATCCCTGACAGGGACCCCACGTGGGTCTGTTGCACGCACATATCTAGTCACTTTTCCCCCATATCTTTCCTAGTTCGCAACTCCTGCGACGTTTTCTCCTCTCATTAGATTCAGCGACACCAGTGCTGTAGTCCTAGGGATTTTTCCACGGATCCACAAAACCGTCTACGTTGAAGCTGAATTCACCGAGCGACACGATGCCGCAGGGACCGCACGGCAAGCTAGTGCAGAACCTCACGCTGGAAGGACTGCTCAAGACGAAGGACATGCCGGTGCCGCTTCGATCCGCCATACGAGCTGAACACGCGGCTCTGGAGAGCCTCCGCCAGTGCCACTCAGATCTCGACCGCTACACATATCTCCGCAGTTTGAGAGAGAAGGATGAGCAACTGTTCTACAGCCTCCTAATCAACAATGCTCAAGAGATCCTTCCCTTTGTTTACACTCCTACAGTCGGCGAAGCCTGTCAAAAGTACAGCCACCTCCCGATCGTCACTCGCGGCCTCTACATCACTCCCGCGGATCGCGGACAAGTGCTTGAGAAGCTGAAGACATGGCCGGAGAAGAAGATCCGCGTGATCGTGGTGACAGATGGAGAGCGAATCCTGGGCCTGGGCGACTTGGGGTACGGCGGCATGGGGATCAGCGAGGGCAAGATCCTTCTGTACACGGTGATTGCGGGCGTGGACCCGCAGCAGTGCCTGCCCATCTGCCTGGACGTGGGCACCAACAACGAGTCGCTGCTGGCGGACCCGCAGTACAAGGGCCTGAAGCAGAAGCGGCTGCGCGGCGAGGAGTACGACGCGCTGGTGGACGAGCTGATGGTGGCCGTGCGCGCGTGGCAGCCGCACATCCTGCTGCAGTTCGAAGACTTCGGCAACACCAACGCCTTCCGCCTGCTCGACCGCTACCGCGGGCTGCAGTGCTGCTTCAACGACGACATCCAGGGCACCGCCTGCATCACCCTCGCCGGAATCCTCTCCGGCCTGCGCGTCACGCGAGGGAAGCTTCAGTGGCAACGCATTGTCTTCCTCGGGGCTGGCGAGGCCGGCACGGGAATCGGGCATCTGATCGCACAGGCGATGCACAAGCGGTGCGGGGTGCCGCTAGAAGAGGCCATGCGCAACTGCCTGTTCGTGGATTCCAAGGGCCTCGTCTGCAAATCGCGAACCGAGCTGCAGCACCACAAGCTGCCGTTCGCCCATGACATTCCTTTCCAGCCTGACCTCTACTCTGTCGTCAAGGCATACAGGTGAGAAAAGTGACGTGGCTGATCATTATCTGTCCTGTGTTTTCCGTCTCCCTCCCCCTTGATAGAGTTTGAGCCATGCTTTAAGAGTGTTGGTCCCTGTGCTTCTGTTTCACCTGCCTGATTATTCCACAGGCCAACGATTTTGATTGGCGTGTCGACCATCGCGGGTGCGTTCACACGCGAGATCGTCGAAGCCATGGCAGCGATCAACGATCGGCCCATCATATTCCCGCTCTCCAATCCGACCTCCAAGTCCGAGTGCACGTATCGGGACGCCTACAACTGGTCCGGCGGCCGCGTCGTGTTCGCCTCGGGAAGCCCGTACCCTCACCTGAATACGCCCTCTGGCGTTACCATGTACCCGGCTCAGGCTAACAACGCGTACATTTTCGGGCCTGTGGGTATGGCGGCGCTGCTTACCAACTGCCGCCAGATCACGGACGACCTGTTCATGGCTGCCGCGGAGTACCTGGCGGATCTCACCCCGCAGGATAATCTCGACGTGGGAATGCTCTTCCCAAGCTTCTCGGCCTTCAAGGTAAGAGAATTTGGACTATTCCTCCCTCGCCTCAGTTTCGTCACCCTTTTGAGGCTGGAAAGTGTCCTTTCACCTCCCGCCTTCCCTTGCTTGCTTCCCCATTCCGCGTCCCTTCACCCCAGCGCCACGCTAAATCTCCCTGCGCGCCCTGCCCTCTCTTTCCCCCGGCTCAGTCCCTTGTGGTGCCGCTGGTGGCGCGGACGGCGGAGTTCATCGTGCGGGAGGGGCTGGGCGTGGCGCCCAAGGGAGTGAAGAACTGGGAGGAGGCGGTGCGCGCGGCCATGTACCATCCGTCAGGCGTGCGCTCCACCACCCCGCGCGCTGCCGCCGCCATCAAAGTGGCCAACCACCCAGTCTCCGAGGTGCATAGCCGCTTGGGAACGCCGGGTGTGCGCAGCCGGTTGTGATGTGGCTGGATGTGGCTGGCATTCGTAGCACACGTAGCACGGTGGCGTTGTAGGGGCAGTTCGGGGGGCTTGGAGAGTAGATGGAGTGAGGGGAGAGAGAGAGAGCATGACCAGTTTAGGTGCTGGCACGTGGCTCATTCGCTTGTCTGATACCCCCGTGAGTATGGAAATGTGGGCTTTCTTAAGCAGTAATAAGAAGCACGAGCTTTTCTCCACTTTCGTCCGGAATTTCGTAACTTTTTCCCATCCCAATGCACCATACTCCTTCTAGATGCCTTCACTTCACCCCACGTTTTCCCGCCACTGTCCCCGTCCCCTACCGTTGAACACGCCTCCCATATCCACTGCTCCCACTCGCTTGGGCCTCTTCAAACCGTCCACCGCATGCTGACCCCGTTGCTGGTCATTCAGAAGGAAAGAGCGACAGAGGGAGGATGGAGAGGGCGAAGAGGTTAGGGGCCGTGGGAAAGAGTTAAGGACAGAAGTGTTGAAGCGATAATCGTTTCAAGCCAGTGACCTCAAGGGGGTTGTGTGTGCTGTGCCCCATGTGTGGTGTGCGGTGTGCACGATGGGCAGGTCCACTGGGAGGACATGAAGGAGCTGGTGCAGCTGCGGGAGATGTACACGGACCTGCAGCGATACCTCTTCCTCAGAAACCTGCAGGTACGGGTGGGACCAGGGGATGACATGGAAGTGGGCTGGGTGGGGGGACAAGAGTCGGGAAACCATGGGACGTATGGATGCAACTGCACTAATAGACTATGCGCCATTGCACGCGGCAAACACACCAGATGGCACGAAAGGGTAACGGATTTTGGAGTTCCTAGAACCCGGAGCCCCAACTTTGGATCCTAGTAACACACGCCACCTCTTGGTATCCCTCCTTCCGTTTGGAATACAGGAGAAGAACGTGCAGGCGTTCTGGCAGCTGACGATGAACAACGCGCAGGAGATCCTGCCGTTCGTGTACACACCCACTGTGGGCGAGGCCTGCCAGAAGTACTCCCGCCTGCCCATCAACTCGCGTGGCCTCTTCCTCTCCCCCGCTGACAAGGGCACCATTCTTGACCAGCTCAAGGCGTGGCCCGACCAGAACATCCGTGTGATTGTGGTGACTGATGGCGAGCGAATCCTGGGCCTGGGCGACTTGGGGTACGGCGGCATGGGGATCAGCGAGGGCAAGATCCTTCTGTACACGGTGATTGCGGGCGTGGACCCGCACCAGTGCCTGCCCATCTGCCTGGACGTGGGCACCAACAACGAGTCGCTGCTGGCGGACCCGCAGTACAAGGGCCTGAAGCAGAAGCGGCTGCGCGGCGAGGAGTACGACGCGCTGGTGGACGAGCTGATGGCGGCCGTGCGCGCGTGGCAGCCGCACATCCTGCTGCAGTTCGAAGACTTCGGCAACACCAACGCCTTCCGCCTGCTCGACCGCTACCGCGGGCTGCAGTGCTGCTTCAACGACGACATCCAGGGCACCGCCTGCATCACCCTCACCGGAATCCTCTCCGCGCTCCGCGTCACCAAGGGCGAGCTGAACCAGCAGAAGATCCTCTTCCTGGGTGCGGGCGAGGCCGGCACGGGTATCGGGCATCTGATTGCGGAGGCAATGCACAAGCGGTGTGGCGTGCCCATGGAGGAGGCGCTGCAGCACTGCCTGTTCGTGGACTCCAAGGGCCTCGTGTGCAAGTCCAGGAAGGACCTGCAACACCACAAGCTGCCCTTCGCCCATGATGTGCCGTTCCTCTCGGACCTCCTCTCTGTCGTCAAGACACACAAGTAAGCTTGCTCTCCCCCGCTCTGTGATTCCCCCACTCTGTGTCCTTTCCCCCCCCCCACCACCCGCCCTTCCTCCGGTGCTCGCTTGCTGCTCGTCTCCCCTGCTCTTTCTCTCCCTCTTTGCTTCCCCCCTCTTCCTCTAACCTCTTGTTCCTGTCTTCTACCATCTCGCTCCCCCACGACGTTTCGCCATCCACATGCCTTGAACCGCTTCCCCTGTTCTCCCCTCCCAAACTCCACATCCTATGGTGTGCAGGCCCACCATGCTGATCGGAGTGTCCACTATAGCGGGCGCCTTCACATCGGAGATCCTGGAGACCATGGCGGAGCTCAACGAGCACCCGGTCATCTTCCCGCTCTCCAACCCCACGTCCAAGTCCGAGTGCACCTTCATGGACGCGTACCACCACACGCACGGCACGGTCGTGTTTGCCAGCGGCAGCCCCTTCCCGGCCTTCACCACGCATGACAAGCGCACGCTGGTGCCCGCGCAGGCCAACAATGCGTATGTGTTCCCGCCTATCGGCATGGCGGCTGTGCTCACCAACTGCACGGCGATCACGGATGGGGTGTTCCTGGAGGCTGCGGAGGCCCTTGCGAGCAAAGTGCCGGAGTCCCGCCTGGCGTCGGGCATGCTCTTCCCGGCCTTCTCGGATATGAAGGTATGCAACGCTGCATGGATGCTGGTTGCGCTTGCATGAATGTAGCTGTTCACACATTCCTCTTGTGTCTGTCTGTCTATGTGTGGATGCCTCATACATACACACACACTCACACACATGCAGACACACGCACACAGTTTGGCCCTCTTCAGAACATGGCTCCCTTTTTCTTGTCAGCTAGGTGTCGGGCCGTGCCTGCATAATTCTAACTTCTCCCATCACATCCACCCCTCCCGCCGTGCATGGCTGCAGGTAGTGTCGCCACAGCTGATAGCAGACATTGCCCAGTACATGATAAAGGAGGGGCTCGGTTCCGCGCCTGCTGACTTTGACGCAGACAGGGGCTGGCTCGACTATGTCTGCACGCGCATGTGGCACCCAGACTCCGCCTGATTGACTATGCCTCACTCCAGTGGCCCTCCCTCCTCTCTGCTCCCTCATCCGATCAGCTCTCTTCCTAATTCCCTCCATGCCTTCCCTCTGTAGTTTCTTCTACTGTGGGTGGGTGTGCCTGGTGTTGGTTGGTACAGGTGGTGGTTCAGAGGGTAACCATAGGTTTTTAGTACAAGGTGGTACACGAGGTAGGAGTGCCATGCTGGCATGCTTGTTGGGGGTGGTGAATGGTGTACGTGTGCGGATGGTGTAGCAATGCTGCTGTGCAGTACAGTTTTGGCTACCGTTTAGGTTCGCTTGGCTACATCCGGGTTGAATCATTTATTATTGCAGGCTGCCTGACTTGGGGGGGAGCCAGTCCTTGTTTTATTATCTGCTTGGTATTATTGATGTTTAATATCATATCCACATGCTCCACTACATTCTTAGTGCACACTAGCTACGGCAACAGCTGGTGTGTCAGATGGGATCCTGCAAGGTTCTCGAAGTGACAAACAGTGCAGTCGCGCATTCAACCTACATGGATGTTACTGTCAAACATGTTTAGTTATCATGCTTGTATAGACTGTATAGGGTCATCTTCTAGAGAGTACAACAGTTAGGTATATGTTTGTGTACTCTCTCTCTCTATTTATCAATTTCACTGTTTGATATGGTATCACGCGTAGGTAGGATCCCCCCCCCCCCCCCCTCACGCTTCCGCTCGCCCCCTAGCTGGGCCCCGTCGTGCTCCTAGCCCCGTCGCGACCCTCCCTAGCCCCGTCGCGACCCTCCCTAGCCCCGTCGCGCCCCTTCCTGGGCCCCGTTGCGCCCCTTTCTGGGCCCCGTCGCGCTCCTCCCAGGCCTCGTAGCGCCCCTCCTGGGCCCCATTGCGCTCCTCCCAGGCCCCGTCGCGCCCCTTCCAGGGCTTCGTAGCGCCCCTCCAGGCCCCGTCGCGCCCCTTTCAGGGCTTCGTAGCGCCCCTCCAGGCCCCGTCGCGCCCCTTCCAGGGCCTGGTAGCGCCCCTCCAGGGCCCCGTCACGCTCCTCCCAGGTCCCGTAGCGCCCCTCCTGGGCCCCATTGCGCTCCTCCCAGGCCCCGTCGCGCCCCTCCCTAGCCCAGTCGCGCTCCTCCCAGGCCCCGTAGCGCCCCTCCTGGGCCCCATTGCGCTCCCCCCAGGCCCCGTCGCGCCCCTACCTGGGCTTGGTAACGCCCCTCCAGGCTTGGTCGTCTCCTACCCATCCCCGTCGCCCCTGCTCGGCCCCGTCGCCCCTGCTCGGCCCCGTCGCCCCTGCTCGGCCCCGTCGCGGCCTATCGGCCGCGTGGCGCCCGCCCGGCCCCTGTCGCGGCTGCCCGGCCCCTGTCGCACCTGCCCGGCCCCTGCTCGCCCGCCCGGCCCCGTCGCCCCTGCCCGGCCCTGCTGTGGCCTGCCCGGGCCCCGTCCCTGCCGCCCGGCCCCGTCGCCGCCGCCCGGCCCCGTCGCAGCCGCCCGGCCCCGTTGCAGCCGCCCGGCCACGTCGCAGCCGCCCGGCCACGTCGCAGCCGCCCGGCCCCGTCGCCCCTGCCCGGCCCTGCTGTGTCCGGCCCGGCCTCGTCCCTGCTGCCCGGCCCCGTCGCAGCCGCCCGGCCCCGTCGCAGCCGCCCGGCCACGTCGCAGCCGCCCGGCCTTGTCGCTGCCGCCCGGCCCCGTCGCCGTCGCCCGGCCCCGTCGCAGCCGCCCGGCCCCGTCGCCGCCGCCCGGCCTTGTCGTGCCTGCCCGGCCCCGACGCACCTGCCCCGGCCCTCCATACTTCCTGGTACTGTCCCCCGTTCCCCGCCCCACTTTGCACCCTCCTGCACTTTCCTGCCCCGCCTTGCATCGCATTGCACCTCACTGGATCGCACTGACCGCACTGCACCGCACTGGACCGCACTGCACCGCACTGCATCGCACTGCACCGCACTGGACCGCACTGCACCGCACTGCATCGCACTGCACCGCACTGGACCGCACTGCACCGCACTGCATCGCACTGCACCGCACTGCACTGTCCTCTACTGCCCCTCATGGCTGCTGAGCTTCGTTTTGATGTTGAGGGTCAGCCTCTGGAGTTCGAGGCGTGGTTGGCTGACCTTCGCCGCCACCTCACTGGCGAGCGGCAGGACGGCCACCCGCTTTCTGCACACCTAGACGGTATGCTCCCCTGCCCTGACCCCCCTGCTGTGCTGCCCGCTGATCCCACGCCCGCTGAGCGCGAGTCCACTGCCGCTGCTGCCCTTGCCCGCTCTGTCTGGCTTTCCCGCGATGCCCTTGCTCAGCTCGCCATTAGCAATGCCCTCCCCCCCACTGAGCGCCCTCGCTTTCGAACCATTCCTACCGCCCAGGCCTACCTCGATGCTGTCATCAAGCGCTATTCTACCCCTCCTGCTGCCTCAGTGGGTCGCCTGATCCTTCCCCTGCTCTTTCCTGACCTGGCGTCTTTCCCCACTGTCTCTGACCTCGCTGCCCACCTGCGCTCGATAGATGAGGCCTGGCGCGCTGCCTGCACTGATGCTCAGCTTAGAGTCCACCAGCCTCCCATGACCTCTACCCTCTACCTCCTTGCCACCCGCCTACCTGACCGCCTTGCCGCCGCCCGCGACCAGTTCCTTAGCATCCACCCTGCTGCTCTCACCCTCACCGACTTTGTTGACACCCTGACTGCCATAGAGACTCGTCACCGCTCCATAGCCCTGGCGAGCGGTACAGTACCGGTCCCTATCTTTCAGGGTTGTGCCCCCGCTCAGTGTACCTTCTCCGACGGCTCTGTCGCTGTGGCTGAGACTGCTGCTGCAGTGCAGTCCCGCTCGGCGAAGGGCCGCCGCCCCAAGGTTGGGAGCGGCGGAGGCGGCGGGGGTGCGGGTGGGGGTAGTGGTGGAGGCGGGTCGTCCGGTGCTGGTGCGGACGTGGGGACCCTGCCCGGTCCAGCTGCCCCGCTGCCTCCACAGTTGCAGCAGCCGCAGCAGCAGCAGTCGCCGCAGCCGCAGCCTTCGCAGCAGCCGCAGCAGCCGCCGCAGACGAGGCAGGCGAGTACTCTCCCACCTGGGTGGCCTGGAGCTGGTGGTGGTCGTGCGCGTGGTGGTGCACCGGGTGGTGGTTCTGGAGGCGGGCCCTGTCAGTACCAGATCCAGACCGGTCCTCGCCGCGGCTTCGTTTGCGGTAAGATCGGTCATTCTACTCCTCGCTGTTTTCGTCGCCTGGACGACCTGTTCCGCCAGCGCTTTGGCCCGGCGCCCGACCTCCCGGACTGGCACAGCTTGCTTAGGCGTAGCATTAGGATTTTTGACTTGGACATGGATGCCATTGTAGCGGCCTTGCATGTGATGTATGCTGATGACTCTAGTGTGCTTCCCTCTTATTACCCCGTGTTGCCTAGTGTAGCGGTGCCTAGCGTAGCCTCCCCTGCTGCGTCAGGCGTAGGATCTCCTGCTTTGCTTAGCCTTGGTGCTTCCACCGCTTCACTGCTGCCTCGCGCGACTGCTGCGCTTTCCTTCACCTTGGACTCTGGCGCCTCCCGGTGTTTCTTCCGCGACTCCACGACGCTGACGCCGCTGCCTGTTCCCGCTGCAGTTACTCTTGCTGACCCCTCCGGTGGTCCCGTCGTTGCCCGCAGTTACACCTCCCTTCCCTGTCCGGCGGTTCCTTCGGGCACTCTCACAGGTCTGCATATCCCCTCGTTCTCCAGGAACCTAGTTGGTGTCGGCTGCCTCCAGGACCTTGGCGTCACCACTACGTTCCCTGGTCACGAGCGGTATGCTGTCTGTACCGAGGCCGCCACTGGTGCCCCCCTTACCACTTTCCCCCGGGACCCGGTGTCCGGCCTGTTCACACTTGACACCGCGCCGTCCCCGGCTGGGTCTTCCCCCCCGGTAGTTGCGTCCACCCAGGTTGCAGCCGCGTGCTCCTGTCGGTCCCTCACTCACCCGACTCTCCTTTGGCACCACCGCCTTGGTCACCCTGCACTCCCACGTCTGCGTCACATGTCCCAGCACGGTCTCGTCCTTGGTCTCCCCGGCTCGTTCCCCGAGTTTCCCTCCTCCCCCGCCCCACCGTGCACGCCTTGTGTCGAGGGCCGGCTCCGCCGTGCCCCTCACTCCTCCTCTTTTCCCCCTACCACCGCACCACTGCAGACTCTGCACATGGACGTCTGGGGCCCAGCCCCGGTCCAT
Organism: Closterium sp. NIES-67; assembly: GCA_027943415.1. Lineage (NCBI taxonomy): Eukaryota > Viridiplantae > Streptophyta > Zygnematophyceae > Desmidiales > Closteriaceae > Closterium > Closterium sp. NIES-67. The sequence continues at coordinate 192,697 of BQMB01001548.1, forward strand.
GGGCCGCGTCGCGAGCGCTTCTTCCTAGTGCTTGTCGACGACTTCACGCGCTACACCACCGTCTTCCCCCTGGAGCGGAAGGCCGACGTGCCTGACGTTCTCATCCCCTGGCTTGTCTCTGCTCGTGTCCACCGCGGTCTCCGTGCCTTGCGCCTTCACTCCGACCGGGGTGGCGAGTTTGCCTCAGGTGTCCTTGGTCGCTTCTGTCGTGCGGAGGGCATCACCCAGACGTTTACCCTGCCGGACTCCCCGCAGCAGAATGGGGTCGCTGAGCGACGCATCGGTTTGGTCATGGAGGTGGCTCGCACCTCCATGATCCACGCCGGTGCACCCCATTTTCTGTGGCCGTTCGCCGTGCGCTACGCCGCTCACCAGCTTAACCTGTGGCCGCACCCCCAGCGGCCGCAGGTTTCGCCGACCCTTCTGTGGACCGGGTCCCCTGGTGACGCGTCTGCGTTCCGCGTCTGGGGCTGCCTTGCTCACGTTCGTGCCACTGGCACGGACAAGCTCACTGCCCGCACCCTCCCCTGCGTCTTCCTCGGTTTCCCCCTTGACGCGTCCGACTGGCACTTCTACCACCCGCCGTCTCACCGCTTCTTTCACTCTCGCGACGTCACCTTTGACGAGTCCGTCTCCTTCTACCGCCGCTTTCCCCACCGTGGTCCCCCGGTTACTCCCCCCCTTTTCCTGGTTCCTCCCTCCCTGGTGGTCCCTGCCCCCCCCCCCCCCGCCCCCCCGTCCGGCCCCCTCTGGTGTGTCTCACGTCACCCCCCTCCCGTCGGTCGTCCCGGTCGACGAGTCTTCTGACTCTGGTAGTCCTCCGGCGCAGTCCTCGCCGTCTGTCCCTCCCCCGGTGTCTCCTCCTCCACCGCCTCCGCAGCCGCCGTCACCGCAGCTGCTGCAGCCGTCGTCCCCACCGCCGCCGCCGTTGCAGCCGTCGTCTCCGCCGCCGCAGCCGTCGCTGCAGCCGCCGCCGCCGCCGCCGCTGTCGTCGCTGCCGCCGTTTGTGGACTCTGGGGGTGTCCCTTCTGGGGGTGCAGGTGTGGAGGGTTCGGGAGGTAGCCGTCGCGCAGCTTGTGGCCCTGGTGTTGGTGTTGTGTCGCCGCAGCAGCAGTCCCCGCCTGTGTCCGCCCTCCGTCTGCTCGGCCTTCCGTCTCCTGACCCTGCGCCTGTTCCTCTCCTGCCGTCTCCCCCTCTTCCCGTCTACGGCCCCGTGTTCCCTCTGCCAGACTCGTCCCCGGCTCGTCTTCCCCCTCGTTCCCCTCCTGTGTCCCCTCCTCTGTCTCCTGACCCGACGCCGCCCTCACACGTCTGGTCTCGCCGCCCCTCTCGTGCTCGTCCTGTCTCCCCTGTCCCGCGCTCTCACCCTATGTTGCTCCGTTCCCACGCGTCTCGACCTCCCCTCCTCCCGTCTCCTCCTCCGTCTTCTCTTGTCGTTGCGTCTCCTCCTCTGTCCGACTCCTTTCGTGCCGCTCGTCCTCTTGTTCCTCGGGTCCTTGCCTCTCTCGTTACCGACCCGTCTGTTCCCGTGTCGAGTCTTGACGCCCTCGTCGCTGCGGTCGCTGACTTCGCCTCTACCCGCCGCCTTGACTACGCTACCGCTCTGGTCTCCGACCCTGCCTGTCCTCCGTCTGTCGAGGGTGCTCCTGCCCTCGGCAGTGACGTCCTGGAGGACCGCCAGTTCGAGCTTGCTTTCCTGTCCGAGGCTGCTCCCCATCTCTGTTCCATGCTGCTAGTCCCTGAGGGTGACCCAGACGCTTTTGACATCCCGACCCCTCGTACTTACGCTGAGGCGGTTTCGGGACCTTGGGCCTCTCAGTGGATAGCTGCCATGGAGCAGGAGATGGCATCTTGGAGATCCACCGGCACCTTCGTCGACGCAGTTCCCCCACCTGGGGTGAACGTGGTCGATGGCCGTTGGCTCTTCAAGGTGAAGCGCCCTCCTGGAGAGCCGCCTGTGTTCAAGGCGCGTTACGTGGCTAGAGGCTTCAGTCAGCGCGAGGGGGTGGACTTCTTTCAGACTTTCGCTCCTACCCCGAAGATGACTACTCTTCGGGTGCTGCTACACGTAGCGGCTCAGCGTGACTACGAGCTTCACTCCCTCGACTTCTCCACTGCCTTTCTTCAGGGCAGCCTTCACGAGCAGGTCTACCTGCGTCGCCCTCAGGGCTTTACTGGCACCTTCCCCCCTGGGACCCAGTGGCTTCTGCGGCGGCCAGTCTACGGCCTGCGCCAGGCGCCTCGTGAGTGGCACGACACTTTGCGTGCTACCCTTGCTGACCTGCAGTTCTTTCGTCCTCTGCAGACCCCTCGCTCTTCGTTCGTGCTGGCTCGACTCCGTTCTACATCCTCGTCTACGTAGACGACCTGGTCTTTGCCACTGCTGACAGGGACGCACTGGCCTCCGTGAAGGCAGAGCTGCTGAAGAGACACACCTGCACTGACCTTGGAGAGCTGCGCCGTTACCTTGGCTTGCAGATCTCCAGGGACAGAGCCGCGCGCACCATCACCCTGACTCAGTCACACTTGGTGCGCTAGGTCCTTCAGAGGTTCGGCCTTCAGTTCTCCTCCGCACAGCCCACCCCTCTTCCTCTGGACCACAGACTCTCCGCTCCAGTTCCTGAGGAGTCGGTAGATCCCAGTGGTCCTTACGTTGAGCTAGTGGGTTGCCTCATGTACCTGATGACTTGCACTCGCCCAGATCTCGCATACCCTCTCAGCATCCTGGCTCGTTTCGTGGCCACAGGCAGGCACCGACCTCAGCACTGGTCTGCCGCTAAGAGGGTTTTGCGTTATCTTGCAAGTACATCGGGCATGGGGTTAGTGCTAGGCGGACGCAGGCCAGTGGTCCTTACTGGACACACAGACGCTTCTTGGGCAGACGACGCCGAGACGCTCAGGTCTTCCCAGGGCTACTGCTTTAGCCTTGGTTCAGGTGCTGTCTCGTGGAGAGCTACCCGCTCTTCGTCTGTTGCCCAGTCCAGCTGTGAGGCCGAGATCTACGCCGGTGCCATGGCGGCACAGGAGCTCCGCTGGCTGACCTTCTTGCTCACTGACTTAGGTGAGCGGCCTAGCTCTGCCCCGGTCCTGTACGCTGACAACAGGGCCATGATTCTCCTGTGTCAGGAGCCTCGACTCGAGGGCAGAGCGAAGCACATCCAGCTGCGGTACTTCCTCCTGCGTGAGCTACAGCAGCGTCGCCAGGCTCGGTAGTACACTTAGCCTCCGGTGCCAACACAGCTGATATCTTTACGAAGGCGCTTGCGCCTAAAGATCATCAGCGGCACTGTGTGCAGCTTGGTCTGGTTCCTGTAGTCTCTCACTTACTCGGGCCTTGACTCTGTACTGTCCTATATATCTGTGTGTACACTCAGACTGGACTTGTGTCCTCTTACAGTGGTTGGACTAGTAGTGCCGCCCTGTACTAGTTCTTGCCTTGCCTGTACTCCTTCTGACTGGTCTTTTAGACCCTTGTCTCAGAGGCTGGACTAGTAGTGCCACCCTGAGCTGCTTGTCTAGAACATTCCCCTATGCAGTCCAGGGGGTGTGTCAAACATGTTTAGTTATCATGCTTGTATAGACTGTATAGGGTCATCTTCTAGAGAGTACAACAGTTAGGTATATGTTTGTGTACTCTCTCTCTCTATTTATCAATTTCACTGTTTGATAGTTACCATATCAGTGTGCTGAAATGTAATGGATGGGGCACTAGTCAGGTCAGGGATCTCTTGCCCACCAAGTGCACACTTGAGCAGAAGAACATGCTGCTGGTCATAAGCAGGGAATCTACTCACATGTTTAGACAAGCCACGATGGCCTACCACCACCAACTCTACAGCACCGGTAGTTCAACCTGCCTGCCAGCAGCCAGGCGCCTAGTCGTAACCGCCGACTTATGCTGCACAGTGCGGTACGTTACGGTGTAATGCAATGCAGTGCGACAGCGCACAGCACAGCCTCACCCAGGTTGGAATGCGCGGCGGGCATAGAACGGATCCCTGCGACCAGAAGGAGGGTAGGTCTCCCTGCCCCGGTATTCCGGGCGCGGCCCCGGGTGCCCCACCACACGGCCCGACATGGGAGCAGGTCGGCCGCCCATGAGATGCGACGCCGGGTACCTCTCTGCTGCCCTCAGCTCCGCTGCTCTCATCCTGCCTATCGGCGTCCAGTCGTTGTTGCTGCTCGCTAGACCACCCCCTCCACCACTTGCCTCCAGCCATGCCCGCCTGCTCGCCTCTAGACCACCACCACCAGTGGCAACACCAGCCCCGCCAGCAGCAGCACCGGCTGCTGCTGCTGCACCAGTGCCTGCAGCAGGACGAGGGTCGTCTCCATCCCCCAACCCCAGCCCCAACCTGCTGGCTCCCCTCACCCCTATCACTCCTGCTGCTGTCGCCACCACTGCTGCGGCTGCTGTGCCTCTTGCCTGTCCCACGTGGGCCTCACCCTCTTGCCCCCTCATTGGTTCTCCTCCACTCTCCCCCACTCCTCCCCCCGTCCCCCTCTGCAACCCAGCAGCACCATCCGGGCCCCCTCCACTGCCTCCCCCATCCGTCAAACCCCTGTACCCAACACCACCACCTACTCTCATGCCCATCATCCTCATCCCCGCTGCTCCCTCCTCGGTTCTCCTACCTCCTACATTCCCCCTCGGGTCCTCTCCGTCTCTTCCTCTCCTCTCCCCTCCCTCCCCTCTACCACCATCGTCAGCGCCACCAGCCGCACCTCCAAACTTCCTCCCTCCGCCATATCCCCAGGTTTCTCTCCCCGCCCCTGCTCCTCCTCCTCTACCACCCATTTGCATTCCCCACGTCTCATCCCCGTCTTCCCCCCCTCCAGTCCGCCTGCCCACCAGCAATCTCCCTGCACTCCCCCCTCCACCACCGCCACCATTACCACTGCCACCAGCACCTGCAGCAACACCAGAATCATCCATTTCTACAGCCCGGATCCCCAGCCCCATTCCAAGCGCGTGCGGAGGGGGGCCAAGGGCATCCGAACCACCCGGCCCGGAATTCCCCGATGCTCCTTCCGAAGAAGAGGAGCCGGCATGGGCGCGGCGGCCAAACTGCCAGGCGGCGCAGAGGAAGACGAAGATGAGGATGAGCGGCGTGGAGAGGAAGGAGGAGGAGCGGCGCGAGCGCGCCGACGACACGGGCAGGCGCGAGCGGTAGATGGCGATGTGGTGCGCGGAGAAGGCGACAGCGAGGAGCGACTCCTTGTTGGACGCGATTAGGGGCGGGGGGATGGCGGAGGAGGCGAGGGCGGAGAGGAGAGATGGCGTGAGAGCGGGGAGGTGCGGCGGGAGGGCTGCCACGGCAGAGGCGAGGGGGATGGTGAGGAGGAGGGTTGGGGCCCATGGCTTGGAACGAGGCGAGACGAAGCGGAATGGCTGCAGTACAGAGGGGTTGTGGGGAGAGAGGCGGTGAGAAGGGGTAAGCGTGAGGTGGGGATGGGATAGTGCTAACGGGTGATAGAAAAGGGGGTTTGATAGATGCACTGAAACGGAAGCACAAAGGAGAGGAGAGAGAACAGTGCATGCATATCACTTCAAAACTCACATGCACACCCCTGAAGAATGTCATCATCCTAAAGGTCCAAACACACATAACTTTTACCGTGGAAGGCCACCAATCAAGACCTCAACAAGTGACTGGCCATAAACCAATCGACGCATGAATGTGAGGAGAGAACGACATGACCCACCTGACCAGAGACGTTGAAGATGAGCAGCGAGCCAGCCCCCGCCACAAACACGTACCCATGCACTGCCGCTACCTTGCCCTGCCCCACGCCCACCATATCCCCCACCAATCCCTTCCCATCACTTCTCCCATCACCACCACCACCCCCTCTCTTGCTGTCATCACCATCACTAACACCAGCAGCAGCGCCAGAAGAATGGGCAGCATGAGACGCAGCAGCGGTACTGACGGTCGACAGAGCGAGAACTCTCCAGCGCACGCGGCAGTCAAACCAGTTGGTATCCCCCGTGATGGTCACCAGCACGAGCTCTCCCTGCGTCGTCAGCGCATAGGCTCTGGAGCGGCTGGCCGGGTCAAAGGAGAAGGCTGCGAGCGTGGAGCCATTGAGCCCGTGGCACGTGGCAGGGTGCAGCGCGAGGGACAGCAGGTCCACTGACGCCGCCCCTGCTGACGTCAGGAAGAGCACCCGCTGGGAGGAGGGCGTTCGGATGAACGCCAGGGGGATGCTGGCACGACCCGCAGAGGCAGGAGAAGAAGCGGCACCAGCAGCAGGAGCAGAACTAGCGGCGTTATCACCAGCAACATTAGCATGGTTGCTGCTGCTGCCTTTGTCCCTGCTGGCTTCACCAGCGCCCGATGGCCCTCCGCCTGCACCCTTCGCCTTTCCTTTCCCAGCAGCAGCATCATCTCCACCCGCCTGTTTGCCGCGGGTGTCCCCCCGTCGTTGGTGCTGTGGTGCGGGCAGCATGGTGGCGTGGCCGTACACGGAGCCGTTGGAGCGCAGCACCACGATGACGCCCCTCGCACTGCCCACCAGGATGTAGCGCGCCGACCCCGACTTGTGCACCTCCAGACACGTCACTGCACTGGCCGGCACATCCCACCCCCCGTGCTGCTGCTGCTGCTGCTGCTGCTGCTCCTCTTGGCCCTGCTGCTGCTGCTGCTCGTGCTCTCCCGCGCTGCCGCCTGCTACATCTGCCCCTTGTGAAGCCAGTGCGTGTATAGCCCCAGCAGGCAGCAGCTCCACCACCGGGACTGCATACGACGCCAGCATGCCTCCCTCCATCACCTCCCCATGCACACCCGCCGATGCTCCCGCTGCAGCAGCCGCCGCCGCCGCAGCAGCAGCAGCGGAGGTGGCGGGGGAGGGAGCAGCAGAGCGGCCCCTGGCCTGCAGCTCTGGCACGCGCACGAGGTACACGGACCCGTCCGCATGCCCTGTGGCCAGCCATGTTTCGTTGCGCTTCACTGCTGCCGCCACTAGCGCCGTCACTGCCCATTGCCCGCCATTTCCTCCGCCTCCTGCTCCTCCTCCTCCTGCTCCTGCTCCCCCACTGTGAGCATGAGGGTGTGCGTGCGAGTGCAGCGACGGCGGGTGCAGGTGCAGCAGCAGGTGCCCCTGCGACGAGAAGACGCGCACGTGCCCGCCCATGTCGCCCACTGCCACCAGCCGCCCGCCCGTGGGGGAAGATAGGTCCAACGGGAGCAGCTGGCGGGTGAGGATCGGATCGGGGTTGGGGAATGGAGAGAGGGGTTAGGAGGGAGACTGGGTTGCGGCGATGGAGTGCAGTGAGGAGGTGGGGTTAATGGGTGGGGAGAGGGAGTGGCGGTGGGGGTAGCGAAGAGGGAAATAATGGGCGGAAAATAGTGTTGGTTAAGGGGAGCCAGGGAGCGATGGCTAAGTTGGGGATGGCAGGAAATGGCAGATGGGAGGGAGAGTACGATATGGAGGAGCAAGATAGAACAACTAGACAGAACATTGATGGAAACATTCCAACACAAGACTGCTCACACACACATGCTTTCACCAAACCCTAAAAGCATCAGTAGGTGAACAGCATTGTTGTACGACCCACAATGCCTCCACCCAAACCCTAATTCCGCCACGACCACTATCCGCTCTGCTCCGCTCCTCTCCCCTCCTCTCCGCTCCTCTCCTCTCCCCTGCTCAACCCTAACTAAGCCCCCATCCCGGCTGCAGCTGAAGCTTAAACCATTTGGCGCTCTCCTTACCAGCAGCGCAGTGACACGAGCGCCCATGGCTGCCGTGCCCACCAGCTCCAAGCTTCCACTCCACGTCAGCGCCTCACTCCAACTCGCCCTCGCTGCGCCTGCTTTCCCCACACCCCCTTCCCCCACTCGCCCTTCCGCGCCACCCGCGCCTTCCGCGCCTTCCGCAATTCTCCCCATGCCCTCGCCTTCCCATCTCCCCCCGATCCCCTCAAGCAAAGCGTCATCCACTCCGCCCATTCCGCCCATTCCGCCAACTCCGCCATCAACCCCCCTGATGTCCCCCGCGCCTCCCTTAAATCCAGCGCTTTCTGCGCCCAACCATGATTCTGCATCCAAACCCCAGTCCCCTGCCCGCGCGCCTTCCGCCCTTCTCCCCGTAAGCTCCGCCAGAAGCCGCTCCATGCGCTCCAGGCGCGCGCTCTGCTCCGCCACGGTCTCCTGCAGGCGCGCGAGCGCAAGGCGTTCCGCCTCCACTGCTGCGCGCACGGCGTTGACGGCGGACAGTACTAGCCTCCCTGCGCTGGAAACGTCTGGCGAATAAGGAGACGAAAAAAGAGAAGAGACGGAAGAAAGAGACGAGTTTGAGAGCACAGTCAGATTTGAAGGAGACCCACACGCGGCATTGCTGTCGCCTGATGCATGCATCTATGGCGGAGGCGTAGGCAGCAACAGCGCCGCCGCGGCATTCCCCGGAGCACGTACCGGGAGTGGCAGTGTGCGCATCTGTGATCGCGGAGGCCGTCGCTATCGCGCCACTATCTGATGGGCAGGCATTGAGTCTGCCTGAGTCCGCCGCAATGGCATTGCACGTGCGCGTCACATGAGGAGAGCAAACGTCGCTGCTGGCTCCATCAGCTTCGTACCCCATGCCCCCTGGAGAACCCTCCGCTGCTGCTCCTGCTGCTGCTGCTGCTGCTGCTGCTGCTGCTGCTGCTAGCTCTCCTCCTCCTGCTGCTGCCGTTGTTGTGACATCAATGCCAACATTCGGCCGTTGCTCTCCCCCCGCCTTATCATGGCTTTGCGCTGCGGCATCGTCGCGAGCGGCGGCAGTGGCGAATTGGACGGCAAGAATCAGCACCAGCAGCCCACGGAACGTGCCGCGTAGACATCGGGCGCCCCCTGAACCGCCATGCCGGCACGTTGCACGGGCTTTCCGTAACAAATGCATCTCGAATTCGGGTTCGTCTCGCCTCTCGCGCGTCTAGCTGGGTGGCCTTTTCAGAAATGGAATTTGTAGGTTAGATAGCCATGGACGGCGGAGGTGGAATCGCGAAAAGAGGAATCGTGGAAAGAGGAATCGCGAGTTTCATTGGGCAATTAAGTGCATGTTGAGGTCGTTCGCCAAGTTGTAAGATGCGGCGGCGGTGCTAACCATGGCGGGTGTGATGTTAAGAGGAGAGAAATTGGTGGAGGCCCAATGAAAGGGAAAGCGGGGGAATGTACATGATGCATGAAACTGCGCTGCGTGCGACGTGGGACGAGGCGTTTTATTTCTGATGCGATGCGACCCCAACTGGTGGGCCGCGGCGTTCAGTGGGGAGTTTATTCGTGACTCCCATCGGCGATGGCGTCACACACGGCACAGCCGACTAGACTCGTATCCACAAAGCTGTAGTGCTGAGGACCCCAGGACAGGAGCCAGTGCTAGCCCGCTGATACAGCTGACTGGAGGCAGGGACCACGAATGGAGTTGGATTGCTCCTCCAACCTCAGTGCAGGACTGGCTGGCAGAGCTACACTCTCCACACCATCCTTGGGCGTTCAAACCTGATGCTGTGCAAACAGAAACAAGACAGCATGGATGGAAGGGAAGCCAGGGCGGGGTGGGGGGGCGGGGGGTTTGGGGTTTGGGTGTGAAGAACGGGTGTAATTTTGGGGTACGCTCCTCCCTGGGCAGCCACGGAAGAATCACACTCTGGAATCTCCAGTCAGCCTACTGGGTTTGCTAGCTATGTTTGGGTTTGAGCTGCGGCTTCGTTTGTCATGTTCGCTGTCTATATGTACCTTATTGCCATCCCCTGGAATCCTTGGGGTACAGATCCAATAGTCCCGTTTTCAGCAAGGCAAGGTGCATGCAGGGGCACGGGCACATGAACGGGCACTAGCCCCAGAGGTGACAAAAAGGTTATCGCCGAATCCAGAGTGATTCCCTTTATGGATCCGACACACGACACGAGCTAGCCAACCGACGGCACGAGCCCCATGCCAGATGGGTGTGGCCCCGCTTACAGGGGAAATTGTGGTTCGGAAAGGGCCAATTGACCAGACTTGCTGGTATGGAAAGCAGGCTGGATGGTGGCTAGGCTGTCCTTTCTGGGGCAACCACATGACAGGTTCGTCGTCACATCAGAGCAGTTCTTGAATAGCAAACCAATCAGGTGGGCAAGTGTCATCTAAACTTGACGTGCATGCATCTACTACACGGCCAGTGAATGCACATGGAGCCTCTCACAGTACAAACATCAACGACAACACGCTTAGATAAATCGCATTAATATCTACATCCATGCTCACAAACTTTAGGAAGGTGTAATGAAGCGCTAAGAGCGTGTGTGAAAGATTGAGTAACGAGGAAAACAATACAACAAAGCCACATTGTTGGAAATATCTCGAGGACTTAGCGTTTCTGAAGTGTAACACTACACTCAAGGAAAGTCGTATCGGGTACGCGAGTCAACGGAGGTTACACGAGGAGGTTGGACGAAAGAATACGAAAGGACGAAGGGACTCGAAGGGTCGCAACCGGAGGCTGCGATTGACCGTTGCGACTGCAATGGTGGTAACCGAACCGACAATCGAGTCGCTGTGAGACTCGATAACTGTTCCTTCAACTGTATTCTACAACTGCTTCATTTCTTTTTTTTAATATATATTGCTGTATGCTTGTTTCTTTTCATCAATCACTTGCTCTCACATACTAGTGCAAGGGTTCAACTACTCAACATTTCCGCTGCACTAGTCAAGCATTCTGTACAAGTGGGACTTAGTATTTGAAAAGATCCAAGGGCTTTTTCTCAGCCCAACATGGTATGAGAGCTGGTCAGAGACCAAACTCCCGCCAACAACATCCTATCTACAGTCAGCATATCAAAAGCTTCATCAACTACAAGACATGGACAACAAGGGCTCACCCAGCGCCCAAGCTACTCAACCCGGCACCTATGGACTACACACCTCAGGACTACAAACTTAGACCGGCACTGCTCAAGAGACAACAGGAAGAGTACTAGAAATGGTGACCCCTTCACCTTCTTCAGGCGTGGACCCGAACCATATGGAAAGGCTCTACAGCTTCATATCGCACTTCGACCAGCAACAGCAGACAAGGACACCTGCGCATTCAAGACAGAGCAACGGAGGAAATATGGGGTTAGCACCGATGAGCCTTGACAACTCATCATTCGGGCGGCACAACCAGGCACCTACCTTTGCGCCTTATCACTCTTCACCAAGGACGTTCAACTTCATGCCGCCCCATGCTCAACTGACAGCAGCTGCATCACAACAAACACCAAACGAGATATTAAGTCTCCAGGCGCAGTTTTCACATGTGATCAAACTGCAGACATCTTCACCGTTCAACGGGCACGACTTCTTTACCTTGAGTTTTGAGTTCGAGCTGCTGATGGAGGCCACGCACCTCTTGGGATACTTCAACGGGTCCCTGCCATTTCCAAGCAATGGGACTGCAAAAGAGCAGGAAATCTTCACTTATCAGTCGCTGCTGGCATACACAATTCTTCTGCGAAACCTGTCACCACAAGAGCAACAGAGCATCAGAACGTATCGGAGCTACGGAAACTCCGCGGAGCTCGCCTCGCGGGGAAAAGGCGATGCAGTATATGAGCGCTGCCAGACACTTCGCGACCGCCTGCTTCGGTGCGGAGGCACAATCACTGAAGAAAGCTTCGTGACACTTGTTCTCGCCAGGCCCGGACCAGAATGGTGAACCACCCGCTCGCTTCTTCGCGCCCACGGACGAATTTCCGAGATGCACCTTTGCGCCGAGCTTCATGTTGAACAATAGGAGATGGACCTGTTTGAATAAAGACAACCACGAAGCAAGCAGCAACCGTTAGTCTTCTACACTCAAAGAAGAAACGACAACGACCACAACCGACGCGACAAGCAGAACCGACACGACACCAGAGGTCTCACCATCGTGCCGCCGTTCTGCCACAATTGTCAGACATTTGGGCACTCCAAGGTCAACTGCATACGCCCCCGAGTTTATCGTCCAGCAGATCCGCAAGTCGCCTCCACTCAAGAGAATCCACCAAGCCGTTCCTCTACACCTGAACAAGGCGCACCGAATATAATTAATTGTATGGTACGCATCGACAACTGCACACCCGGGTCACCACCCACTTACGCACCAGACGAAGAAGAATTGCCGCCGCCGCGCTCACAAGGTCTTCAGGTCAACCCCACGTATGCTGCAGTCGCCAACGCCGAACCCACTTGGCAAAACACCTGGTTCTTGGACAATTGCTTCGGTCAACACATGTGTTCCTCGGGGCGCTTCATGCAACGAGAATGATGCCTCAACCGCGGCGTCATCATCGCTGTTGCCAACAATGAAAACCTGAAGACAAACAGACAAAGAGTCGTTCAGCTTCAGTCAATGCAGACAAACGTCATACTCCAACTCAACAAAGTTCTCATCGTCGACAATCTGGGATACAATGTACTAAGCGTCAACCAGTTAATGGCGAAAGGAATTCACCTGGAATGCGACTCAGACGCCAACGAGTTTCGTCTTTATCACGGGAAGGGCGGCCTCTTCATCGGTCGCGCTCTCCTGAAGTCGGGCGTCTTCGTGCTGGACTTTGCCCCCGACCGTGATACTGCTGACAGCGACGGCATCGTGTCGTTCGCCGCCTGGACGCACCCGCCCGATCTTGACCCCGACTTCAGACTAGGCGGGTTCTAGTACTCCAACACCATCCCTGCAGCAGAGAGATTACGAGCATTAGCAGTCATTCGACAAGAACGACAAGTACCAGCAAGTACCCCTTCCCCGACATCACCTGTAGTAGCAGCAGCAGGACCCAGCCGCGTGCCATCACCAGCAATTCGAGGGCCACCGACCGAAGCAGATCAGCTCATGCCCATCACCCGAGGTGTCTGCCGCAGTCCCGCTACGGTCGTCGCGTTCTTCTCCAACGCCGACCTGTACCGACGTTCACCCGGCCATTGCGCTCCCGACGACATCTGGCATTAACGCCTCGGACACCCGGCAAAGAGCACAATACTTCAAACCATACAAGCCGGAGTATTAGAAAAAGACGCCCTCCTCACAACGAGCGGCCAGGAGCTTCGACGACCCCGCGCACGATGCTTCACGTGCCCCGAAGCTGATCTTCCCCATCAACCTTTCCCGTCGCACCACAATCCAAGCGCACCTGAATACGCACCGATGGAAAAGGTTTACATCGATATTTTAAACATGCCTCGAGACGACAGTGAAGCAAAGTACAACTACGTCATCACGTTCATCGACGCGGCAACACGATACGTCTGGCACTACAACGTCAAGACTCGTGACCAAGCGTTCGAAGCTTTCACGACATAACTCCCCATCGCTGAATGAGAATCGGGCTCCCCACTCAAGATTTTCCAGTCAGACGGGGCACTGGAGTATCAGTCACAAAGGTTCAGGAGCTACTTGGCAGAAAGAGGCATCAAATGCCTGGTGTCCCTGGCCTACGCTCACCAGCAGCAGGGGGTCGCAGAGAGGATGAACCGCACCTTGCAGATGACGATGCGGAAGCTGCTTCTGGGGATGGGACTGCCCAAAACTCTTTGGCCTGATGCGATGACGCATGCAGTCCACCTCCACAACTTGCTGTCCTCGTCATCACTTCCCAACAGCGCATCACCACACCTGCTGTGGACAGGAAGACTGGGCAGCACAAAATTACATCGAGTTTTCGGCTGCATGGTACAGTACTGACCCCACACAGCTCGAGCAGGACGATTTTCTCAACGAGCACAGTGGGGACTACACCTCGGAATCACAAAACATTTTCACGCGTGGAAACTTCTCGACATCCAGGACAAAAATACCGTGGCCTCACGTGATGTGATCTTCTACGAGAGACTGAAGGTGCAGCATTACCCGGACAACAGCGCCAACACCGCAGACCCCACTGACAGTTTCGAGGGCCATCGATCCTTCGTCGACCATGCTGCCGAAACTGACGCAGCAGAAGAAGTCGTACCTGAAGCCTCGGAAGCTGCCGGACCACTCCCTTACTGCTCCGTGCCCGTTCCACTCGACGACGACAACCCTCTCGATAGTAACAACCTCGACACCTACTACCACTTCGCTGATCACGGTTACACTACACCTCAACCGGTTGACACAAATATCTCTGAACGCATCGGACCGAATTTCTTACCTGACCCCGAAGATGGCGACGAAGCAGCTTATCCCGGGAATGAAAATTCCACTCGACACACACCCACGGGCCTGCAGATACTTGGACTATGGGTCGCCGTCCAAAGCCCGCCGCCGCCGTCTCCGCGCGAGCCAACGACTCTGTCGCAGGCTCTGGGGGGGGAACACAAGGCGAAATGGAAGGAAGTAATGGAAAAAGAGCTGAAGGCCCTTCAAGACCAAAACACGTGGAAACTAGTCCCTGCAACAAAGACCAATGGGAAAAATGTGCTCTCGGGAAAGTGGGTGTACCGAATCAAGACTAATGCGGATGGCTCCATCGACCACTTCAAGGCTCGCTGGGTCGTACGAGGATTCGAGCAGCGATACGGAACTGACTACACAGAGACATTCGCCCCGGTCTCTCGACATACCTCCCTGCGCATTCTGCTCGCCGTCGCGGCCACAAAAAAGTTACCATTGCGGCATATCGACGTCGCCATCACCTTCTTGTACGCACCTGTGGATACTGAAATCTTTGTCGAGCAACCCCACGGCTTCATCGACGATTCTACGAAAGTGTGCCGGCTGATAAAATCCCTCTACGGAATCAAACAAGCCCCGCGGCTTTGGCAGCAGCACCTTCACGGCCGCCTCGTCAGGATCGGCTTCCTACAGCTACCGCACGACCAAGGGATGTACCGACTGCAGAAGGGAGCCGACTTCGTCCTGCTCATCGTCTACGTTGATGACCTGCTCTACGTCGGCTCCACTACCGACGTCGTCACCTGGTTCAAAGGGGAGCTGAAAAGTGACTTAACACTCATGGTGTCAGACACCGTCACCCAGTATCTAGGCCTGAATGCCGTCGAAGATGATTCGGCATTCTATCTACACGCCGGAAAGTACGCAGGCGTCGTCGCAAAGAAATTCGGACTTCCGCCGGTCGCAGTCGCGACTCCCTATCGCTACGGGAACGACAACAGCGACACCTCCGCAAAGCTCCCCGCGAAGCAATTCCAGGAATACCAACAGAAGCTCAGCTGCCTCCTGTTCGCAGCAATAACCTGCCGACCGGATCTGTCCTACAGCGCTAGCCAACTAGCGACACACCTGAAGCAGCCGGAGCAAGAGCACCTCGTGGAGCTGAATCGGGCACTGCTCTACTTCGTCTCTACGCCGACAGCCGGACTCACCTACAGCAAAGTAACACCGACGTCCGTAAAACTACTCGGCTATGTCGACGCTGACCATGCGGGAGATAAGGAGAACCGGCGCTCCAGAACGGGCTACATCTACCGACTAGAACATATCAAGACTATTTATTGGCAATCGAGCAAGCAGGAATCAATTGCGCTTTTGTCACAGGAATCAATTGCGCTTTTGTCACAGGATCGAATGACTCGAGAAAAGATTGCACTATCGATTGATACAAGGTGTTTTTATACTTCCAGAGTATATCAGGTAATCTGTTTTATCTTATCCCAAGGGAATAGACCCTTCTAGAAGATAGAATCACTCTGCGTATAGCCACACGAGGCTATTGGCATTAAGGGATTACGGCAGGATTACGCTAGATATAGTGCGCCAGTACATCCCAAGCCTGGTCGGTGATATAATTATAATAGCAGAATAAGCCAAAGGTTAATGGAAAATGGAGAATAGGAAGCCAAATAAGGAGAGATAAAAAGAGAAATGAAAATAGGAAGGAAGTAGGAAAAGGGACAAGTGGTGTAACGGGGTCGTACTCTCACACTTCCCCCCCTCAAAGCTGGGTGGTAGAAGTATCACCCTGCTTGACAAGGTAGTCATGTAGAGGACGACGAGCGTTACCCATGTCGGAATCAGAGACCCAGCTGTCCTCAGAAGGATCATAACCCTTCCAACGAAAAAGAAGCTCCACGGTGCCATTCCGACGACGGCGGTGTGCAAGCACGGTCTCGACCTCGTACTCGGGTTCATTCTGGACGAGGACGGGCGGCGGCGGCGACGGTCGGCGTCCGACGAAGATCGTATTTGGATCCCGAAAGGGCTTCAGAAGTTGGACATGGAAGGCATTGTGAATCTTCCAGGTAGCTGGCAGGCGTAAGCGGAAGGTAACAGGAGTGACTTGTGCTTCAACAAGGAAAGGCCCGCAGAAGCGAGGTCGCAGTTTAGATGGGAGATGGCTGATGTCAAGGTTGCGGGTGTCAAGGAGCACCTGGTCTCCCACGGTAATGGTGTGGTCGTTGCGATGGCGATCGGACTGACGCTTTTGTTGCTGCTGAATGTCAAGGAGGCGCTTGTGGGTCCGATCCCAAAGCTGATGCATGGTCGTAATGAAGTCGGGTGCCGGTTGGACTGTTGCTGATGTGATCATGAGCGAATTGGACTGTGGTTGGTATGTTTGGCTGTTGAGGTGTGAGTGGGTGGCGTCCATAGCAGAGGAAGAACGGCGTCTGTCCCGTAGCGGCATGTGTAGCGTTGTTGTAAGCAAACTCTAGGATGGGCAGGTGCAAGTCCCATTTGGAGATCTCGTCCTTGCAGGCTGCTCGGAGGAGTTGCTCAACAATTTGGTTGAGGCGCTCAGTCTGTCCGTCTGTCTGCGGATGGTAGGCGGATGACATGGCGAGTTTGGTCCAGAGCAGAGACATTAGTTCCTTCCAGAACTTGCTGGTGAACTTGGGGTCTCGGTCGGAGATGAGTGTGGTTGGAATGCCATGCTGTGAGATGATGTAACGAACGAAGAGTTGTGCTGTCTCCTCGGTGCGTGCTGTCGTGTGTGTCAGGATGAAGTGTCCCATTTTGGAGAATTTTTCGATGACGACAAGGATTGAAATCCAGGCTAACCACTTGCCATGGTTGTTCTGGGACAGGAAGAGGCTGCAATAGTCCCGCCTTTTTCTGCTTGCTGCTCTTCATCCGCTGACATGTATCACACGAGGTGACGAAATTCTGAACATGCTCCGCCAAGTGGGGCCAGTAGTAGTGTTTTGCAATACCGGTCACCGTCTTGTTGCTACCGAAGTGTCCGGCGTAGAGGACGTCGTGGTATTCTTCGAGTAGTAACTGGCGCAAAGGAGGGTAATTGGGAACCCAGATTTTGGTTGATCCTTTCCAGTACGCGATGTCATAGTCCCACTGTAGCAGATGTCGCTTTTCAGCCAAGGGAATTCCGGGGTCGATGGCGTACCCGTGTGTGAAGAGTCCCTTGAGTAGTGGATTCATCCCCTCGATCTGAATAGCGGCAACGTGTGCAGGCCGGCTGAGGGCGTCTGCTTTGTTTTTGTGGCCAGGCTTGTACACGATGTCGTAGTGGAAGTGTGTCTCGAGGAAGTCGATCCACCGGACCTGCCGCCTGGAAAGGTTGGGTTGTGTCTTCAAGTATTTCAGGCTGCAGTGGTCGGTGTAGACAGTTGTTCTTCGTCCTTCGAGATAACATCTCCATGCTTTGAAGGCGATGACGATGGCAAGGGCCTCTTTGTCGTGTATCGGGTAGTTTAGTTCTGCCCCGTGCAGTTTTTTGCTCAGGTATGCGATTGGTTGTAGTCCATTCCCCTGGTCTTGCATTAAGACTGCTCCCACTGCTTGGTCGCTGGCGTCAGCTTCGATTACGTAGTCGCGTTCGGGATCTGGCAAGATGAGTACTGGTGCGGACGTGAGTGCTTGTTTTAGCTGCTCCACGGCTTCCTGGTGCTTCGGCTCCCATTTGTAGGGCGTGTTCTTCTTCAGCAGATTCGTGAGTGGTGCTGCGAGTTTCGCATACTGTGGCACGAACCTGTTGTAGTAATTGGCGAAGCCTAGGAATTGCTGCAACTCCTTCACGTTCTCGGGTGTCTTCTACGTACGTACGGCTTCGATTTTCTTGGGGTCGACGTGAACTCCTTGAGCGCTCACCATGTGTCCTAGGAACTGGACCTTCTCAAGGGCAAATTCGCTCTTGGACAGTTTGACGTAGAATCGTTCTCGTCGAAGAATTTCGAAGACGCGTCGCAGGTGTTCGATGTGCTGCTTCATGTCGCGTAAGTAGATGAGGATGTCGTCCAGGTACACCACCACGCACTCGTCCAAAAGTGGTCATAGAATGTGGTTCATTTCGGCTTGGAATGTTGCCGGTGCGTTGGTGAGTCCGAACGGCATTACCAAATACTCGTACGATCCATACCGAGTTCGGAAAACAGTTTTGTGGATAGAGTTGTCTGCCATCCGTATCTGCCAGTATCCGAACCGCAGATCCAGTTTGGAAAATACCGTAGCTCCCCGAAGTTGGTCAAGCAGGTGATCGATTCGCGGTATCGGATATTTATTCTTGATGGTTTGCTTGTTAAGAGCCCGGTAATCGATGCACACACACAGGCTTCCGTCCGGTTTCGGTGTGAAGAGTACTGGGGCATCATATGGCGAAGTGGATGGTCGGATGAGTCCTTTGGCTAGGACATACTCGATCTGTTTTTTCATGTCGGTCAGCTCCGTAGGGCTGGGCTGATATGGTGCTCGGAAGGTCGGCTTCGAACCCGGTTCCTCCACGATCTCGTGTTGATGCGTTCGGTATGGCGGTAGCTCGTTCGGAAGTTCGTCAGGAAGAATGTCTTGGAACTCCTTCAATAATTCCTTGATCTTTTCCGGAGGTTCCGAGGTCTTCTCTCCGTCAGTTTCCACCTCTGTTGCTATCCCCAGGAACCCAGTGTCGGTTCGTTTAACGTCCTTCTCGAATCGTGCGAGTGTCTCCACTGGGATATCTCCTGTATCGTCCCAATTGGGTAGCTGTACTCTTCGTCCATTGTTGTACATGCTTGCGGTGCGGTTCACCCAGTTGATCTCGGGGTTGAATCTTTTTAGGAAGTCTCGCCCGAAGATCAAGTCAAGCCCTTTGATGTTGGTGATGGGGAGTGCAGGTCTCCAGCGCAGTGGTCCGATTTGTAGGTGTAGCACTGCTTCGCCGTGTACTGGTAACTTGCTTCCGTCCACCATCGTTGCAGAGAATCCTGGAGTCTTGTACTCTCCCCGTAGTCGGTCGATTACTGCCTTGTCGCAGACGGTGTGTGATGCTCCGCTGTCCACGAGTGCTTGGAGGCGTCGTCCTTTGCAGATGACCTCGAGCACGAGGGGCGGGCGTTGCTCGGAGTACCCAAAGGTGGTTTCATTAATTGGGTCATAGGGTACATCCCAATATTCCGTACACACCTTCGTGTTGCTATCTACTCCTGAGCTGGCAGCTGGCCGAGGCTGCTTGGAGAACGGCTCTTCTTCAGGGCCCTGAGTTTCCTTGACGACTGTGCGCGTCATTGATGCCGAAGAACTGAATGCATCCAGAGGAGGAGTTCGGGGCTTGTGCAGCTTCTTGTAGACCCCCAGCTTCCTCTTGAGTTGCGTCAGCTCCACCGACGTCTTCCCTGGGGAACGGGTAGTCGTTGTGGGCTGGTGTCGGGAGAGGACGTTGACTCCGTGGAAAGGCCGGCTTCTTTCCACACTCCTTCATTTTTTCCCCAAGTTGTCCGGTACCGGTATAATCTCCACAGCTGTCTGCTTCTTTTGGAGTCCTTCCCGAATTTTCTCCAAGGCTCTAGCCCCTCGAGAATCATAAGTTTTCATTAAAGCATCTTTATAGGATAGCTTTAATAAATCCCTATAATTTCTTGGGTCTTCAAGGAGTTTCCCCGTCTCGACAGAGTCTTTTTTCGCGGAGTCGTATTTTTTCTCGGCGATTTTCCCTGGCGAAGACTGGTCATGGGGTGGAAATTTTCCCCCATCATTTCCTCCTTCTCGCGTCGAATCAGCTTCATCGAAGATTTTCCCGGAATCCCGCGGCCGCTTCCGGATCTTTTTATTTTCGCCAGCTAGATCCGCAATCACTGGCGACTCCCGTTTTTTGTCTTCTAATTGGCCGAAGGAATTCCGCCACTGTTGCGTGCCCGATACTCTGCGCGTGCGGCCTTCATTTTGTTGCAGTCGAAGATTCGATGACCCGGCACCCCGCAAAAATCACACGTGAAGTTGGTGTTTTTCGGACGTGGCCGCCCCTCGAATCTGTCGACTTCCATCGGGTCGGCGAACGTGGGGTGAGCCGAGCGGTCGCCCTGTCGCGTACTGCCGACGTGCGTCCGTCGTGTCCCGGCGTTGACCATGTCGAAGCGCTCCGCTGCCGAAAAGACGTCACTGTAGCTTGCGTAGTTTGACGCTGCCACTTGTCGTTTGACTTCAGTCTTCAGCCCGGCGAGGTACGACTGTACTTTTTCCCCTTCGGTCAGGTCGGGAATTCGGTTATAAAATTCCTCCATCTGCTGCGTGTACTGCGCTACACTCCCGAATTGTCGGTGTCGATGAATTTTTTCCCGCGCAAGGAACCCTGAATTTATCGGCTCGAATCGTTTCAGCAGGTCGGTGCGGAACTGCTGCCACGTGGCTTCACCGTGGATGAAGGTACTGTTGCCGCCAATCCACTCGAGTGCCGGCCCTCGCATCAGCGTTGCCGCGAGTCATACACGTTGACCGTCCCAGACTGGCGAGCTCCATCCGACGGATGCGAAGTAGATCTCCATCCCGGCGATCCATCTGCGGGCGTCGGAGTTTCGATCGCTTGGATCAAACGGCTCAGGTGGGCACGGTTTCGGAGCCTCGAGAAACTGTTGCGACTGCTGCGTCGTCGCCGTTGTTGAGTCGTGCTGCGCTTCGGCGAGTCGAGTTACTCGCTCGAACTCGTTTCGCCACGCTTCGCGATCCGCTCGCATCTCCTCCTGAAGGGCTGCGATGCGCGCGAAGAGCTGCTGGGTAACCTCGGCGTTGTCAAAGGTTGCCATCCTGTTCAAAACACGCGCGGGGGGGGTGATTCGAAAAAACGCGAAGCTGGTGCTTACTTGAATCGGCGTCGAATTGGTCGCCCTCGGCGGTTTTTCGAGGCAGGTTTTCCCGCTGCTGCTGCTTTGTTGAGCGCGGCCAAGTGAGAAAAGCTCTGATTACCAAGTGTTACAGGATCGAAAGACTCGAGAAAAGATTGCACTATCGATTGATACAAGGCGCTTTTATACTTCCAGAGTACATCAGGTAACCAGGTTTACCTTATCCCAAGGGAATAGACCCTTCTAGAAGATAGAATCACTCTGCATATAGCCACGCGAGGCTATTGGCTTTAAGGGATTACGGCAGGATTACGCTAGATATAGTGCGCCAGTACATCCCAAGCATGGTTGGTGATATAATTATAATAGCAGGATAAACCAAAGGTTAATGGAAAATGGAGAATAGGAAACCAAATAAGGAGAGATAAAAAGAGAAATGAAAATAGGAAGGAAGTAGGAAAATGGACAAGTGGTTTAACGCGGTCGTACTCTCACAGCTATCTTCAGCTGAAGCGGAATATATCGCCCTCTGCACGGCGACCCAAGAGGGACTTTACCTGCGGGAGCTGCTCGAGGAAGCGAAAATTGCGACCATGCCCGCCTTCTGGTTATTCTGCGACAATCAATCCGCGATCAAAATCGCGAACAAAGACGGGTTCGCCAATCGAACCAAGCACATCGCCCTGCGGTATTTCTTCGTGAAGGATGAGATCGCAAAGGGGAGACTTCAACTCAGTTACTGCCCCACGACAGAAATGGCTGCAGATAACCTGACAAGGAAACTGGCGAAGGCCAAGTTCGATTATTGCCTGCTGCTGACCTAGCAGATAAACGTCACCGAATCCGGACACGTCAGCACTCCAGAAACGAAGGGGAGTGTCGGGTACGTGAGTCAACGGAGGTTACACGAGGAGGTTGGACGAAAGAATACGAAAGGACGAAGGGACTCGAAGGGTCGCAAACGGAGGTTGCGATTGACCGTTGCGACTGCAAGGGTGGTAACCGAACCGACAATCGAGTCGCTGTGCGAATCGATAACTGTTCCTTCACCTGTATTCTACAACTGCTTCATTTCTTATTTTCTAAATATTGCTGCATGCTTGTTTCTTTTAATCAATCACTTTCTCTCACATACTAGTGCAAGGGTTCAACTACTCAACACTTCCGCTGCACTAGTCAAGCATTCTGTACAAGTGGGACTTAGTATTTGAAAAGATCCAAGGGTTTTTTCTCAGCCGAACACACATCAAAACAGCAGAGAGCATGGATATAGCCGGCCTAGAGCACACGGTCATGGCTTGGTGTGGTTCGTAAATTGGCACGAAGCGCCCAGATCTAGGCATGAAACAACAAGGCGGGCAAAATGCATGCGGCTCGTTAGGTCACATTTGGGTACCGCGATTTGAATTTCATGGCAGAGCTGAGCGACAACCTTGTTATAGCAATGTACGGCTTACTAACTAAAACTCGTGATAACAAAATACCATTTCCTTACACCCGCCCCCCTCCAAGGTGTGGTCTTAGCTAAGACCGCCGACGTCGCGCACATTGCGTGACTGGAGGTAGACTCGTAATACTGGGTAATTCTCGATCGGTGCGAGGGGTACCCAACAGTTTTCCAGGGCCTTCCGTGCTACATTATATAAGTTATTATATATGTGATGTTACTGAACATTACCGTAGAGGGTACAACACCCCTCCTTGTATCCCTCTCTCTTCTTCCTAGCTCTCTTTTCTCTCGTCAAACTTCACGCCTACCCCCTAGATCTAGATCTTACGCCATATTCATGGCTTCACCTATTCCTACCTAGCCTATCTTCTCGACATGGTATCAGAGCAGGACGCCCTTCCCGGACCAGCTCTCCATGCTTCCGCTGCGTACTCGTCCTTACCGTGCCGCCGTCGCGGCCTTCTGTCCGTTTGCCGCCGTCGCGGCCTTCTGCCTGTTCGCCGCCGTCGCGGCCTTCCTACTGCCTGCCGCCGTGGCACCGTTTCCGAGATGCCGCGGCAGCCCCTGCGTGCTGTCGGCCCAGCGTCGACGAGCAGCTGCGGCGATGACGCCACGCTGTGGTGGCGCCGTCGTGGTGCCGTGGCTGCGACGTCGGCCTGTTGTCGTCGCGCACGACCTGCGTTGCTGCTGGAAATGCAGCCCGCCCGCTCGCCAGTAAGCGACGCGCTAGCAATGGCGCCGCGCTGAAGATCCGAAGCCCCGCCCCTTCCCCCTTTCCTCTGTCCCCTCCTCTTTGCCAGAGCCGCCGTCAGACTCTCACCGGTCGTTCCCCTGGTGCGGAGTTTGGACACGCCGCCGGAAGGGCGGGTACCGCTGCCGTCACCGCCATCTCCAAGGCCTGGGGGTTGGCCCTGTTGGAGTTGTCGTGGCTAATGGGAATGGGGGTGCTAGGTTAGGGGGTGTGGGGGTGTGTGGGTCCTTCTACTACCAAGCCTAGGGGGTGTGTTACATTATGTAAATTATTATATAAGTGTAGGCTTGGTAGATGTTACTGAACATTACTGTAGAGGGTACAATACCCCTCCTTGTATCCCTCTCTCTTCTTTCCTAGCTCTCTTTTCTCTCGTCAAACTTCAGGCCTACCTCCTAGATCTAGATCTCACGCCATATTCATGGCTTCACCTATTCCTACCTAGCCTATCTTCTCGACATTCCGGTCCTTCCAATAAATCAGAACTCGATCAGACAAGCCCCTGGAGGGTCCTTGATCCGATGGCTGAGAACCTTCACAGGTTCGACAGTAGGCTCAGCGAGCGGTCGGATGCTCATGTTCGCTCGGTGACGTAGTAATTTACCGGTGCTGGTGATGTATGGTCGAAGTAATCGCACGTGGAATGGTGGGCTGGCGTTCCAAGTGGCTGGTAACAGTAGATGGGTTGCAACGGAAGATATCATGTGGCTGATGGTAAATGGTCCACAGTAGCGAGGGCGAAGTTTTGGGACGATTGGCAGTCGAAGGTTCTGGGTGTCGAGCAGTACCAAATCTCTAGCCTGGTAAGTAACTGCTTGTCGGTGTAAATTGGCGTTGCGCTTAGAAATAACATTCGCACGCTTAATGGCTTCGGCTGCTCGCTCCCGGGCATTTTGTAATATTTTGGCTAACTGTTGGGCTCAAGATACTGGATTTTCGATGTTGGGCGTGATCGGCACTGTAGGAATCTGCCCGTGATTCAGATTGAATGGTGACTGTCGTGTAATGGCTGACAGGGTGTTATTATACACGAACTCAATCAGTGGCAGGTGTTGCTCCCAGTTGGACACGTTATCGCATGTGGCGCAAATCAGCTGCTCCACCGTCTGATTGGCCCGTTCAGTCTGGCCGTCAGTCTCGGGATGGTAGGCGGAGGAGAAGTGCAGGCGCGTGCCAAATTGTTCCAAGAGGTTGTGCCAGAAATTACTGGTGAATTTCGTGGCACGATCCGAAATGATGGAGGATGGAATTCCGTGGAGGCGAACGACAGATGAGATGAAGTAGCAAGCTGTTTCTTCGACTAAGATGCTTTTCTTGCATGTGGAAAATTGGGCCATCTTTGTCAGCTTATCGACGACGACAAATATCACGTCATTACAGCCGTCCTTGGTAGGCAATCCTGTAATGAAGCCCATCGTCACCTGCTACCACGCACGCTCAGGCGACAGAATCGACTATATTTGTCCAGCTGGCTTCTGCTACGATGATTTCATGGGTTGGCAGGTTTTGCATGAAACCACATGTCGCTGCACGTCCCCTTGCACGTCGGGCCAGAAATAATATATGGCCAGCTGCTGCCGTGGTTTCTCCACTCCGAAGTGCCCCAAAACGGCACTGTCATGGGCTTCTTGTAATAGTAACTCCCGGAGTAAACTGTACTCTAGTATCCAGATGCAGACAGTCCCTGTCTCTACGTAATAGACTCCCTTAGCTGTTGCGAGTTGTTCGTACGCACCCGACATAAAGAATCTGTCCGTCTGGTACCCGTGAGTAAATAGGCCAATTGAAAGCGGGGAATTTTGGGTGAGGATGATGGAGTTGAGATGGGCAGATGGGCGAGAAAAGGGGTCTGCAATATTCGATGCCCCCTTTTTGTAGGTGGCCATGTAGTGGAAGTTGGACTCCATGAAATCCAACCACAGAATCTGTCGTGGGTTTACCAGTGGCTGCGCGCGGATGTACAGTAGGCTTCGGTGGTTTGTCCGTACTGTCACGTCCACGCCTGCCAGGTAGCACCGCCACACCTTGAAGGCATACAGGATCGCAAGCATTTCCTTGTCGTATAGCGGATAATTTTGCTCGGGCGGGTGCAACTTTCGTGACTCATACGCCATTGGCTGTAGGCCATCGCCGAAGTCCTGTAATAGTACTGCTCCGATGGCGATATCGTTGGCGTCTGTGATTACTTCAAATGGACGGTGAGGATCGGCGATGCGAAGGACATGGGCTGAGTATAGAAAAGTTTTGCGTGCAGAGAAGGCACCTTGCTCTTTCTCCCCCCCACCTATACCCAGCCCTTTTTTTAATCAATCACTTTCTCTCACATACTAGTGCAAGGGTTCAACTACTCAACACTTCCGCTGCACTAGTCAAGCATTCTGTACAAGTGGGACTTAGTATTTGAAAAGATCCAAGGGTTTTTTCTCAGCCGAACACACATCAAAACAGCAGAGAGCATGGATATAGCCGGCCTAGAGCACACGGTCATGGCTTGGTGTGGTTCGTAAATTGGCACGAAGCGCCCAGATCTAGGCATGAAACAACAAGGCGGGCAAAATGCATGCGGCTCGTTAGGTCACATTTGGGTACCGCGATTTGAATTTCATGGCAGAGCTGAGCGACAACCTTGTTATAGCAATGTACGGCTTACTAACTAAAACTCGTGATAACAAAATACCATTTCCTTACACCCGCCCCCCTCCAAGGTGTGGTCTTAGCTAAGACCGCCGACGTCGCGCACATTGCGTGACTGGAGGTAGACTCGTAATACTGGGTAATTCTCGATCGGTGCGAGGGGTACCCAACAGTTTTCCAGGGCCTTCCGTGCTACATTATATAAGTTATTATATATGTGATGTTACTGAACATTACCGTAGAGGGTACAACACCCCTCCTTGTATCCCTCTCTCTTCTTCCTAGCTCTCTTTTCTCTCGTCAAACTTCACGCCTACCCCCTAGATCTAGATCTTACGCCATATTCATGGCTTCACCTATTCCTACCTAGCCTATCTTCTCGACATGGTATCAGAGCAGGACGCCCTTCCCGGACCAGCTCTCCATGCTTCCGCTGCGTACTCGTCCTTACCGTGCCGCCGTCGCGGCCTTCTGTCCGTTTGCCGCCGTCGCGGCCTTCTGCCTGTTCGCCGCCGTCGCGGCCTTCCTACTGCCTGCCGCCGTGGCACCGTTTCCGAGATGCCGCGGCAGCCCCTGCGTGCTGTCGGCCCAGCGTCGACGAGCAGCTGCGGCGATGACGCCACGCTGTGGTGGCGCCGTCGTGGTGCCGTGGCTGCGACGTCGGCCTGTTGTCGTCGCGCACGACCTGCGTTGCTGCTGGAAATGCAGCCCGCCCGCTCGCCAGTAAGCGACGCGCTAGCAATGGCGCCGCGCTGAAGATCCGAAGCCCCGCCCCTTCCCCCTTTCCTCTGTCCCCTCCTCTTTGCCAGAGCCGCCGTCAGACTCTCACCGGTCGTTCCCCTGGTGCGGAGTTTGGACACGCCGCCGGAAGGGCGGGTACCGCTGCCGTCACCGCCATCTCCAAGGCCTGGGGGTTGGCCCTGTTGGAGTTGTCGTGGCTAATGGGAATGGGGGTGCTAGGTTAGGGGGTGTGGGGGTGTGTGGGTCCTTCTACTACCAAGCCTAGGGGGTGTGTTACATTATATAAATTATTATATAAGTGTAGGCTTGGTAGATGTTACTGAACATTACTGTAGAGGGTACAATACCCCTCCTTGTATCCCTCTCTCTTCTTTCCTAGCTCTCTTTTCTCTCGTCAAACTTCAGGCCTACCTCCTAGATCTAGATCTCACGCCATATTCATGGCTTCACCTATTCCTACCTAGCCTATCTTCTCGACATTCCGGTCCTTCCAATAAATCAGAACTCGATCAGACAAGCCCCTGGAGGGTCCTTGATCCGATGGCTGAGAACCTTCACAGGTTCGACAGTAGGCTCAGCGAGCGGTCGGATGCTCATGTTCGCTCGGTGACGTAGTAATTTACCGGTGCTGGTGATGTATGGTCGAAGTAATCGCACGTGGAATGGTGGGCTGGCGTTCCAAGTGGCTGGTAACAGTAGATGGGTTGCAACGGAAGATATCATGTGGCTGATGGTAAATGGTCCACAGTAGCGAGGGCGAAGTTTTGGGACGATTGGCAGTCGAAGGTTCTGGGTGTCGAGCAGTACCAAATCTCTAGCCTGGTAAGTAACTGCTTGTCGGTGTAAATTGGCGTTGCGCTTAGAAATAACATTCGCACGCTTAATGGCTTCGGCTGCTCGCTCCCGGGCATTTTGTAATATTTTGGCTAACTGTTGGGCTCAAGATACTGGATTTTCGATGTTGGGCGTGATCGGCACTGTAGGAATCTGCCCGTGATTCAGATTGAATGGTGACTGTCGTGTAATGGCTGACAGGGTGTTATTATACACGAACTCAATCAGTGGCAGGTGTTGCTCCCAGTTGGACACGTTATCGCAGGTGGCGCAAATCAGCTGCTCCACCGTCTGATTGGCCCGTTCAGTCTGGCCGTCAGTCTCGGGATGGTAGGCGGAGGAGAAGTGCAGGCGCGTGCCAAATTGTTCCAAGAGGTTGTGCCAGAAATTACTGGTGAATTTCGTGGCACGATCCGAAATGATGGAGGATGGAATTCTGTGGAGGCGAACGACAGATGAGATGAAGTAGCAAGCTGTTTCTTCGACTAAGATGCTTTTCTTGCATGTGGAAAATTGGGCCATCTTTGTCAGCTTATCGACGACGACAAATATCACGTCATTACAGCCGTCCTTGGTAGGCAATCCTGTAATGAAGCCCATCGTCACCTGCTACCACGCACGCTCAGGCGACAGAATCGACTATATTTGTCCAGCTGGCTTCTGCTACGATGATTTCATGGGTTGGCAGGTTTTGCATGAAACCACATGTCGCTGCACGTCCCCTTGCACGTCGGGCCAGAAATAATATATGGCCAGCTGCTGCCGTGGTTTCTCCACTCCGAAGTGCCCCAAAACGGCACTGTCATGGGCTTCTTGTAATAGTAACTCCCGGAGTAAACTGTACTCTAGTATCCAGATGCAGACAGTCCCTGTCTCTACGTAATAGACTCCCTTAGCTGTTGCGAGTTGTTCGTACGCACCCGACATAAAGAATCTGTCCGTCTGGTACCCGTGAGTAAATAGGCCAATTGAAAGCGGGGAATTTTGGGTGAGGATGATGGAGTTGAGATGGGCAGATGGGCGAGAAAAGGGGTCTGCAATATTCGATGCCCCCTTTTTGTAGGTGGCCATGTAGTGGAAGTTGGACTCCATGAAATCCAACCACAGAATCTGTCGTGGGTTTACCAGTGGCTGCGCGCGGATGTACAGTAGGCTTCGGTGGTTTGTCCGTACTGTCACGTCCACGCCTGCCAGGTAGCACCGCCACACCTTGAAGGCATACAGGATCGCAAGCATTTCCTTGTCGTATAGCGGATAATTTTGCTCGGGCGGGTGCAACTTTCGTGACTCATACGCCATTGGCTGTAGGCCATCGCCGAAGTCCTGTAATAGTACTGCTCCGATGGCGATATCGTTGGCGTCTGTGATTACTTCAAATGGACGGTGAGGATCGGCGATGCGAAGGACATGGGCTGAGTATAGAAAAGTTTTGCGTGCAGAGAAGGCACCTTGCTCTTTCTCCCCCCCACCTATACCCAGCCCTTTTTTTCAGGGGGTCAGTTAACGGAGCAGTTACTCCCACCATATTTGGAATAAATCTCCGAACATAATTGACGAACCCAAAAAAACTTTGCAGCTCGTGCAGGTTCCTAGGCAGTAGCCATGCTTGTACTGTCTCGATTTTGCGCGGGTCCACTTTGACGCCCTTAGTGAAAAATTAGTGTCCCTGAAATTCTAAGCAGTCTTATAAAAACTCGTACTTAGACTCCTTTGTGAGCAGCCAATGCTCTTGTAATAACGTTAAAAAATTGCTTCGAGGTCCTTTAAGTGCCGCTCCCGGGTTTTGCTGTAGATCATATATCATCTAAGCAGACTGAAACACACTTATCTATGACCGGGTTGAAGATTTGGTTCATGGTCATCTGAAAAGTTGCCGGGGCGTTCGTCAAGCCAAAGTGCATAACCGTCAAACACGTTTGTGTGTGATGTTGTAGACCATATAGGGTTGTGCCTTAGAGAGTACAGCCCCCTAAGTTATAATGCCTTGTACTCTCACATTCTAGTCAAGTACAGCCCCCTAAGTTATAATGCCTTGTACTCTCAGATTCTAGTCATTCTTTCAGTTTGATATGGTATCATGAGTAGGTTAGGTCCCCTTCGCCCACCAGCGCTTCCGCCATAGGTCCTAGCCGTCTCGCCTACACCGTCCCCTAGCGGCCCCGTCTCCTAGCGGCCACGCGGCCCTGTCCCCTAGCGGCCTCTCGGCCCCGTCGACCAGCAGCCCCGCGGCCCCGTCCCCTAGCGGCTCCTCGGCCCCGTCGACCAGCGGCCCCGCGGCCCCGTCCCCTAGCGGCCCCTCGGCCCCGTCGACCAGCGGCCCCGTGGCCCCGTCCCCTAGCGGCCCCGTGGCCCCGTCCCCTAGCGGACCCTCGGCCCCGTCGACCAGCGGCCCCGTGGCCCCGTCCTCTAGCGGCCCTGCGGCCCCGTCCCCTAGAGGCCCTGCGGCCCCGTCCCCTAGCGGCCCCTCGGCCCCGTCGACCAGCGGCCCCGCAGCCCCGTCCCCTAGCGGCCCCTTGGCCCCATCGACCCGTGGCCCCACAGCCCCGTCCCCATAGCCGGCCTCGTCCCGCCGCCGACCCGTTCCCCTAGCCGGCCCCGTCCTGCAGGTGGCCCCGTCCCGTCGCCGGCCCTGTCCCGAAGCCGACCCCGTCGCGTAGCCAACCATGCCGAGCCGACTCCGCCAGGTAGCTGGCCCCATCACCTAGCCGACCCCATCGCCGCGTCGGCCCCGTCACCCAGCCGGCCTCGCCTTCCAGCCGGCCCGCGCTGACCCCGCACCGCACTGCACCGCCCTGCACCAAACTGCACAGTACTGCCTCGCCCTTCTTCCGCCGCACCGACGGACGGCCACTCCTTGGCTGTCCACCTCGACGGTACGCTCCCCTGCCCTAACCCCCCTGCTGCCCTGCCCGCTGACCCCTCGTCCGCTGACCGTGAGTCCGCTGCCGCTGCCGCCCTTGCCCACTCAGTCTGGCTGTCACGTGAAGAAGTCGCACAGCTTGCGATCAGTCATGCCCTCCCCCTGTCTGAGCGCCCATGGTTTCGGTCAGTCAGGACTACGCAGGAGTTCCTAGGCTGTTGTCGCGCACTACTCCACCCCACCCGCTGCCTCAGTCAGTTGTCTGATCCTGCCCATGCTCTTTCCCGATCTCACGTCTTTCCCCACGGTCGCTGACCTGGCCGCCCACCTGCGCACGCTAGACGTCAATTGGTGCACTGTCTGCACTGAGTCCCAGCTTCGTGTCTTTCAGCCACCCATCTACTCTACCCTCTACCTGCTTGCCACCCGCCTTCCTGACTGCCTTGCTACCGGCCGCGATCACTTCCTTAGTCTCCACCCCGCTTACCTCACCCTTACTGACTTTGTCGACACCCTGTCTGCCATAGAGACCCGCCAGCGCTCTATCGCCTAGTCCAACGGTACTGTGCCGGTCACTATCTTTCAAGGTTGTGCCCCCGCTCAGTCTACTTTCTCTGACGGTTTTGCTGCTGTCGCTGAGACAGCGCCTGCTGTGGCGACAGCCGCCGCAGCGCAGTTCCGTCCGGGGAAGGGTCGCCGCCCAAGGATGGACGCGGCGGTGGTAGTGGAGGAGGGGGTGGAGGAGGTGGTGGAGCCAGGCCGCCCGCTGGTAGTACGGACGAGGGGACTGGGGCTGGTGCCTCCGAGAAGAAGCACCAGCAGCAGCAGCAGGCGCCGCAGCAGCAGTCGCAGTAGCAGCCGCAGCAGCAACGGCGGGCTGGTGGTCTCCCGCCCGGGTGGCCGGGCGCTGGTGGTGGCAGTGGACGTGGTGGTCGTGCACACAGTGTGCCGTCAGGTGGTAGTTCGGGTGACGGGCGCTGTCAGTACCAGCTCCAGACCGGTCCTCGCCGTGGCTCCGTGTGCGGTAAGATCGGTCACACCCCCGCCCGCTGTTTTCGTCGCCTGGACGACCTGTTTCTTCTTCGCTTTGGCCCGTCACCTGACCTCCCCGACTGTCACAGCTTGCTTTGCCATAGTGTTCAGATCTTTTATATGAAAATGGATGGGATTAGCTCTGCTTTGTATGTGCTGTATGTCAATGACTCTAGTGTGACTGGTTCCTACTACCCCTTGTTGCCTAGTGTAGGTGTGCCTAGTCCGGCCTCCCCTGCTGCGTGAGGCGTAGGATCCCCTGCCTTGTTTAGTCTAAGCTCCTCCCTCGCCACTCAGACCCCGGCTGCCACTTCTGTGCTCTCCTTTACCCTGGACTCTGGCGCTTCCCGGTGTTTCTTTCGCGACTCAACTACGCTAACGCCGCTTGCCGCTCCCGCCACAGTTACCCTTGCCAGTAGTCGCCCGTAGCTCCACCACCCTTCCCTGTCCAGCGGTTCCTTCGGGCTCTCTTACAGGCCTACATATCCCCTTGTTCTCTAGGAACCTAATTGGTGTGGGCTGCCTCTAGGACCTTGGCATCACCACTACGTTTCCTGGTCACGAGCGGTACGCTGTCTGTATCGAGGCCGCCACAGGTGCTCCCCTCACCACGTTCCCCAGGGAACCGGTATCTGGCCTGTTCACGCTGGACACAGCGCCCCCCCCGGTTGGGACGTCTCCCCAGGTGGCTGTGTCAACACAGGTTGCTGCGGCCTGCTCGTGTCGGTCGCTTACTCACCCGACGCCTCTGTGGCACCACCGTCTAGGTCACCCCACGCTCCCGCTTTTGCGTCACATGTCTCAGCACGGTCTTGTCCTAGGTCTCCCAGGGTCGTTCGCTGAGTTGCCCTCCTCCCCAACGCTGCCATGCACGCCCTACGTCGAGGGCCGGCTCCGCCATGCCCCTCACTCCTCCTCATTCCCCCCCACCGCCGCACCGCTACAGACTCTGCACATGGACGTCTGGACGTCACTCCGACCGTTGTGGCGAGTTTGCCTCCGGCGTCCTTGGTCGTTTCTGCCGTGCGGAGGGCATCACCCAGACGTTCACCTTGCCGGACTCCCCGCAGCAAAATGGATTCACTGAGAGACGCATCGGTTTGGTCATGGAGGTGGCTCGTACCTCCATGATCCATGCTGGTGCACCCCATTTTCTGTGGCCGTTCGCCGTTCGTTAAGCTGCTCACCAGCTTAACCTGTGGCCGCACCCCCAGCAGCCGCAGGTTTCGCCGACCCTTCTTTGGACTGGATCCCCTGGTGACACCGTCCCCTGTGTCTTCCTCAGTTTCCCCCTCGACTCGTCTAACTAGCACTTCTACCACCCGCCCTCTCACCGTTTCTTTCACTCTCGCGACATTACCTTGACGAGTCCGTCTCCTACTACCACCGCTTTCCCAGCCGTGGTCCCCCGGTTACTTCCCCCCTGTTTCTGGTTCACCCTCCCCTTGTCGCCCCTGCTCCTCCCCCTCCCCGCCCTGCCCCGTCTCGTGTGTCTCACATCACCCCCTCCCCGTCGGTTGTCCCAGTCGAGGAGTCTGCTGACTCTAGTGGCCGTGTGGTGTAGTCCTCGCCGCCCGTCCCTCCCCCAGTGTCTCCTCCTCCGTCGTCGCAGCCACCGCCGCCGCTGCAGCCGTCGTCGCAGCCGCAGTCACCGCAGCCGTCGTCGTAGCCGCAACAGCAGCAGTTCGTCGACCCTGGGGGTGCTGGCGTTGAGGAGGGTGCTCGTCCTGGGGTTCGTATTGTGGCTTGTCCCGGAGGGCCTGGGGTTGGTACCGGTGCTGGAGAGGTTCCTGGTTATGGGTGTGCTAGAGTGGAGTGTTATGGAGTTGGCCGTGGAATAGCTGGCGATCTCGGTAACACCGTCGTGTCGCCGCAGCAGCAGTCACCGCCGGTGTCAGCCCATCGCCTGCTCGGCCTTCCGTCCCCTGACCGCGCATCTGTGCCTCCTCCACCGTCTGCTCCCCTTCCTATCTACGGCCCCGTGTTCCCTCCTCCGGACTTGTCTCCGGCTCGTCTTCCCCCGCGTTCTCATCTTGTGTCTCCTCCCCTGTCTCCTGACCCGACACCTCCGTCTCACGTCTGGTCCCGCGTATGTTGCTCCATTCCCACGCGTCTCGTCTTCCCCTCCTGCTGTTGCCTCCTCCCTCCTCCCTTGCTGTCGCGCCTCCCTGTCTGTCTGACTACCTTCGTGCAGCTCGTCCTCTTGTTCCTCGAGTCCTTGCCTCTCTCGTTACCAACCCGTCTGTTCCTGTTTCGCGTCTTGATGCTCTTGTCGCAGCGGTCGCTCACTTCGCCTCTACCTACCGCCTTGACTACGCCACTGCTCAGATCTCTGACCTTGCTCGTCCTCCGTCCGTCGGGGGTGCTCCTGCCCTCGGCAATGACGTCCTGGAGGACCGGCAGTACGAGCTTGCTTTCCTGTCCGAGGCTGCTCCCCATCTCTGTTTGATGCGGCTAGTCCCTGAGGGTGACCCATACGCTTTCAACATCCCGACCCCTCGCACGTACGCTGAGGCGACCTCGGGACCCTGGGCCTCTTAGTGGATAGCTGCCATGGAGCAGGAGATGGCATCTTGGAGATCCACCGGCACCTATGTCGACGCAGTTCCCCCCCTGGAGAGCCGCCTGTGTTCAAGGCATGCTACGTGGCTAGAGGCTACAGTCAGCGTGAGGGGGTGGACTTCTTTCAGACCTTCGCCCCGACTCCGAAGATGGCTACTCTTCGGGCTCTGCTACACGTAGCGGCACAGCGTGACTACTCCCCTCGACTTCCCCACTACTTTTCTGCAGGGCAGCCTACACGAGAAGGTCTACCTGTGCCGCCCTCAGGACTTCACTGGTACCTTCCCTCCTAGGACCCAGTGGCTACTGTAGCGCCCAGTCTACGGCTTGCGATTGGCGCCCCGTGAGTGGCACGACACACTGCGTGCTACACTTGCTGACCTGCAGTTCTTTCCGTCCTCTGCAGACCCCTCGCTTTTCGTTCGTGTTGGGCAGACCCCGTTCTACATCCTTGTTTACGTAGATGACCTGGTCTTCGCCACTGCAGACAGAGACGCACTGGCCTCCATGAAGGCAGAGCTGTTGAAGAGACACACCTGCACTGACCTAGGAGAACTGCGCCACTATCCTGGCCTCCAGATCTCTAAGGACAGAACAACGCGCACCATCACTCTCACCCAGTCACACTCGGTGCGCCAGGTCCTTCAGAGGTTTGGTCTTCAGTTCTCCTCTGCACAGCCCACACCTCTGCCAGTTGATCACAGGTTCTCTGCTCCAGTTTATGAGGAGTCAGTAGAGTCCAGTGGTCCTTACGCAGAGCTGGTGGGTTGCCTCATGTACCTGATGACTTGCACTCGTCCAGATCTCGCATACCCTCTTAGCATCCTGGCTCGCTTTGTGGCCACAGGCAGACACCGACCACAGCACTGGTCTGCTGCTAAGAGGGTTTTGCGTTATCTAGCAAGTACATCAGGCATGGGGTTAGTGCTAGGAGGACGCAGGCCAGTGGCCCTTACTGGGCACACAGACACTTCTTGGGCAGACGACGCTGAGACCCTCAGGACCTCGCAGGGCTACTGCTTTAGCCTTGGTTCAGGTGCCGTCTCGTGGAGAGCCACTCGCTCCTCGTCTGTTGCCCAGTCCAGCTGTGAGGCCGAGATCTACGCCGGTGCCATGGCGGCACAGGAGCTCCGCTGGCTGACCTTCTTGCTCACTGACTTCGGTGAGTGGCCTGGCTCTGCCCCCATCCCGTACACAGACAACAGGGCCATGATCCTCCTGTGTCAGGAGCCTCGACTTGAGGGCAGAGCGAAGCACATCCAGCTGCGGTACTTCCTCCTGCGCGAGCTACAGCAGCGGCGCCAGGCTCGCGTAGTACACTTGGCCTCCGGTGCCAACACAGCTGATATCTTTACAAAGGCGCTTGCGCCTAAAGATTATCAGCGACACTGTGTACAGCTAGGTCTCGTTCCTGTAGCCTCTCCCTTGCTAGGGCATTGATTATGTACAGACCTTTATATATATATTACCTTGACTGGCCTTGTGGCCTCTCCCAGTGGCTGGACTAGTAGTGCCACCCTGGTCTTGCTCTTGCCTTGGTTTGTTCTTGTTTGACTGGTCTTTAGACCCCTGCCTCAGAGGTTGGACTAGTAGTGCCACCCTGAGCTGCTTATCTCTCAACAAGCATTGCTCCTATCCAGTCTAGGGGGTGTGTCAAACACATTTGTGTGTGATGTTGTAGACCATATAGGTTTGTGCCTTAGAGAGTACAGCCCCCTAGGTAATAATGCCTTGTACTCTCACATTCTAGTCATTCTTCTAGTTTGATAATAACTACATACTCGAAACTCCCGTACCTAGTACGAGACGCAGTCTTGTGACAGTCAACTACGACTACGCGAATTTGATGGTAACCCCCTTGTAAATATATTTTCGAGAAGAAGCGAGCATTGCGATGTTGGTCGATTAGTTTGTCGGCGCGTGGGATAGGGTAATGCGACTTGATAGTCACCCTATTCAATGCTCTTTAGTCTTTGCACATTCAGTATCCACCATATTTCTTCAGAGAGAACAGTGTGGTGGTGGCAAATGGTGATGAGCTCAGAAAGATTAAGTATTTTCTCCAGTAATTAATCTAACTGCTTCCTTAATTCCTCTGTTTGTTTCAGTCGAAATTACCGCTGCACTGTGGACTGGGGCCCTGGCTCTAATTCGATTCGATGGTCGAAGGGCGATTCCGGTGGTAATCCCTCAGGCAAGTCGTTTGGAAATATCTGCGGAAATGTGCAAATCAGCGGCGCTAAATCGGACGGCACTGCTGCTGTCAGCTTCTCTAAATCGGATGGTTGCGATGCCACGTCGACGGTGCGAACGAATACAACAAAGACTTTTGCGCCCCGTGTGGCCGCTCGTTTGATCGCCACGGAGTTCACCCTCGTCACTCCCCCAGTTATCCCCTTCGTCCATTATGGTAATCACACTACGGCTATTGATTTTGACGGAACAACTGCCGGTCGTCGAGTCAATTTTTGGATTGAAACGTCGCAGCCAATTCCGTCCTAGCAACGTGTCCAAGTCGTCGAGTGTAGCTGCCAGCATCCCAATCAAAAAATTGAATTCAGTTCCGCAGCATACCCTAATCCCGTCCGCCCTGTCTTTTATTGCTAGTGGTGTCCCATCGACTAGTCGGGCGTCAATCTCCGGTAGTCACTTATCTACGGCTTGTTTTTGGCCGTGGCAAGGTTGATCGGACTGTGGCTGACACCCCTTTCCACGAATATTTTATTTTTTTGCCCTTAAACCCTACCGTATAAATAAATGGGGTAATCCGCCACTGCACCCTCTTTATTCAGCTGAGTTTCGTCGATTGCGTGGATCGGTACCAGTACTCGATGAGGGTCATCGGTCACTTGCCAGCAGGTTCCATCAGTAGTAGGCGCGTTACCTACTAATAGTATGCATTTCCCTGATCGTTGGGACTTCCTTGCCCCCTGATTCCGCTTCTTCCGCTCCTCTTGGCATTCTGACTTGCGGTGTCCCACCTTGCTACACCCGAAACAACGACCATTGAAGGCTCTAACTGCTGAGTTCGGTGTTGCAACAGCGTGTACAGTGGAATGCTCGATTGGTCCCCGAGCGCGATTTCCGTCATAGGAACCCGCCCTTGGTCTGTAGAATGAATCCAACCGCTTTTCAAACCTCTTTTCCTCCATCAAATCTGTAATTTCTCACACCTGTATTTCTATGCGCATATCAAGTCGAAATCCCCCGATGAATTTTTCAAACTTCTTGCTAGGGTGAATGTAGCCGACCTGGTCGCATAGGTTCGTGAAGCCACTAGTGTAGTCCAGGACGGATCCGAGTTGATGCCAAG
The DNA here is from genome assembly GCA_027943415.1 of Closterium sp. NIES-67. Classification (NCBI taxonomy): domain Eukaryota; kingdom Viridiplantae; phylum Streptophyta; class Zygnematophyceae; order Desmidiales; family Closteriaceae; genus Closterium; species Closterium sp. NIES-67. The sequence continues at coordinate 229,789 of BQMB01001548.1, forward strand.
TGCGAAGGCGGTCGCGCGCTTGTCTGCTTGCTTTGACGTATACGTCGCGGCGACGAATTCCCGCGCACCATGATTGCCACGTGCTTTACTTGTCCACCTCCCTATAACTTCCTGCTCAGTAATTGGTGGTGCGAAAACGCCCGATCACGCACGGCGTCGTATCTGGATCTTGTGACTGAATTATTCTTTGCCTACAATCCATCGCTAATCCATGTAGGAGTGAAACAACGTACCGATTTTTTTGCGCCCCGTCGACGACGAGGTTTTAGTCATAAAGGACATTCAGGTGAATTATACACCCGCTGGCGGACAAACTGTCACGCTAGCTTGGGTGAACGTGGGCGGCCTCTGCGTTTTGAAAATTCCTGGCGCCATGTTGATGCTTGCAGTTTGTAGGCCGGCTCGGGAAGTAGTTGGGGGCGGCAGATTTATGTTCGTCCCTTCGCCAACTTCTGCTCGTCCAATAGCCGGTGGCGGTTTGTTCGTCGAACCCTCGGGCGAAGTCGCATGTGGTCGCTGATTGTCGCCACGTATTTCGGAACGCTGCTGAATTACTTGCTCCTATTGTCCTTGGTTCGTCGTTGGTGCGATTGTGTCGTGTCGTGTCTGAGGCAGTCGAACCTTATTCAGCTTGGGCCGTTCCAGCTCGCAGACGCGCCAACTCCTGTTGGTACAACTCGTGAGTAAGACGGCGACGGTTCCACCATTCCGCGGAAGTTTTGGGCGGCTTTCGGCATGCTGGCACTGCGAACACAGTCGTGACTGTAGGTAATTATCAATTAATATTATCAAGACAACGGATATGCAGTAAGCACAGGGCGTCAGCCTCCCTAAGTGTCGGTATTGAAGCGGAACTAGAGCACAAGGTTGAGGAGCGTTGGCTCTGATGATCAGGTGTAATAAAGCGCAAAGAGCGTGTGTCGAAGGATTGAGTAACGAGGAAAACAATACAACTGAGCCACATCAATACAGGAGGGAGCATGGACATAGCCAGCCTAGAGCACACGGTCGTGGCTCGGCAGAGCTGCGACGTGTGGTTCATAAATTGGCGCCAAGTGCCCAGATCTAGGCATGAAACAGCAAGGCGGGCAAAATGCATGCGGCTCTTCTGGAGACCATATTCGTGTAATTATAGCAGAATGAGGTTGCTAGAAGGTAGCTAGGCGGGACGCCATGAAAGTGGCGAGAGGTTTAGCTAGGGGGCGAGAGTTACGAGAGGGAGGAGAAGTTGGCGAGAGAAAAGAGGATGGACTAGAAGAGAAGGAGATACAAGAAGGGGGGGGGGAGGGGGGGTTGTCCCCTCTACAGTAGGATTCAGTAAGTAGCACAACTACCAAGCCTACACAAAGATATATTTAAATATATGCTTCGATAATTTGGGTACCGCGATTTGAATGTCGTGGCAGAGCTGCGCGGCAACCCCGTTATAGCTGTGTATGCCTTATTAACTAAAACCCGTGATAAGGAAATACCATTTCCTTACAGAAGGCAACGTCTACATCGGTAATACGATGATATAGTAAATATTGATATTAATAATGTACGGATACTTTCACTTGCCAAATGCATCAAAGCAGTAGCCACATACTACAAACACATTACGAAAAATGAAATGTTTTCTTGATTTTATCACAATCGAACATTTTTTCCCACAAAGTGTAGGGTATGGGGAGCGTCGTTTGTCTTTGGCAAATGCTGTAAGATATCCTTGGTATATTGGTCACCTTTTAGTCTTGGGATTCTATTTCACTATCTCGTTTCCTATTTTCTCCGATGTGAGAGATGTGAAGCCTTCACTTCGAGAACGAGCCGCTCCTTCAGGGAAGGCAGCTGGCGCTCCGGGTTTTCCCGAATTTGCACGAACCTCTCATTTTCACGTTCCAGACCAGACAGCGGCAGTTGACCCCCCGCACGACTGACAGCAGGTTGGCGAGAGATGTAACGTGTGCGAAAGCTGATGTCCCTCTCGCGGAATCACCTCCCTCCCAGGGATTCGGCAAAGTGACGTTGGGCTTGCGACGGCTTCTTCAACGGCCCAGATTGCTTCCCTAGCCCAAACCGCCAGCATCTCGATCCCAGGCCATCACCCTTGGTTCGCGGATGCAAGCCCTGGTCTTGAAGTGGCTGCGCGCTTCGAGCGCATCGTTTGCTCGAGCGAGCGCTCCGATTGTGCTTCTTGCAGTGCTGCAGCACCAGCAGCAGGAGCAGCAGCAGTGGGGTGGGAGGGAGGAAGGGGACCTGTGCTTGTTCTAGCCACCGCAATCCAGGGCTGGCAGAGATAGAAGCCGTGCAGTGCAGAGCAGATTCTTGGCAGAAGAGTAGAGCTCCCTAAGCCTAAACATGTTACGGGAAGGTAAAGAAGGAGAAGACATGGGAGCTATTATGGCGCCAGCATGTGCCATTAGGTTGATGTAGCGAATTAGTCGGTTCATCAACAGCGGAATGGCCTCCCCTACCCTACACCAAACTCGTTTGGCGCGCGGCGCAACGTCCGCTAGATTGCGCTAGCTCAGTCTGGATAAACGTCCTAGTCAAGAGGAACAGGGAGACGGGAAGGTAGAAGGGCCGCCCGCAGGAAATTGCTGGGCGTCTGTTCACGTCGTGAATCTTAGATTCATTAATCCATCTACGGTGATAAGCGCTTTCGGTCGCGAAACGAGTACCGACAAACGCAGCCAAGATCAGCCAAGAGCAACCAAGAGCAACAAGAGCCGCCATGTTCAAGGGCCTCAGAGCGCAGAGAAGCAAGGAGAGATTCGAGTTCCGATTCCGCTTCCATGCCACTAGGGTGCGTGGACTACGCGCCTTCCCTTTCCAACCTTTCCTCCTTTCCCGCTCACCATCCAATCTTGCCCTCACAGCACTCGCGTCCTCGCTTATCGTCACTTCCTTCATTTCGAGTGACGTTCCCTCGTTCTCTGCATATTCCCTGCCTCTCGCTCTGCCCCTCCACCAATCTCACCACGCCGCGTGGTCGTTGCTCCCTCGACCTCCCTCTCCTCCCCCACTTCCCCCTCTCCTCCCCCACTTCCACTCTCATCCCTCATTAACCTGAGTCTCACTTGCTCTTCCTCCCTGCATCCGTCCGTCTGGTGCGTCCATCTCTCCAGGTGCCCCTGACGGGGTTCGAGCACCTGGTCGTCTCGCTCCTGCCCACCGACACCAACCGCTCGGACGTGCGCACGGGCACCGCCACCGTGCGCAACGGAATCTGTCAATGGACGGAAACGGTGACGGAAGTCGTCAAGCTCACGCGCAACCCCAAGACGAAGACGTTCGAGGCCAAGGCGTATCGGTTCGTGGTGTCCTCGGTAAGTGTGCCGCAGGGGGGGCAAGGGGGAAAAAGGGGGGAAAATAGAGGGTGGGGGGGGGAAAGGGGGGAAGGGGAGGAGGGGAGGAGGGGGAGGGGAGGCGAGGGAGGAGGATGCGGAGCGCACGTTGTTTTCTCTCGCTTTGGGAGAAGCAACTGGATCGAACAGTTTCTTGTAATCAGCGTGCTTGGTCTGGTACACGCCTCAACGCCACCGCCACTCCGCTTAGAAGCTCACCCTTGATCTTCTCCTCTCGGTCAACTCTTTCCCCTTCCCCAACCCAACACAAACCCCCTGGTTCCCCTCCTTCACCCCCCCCCCCCCCCCCCCCCCCCCCCCCCCCCCATGCTGACTGTGCGATTCTCCGCGCGGGTGTGGGTGCGCGCAGACGGCCGGCGCGGTGTTGGGCGAGGCTTGGTTGAATCTGACGGAGTTCATCGGGTACTCGCAGCTCGACCAGCGCGCGCTGCCGCTCCGATCCTGTCCCTCGGGCTCCGTGCTCCACGTAAGAACTCCCATGCCCGTGCCACTATCAGATGCTTTCCTCCGCTGCTGCGTTAAATCGTCACCGCCACACCTCTACCCTTGTTAAGCCAAGCCGCCAACCGTCCTTGCAGTGACCACGGTCGTGTTTTTTTTTCTATAATCCCACAATCTGCTTCTGATATTCTCGCTTATCCTCGCACGCGCGTCCCTGTGCGCCGTCCGTCCGCGCAGGCGACGGTGCAATGCTTTCCCATCGATCCCAGGGACGGCGACGACGTGGCGGACCAGCCGCACGTCGCAGCCCATGCGACGAGCGCCGCCGACAGCCATGCGACGCCTGCGACAGCATCGGCGGCGGCGGCCGCAGCAGCAGGGGGGGCAGGGGGAGCGGGGAGGAAGAAGCGCACGGGGGAGAAGGAAGGCGCCCTGCCAGCTGCTTCTTCCTTCAATACCGCTGCGACTGGCGCAAACGCGGGTGGTGGAAGCGCAGCCGGGGGAGGCGGAGCGGAAGCGGGCGAAGGGGGTGGAGCCTCCGGAGCAGCTAGTAAGCCCGGTGCGGGGGATGCGGCGGCAGTGGCGGTAGCAAGTGACGGTGCGGGGTCAGCTGCGATTGGGACGTTGGCAGGTGGCGCGGGAGGAACAGACGGCAGTGGCGCCAGTGGTGGCGTGATGATGCTGAGAAGCACGGTGAGATTCGGGCACTCACATGGCTGTTGTTGCTACTGTCGGATATCTCATAAGCATCAGAAGTATCACACGTATCAGCGCGGCTCCTGCCTGGGCCGGCTTTAGGGAGTCACTGACTGGGCCGCCTTGCGACTTTAGCCTTAGGTTTGGTCCCTAGCCCAGTTAATCTTCATCACCTAGTCGACCTCTCCCTCACCTTTCCCCCTCCGACCTCCCTCTCCCATTCGCCCTGTCTCCACTCCCCATTCGCCATTCCCCACTCCCCTAACCCGTTTCAGAGGACCGAGTCGTTGCAGCCGCGGCAGCAGCAGTCGCAGAACCATGGGGGGGAAGGGAGGGAGGAGAGCGGGGAGAAGCGGAAGGAACCGCAGGGGAGGGGCAGGGAGAGGAGCCAGGAGCATAAGAGAGCAGGGCAGGAGCAGAGGAGCAAGGAGCACGCGAAGCAGCAGCAGCAGCAGCAGCAGCAGGATGGTCAGGGCGGTGGGAGCAAGGCGTCGAGCTTCATGCACCGCTTTGGAAGCTTGCCGGGCGTGAGAGTGAGTAATCCGATCCGAGTGGGACGGAGCAGTGGGACTGAGTGCGTTAGTCGGGATAGAGTTTGCTGATCGAAATAGCGGCCAGTATGCGTCACATTTGAACAAGGGTAGCTAGCATCCATGTCCCTAGCTCGCAGCCTATCTTGCAAATCCTATACCGTGTTGTGGCGTGCCTCTCTCCCCGGATCTCTCTCGTTCCTTTTCCCCTTCATACCTCCGCATCCCCTCATCTCTCCTCTCTTCCCCTCGTACTCCCCTCTCCCCTCACCCTTTCCCCCCCCCACACCCCCACACTCCCCGCATCATCTCCTCTCCAGGGGGAGTCCAAGAGTTTCAGAGCGCCGTCAGTGAGTGGCGGTGAGCGGCCAGGGCTAGCGTCAGTACTGCCACCGGCAGGGGACGACGAGGAGCAGGCGAACGTCACGTGCACCACGGCCGGGGGGGGCTCGGGTGCCACCTCCATGCTCATGGCCGCCATGCTCTTCCGCCGCTCCTCCTCCACCAATCACACCCACCACAGCCACGTCAGCAGCGGCAGCGGCGGCGGGTCGTCTCGTCGCACCGTGTCCCCCGGACGGCCCCGTTTCCCCCCGTCTCCGGCGGCGCTTGGCATGGGGCCGGGCCCGGGTAGGGAGGGCGCAGCAGCGGCAGGGGGTGATGCTGGTGGTGGTGGTGGTGCGGCGCCTCTGCTGACGTACTCGGGGGAGATTCTGCGACAGGAGGAGGCGTTCCGCAGGCAGGGGGCGGACCACTGGCGGAGGGAGGTGGCGAGTGGGCCCATGGAGGTGGGAGGGGGCGGGCGGTTCATCCCTGGTGCTGGGTACTGGCTGTCCCGGCCTACTTCAGACGGCGAGGCTAAGGAAAAGCAAAAGGAGTTGCACCAGCAGCAGCAGCAGCAGCAGCAGCAGCAGCAGCAGCAGCAGCAAGCGAGTGAGCAGCAGGTGCGCAAGCAGCCGCATGCAGTCACGGAGCCACAGACACATATGCGCGCGGAGACAGGCACAGGCGGGGCGGGAGAGGCGCGGAAAGAGGAGAGTGCGGAGGGAGGAAAGGCGGAGTTGACGATAGCAGCTGCCGCTTCTGTTGCCCTTGACATTGGTGTGGCTGCTGCTCCTAATGACTGGGCCTCAGGAAAGCAGCAGCAGCAGCAGCAGCCGCAGCAGCAGCCAAGCGTGGTTCTGCCTCGGTCAGCGAGCTTGTCGAGTGTGTCGACTGCTGCAAGCAGCACTGGCTGCAGCAGCAGCAGCAGAGACAAGAGGAGGAGCAGCAGCAGGTCGAAACGGAGATCAGGGAGCTCAGCAGATGTGGTTATACCTGCACCTCCTGACATCCCCCCTGCTCTGCTTCCGTCTCCTCTTCCCACCAACGGACCCACTCCTGCTGCACCACCTGCTGCTGCTGCTGCGGGGGTTGAAACCCCTGCTCCTCCTCCTCCTCCTCCTCTTGCTGCTGCTGCTGCTGCTGCCGCTGCGGGTGCGGGAGCAAGCAAGGGGAATGGTGAGGCGTCCAGTCTGCCTGGGCTGCTGCGGCCGTCTAGCGAGGATGCCGACACGTCTTCCGACGACTTGAGCAGTGCTGGCAGCGCGCGTGGCGCTGCCGACGCTAATGGCACCGCCGGTGGCCGCAGTAGCGACGGTGCCGCCGCCGCCGCCGCTCCTGCTGGTGGTGGTGGTGGTGGTGGTGGTGCTAGTGATGGTTTGAATGGGCGGAATGTGGGTGAGCCAGGAGGGCTTGTCACGGCAGGAGGGGCAGCAGCAGGGCCAGGGGTGGCAGGGGTGCAGTACGGGGGCGGGTGGTCTGCTGCGAGTACGAGCAGCAGCGACAGCTCTGCGGATTACCCTCTGGACATTATTCCCCCGGCCAGCTGCGTGCTGCCCGCTCACAAGGTCGCAGCGACGGACGCCACAACAGCGCCAGCAGCAGCAGCAGCAGCAGCAGCCGAAGGAGCACCTATATCCTTCGGTCCAAGCCAGTACCACGTGGGGCCGCCGCTGCCGCTGCCGCCAGCAGCAGACGCTGGTGCGGTGCAGGGGCAGAGTGCGCTCGGGGGAGGGGGCGAGGGAGGGGGAGAAGGCGTGTGGCGGACGGGTTGGAGTGCGGGTAAGTCAGGGCAGAGGCATGGCGGCGGGTGGCAGGTGGCGGAGCAGCAAGGGGGCAGCGGAGCGGAAGGGGAGCCAATGGGGCAGGGGATGCAGGAGGGAGAAGGGGGGGAGGGGGAGCAGCGGGAGGGCATGGGCCCACGAGGTTGGGTGGTGCCTGGCACAACAGCATGCCAAGGCATGCCTCCTGGCCAAGACATGGCTGCCGCTGCTGCTGCTGCTGCCGACCCTGCCTTCTCCTACCTGTCTGAGTTCCCAGGGTATCCGCCTGGCATGGGGCATCCCTCCACGTGCCCATCGCAGTTGGCACCAGATGCCGCTCACGTGCACCTCCTCTCCGCCGCTGGCCCGGGCTCGTTCCCTGCAGGGCAGCCAGGCATGGCGGCAGATGCGCTGGGGGGACGCATGGGGTCCGCCAACCTTGGGAACTACGGGGGCATGGGACCCATGGGCGGCGGAGGCATGGGTATGGGCATGGGAATGGGGATGGGCATGGGGATGGGGATGGGCATGGGCATGGGGGCAGGTTCCGGCGGTGTCCCCCCCACTGGTTTCCCCAGCAGAAGCAGCAGCACGGGCGGGGGCGGGGGCGGGGGCGGGGGCTACACGAGCAGCGGCGATCCGGACTCGGACCTGGCGGCGGCGGAGGCCGCCATAGAGGAGCTGCAGCGCGACTGCACGCACTATCAGCACGCGGTGCGCAACCTGATGCGCGAGGTGGAGGTGCTGCGCGCGCAGCTGGCGGAGACCATGACGCAGGACCGCGCGGTCGAGGTCGCCATGGAGGCGCTCAGGGAGGAGCGAGATAAGCTCGTGGCCGAGGTGAAGCTGCTCAGGCAGCTCGTGGTTGCGGGAGGCGCCGGGGAAAACGGATGCCTGGGCATGCGCCCGCTGGAGGGCGCAGCGGGAGGCGGGGGAGGGGGGGGAGGAGGGGGGTTTGGGGGAGAGAGGTTCGCAGGAGGGGGAGGAGGGTTAGGGGGGTTGAGTGGGCCGGGGGTGCCGGGAGCGGTGGCGGCGGCAGCAGCCGGGGTGGTGGGCGTGGAGGGGAGGGAGGCGCTCGCGTGCGTGCTGAGCGACCTGGCGTACCACAAGGGGCTGACGGAGAGCCTGGAGGCGCAGGTGGAGGAGCTGTCCGCCGCCAACGAGGACCTGCTGCGCGCGCTGCAGCAGGCGGAGGGGGACGTGGGGAAGTATAGAAGAGATGCGGAGGAGCTGTTTGAGGTGAGCGAGAGGCGGGATAGGGAGCTGAAGCGGCTGCAGCGACAGGTGGAGCAGGGGAGGGGGGAGGGTGCCGGGGGTGGGGGTGAGGGTGAGGGTGAGAGAAGCGGTGAGGGGACTGGTGATGGAGGCCGTGAAGGGGGTCTGATAGCTGGAGTAGGAGGAGCAGCAGGGGCGGCAGCAGATGGGGAGGTGAGGGAGCTTCAGGTGAAACTAGCAGAGCTGGAGAGGGAGGCGCAGGAGCTGACAGCAGAGAGCCTGGAGCTGGCGGCCACGCTGACCCAGTCACAGCGAGCGGGCGAGGCCAAGGACGCGCGGGTGAAGCTGCTGGAAGCCCAGCTGGCGGCGCTCAAAGGGGAGATGGCAGGCACTGATGCTGCTGAGGTGATTGCTGCTGCAGAGGCTACTGCTGCTGCTGCTGCCGCCGCTGCTGCTGAAGCGGAGGCTGCTGCTTCTGGTGTTGCGAGGACCAGGAGGGACGGAGGGAAGGACGGCGGAGGGGGGGAGGAGGAGGAGGAGAAGGAGGGGGGGGTGTGGGAGGGAGGAGGAGGGAGGGAGAGGATTGAGGAGCTGGAGAGGGAGGTGGAGAGGCTGATGCGGGAGCTGGAGGCAGCAGAGGAGGAGGGGAGGAGGGTGAGGGGGAGTTTGAGGAGAGCGGAGGAGGCGATAGCAGAGGCGGCGCGGGTGGGGATACTGGGCGGGGACGTGCAGGCGCGAGAGGCGAGGGTGCGGGAGCTGGAGGAGGAGGCGGAGGAGCTCAGGCGAGCGGCAGCCATGGCGGCAGCAGCAGCAGCCGCAGCGGCTGCTGCTGCAGAAGGGGCGGCTGTGTCAGCAGCGGTGGGAGGGAATGGGAGTGGCGGCGGCGGTGGTGGGAGGGAAGGAGCAGGGGGTGGTGGTCTGGGGAAGAGGCAGCAGGAGGAGGTGGATTTGCTGCTAGCTGGAGTGAGGAAGGAGTTGGAACAGCTTACAGTGGAAAAAGCAGAGGTAGAGAGGCAGCTAGCGATGAGTGTGAGACAAGTGAGCGTGTGGCAGAGGAGGTGTGAGGAGGGCGAGGAGCGGAGGAGCGAGGCAGAGGAGCGGCTGAGGGTGGCGGTGGGGGTGAGGGAGAGGAGCGAGGAGATGGCAGGGAAGCTGGCAGAGAAAGTGCGGGAGCTGGAGGACAAGCTTGCACAGGCGGAGGCGGCGAGAGGAGCAGCGGAAGCGGCGGCTGCTGCGGCGTCCGTGGCTGCGGCTGTGGCTGCTGAGGAGGCAGCGGCAGCAGAGGAGAAGAGAGCAGAAGCCGTGTCAGCCGCTGCAGCCTCTGCCACAGCCGCTGCTGCTGCCACTGCTGCTGCATCTAGCTTGCCGTCGCCACGAGGGGGGAGAACCGCCGCCGGACGGGGACGGGGAGGAGGCGGCGGAGGCGGCGGTGGTGGCGGAGGGAGAGGCATGGGTGGTGCTGGAGGTCATGGCAGCACTGCAGCTGCTCATGGTACCGGCAGGAGGGCGGCGGATTTCCGAGTGGAGGAGCTGGAGATGCAGCTGGCGTCGCTGCGGGAGCTGCTGCAGGAGGCGACGAGCCTCAAGGTGAAGGCGGCGCGAGAGGCCGCCACGCGCGCGAAAGAAGTGGAGCAGCTCACCACTGAGGTGGTCGTCCTGCGGCAGAGAGCAGAGCGCGCCGAGCGGGAGCTGAAGGGCCTGGAGGAGGAGAAGGCTGGGCGGGAGGCAAAGATCTCGGAGCTGGGGAGGGAGGTGATGGAGGCGAGGCTGAGGGTGAAGGCGGCGGATGAGGAGGTGGGGCGGGCGAGGGTGGAGCTGGAGGTAGCGGAAGAGAGGGCGAAGGAGTATGAGAAGGAGGCGAAGGAGGAGAGGGAGGCGACGGAGGCGGTGGTGGGGAGAGTGGCGCATTTGGAGGTGGTGATGGGGAGGATGGAGGAGGAGAGGGGGAAGGCTGTTGTGGAGATGGTGGAAGCGGTGGGTGCCAGGGAGGAGATGGAGGGGAGAGTGAGGCAGATGGATGGGCGAGTGAGGGAGATGGAAGAGAGGGTGCGGAGTAAGGAAGAGGAGGTGAGGGAGATGAAGGAGAGAGTGAGGGAGATGGAGGAAGGAGTGCAGGCGAAGGAAGTGGAGGTGAGGGAGTTGGAGGCGAGGGTGAGGGAGATGAGGGAGGAGGGAGAGGAGAGGGAGCGGAGGGTACTGGAGCTGCAAGAGGAGGTGGGGAGGAAGGAGAGGGCGATCGAGGAAACGGAGAGGAGAGTGCGGGAGGCGGCAGAGAGAGCAACAATAGCAGAGGAGCAGGCAGAGGAGCGAGCAGTAGCGCTGGAGGTGCTGGTGAAGGAGAAGGAGCAGAGAGCGCAGGAGACGGAGGAGAAAATGGCAGTCCTAGAATCAGAGTTGGAGGAGGTGAGGGAGGAGGCGGACAGGGAGATAGGGGAGCTCAAAGAGATGGAAGGGCGGCTGTTTGAGCGCCTGGAGCTGCTGCTGTCGGAGAAAGAGGAGACCCTGGCACGGGCGATGAAAGCAGAGGACATGCTGCGGAACGAGAGAGCAGAGAAGGAGGCGGCGGTGGTGCGGCTGCAAGAGGATCTGCTGATGCTCAAGGAGCAGCTGGAGGTGGTGGCGCCTGCAGCGCTGCAGCAGCAGGAGCAGGACGAGCAGCAGAAGCTGGACGAGCAGCAGCGGCTGAGAGACCTCCAGGAGCGGCTGCGACAGGCGGAGATCAAAGCGCGCCACGCGGAGTCTGGCTGGGCGGCAGAGGCCAAGGAGCTGGGGGGGAAGATCGCAGCGCTGCAGGCGGAGCGGAACGCGTGGCGGGCCAAGGAGATTGGGCTGCTGGCAGAGCTGGAGGTGGCGAAGCAGGAGTCGGGTGCGGCGGTGCAGCGCGAGCAGGCGCTGGTGCAGGAGGTGCGGCGGGTGAGTGGGGAGAAGGCGGGCGTGGAGGAGCGCATGCGGCAGCTGCAGGGCGTCATCGAGGGGCTCGAGCGCGCCAAGGTGGCGCTCGAAGCGGAGCGGGCTGCCGCGCAGGCGCAGGCGGCGGTGCTGGGGGGAAAGGTGAAGGAGTGCGAGGGGCTGAAAGTCGAGCTTGCGCAGGTGAAGGCGGAGAAGATGGGGGTCGAGGAGAGGAGGTTGGCGTTGGTGGCTAAGCTGGGGCGGATAGAGGAGGGGATGGAGCAGGTGGAGGAGCTGAGGGTGAGGAACGCGGTGCTCAAGGGCGAGGTGGAGGTGATGAGCTCGAGAGTGGGGGACATGGAGATGCTGCGGGCGGAGAAGGAGAGCCTGGAGCGCCAGGTGCGGGAGCTGCAGGCGCTCATGTCGAGGAGACAGGCGGCCAGGGAAGTGGCAGGGGGGGGTGGGGGGGAGAGGGCGGTGGCTGTGGGTGGTGGTGGTAGCAGTGGGGGGGAGGAGCCGACGATGGTTGACGATGATAAGGCTAGTGGAGTTGGCACGTGTGCTAGTGGCACCAGCAGTAGCAAAGCGGATGCTGATGAGAAGCAGAGTGTGGTGGAGGGAGAGAAGGGGCAGGATACCAGTGAGGATAACAGTGAGGGAGAGAAGGTGCAGGTGGATAACAGTGAGGGCAAGGCGGGGGGGGGAGTTGAAGGGCAGCCTCGTGCGAGCAGCAAAGACAGGGGTGCGGTTTCTGGGACAGGAGAAAGTGGGGAGAGGAGTGCGAGGAGTGAGGAGGAGAAGGGGGGGGGGGGCAGTCAGGTTGCTGCAGAGGAATTGAAGTGCCGTGAGGAGGAGGAGGAGGGTCAAGGAGGTGTGACGAGTGGTGGTGATGTGGATGGGAAGACGCAGCCAGCAGGGGACGATGAGGCAGCGGAATTGGAAGGGCCGGTCGATACAGTAGCAGCTGTTGCCAAATTATCTGATGAAGACTTGGGTCAACAGCAGCAAGGGCAACAGCAGGAGGAACAGCAGCAGGAGCAGAAACAAGAGCAGCAAGTACAGGAGGGAGCCATTCCCGATGTGGTGGAAAAGGAAGATGAGAAGGCAGAGACCGCGCAGGAAGGGAGAGAGGAGCAAGCAACACAGGACATGGAGCAGTCAGAAGATGCAGGCGTGACAGGGCAGCAGCAGCAGGAGGGCGAGGGGGCATCTCCACCTAAGGCAATCTTAGAGGAAAACCCATGTGATGCTGTGGTGAACGGACCAGATACTACTGGTGCTGCACCTGATGGTGAATCGGTTGTGAGTCAGGGCAGTCGCAGCAAGGCCACCGCCGGTGCTGGTGGTGATGGTGGTGCGGTGGTGGCACAGGGCAAGGTGATGGTGGGCGGGGTGGCTGTGGACACGAGAGCAGCGGAGATGCGGAAGCGGATTGCAGAGCTGGAAGGGGAGCTGCACAAGGAGAGACAGCGAGCAGCAGCGGCTGGCGTGAGCAGCAGCGGTGGCGGCGGCGGCGGCAGCAGCAGCAGTGATGCTATTGATTCCACGGGCGGAGTGGGAGCAGCTGCAAGTGGGCAGCAGCAACCACAAACCCCTGTTGTGGATGAGGAGGTAGCAAAGAGCTCAAGTCCTAAATCCGAAAGCAAGGCCTCAACAGCAGCTGCAGCAGCATCCGCACCTGCAGTGAAAGGTGGACTTAGCAGCAGCAGGACCTCCAGCACAGCTTCAATCAGCAGCACCAGCAGCAGTGCTGGGGTTGCCACACGGCGAAAGGTGAGGGCTGCTGCTGCTCCTCTTCTCTTCTGCTGGGATTCCCTCACTTGCGCGCGAATTCCGCTGGGATTCCCTCCCTTGCATGCGAATTCCGCTGGGATTCCCTCACTTGCACGCGAATTCCGCAGGATCCCTCACTCGCACGATCCATACAATGTCATTTCCCCCTTGGACGTGCAGGTTGTGAGGAACGCATCGGACTCCCATGGCCCAGGCAGGAAGGTGGTGATTCGGAGGGTGGTCTCAACCAGTGACGCCTCGTCCGGTGTTGCACAGTAAGTGTTGGGTTTTAATGTTGCAATCATTCCCCCAAACAGTTCCCTCTGCATCCCCTCAATCTTTCCTCTGTTTTTCATGTTGTGGGTTATGCAATTTGCCCCTACTCCCAATTGCTTTTGGATGTCAGGTCTGGCTCAGCACCGTCAGACAGTGCAGCAGAGCAGCCCACAACCACCCCCACATCAACGGGAAAGGTAGTGAGGGTGGTGCGGAGTCGCATTGGCGAAGGATCGTCTAATAAACTGCGCCAAAATTCGTCTGGTGCCTCTCGGAAATAGGATCGAACAATGTTGCTGGGTGAAAAGCTAGAGCGGTCCTAAATATCATGCATCAGACGATACTGTATGTATACTGTATGATTGCAATGATGGAACTCAGGACGAGTTTTGAGAATATTCCAACAAATGTTCATGAATACATGACATATAGGAAGGTTATCGTGGAGCTAGATAATGGTACATACAAATGTACTGTTTGTAGTTCCTTTGTGCATGATAAACCTACATGGAAATCCAGATGTTCTGGCTACCTGAAAGCAGTATAGAACTACACTGAAACGCGTTCTGACATGTGCTCGACTCGCCGCACTAGCCGGGAGGCGTACTGAGCACGGACAACAGAAATTATACAAGACTGGGGGTTGATTGAGATCCACTGTACGGGTTCTTCGTGACGTAAGGGGCTGTTCAAAGTGCCCAGCGACATCGGACGCCATCCATCGACATCCGGGATGTCGAGGCACCGATCTAGAAACTTTCTGTAACCTTCGAAATGTTTACTAGATCGTACTGAAACTATCTCGTATGTCGACATCCCACTTTGGACACTCTCTAAGAGGGGGTCAGAAAGTTTTCGGCAAAGATCCATTGCGTGGGGTGGGCCTGACAGCATGCCTGCCTCCCGGGCAAATCTGTGAACGTGCTTCACATCGATTTGTTCACGCGGTGTTCCGAGGCTAGAGCGAGCCAACCAGGAGCCACTCTGATGTACTTGGTTCGTACCGCCTTGTGACTCCGACTGCGACACGTGGTCAGCTCACCCGCCTTAGGCCTGCCTACGCGGGACGTACAAGCAACAAGAAAGGAAGCCGTCTCGTCTCACCCGCCCTAGGCCTGCCTACGGGGGAGCAAAACGGGTCGCATACATGCAGTCGCACAGTTTCGTCCTTCGTCGCCTGCCCTCGGCTCCAAACCGTTGCCCTATCAATAGTCATCTAGAGAACCTCACCAGTTCCCTAGCCTCGACCAAATCTGCTGCTGGGAGTCGCGAAGCGACATGTGGCTTCGCGCCAACCAACGCCTAACTGGTAAATTCAGGGGCCCTCCGAGTCTCAACTAAGCGCCCAAACCATGAGCCCAGCCTCGTGACTCGTCGCACTGCCACAGAACCGAACGGAATCCCTCAAATGCGCAGCTGTCGCAGAGTCGCCCGCCCTGGAAATGTCGTTCGTCAGACAAATCTCGACCGTCAGTTAACTCTGCTCCTGACTCATCGGAGAACCCACGAACCTCCACCTCGCATCGCGCACGCTTGACTTGTCAGTCGCTCCACAATCGTGCCGGATAACCATCACATCAGCTCCACCCCATCTATCCTCCAGGCCACACCGATTGTCTTTAGTCCCACCTGTTAGTTCCAGTCCCCACATATCCAAGAAATCCCCACCAGCAGTCTTCAACCTTGGTAGTTTCTCCCCTTCGGTCTGTCCAAGAAATCGTTGCTGCCCTGTGGCTGGCCGCACGGCACGTGCTACAGTTAGGATCAAGTCATGGCGGACAGTAAGCCGGCTCGGGGTACCACCTCCGGCGCCGTGAACTTAGCTCCGGCGTCCGAGAGCGATAGCAAGCAGCCTGTCACGTCCAGACTCGGGCACCTGAAGCTCGGGTACCACTACTGCGTGACGCACGGCGGCACGGCTCTGCTGATCCCGCTGCTCGCGTTCCTGGCAGTGCAGGCGAAGCGGCACGTGACGCCGGACGACATCATTCGCAACTCGCAGCATCTCGTGGAGTCGCATCTGGTGGAGGTAGTTGTGGCCGCATTCCTCCTGCTTATCGCCGGCATTGTCTACTTCCTCACGCGCCCCACGCCGGTCTACCTCGTCGACTACTCCTGCTACCGGCCGCCCGACGCCTTCACCGTCACCATCCGCAACGCGCTCTCCATCGCGCGCGCGTGCGGCTTCCTCGACGAGACCGCGCTCGCGTTCCAAACCAAGGTGTTCGACCGATCCGGGCTCGGCGACCGAACCTGCCTGCCGGCATGCCTCCTCACCACCCCGCCGACCCCGAGCATGGCGGAGGCTCGGAAGGAATTCGAGATCGTGGTCTTCAACGTGCTGGAAGACCTGTTCGCGAAGACCAAGGTGAAACCGCGGGACGTGAGCGTGCTGGTGGTGAATTGCAGCCTCTTCTGCCCGACGCCGTCGCTCTCGTCCATGATCGTCAACAAGTTCCGCCTGCGCACTGACATCCAGTCGTTCAATCTCGGCGGCATGGGGTGCAGCGCGGGGATGATCTCCATCAAGCTCGCGCGCGACATGCTCCAGGTGAACAGGGGCACGTACGCCATCGTCGTCTCCAACGAGAACATCACGCAGAATCTGTACCTCGGGCAGCGAAAATCCATGATGGTGCCGAACTGCCTCTTCCGCATGGGCGGCGCCGCCATACTGCTGACGAACAAGAGCTCGGAGCGCTGGCGCGCCAAGTACCAGCTGCAGCACGTGGTGCGCACGCACCTGGGCGCGGACGACGCGGCGTACCGGTGCGTGTACCAGGAGGAGGACGACGGGGGGATCGTGGGCGTGTCGCTGTCGCGCGATCTCATGAACACGGCGAGCACGGCGCTCAAGACCAACATCACCACGCTCGGGCCGCGCGTGCTGCCGCTGTCGGAGCAGCTGCTGTTCGTCGCGAATCTCGTGGCGCGCAAGGTGCTTCGGATGAAGATCAAGCCGTATCTGCCGGATCTCAAGCTCGCGTTCGAGCACTTCTGCATCCACGCGGGCGGCCGCGCGGTGCTCGACGAGCTCGAGAAGGGCCTCGGGCTCACGCCGTACCTGGTCGAGGCGTCGCGCATGGCGCTCTACCGCTTCGGAAATACCTCGTCCTCGACTCTCTGGTACGAGCTGTCGTATCTCGAGGCGGCGGGCCGCATCCGGCGCGGCGACCGCGTGTGGCAGGTGGGGTTCGGGTCCGGGTTCAAGTGCCAGAGCGCGGTGTGGAAGGCGCTGCGGACGGTGGATCCGGCGAAGAACCAGGGGCCGTGGTGGGAGGAGGAGACGACGATCGCGGCGGCGAAGGCGCGCACGGCGTCGTCGTACGTGCCGCCGGAGGAGATGAAGGTGGAGAAGGTGGAGATGAGCCGCATTCACCCCAGCCAGATCGCCGCCGTGAACGCCCTAAAGGAAAAGCAGAAAGAGGCTGCCGCCGCTGCTGCTGCTGCTGCTGCCGCTGCTGAGGCTGCTGCTGCTGCTGCCGCTGCTGAGGCTGCTGCTGCTGCTGCTGCTGCCACTGCTGAGGCTGCAGCTGCTGAAACGGCTGCGCCTGCTGCTGATGCTTCGGCTGCTGCTGCTCCGGCTCCAGTTACGGCCTGAGTCGTTGCGGTGAGCAGGTCTGTCGATGGGACAGGTATGTAGGTCCCGGAATTTCCGATGGCTGATGAGAGGGACAGGCGCCATGCTTAAAAGTCGGACGCAGCTGAGGGGAGTCTCAAAGGGGGGCGCTGCTGGGTAATGGCCTGTCGTTGCCCTTCATCGTCACCCACCATCCCTCTGAGATACTCATTTTGTTATTCATTCCCCCTTGCCAGACTCTTAGCTCTCTGATCTGTTGTTAGTGCCCCCCGTGCCTGATGGTTGCTCTAACCTAGGCTGTCTGCGCTGCTAGAGACTACATACTGTTCCAGTTAGGTTTTTCAGAACTTCTAATTTGTCTTTGTTGCCACTGGTACCCAGATTGAAGTCAAGAATGAGGAAACATGGTTGGGGTCTGAAAGTTTTGCTGCATTTTACATGCATCGAACTGCAGAACATAAGATTCTGTCAAAGCAACACTCTAGTAGTTCACCACTCAACCTCCCTTCTCTCACAGCTTTACTCCTCTTTAGGCTAAGTGTCGCATGCGCCGGTATTGTGGGCCTAATGAGACAGGCAGCTGACAACCATGTCCATCATGTTTCACGCCAGCTTCATGCTGGAAGCCAGACTCGTCATGTATCATGAATCATGCCTCATAGGAGAAGGGCAGCCGCAGCTCGTCTATGCGGGCCTCACCAGTTGCAGCCTTACCCGGCTCGTATGCGCCCCCCATCGCTGTTGCCGTGTCTGGCCGCTCTGTGCTGGCCCCTGCTCCGCCCTCCCCAGCCGGGTATGGGTGGTACCACTCCCCGGGTTGCCGCAGAATGAAGCGCGCCTCTGCGTGGACAGGAAGGGGTGCGGTTTGGATGGGTCGGGAGAGGTGAAACGGAGGGGAGATTAGAGGATGGACGGGAAACAGGGAGAAAAAGAAGGGTGAGTGGAGCTGGGACAATGGAGTGGTAGAACGAGGGCTAAGGGAGTAGAGTAAGTACCGACATCATGATTGCTACTGGAGCGGCATGCATCCAGCAACTGTGTGCACATAAGGACAGAGACAACCTGAGAGAAAGAGCACCTGAGAGACATAGATCACCTGCAACAAAAACGCTGGCGTAGGCATCGTCGTCATAGATGAACTCAGGCGGGTCCGGATGCCCCACTCCCACTATGGTGCTGCCACTGCCCGCTCAGAGGGAGGGAAGAGGAGACATGATGTGGGGCACGGTTGGTGGGTGAGGTTGGTGGGTGAGGGGGGAGACAGAGGAGGAGCATGGAAATGGGAGAGGGGAGACAGGAGAGAGGAAATTGAGAAGAGAGGCAGCGGGGGTGGGGAGGGGGAATGAAGGGAGGGGACGTGGGGAGGAGGGAGGGAAAGGGGATTGAGATGGGATAAGGGAGAGGGAAGACGGGAGTTGAAGACAGTGTTTCGTAATGGTAACACATTAATGCATCACGTGGCAAGGCACCGCACGGCATAGCACGGCATGGCACGGCATGGCACAGCACGGCACGGCATGGCACGGCATGGCACGGCATGGCACGGCATGGCACGGCATGGCACGGCATGTAATGGCATGAGCAAGGCTGAAGCGTGTTTGTCACCCCCACCTGCCGGACATGAAGACAGCTGAGTAGCGGTTGCGACCAGCAGCTGCCACGCGCGTCTTGAACGACTTGAGCGACGGCAGCACCTCAAACGCAGGCGGCTCTACCAGGGGGCAGGGGAGATGGGAGGAGGCAGGAGGGGAGAGGAGGAGAGAGGAGGCGGAGAGCGAACGGGGGGTGGGTAGAAAGAATGGGTGGAGGGATGCAGATTATGCAGCCTGTACCAAAAACATATGCAGCACTCATGGTCTTGGGAAGATCATGGTCTTGGGAAGATCATGGTCTTGGGAAGATCATGGTCTTGCAGATTATTACCAGGTCGCAAGCACGTTTATGCAGCCTGTACCAAAAACATCTGCAGCACGTTTACGAGACCCTGCTTTTGGTTTCGGAGCCACATATGCTGGAAGCCGGCACCAGCACACCCATCTGCACGTAGCCATAAGTTGGACGCATGTGTGTGCGAGCACAGCGCACTGCGCATTGTGCAATGACCACTGAGCACTAACCACTGAGCAGTGAGCACTGACCGAGGTCGTTGACGCATGTGGCCTGGGTGATGCCATCCCTCCTCACCCTCTCCAGCAGCGCCTCAGGGTCCTCCTTGCTCGCCAGGTCCAGGCGGAACTTCTGCCACGGGTGGAAGAGGGGGGGGGGTTGGGGGAGAGGGCAAGGGCAGATGCAAGGGCAGGGGCAGGGGCAGGGGAAAAGGGCAAGGGGAATGCAGGTGGCAGGTGAGGAGGATGAGGGTAGGAGGATAGAGGGTGTGTGTGGGGCAGGAATGGGGTGGTATGGGATGCACAGGAACTGGCAGTGGGTAGCAGCAGCGGGGCAGTTCGATGGGGAGTCAGGATGAGGAAGTGGTGGGAGGTGATGGGGTTGATGGGAGGTGATGGGGTTGATGGGGGTGATGGGGTTGATGGGAGGTGATGGGGTTGATGGGAGGTGATGGGGTTGATGGGGGTGATGGGGTTGATGGGAGGTGATGGGGTTGATGGGAGGTGATGGGGTTGATGGGAGGTGATGGGGTTGATGGGAGGTGATGGGGTTGATGGGAGGTGATGGGGTTGATGGGGGTGATGGGGTTGATGGGAGGTGATGGGGTTGATGGGAGGTGATGGGGTTGATGGGGGTGATGGGGTTGATGGGGGTGATGGGGTTGATGGGAGGTGATGGGGGTGATGGGGGTGATGGGGTTGATGGGAGGTGATGGGGTTGATGGGAGGTGATGGGGTTGATGGGGGTGATGGGGTTGATGGGAGGTGATGGGGTTGATGGGAGGTGATGGGGTTGATGGGAGGTGATGGGGTTGATGGGAGGTGATGGGGTTGATGGGAGGTGATGGGGTTGATGGGGGTGATGGGGTTGATGGGAGGTGATGGGGTTGATGGGGGTGATGGGGTTGATGGGGGTGATGGGGTTGATGGGGGTGATGGGGTTGATGGGAGGTGATGGGGGTGATGGGGAATGATGTGGACGATGGTTACGGGATTAGTCAAGCACCATCATGTCATTAACCCCTGCCATGGCCTACTGTGTCACGTGGCATGAGCTTGAGTGGCCGTTTGCTGACACGCACCTGGCACACACCTGACAGGCACCTGGCACACTCCTGACAGGCACCTGGCACACTCCTGACAAGCACCTGGCACGCACCCTGTACACGTCAGCAGTGGAGCAGGCTTCAGGTGGCTTCATGAGCACGAGCGGCAGGTCGAGGGGCAGGATGGGAGTCACGTCCTCCACTATCTGCCACACGCGCCCACCAGCAATGTGGCATACACATGGGGTGACGTAGGCGAAAGAGAAAAGAAGGAAAAACGCAGGGGATGAGGAGAAGCAGGCAGCACGTGAGGTGGGAGGAAGAGAGGATTGAGGACGAAAAGAGTGAAGGGAAGTGCGAGCGAGGGCATGCTGGCCCACTCTTCTTCCTCCTCCCTTCTCCCACACTAGCTCTGACTGCCGTTCCTGTCCCCCTAACTTATCCCCCAAAACTTATATACCCTCCTCAACTCCCCGTATCCCCCCTTGCTTTCCCCCACCCACCTCCCCCCGGCCAGTGCAGTAGGCAGCGCCCTGCGAGAAGAAGAAGGAAATGTCGGACCCGATGTCTGCCGACCACTCCAGAAGCTCCGCCTCACTTGCCACGTCGCCGCACATCCTGTTCGCTGCCCAGAGCGCAGTCGCCGCGTTGCCACTGCCGCCGCCCAGCCCGGCTCCGGTCGGCACCTTCTTGTCCAGATGCACCTGGGGATGGGATGGCAGCAGAGATGGGGGGACGGAGGAAGGAAACATGGAGGGGAAAAAGGGATATGGTTGGGAGAAGGGATATGAGTGGGAGGGAGACATGGAAGACAGTGGCAACGCGGCGAGGAGGAGAAGGGGAGAGGTTGCTGGCAGGAACAAGGGCGGGAGAGGGAAGGGAAGGGGACAGCTTTTGAGTCGACTCAAATGGGAAAGGGACACAAATGAAGAGTCGATGAGAGAAGGGGGGGGGATGATGGGGAGCAGGGAACAACAAGAGGCGATGGGTCGAAGGATACGGAAAGGGGATGGAGGTGGGCTGATGGGAGAGCATGGGAGGTTGAGAAAGGGCAGAGCAGCGGCTCACTCACCCAGAAGTACTTTTGGATGCCTGTTTTGCGGCGGAAGAGGTCAAGCGCCTTGATGACCTGTGGTGTGGGAGGGAATGGGGTGGGTGGGGAGGGAGAAGGGCGGAAGTGAGGGAAGGATGGTATGACACGGAAGGAATGAGATTACTACGAGGGAGCACACAGATATGTGCACACAGAGCTGGAGGTGGGAGGCAGGGAGAGGAAGGAAGGAAGGGGTGGAGGAGTGGAAGGTGTAGGGGGGAGGCAAGGACAGAGAGTGTGTGCTTTGAAGCTGTTAAACGGCGATGGCTGATACGGCAGGTAAAGCAATGTCTGGAAAGGAAAATACTGGCGCGTGCGCCAGAACCCTAAACACACGGATGCGTTTGAACATGCATGCATGGAGCCAGTTTGGGCATGCAGGTATGCGTGGCACGAAGGGCATGCATGGCACGAAGGGCATGGAAGGCAAGCAGGGCATTCATGGCACGAAGGGAATGCATGGCGCGTGGCGGGCAGGGCAGCAGCAGCACGCACGAGGTTGGAGGAGTCGAGTGGCACGCCCGGCGCATTGGTGGTGAGGGCGTCCCGGCTGTTGGACGGCGAGAAGGAGAACTTGAGCGTATCGCCCAGACTGATGGCCTGCCGGGATTGCAGGGCGGGGGTTGGTGGAGGGCAGGGGTAGAGGGGGGAAAAATGGAGGACAGAGGAGGAGGGATGGGCTGGTGTAAGAGGGAAGGGTGTAAGTTGTTGTGCAGTTGAGATGGGACAACAGAAGGACATGAGGGTGAGGAGGAGGAGGCAGAGGAGGTGGAGGAGGAGGAGGAGGAGGAGGAGGAGGAGGAGGAGGAGGAGGAGGAGGAGGAGGAGGAGGAGGAGGAGGAGGAGGAGGAGGAGGAGGAGGAGGAGGAGGAGGAGGAGGAGGAGACGGAGGAGGAAGGGTATGCACGGAGGAGTTGGGGAAAAAAGGAAGGACGAAAGAGGTAGGATTTACACATAAGCAAGAGTAGAAAGCATCATCGTCGCATCATATAACTGTATCAGCCTGCTGCTGCCTGCATCAAGGCGCACGGTGACGGCCTACTCCAAGTGCTGCTGCACTGCATGGCAAGGCTAGCTGTAGCTGGTGGCTTGCTCGCACGCACCAGTTTTGAGGCGCCTCAAAACTAGGGCGCATGGTGACGGCCCACTACAAGTGCTGCTGCACTGCATGGCGAGGCTAGCTGGTGGCTTGCTCGCACGCACCAGGGCAAGAGGATCCGTCCGTCCGTCCGTCCGTCCGTCCGTCCGTCCAACTTACATGGAAGAGCGAGGCGAGCTCGTGGTAGCCGTCGGGGCGCTTGCGAGTGATGCGCAGAAACACATTCACCTGGGGGGAAGGGTGGGGGGGGGGATTCGCATGCCGTGGTGGCGAGTTGTGACGGGCGGGGAGTGGAGAGAGCGAAAGGGAGGGGAGGGGGGATTGCGGGGTGAGGGAATGGGGTTGGGGGTTGGGGGCAGGGACTGGAGTGCGGGAGTGGGGGGGTTGGGCGTTGAGGGATTGGGGGATTGGGGTATTGGGGGATTGAGGGATTGAGGGATTGGGGTATTGGGGGATTGAGGGATTGGGGTATTGGGGGATTGGGGGCTAATGCTGTGATGGGCAACTCGGCTGGCAGAGCAGCACGTGGCTGCGCATGTGCTCACATGCGCAGCCATGGCGTGACACCGCCTGATCCCCACAACTGTTGCATGTCCACAGTTACCCCAGTTCCCCCAGCACCCCCTTGTCCCCCCAGCACCCCCCTGTCCCCCCAGTCCCCCAGTGCCACCAAGTCCCGCCAGTCTCAGCAGCCCTGGCTAGCGAGCCTGGGAGCCGCGCGGGGGTCACCTTGGAGGGCGAGAAGAGCGTGAGCGCGCCGGGACCGCGCTTCTCCCGCGTGGGGTCCGCCGCCTGCGCGTACTCCTCCATGCGCCGCTGCGGGCTGTACGACACCTGCCGCTCGTCGCCGCCGCCCCCGCCGCCGCCATCCGCGTCACGTGCGTCGTTGAGCCGCCAGCGCCGTTACCCGCACCCGCCCCCGCGGGGCATTGGGGAAGTTAGAGCACACGGAGGGGGAATGGGAGCGGGGGGAGGGTGGAAGGCGGGGGGAAGGGGGGTGGGGAGGGGAGCGGGGGGGAGGGGATGGGGGAATGTCGTGAGGGTTTGCAGTGGAGAGTCAGTGGGGGATGCGCGGGAGAGAGGGACTTTTGAGTCGACTCAAAAAGCTGACTTCTGACTTTTGAGTCGACTCAAAAGTCACCTACGGGAGAGAGGTACCAGCCGCATTTTGCGGCAAGATAAAGAGCAGTGTCGGATGAAGAGGTTTCTGACCCTGGCTACTCACCTGACAATAACGCGGATGAAGGACTGCGTGCTTTTATCACGCGTCCTTTTCTTTACAACCACACCGCATTACCCTGCAGAACCGCATTACATCGCAACGCACCTCGACCTGCTTCTTCCCGCCATCCGATTCACCGCCAGCGGCTTGCGCACGGACGGCCACCAGCCGCCGCTTGACGGCTAGCCGCACGACTGGCGACTGCTTCACGGTAGACTGAAACTTGGCAGTCAGCAAAGACGGCTTTAAACGAATCTGTTGTGTGGCGGGGCAACCCGCAGCGCTGAGTGCCTGCATTATGTTCGACGCGCTGTGAATGCGTGTTTCGTGAATGAGCGCGATTGGCGGGGAGACCAGGAGAGGGAGGAGGAGAGTGCTGAGGGAACACGGGGAAAAAGCTGGGCGCGTTGTTGTGGGAGATGCCGAAAGCATGATCCATTGGGATTGGTTCGGATAAGGGAATACGCGCTGTAAAATGAAGTTCGTTTCCGATAATCAAGTGGTGAAGGAGTCTACGAGTCGACTGTGACTCTGAAGACCTCATTATTCATACCACTCGTGCCTAGGAAACGTTACAATTAAATGGCACAAATTTTTGCTGGAGCACAATTGCTAAGTAAACGAATTGCATTATTCGTTCCCTACCTACAGAATGACCCCAGTCTAGAGAGGGACCCCCCAAGCTACTCATGAAAAGTGAAGGTTTGTTGGAACAACAGGTAACGGCACGGCGCAAGGCACGGCTACTCCTTGGCTCCTTTTACCCTGGGTAGGGAAGAGGTGGGGCGGGGGGGGTTCACACACACAAGGGTCATACGACGGACAAGAAGGATTTGGTCGAAATCCTAGTAGCGCAGGATGAAGTCCGGTAGTCCGGTTGGACTTGGATCCACAACAGAAGCCTGCTTATGTGTGCATGGGCGCATGTGTGCATGGGGGCATGTGTGCATGGGCGCATGTGTGCATGGGGGCAAGTGTACATGTGTGCATGTGCACATGTGTTCATGTGCGCAAGTGTGCATGTGCACATGTGTGCATGGGCGCATGTGTGCATGGGCGCATGTGTGCATGGGCGCATGTGTGCATGGGCGCATGTATGCATGGGCCAATGTGTGCATGGGCGCATGTGTGCATGGGGGCATGTGTGCATGTGCGCATGTGTGCGTGTGCGCATGTGTGCATGGGCGCATGTGTGCATGGGCGCATGTGTGCATGGGCGCATGTGTGCATGGGCGCATGTGTGCATGTGTGCATGGGCGCATGTGTGCATGTGTGCATGGGCGCATGTGTGCATGGGCGCATGTGTGCATGAGGGCATGTGTGCATGGGCGCAGGTGTGCATGGGGGCAGGTGTGCATGGGGGCATGTGTGCATGTGTGCACGTGTGCATGTGTGCATGTGCGCATGTGTGCCTGTGTGCATGTGCGCATGTGTGCCTGTGTGCATGTGTGCCTGTATGCATGTGCGCATGCGTGCAGGGTGGTAGGGACAGGTAAGAGGAGATATGAGTGCATGCGATGCTGCGGAGCCATACCATTAGGTACCTACCTGGTGACATAAGTGAGGTCTGACGTCTGCACTATGATCTCGTCTCCTGCCACCACAAAGGACGGCACCTGCTCATATGCACACAGAGCAGGCAGACAGTTTTGAGGCGCCTCAACATCCGCGTGATAGGAGTCTAGTTTTGAGGTGCCTCAACATCCGCGTGATAGGAGTCTAGTTTTGAGGCGCCTCAACATCCGCGTGATAGGAGTCTAGCTTTGAGGCGCCTCAACATCCGCGTGATAGGAGTCTAGTTTTGAGGCGCCTCAACATCCGCGTGATAGGAGTCTAGTTTTGAGGCGCCTCAAAACTACACCACAAATGACGGCACCTGCTCACATGCACACAGAGCAGGCGGACAGGCCAGGCAGGCAGGAGAAAAGCGGGTGGGCTGGGGACGAGGACGAAGATCGGGGAAACTGGCACTGCACAATGACTGTGTGGTTGAACCCCCTTGTCACAAGGAAAGGCATCTGGTGCTGGCAGTGATCGGCAGTGATAGGCAGTGATATCGGCAGTGATAGGCAGTGACAGGCAGTGATTGTCAACGGTGGCCAACCACGGTCAGTGCTGGGAAGGGTGCACTCCAAGTGAAGGGAGTAGATGTGCCCAGCCAGTACAGCTATGCTGCTCTCACCTGAACTGTGAGCCCGGATCTCAACTTGACCTTCTTGTATCTGGCCCACTCCCACATGCGCCAAACATGCCACACATGCCACACACACCAACCACCCCAACCACGCCAACCACACAAGGACACAAGCACACAGAGATCTCTCCAAAGGTCCAACTACCCAAAAAAAGACAGATAGGCTGACGAGCGGGTTGGTGGAATCCACGTGGATAGACTGGCACAAAGAGCGAGAGAAAGGGCAAGAGAGAGAGAGCAAGAGAGAGGCGTAATCTGGGCGGAGGGGGGGCAGTAGATGGAGGGGAGCAATCTGGCAGGAAGGGAGGATGTGTCGTACGAGGGAGCGGCCGTCTGGCCCTTGAAGTAGGGCTCGGCCTCATCCACAAAGTCAGACACTCGGGCCGGCAGCGATGCAGAGAGGGGCTTGCCGTTGAAGAGATGCACCACCACCTCCATGCCATCTGGGGGGGTGCAGGGGGCACAAGGCAAATGCAGCTCAAGGGAATCAAACAGACGCACCACCACCTCCATGCCGTCTGTGCAGGGGAGGGCGTGCAGGAAGGGTGGTCCAGTTCCTTTGATACAAGGCGAAAGGGTTGCTTGCGCTCAACAAGTACATGTTGGGATGGGTGGATGAGGAGGAGATGACTAGCGAAACAAACACACTAGGTGGGGCAACGCTTGGGTGGGGCAACGCTTGTGTGACAGACAGGGAAGACAGGGAAAATAGGGAGGCAAAATGGGAATCTCCCACTGGGGCCTGCTTGCCTTGGAGCAATGGAGCAGCGTCTCCAAACATGGCGAGGGGCAGTGAGATCTGCTCAAACGTCTGCTTCCTGAGAAGACACCGGGGGGATGGGGGGGTGGGGTTGGGGGAGAGGGGGAGAGGGGGAGAGGGGCAAACGGAAGGGGATGAATGCTGTGAAGGAAGCAGGTGTGTGGAATGAATAACGGCAGCATCAAGGCCCCATTCCAACGAAAGAAGGTGGGTGAGTGACGATCTCATAAGAAGCGCGACTCTTTCGAAAGGAAGTGAGCTTCCTACTTCTAACATACAAGCCCTCCTCTTCCCCCCACCTCCCCTTTGACCACTCCAAGACATGGCCATCCGCTTACTCCATAAGAAAGGCGTCCTCGCCCTCCACGTACAGGAAGACAAACGGCTTGTCGTCCGAGAACACCACTGCGAGAACAGCAGCAAGGGCAAGGGGGAGGAAAGGAGAGAGACATGGGGAAAGGGGGAGGGGGGGAGGGGTTGGAGGGAAGAAAGGTGGAAAGGGAACGGGCGACCATGTGCTTGTTGCGGTGCTAGAGCAGGGTGGGACGGGTGGCGTCGAGCAATGGATGAATGGCGGGCGATGGAGTGGACTGTGGAGCCCGTGTGTAATGAGTCGATTTTTGAGTTGACTCAAAAATCGACTCATTACACGTGGAGCACACACTGTATCTGCACGATCAGTTCCGGGCGAACTAGAATGTGGGGGAGAAGGGGGAGAAGAGGGAATGGGGGGGGCGGAACGGACAGTCGATGTGTTCGGAGGTGCGCAGCTTCTCGTTGCTCTTGAGGCCCGTTTGCACGTCCCGCAGCTCCACCTGCACCAGAGCGCGTGGGGTGGGGTGGTGACAGGCATGGGGGAGAGCAACGGGGGGACACATGAGCGGATCACATGGGCGGGACACATGAGCGGATCACATGGGCGGGACACATGAGCGGATCACATGGGCGGGACACATGAGCGGATCACATGGGCGGGACACATGAGCGGATCACATGGGCGGGACACATGAGCGGATCACATGGGCGGGACACATGAGCGGATCACATGGGCGGGACACATGAGCGGATCACATGGGCGGGACACATGAGCGGATCACATGGGCGGGACACATGAGCGGATCACATGGGCGGGACACATGAGCGGATCACATGGGCGGGACACATGAGCGGATCACATGGGCGGGACACATGAGCGGATCACATGGGCGGGACACATGAGCGGATCACATGGGCGGGACACATGGATGGTGGGCGTACCTGGATGGTGGCACCTCCGCGGCCTTGCTGTGTGTGCTGGGTCTTCACCACCTAGACAAGGGAAGAAGAGGAGTAAGATGCAACCAAGTGGTGGAGACGACGGCTCGTGGTGCGTGCGAGGTGATAGCAGAATATATGAGAGCGGTCCACTGATGGAAGGCAGGGGCGATGCAACAAGGCGAGAAAAGACAGACGGCCAGCAGCAGCAGCAGCAGCAGCAGCAGCAGCAGCAGCAAGACGCTCACCTGTAAGTATCTGCCTGTGTGAGAGGATCCATGCAGCCCGTGAAGAGGCATGGCGTGGCATGGCACAGCAAGGCAGCCCGTGAAGAGTGGCGGGTGCACGTGGTTAGGGCAACACATGGAATCGGGGGAGGGGACAGACGAGGAGGACAAGGGGCAAGTGAGATGGGAGTGCGTGGCAGATGCGAAACGCGGGATGCTTTGGAGAAAAGGTGACGGCTCGAAAGGTGGGACGAATTGAGGGATGGGAAGGTATGGGAGCGAGACGGCGTGGGAGATGCAAAAGTCAGCAGGGGGAAAACGTTAGGTGGAAGCCGGAGAGAAAGATGTGATTGCTGTTGTGCCATGCAGTGTCTTGTGTCCCACCTTTTCGCTCAATGACGCTGCCCACTTTCACCTGCGACACATGCACATGCACATGCACACACGGTCAAGCAGACATGAGTATGCAAGCACATTCGCAAACAAACGCGCACACATGCCCTCGTGCTCACATGGCCGCATGCACAAATGTCCTAGTTGTGCAGAAAGCATGGGCGCCTACTGCACAATCAGTGGCGATGGCAGCTATAGCACAAGCTGGTCCTATTGCAGCTCATCTCTTTCCGTTCTCGTCCCCACAAGCGCCATTCACCCATCCCCATCCCCAACCCGCCTTCCATCCGCATTCTTCGCCATTCCTCCACCCTACTGCCCCATTCTGCGCCACAACCAAACCATCCCCAACCCGCTCTTTTTTCCGACCCCCAGATTCTCCCCCCTCCCCTCCCCGTCTCCCTCCCCCCACCTCTGATCCCGTCACCCGCGCGTAGCGCACGCTTTGCGCCAGTCCGCCGCGGCTCAGCGGGCCCGCCGCCAGCTGCTGCCACCGCAGCCCGCCTTCCGCCACCGCCGATCGCGCCGCAACTGCCGCTGCGTGACCGCTGGTAAGCCGCTGCACCGTGAATGATCCTTCTGGCCTGATCAAAACCGTCGGATCTGTACCGAACGCCGCTGTTTCAGGAGATGTAACTGTGACTGGAGACGCGGCTCCGGATGCAGATGACGTGGCATGGAGGATGTGATTTGTGCTAGTCTGATTGGAGGAGGTCTGTGCGGGAACTGACAAGAGAGTCGCAACGCTGTGCGACACAGCGGCGACTGATTCACGGCACCCGCCTTTACTGCTGCGCTGCCGAGCCACTGCGCGCGCGAAGGTGAGCATGGCGGCTGTGATTGCAGCGGTGACAGCGGCTGTGACTACGGCGGAAATTGCGGCGGTCGTTTGGTGGTGGAGGGCCTACTGTTGTGGGTGGTGCAAGAGGAGGCTTTAGTCACAGAGTGACTCGCTATAGTCATCAAATATTTTCAGCATTTGTAGGCGAACACAACACATTACAGAACACAATAATTGGAACGAGCACTGTTACGAGATGGTTACCAGTTTCAAACCATCTCCTCTGCTCCCCAAAGTTTGGGTGGATCTGTGACACAGAGATCTCCCCTGCACCTGAACTGACAACCACCTCCGCATCCCACGGCGACACCTTCCTCCTACTGATCTGACATCTGCTAATGCTTGCGGACAAATCCGTGGCTCCGCATTATTCCTCGGTTCGCCACCCTTTGCCCTCCTGCTCAGACAAACCTCTGGCAGCTGCATTCGTTCGCTGATGTGATGTGATCCGTTTCGCTAGTTTCGCTAGTTTCGCTACGTGTTTCGCGCATCTGGCGCTGCCCAAATTGGAGTGATCCCCTTAGGAGGAATCCGCACCGCAATGGCGGATGAGATTTCAGCCAACGGTTTCGCGCAAGACCGCGCGGAGCCGTCTCTGGAAGACGACGGATCGGCATCTCTGCTGTCGCCGACGTCAGGAGCGGCTCGTCCCACGAACCTGGCCTCCTTATTCGGCGACGATAAAGACCCGCAGGTAGGAAACGCTAGGAGCAACAAGCAGACGACTTCGTCGCCGTCCTAGAAATCGGAATATAGGCTGGTGTACGAAAAAGGGATGGTGTATAATGAGGAGGAGTGGCGGTTGACGGCATACGTTCAAGGGGCCATGCTTGTGAGAGTGGACGGACGGAGGCAATGTCAATGTCCCGATTATTGGGAGATTTCCAAGCAAATGGGGCACATACGCTAGCGTTTCGCTGAGCGTGGCTCGCCGGGAGCACTGCCTGCGGATGAAGAGACGGAGGATGGAATCTCCTGGAATCTCCTGGAATCTCCTAGAATCTTGTAGAATCTCTTGGAAGCCCTCTACCCACCGGCCGGCCAGGCTGACCCTGGGAGTGCGTTCAGGCGGAAGGCAGGAGCTCGGACCTGGAAAAGCCGGTCACTTGAACTCACCACCTCCATCACGCCTTCCTCATTCCCGCCACCGGGTCGAATTCATCCGCTACCAGTACACCTGTTTCTAAGGCGCCTCAAACATAGACTCCTCACACTTGGACCCACCACCTCCCTCACCCCTTGCTCATTCCCTCAACCCGGCCGAATTCCTCCGCTAGCAGTACACCGCCTCCACTAGTCCTTCACCTGTTATTCCGCCTCCCCGTGTTTCACCCCCTTTCCCCGTGTCTTCCCCTCGCTCCCCCCTCCCACCCGCGGCACTCCTGCGCCCACCTCTCCACGTCCCATTTCCGCATATCCCGCTCCTTCCTACCCCCGCGGCAGCCCATGTGGCTGGACAAGTCCGCGTTCCTGGACCCGTCGTTCGACCCCGACGCGTACATCGCGACAGTGCGGCGGATAGCGCCCCTGGAGTCAGTGCGCGCCGAGCTGCGGGAGCACCTGGCGGCGCTCAAGAGCGAGCTGGTGGAGCTCATCAACCGTGACTATAACGACTTCGTCAACCTCTCCACCAAGCTTGTGAGCTCCCTCTCACTGCTGCCTGCTTGTGAGCTCCCTCTCACTGCTGCCTGCTTGTGAGCTCCCTTTCACAGCTGCCTGCTTGTGAGCTCCCTTCCGCTGCTGCCTGCCTTGCTTTCCACCTTGGTCTCCTCCGCCTCCGCGTCCACCTCTGCCTCCGCCTCCGCCGCCTGGCTTGCCTCCTCTTCTGCAGTCCCCTTCCCCTTGGACCCAGCTCTTCGTTTCCCCTTGTATCCAAATGCCTAAACCCACTCGTTTCCGTTTTCCCCTCTCTCCCACCCACTCCCTGTCCTCATCCCAATCTCTGTCCCTCCCTCCTGCTCCCCCTGCACCTCCTCCTCGTCTGTCTCCCCCCGCACTCTTCCCCTCCCTCTCCCCCCCCAGGTGGACGTCGACGGGGCAGTGCTGCGCATGCGAGTGCCCCTCACGGAGCTGCGGGCGCAGCTGCTGGCGGTGCGCGGCAGCGTGGCAGTGGCACCAGCAGCACTAGAGGACGGCCTGCGGCGCAGGGCGGAGGCGGCCACAGCGCGGCAGATCCTGGAGCTGTTACTGGACACGTCCAACGTGCTCTCCAAGGTCGAGAAGCTCCTGCTCGAGCTGCACGCCATGCCCGACGCCCCCCCACCCTCCGCCTCCGCCTCCACCTCTGCCCAACCCTCCGCTTCCGCATCTCCAGCCAAGCGGCCCGCTTCGTCTGGATCCGCTTCTGCTTCTGCTTTGGCAGGGGCGGCGGTGGCGGGGAATGGGGTGGTGAAGGGTGGAGGGGGTGAGGGGAGTGCGGGGGAGGAGGGGGGGGATGCGGGGGCGGGGACAGGGGCGGGGACAGGGAGGGATGCGGAGCGGGAGCTGGAGGAGGCTCGGAGCCGGTTGCTGGAGCGGATTGCGAGTGAGATGAACCGACTCAACTTCTACGTAGCCAAGGGGAAGGTGGGCGAGAGAAGCAAGCATGGGCGAGGGCCAGGGACATGCATTGCACGCATGCAGGCACGCACACACGCACACACGCGCACAGGCGCACATGCACACACGCATGCACACATGCACACACGCATGCTCACATGCACACACGCAACTTGGTGGAAAAGGGCCTGTCAGCCTCACTGCTGCACTCACCATTCGTTCTTTCTATTTCCAGCACCATGTGGCACCTACTCCATCCAGCTTCCTCTGCAATAACCCCATCCTCCTCAAACCCTCTCCCCTCCCCCCTCCTCCACCCTCCTCCCCCTCTACAGGACCTGCCATTCGTGCGGTCAGTGGAGGGGCGCATCCGCCAGGCCAGCAGCACGCTCGCGTCGCACCTCCGGCGGTGCCTGGAGCGCGGACTGCACCAGCGGTGGCGCCGCGTGGTGTACCACTGCCTGCGCGCCTTCGCCTCGCTGGACGCCGCCGCCGACGCCGAGGAGCTCTTCCGCCGTGCCGTCATCGCCCCCCTCGTCGCACAGGCGCTGGCAGCAGGAGCAGGGGGAAAAGGGGGAGCAGCAGCAGCAGCAGCAGCGGCGGGGCAGTATCAGGAGAACACGCCATTGTCGCCGAAATCCCCCTCGTCACCCACCTCCTCCTCCTCCTCCTCCTCTTCCTCCGCTGCCACTGCCTCAGGCGACCTTCTCCAAGAGGTGTACGAGCGGATCCGGCAGGCGGTATCTGAGGTGTGCGGGTTCGTGCTGGACATCGTGGCGGCGGCGGACGCCGGGCTGCACGTGTTCCAGTTCCTGGCTGCCAGTGTTCTCAAGGAGGTGTCGCTCGCGCTGCACCGCTCGCACGCTGCCGCATTCTCGCCCGGAAGGCCTGCGCAGTTTCTGCTCAACTACAAGGCGTCGCTCGACTTCCTCGCGTTTTTGGAAGGTGCGCCTCCGCGTTTCGAGCATGAGCATGTGCCTCTTTTCGAGCATGCCTCCTTTTTCCCCTTATTTTCTTTTTCCAATATTTTTTTTCCCCTGTGTTATCTGCCGTTCTTGTTGGCGATCCTCTCCACAGAGTCTGGTCCTTTCTGGCTGAGGATGTAAGCAGCTCGGAGTGTCAGGCTCGGATCGTTACACTGTGTTTCTCTCACTGTGTGTTTCCGGGAGTCTCACACTCGCCACCACCCTGTGTTTCGCGATTCTTTCATCTCATCCCTCCCACAATCTCCCACAATCTCCTACAATCTCCTCCGCTCTCTCCTCGTCCGCCCAGGGTTCTGCACGAGTCGTGAAGCTCTGGCCTCCTTCCGCTCCCATCCCTGCTACACCGATTTCCTCAAGGGCTGGAACCTTGCTGTCTACTATGCGTCCCGGTATGTCCACACCTCTCTCCCCGTATCGCTCCTTACTATCACTCCTTACTATCGCTCCTTACTATCACTCCTTACTATCGCTCCTTACTATCACTCCTTACTATCGCTCCTTACTATCACTCCTTACTATCGCTCCTTACTATCGCTCCTTACTATCGCTCCTTACTATCGCTCCTTACTATCACTCCTTACTATCGCTCCTTACTATCGCTCCTTACTATCACCCCTTGCTCTTCACACACCCTGCTTTTTTCTCCCGAAATCCGATACCCGTTCGTTTCCCTTTAGTCCAAGCCCCACCTACGCCTGCCCCTTCTTCCCCCACTTTTCTTCACCCCTCCCTCCCCTCTCTCCCAAGCCGCCCCCTCCCTCCCCTCGCCTCAGATTTCCTGCGATTGCCGGGCTCCTAGATGACGCGATGGTCACGCGTCGTGCCAGTTCGCAAGTGTCTTGTCACCCACCCCCTCCCTCTCCCCCTCCTTCCACCTCTTCCCCCACCCTCTCCCTGATTCCCTCAGATTGTGCGAGCTTGCGGGGCTTCTAGGCGATGCGCTGGTCCCGCCTCCTGCCAGCTTGCGAGTGTCTTACCACGCACTCCCTCCCCCCAACACCCCCCACCCACCCCCCAACCCACCCTCCTCCCGATCGCATCAGATTCCGTGAGATTGCTGGGCTTCTAGACGACGCGCTGGTCCCGCCTGCCGCCAGCTCAGCAGCAGCGGCAGCACGTGTGGCGGTGCAGCGAGCAGTGGCGCCGGGCGTGGGGCTGGCGCTGCAGGCGTCGGTGGTGCTGTGGGAGGCGCTGCAGCGCTGCTGGCACCCGGCCGTCTTCATCCCGTGCATTGCCGACAAGTTCCTGCGCCTCACCCTGCAGCTCCTCGCACGGTGCGTTGCGTTGGCCACCTATGTGGGTGGGAAGAGCAAAACCCAAACCAAACCCTGGCCAAACGCACAGCTGGACCGATTTCAAGCTCACCAGGCTGTGGCCTCGCACAAGTCATTCATTCCCAAGGAATCCTGCCCCATTCTACCACCCTGGTTGGTTAAGCCTCGCACTTCATCCAACCGTCGCTGCGTGTGCAGGAGGTCCTATCAGACGCCCACTCGCTCAGACACCCCTACGCTGGCCCTTTGCTCCTGTTCCGTGCCACCCCTAGAACACAACCCAACCCAACCCAACCCATGTCTTCCCTTCTTGCCTGCGTGCACCCTTGCCCTCCTGTATCCTCCTTCCTCCCGTCATCCCGCCCTCCCTTTCTCTCTTTTCCTTTTCCCCTCAGGTTCAGCAAGTGGGTGACGGCGGGCGTGGCAGCGAGGAGAGCCGGGACAGCAGCAGACAGCCCGGGAGGCGAGTGGGGGCTGGCTGCCACACCAGAGGACCTGGCGCTGGTACGGATCCGGGCTCACCAGGCTGGATGTGCATGGGCGGATGAGTCGACTCAAAACGAGATTACTATCACACACCAGAGGACCTTGTTTTGAGGCGCCTCAAAAACGGGCGGAGTTTATTTTTGAGGCACCTAAATAATGAGGATGGATGTGAATGGGCGGATGGGTGGACTCAGAACGAAATTGCCACACACACACCAGAGGATCCTGGTGCCAGAGGACCCTGGTGCTGGTAGGGGTTCGGGGCTCGTCAGGAGGACGATGATGTGAATGGACGGATGATGAAGGAGGTGCTATTGTAATTTGTATGTTGGGAAAGCCGTGGCTGGTTGTTGCTACTGCGCGATACCGTCGCCCAGCAGGGCCCACTGGTAGCTGTGAGTAGGGGAACTTAGACTGCACCAGGGTCCACTGCTGTCATCATCACATCCATCCACCCCTCTGGTGCCCCAAACAACAATAGGACAGTCAAAACCGTAGAGAATCCCTTCGTCGCTTCTCACATCCCATCTGTCCCTCCCCTCCGCCCTCCTCGTTGTCCTCATATCTCTCACTTTATCCCCTCTCCCTCCCCACTCCCCTCCCCTTCCCCAGGCGGGGGAGCAGATGCCTTTCCTCCTCCCCCCACTCTCCCTGTTGCAGCAGCTGGGTCTAACAGCATCCACTGCTCCCTGTCCTCCTCTCCCCCACATTCCTCTTCCCCCCTTTCCAAACATCCGAGCAGCCTATGTGGGGGAGCTGGCGCAGCAGCTGGGTACAAATTGTATCCACTCCTCTCTCCCCCGCCCCCCCCCATCCCCTTCCCCAGGCGTGGCATGATCGACCTACTAGTGCTCTCGACCAACATCGGAGCATCCTGCTGGTTCAGCAGTTGGGTTTAACTGTAGCTGTATCCCCAGCTACCTTCCCCCCCCCCCCACCTTCCATCCCTCTCCCATCCCTTTCCCATCCCTCTCCCATTCGCCTCCCATTCCTCTCCCATCCCTCTCCCCAGGTATGGCACGACCTATTGGTGCTATCGTCCAACATCAGAGCAGCCTATTTGGGGGAGCTGGTGCAGCAGCTTGGTTTAACTCCAACTCCATCCACTACTCGCTTTCCCCCTCCACCTCCCATTCCCTCCCCCTCCCTCTCCAAAGGTATGGCCCGACCTATTGGCACTATCGTCCAACATCAGAGCAGCCTATGTGGGGGCGCTGGTGCAGCAGCTTGGTCTAACTCCAACTGCATCCACTATTCCCTTCCCACCTTCACCTCCTATTCCTCTCCCCTCCCTATCCCTAGGTGTGGCATGACCTATTGGTACTATCGTCCAACATCAGAGCAGCCTATGTGGGCGAGCTGGTGCAGCAGCTGGGGCCGGGGGTGGCAGGGGAGGTGCGGGCAGCAGTGAGGGGCGAGGTGGAGAGTGCAGCAGACGGGCTGCATGCGCTCACGGCTCATGTAGCGGCGCTACTCTCAGACATCACTGCTGACCGCTGCATCGAGGTGTGTTCTTCGCTGTGGTGGTTTTTTCAGAATTCTGAAAAATACTGTTGCAGCGGCCGGGCTGCATGCGCTCACGGCTCATGTAGCACTCTCAGACATCACTGCTGACCGCTGCATCGAGGTGTGTGCTTCGCTTTCCCCTGCCTTGCAGCTTCTAACGCCTGCCCTCGTTTGCTCTCTGTTACATTCCATTGCCCTCGTCTCCACTCATCCGCCTCCGTCGATCCACTTGAAGCCCATTCCTCTTGCTTTTTCCCATTTAACTCTGCCTACGTTCCACGTTGGTAGCACGTGCGCCGGTTGCTCTTCCTTGTGCATTTCCACCTACAGCAGCAAATTCCAGCACTTCAACAGTTGTCTTTTGAGGCGCCTCAAAAGCAACTTCCAGCACTGCAACAGTTGTCCCTTGTGTTGCTTTTCAGCCGAGCTTCCAACTAATCCTCCATCACTCTCACCTTCGTCTCACCCTCTCTTCCTCTCTCCCTGTCTCCCCTCGCTCCCTTTCCCTCGCCTTCTCTCTCAGGTCCTACGGCCCGTGCGAGCCATAGCAGCCATGTATCGCGTGCCCAGTCGCCCTCCTCCCACCCGCCACTCCCACTATGTGCCAGGAGTTCTTCAACCCCTCAAGGTACTGCCCTCTGCCTGGCCCTCTGCCTGGCCCTCTGCCTGCCCCCCTGCCTGCCCCCCTGCCTGCCCCTCTGCCTGCCCCTCTGCCTGCCCCTCTGCCTGCCCCTCTGCCTGCCCCTCTGCCTGCCCCTCTGCCTGCCCCTTTGCCTGCCCCTCTGCTGCCCCTCTGCTGCCCCTCTGCTGCCCCTCTGCCTGCCCGTCTGCCTGCCCCTCTGCTGCCCCTCTGCTGCCCCTCTGCTGCCCCTCTGCCTGCCCGTCTGCCTGCCCCTCTGCTGCCCCTCTGCCTGCCCCTCTGCTGCCCCTCTGCTGCCCCTCTGCCTGCCCGTCTGCCTGCCCCTCTGCTGCCCCTCTGCCTGCCCCTCTGCCTGCCCCTCTGCTGCCCCTCTGCTGCCCCTCTGCCTGCCCGTCTGCCTGCCCGTCTGCCTGCCCCTCTGCTGCCCCTCTGCCTGCCCCTCTGCCTGCCCCTCTGCTGTCCCTCTGCCTGCCCCTCTGCTGCCCCTCTGCCTGCCCCTCTGCTGCCCCTCTGCTGCCCCTCTGCTGCCCCTCTGCCTGCCCCTCTGCCTGCCCCTCTGCCTGCCCCTCTGCCTGCCCCTCTGCTGCCCCTCTGCTGCCCCTCTGCTGCCCCTCTGCCTGCCCGTCTGCCTGCCCCTCTGCTGCCCCTCTGCTGCCCCTCTGCTGCCCCTCTGCCTGCCCCTCTGCCTGCCCCTCTGCTGCCCCTCTGCCTGCCTCTCTGCTGCCCCTCTGCTGCCCCTCTGCTGCCCCTCTGCCTGCCCGTCTGCCTGCCCCTCTGCTGCCCCTCTGCCTGCCCCTCTGCCTGCCCCTCTGCTGCCCCTCTGCTGCCCCTCTGCCTGCCCGTCTGCCTGCCCCTCTGCTGCCCCTCTGCCTGCCCCTCTGCCTGCCCCTCTGCCTGCCCGTCTGCCTGCCCCTCTGCTGTCCCTCTGCCTGCCCCTCTGCTGCCCCTCTGCCTGCCCCTCTGCTGCCCCTCTGCTGCCCCTCTGCTGCCCCTCTGCCTGCCCGTCTGCCTGCCCCTCTGCTGCCCCTCTGCCTGCCCCTCTGCCTGCCCCTCTGCTGCCCCTCTGCTGCCCCTCTGCTGCCCCTCTGCCTGCCCGTCTGCCTGCCCCTCTGCTGCCCCTCTGCCTGCCCCTCTGCCTGCCCCTCTGCCTGCCCGTCTGCCTGCCCCTCTGCTGTCCCTCTGCCTGCCCCTCTGCTGCCCCTCTGCCTGCCCCTCTGCTGCCCCTCTGCTGCCCCTCTGCTGCCCCTCTGCCTGCCCGTCTGCCTGCCCCTCTGCTGCCCCTCTGCCTGCCCCTCTGCCTGCCCCTCTGCTGCCCCTCTGCTGCCCCTCTGCCTGCCCGTCTGCCTGCCCCTCTGCTGCCCCTCTGCCTGCCCCTCTGCCTGCCCCTCTGCCTGCCCGTCTGCCTGCCCCTCTGCTGTCCCTCTGCCTGCCCCTCTGCCTGCCCGTCTGCCTGCCCCTCTGCTGTCCCTCTGCCTGTCCCTCTGCCTGCCCCTCTGCCTGCCCCTCTGCCTGCCCCTCTGCCTGCCCCTCTGCTGCCCCTCTGCTGCCCCTCTGCTGCCCCTCTGCCTGCCCGTCTGCCTGCCCCTCTGCTGCCCCTCTGCTGCCCCTCTGCTGCCCCTCTGCCTGCCCGTCTGCCTGCCCCTCTGCTGCCCCTCTGCCTGCCCCTCTGCTGCCCCTCTGCTGCCCCTCTGCTGCCCCTCTGCCTGCCCGTCTGCCTGCCCCTCTGCTGCCCCTCTGCCTGCCCCTCTGCCTGCCCCTCTGCTGCCCCTCTGCTGCCCCTCTGCCTGCCCGTCTGCCTGCCCCTCTGCCTGCCCCTCTGCTGCCCCTCTGCCTGCCCCTCTGCCTGCCCCTCTGCCTGCCCCTCTGCCTGCCCCTCTGCTGTCCCTCTGCCTGCCCCTCTGCCTGCCCCTCTGCCTGCCCCTCTGCCTGCCCCTTTGTCTGCCTCTTGACCTGTCGCTCTGCCTTTGTCTGTGCCTGAGCCCTGCTTCCTTGTAAATGTCATAGACATAAGTATGCTTTTATGCTGTATTCAGCTTGCCTTTTCTTGCGTCCTCTCCTGTACCTTTTACCTGCCCTGGCATTTCTTCAACCATTGCTCGCTCGACCCTGCGTCTCTCTCTATCTCACGTTCTCTCTCTCCCCCTCCACCTTTTCCCAGGTGGTGCTGGAGGGAGACAAGCAGCGTGCAGCAGCAGCAGCAGCAGCAGGGGAGGAGGTTTGGAGTGAGGAAATGAGGGCAGTGGTGGTGGCTCAAGTGGTGGAGAGGGTAACTCAAAAGTTTGACGAGCTCGCAAAGGAGGTCGTTGCCACGGTACGGATCATCTAGGGAATCAGCCCTCTTTTCTTCCCTTATCTCTGCCGCCCTCTTTATCTCTCGGCTCCCCCTTGTTCCCTGTGGCTCCATGTAATTTGTCCTCTCCCTGACACTCCTGGCGCCCTTCTCCTAACCCCCCCACGTAATCCAGTACCTGTGTCACTCCTAGACTATGGTTGTCTCCCCCGTCCTTGCCTTTCCCCTCCCCCCACCCTGCCATCACCAACCCTCCCACCACCGCCAGGCGCGGCGCACGGAGTCTTCTCTGAAGCTGCTGCAGCAGCGGTCCATGAAGCGGCCGCCGGGAGCAGCGGATGCGGGGGGGGCGTCAGGCATGTCGGACACGGATAAGATCATCGGGCAGCTCTTCCTTGACGTGCAGGTGCGTGCACCAGTCTGCGTGTGCCCATGTATGATGCTCACCCTAGGTGCTCCGCTGAATATTGAGTTGAGAAGCCTTAAAACGCATGTCGGACACGGATAAGATTATTGGGAAGCTCTTCTTTGATGTGCAGGTGCGTGCGTGTATGCGTCAGTCTGGATGCATGCGCACATGCATGTCCATCTGATGCTCACCCCAGGTGCCCAGCCAGAGTTTATTTTTGAGGCGCCTCAAAAATACACCCCAGGTGCCCAGCCAGAGTGTTCCATGCCCTGGCCTGGCGCATGTGTTTTCCTCGGTGCTCGTCATTTTATTTTATTTTTAACCATGGGTCTGTGATTTTCATCAGGGGCGCTGCACAAGACCACTTGGTGTGGCCTGATTTTCAGCAGGGGTACTGTAAATCTTGGCCATCTTGGATCCGTTTCTCCAGCAGGTCTCAGCTGAGCCTTGTGTCTGGTTTTTCTCTCCCCTACCTGTCCATTGCAGGAGTATGGTAGAATCATTCGCACGTTTAGGCTGGAGCCAACAACAGTGGCGCCCTTTGCTTCGCTCTGGGCCAGCGTGGCACCAGCAGACCGGCAGGAAATGAGCTTTTAGGGACTGGGAGGACGGGCAGGCAGGCACCCTCAGCAGATGCTGGAAGCATGAATGACCCAAATGTGGCTTACGATACAAATATATATTACAAGTGCTCAAGTTTTGTCACTGTACGAATCTCTAGTCTTCCCACAATCAATGTATTGTATTACGAACGGTCCTACTCTCATAGAACTGGCATGACCTTTGTTGGAAATACCTCGAAGACTTGAGCGTTTCTGAAGTATAACACTACACTCGAGGAAAGTCGTATCGGGTACGCGAGTCAACGGAGGTTACACGAGGAGGTTGGACGAAAGAATACGAAAGGATGAAGAGACTCGAAGGGTCGCAACCGGAGGTCTCGATTGACCGTTGCGACTGCAAGGATGGTAACCGAACAGACAATCGAGTCGCAGTGCGACTCGATAACTCTTTCTTCAACTGTATTCTACAACTTCTTCATTTCTTTTTTTATATATATTGCCGTATGCTTGTTTCTTTTAATCAATCACTTGCTCTCACATACTAGTGCAAGGGTTCAACTACTCAACACTTCCGCTGCACTACTCAAGCATCTTGTACAAGTGGGACTTAGTCTCTGAAAAGATCCTAAGGGCTTTTCTCAGCCCAACAACCTTGTTCTCCAGTGTGCTTGCCATCTCGAAATGGAAGTCTAATTGTTGACTTGGCTAGGCCAGGATGTTGGAGGCATG
This sequence comes from Closterium sp. NIES-67, assembly GCA_027943415.1. Lineage (NCBI taxonomy): Eukaryota > Viridiplantae > Streptophyta > Zygnematophyceae > Desmidiales > Closteriaceae > Closterium > Closterium sp. NIES-67. The sequence goes on from BQMB01001548.1 coordinate 270,278, forward strand.
GCATGGGATGGGATGGGAGGGATTAAGGGTGATTCTCTTAGAACTGAAGAATTGTTGAATAGAGAGAGAGTACAAGGGTATATACCTAAGAGTGTTGTACCCTCTAAGAGGCGACCCTATACAGTCTATACAAACATGAGTTATATTTATGTTTGACACACCCCCTAGACTGCATAGGGGAATGACCTGAACAAGCAGCTCAGGGCGGCACTACTAGTCCAACCTCTGAGACAAGGGTCTAAAAGACCAGTCAGACGGAGTTGAGACAAGGCAAGAACAAGACCAGGGCGGCACTACTAGTCCAGCCACTGGGAGAGGACACAAGTCCAGTCTGAGTATGCATATAAAGGACAGTACAAAGTCAAGGCCCTAGCAAGTGAGAGGCTACAGGAACTAGACCAAGCTCTACGCAGTGCCGCTGATGATCTTTAGGCGCAAGCGCCTTCGTAAAGATATCAGCTGTGTTGGCACCTGAGGCCAAGTGTACTACGCGAGCCTGGCGTCGCTGCTGTAGCTCGCGTAGGAGGAAGTATCGCAGCTGAATATGCTTTGCTCTGCCCTCGAGTCGAGGCTCCTGACACAGGAGGATCATGGCCTTGTTGTCAGCGAACAGGACCGGGGCAGAGCTAGGTCGCTCACCTAAGTCAGTGAGCAAGAAGGTCAGCCAGCGGAGCTCCTGTGCCGCCATGGCACCAGCGTAGATCTCAGCCTCACAGTTGGACTGGGCAACAGAGGAGGAGCGGGTAGCTCTCAACGAGACGGCACCTGAGCCAAGGCTGAAGCAGTAGCCCTGGGTAGACCTGAGTGTCTCGGCATCGTCTGCCCACGAAGCGTCTGTGTGTCCAGTAAGGACCACTGGCCTGCGTCCTCCTAGCACTAGCCCCATGCCCGATGTACCAGCAAGATAACGCAAAACCCTCTTAGCGGCAGACCAGTGCTGCGGTCGGTGTCTGCCTGTGGCCACAAAGCGAGCCAAGATGCTGAGAGGGTACGCGAGATCTGGGCGAGTGCAAGTCATCAGGTACATGAGGCAACCCACCAGCTCTGCGTAGGGGCCGCTGGGCTCTACCGACTCCTCAGACACTGGAGCGGAGAGTCTGTGGTCTACAGGCAGAGGGGTGGGCTGTGCAGAGGAGAACTGAAGGCTGAACCTCTGAAGGACTTGGCGCACCAAGTGTGACTGAGTCAGGGTGATGGTGCGCGCTACTCTGTCCCTGGAGATCTGCAAGCCAAGGTAACGGCGCAGTTCTCCAAGGTCAGTGCACGTGTGTCTCTTTAGCAGCTCTGCCTTCACGGAGGCTAGTGCGTCCCTGTCTGCTGTGGCAAAGACCAGGTCGTCGACGTAAACAAGGATGTAGAACGGAGTATGGCCAGCACGAACGAAGAGTGAGGGGTCTGCGGAAGCCGGAAAGAACTGCAAGTCAGCAAGCGTAGCACGGAGAGTGTCGTGCCACTCACGGGGAGCCTGGCGCAGGCCGTAGACAGGGCGCCGCAGGAGCCACTGGGTCCCAGGAGGGAAGGTGCCAGTAAAGCCCTGAGGGCGACGCAAGTAGACGTGCTCGTGTAGGCTGCCCTGAAGGAAGGCAGTGGAGAAGTCGAGGGAGTGAAGCTCGTAGTCACGCTGAGCAGCTAGGTGTAACAGAACCCGAAGAGTAGTCATCTTCGGGGTCGGAGCGAAGGTCTGGAAGAAGTCCACCCCCTCACGCTGACTGAAGCCTCTAGCCACGTAGCGTGCCTTGAACACAGGCGGCTCTCCAGGAGGGCGCTTCACCTTGAAGAGCCAGCGGCCATCGACTACGTTCACCCCAGGCGGGGGAACTGCATCGACGAAGGTGCCGGTGGATCTCCAAGATGCCATCTCCTGCTCCATGGCAGCTATCCACTGAGAGGCCCAAGGTCCCGAGGTCGCCTCAGCGTAAGTGCGAGGGGTCGGGATGTCGAAAGCGTCTGGGTCACCCTCAGGGACTAGCAGCATGGAACAGAGATGGGGAGCAGCCTCGGACAGGAAAGCAAGCTTGAACTAGTGGTCCTCCAGGACGTCACTGCCAAGGGCAGGAGCACCCCCGACAGACGGAGGACAGGCAGGGTCAGAGACCAGAGCGGTGGCGTAGTCAAGGCGGCAGGTAGAGGCGAAGTCAGCGACCGCAGCAACAAGAGCGTCAAGGCACGAGACCGGAACAGACGGGTCGGTAACGAGAGAGGCAAGGACCCGAGGAACAAGAGGACGAGAGGCACGGAGGTAGTCAGACAGCGGGGGGGGTGCAACAACAAGGGAGGACGGAGGAGGCGACGGGAGAAGGGAAGGACGAGACGCGTGGGAACGAAGCACCATAGGGTGGGAGCGCAAGACAGGCGAGGCAGGACGAGCACGGGAGGGACGGTGAGACCAGACGTGCGACGGAGGAGTCGGGTCAGGAGACAAGGGAGGGGACACAGGAGGGGAACGAGGAGGAAGACGGGCCGGGGACGAGTCCGGCGGAGGGAACACAGGGCCGTAGACGGGAAGAGGAGGAGACGGTCGGAGAGGAACAGCCGCAGGGTCAGGGGACGGAAGGCCGAGCAGGCGAAGGGCTGACACCGGCGGGGACTGCTGCTGCGGCGGCACAACGGCGACACCGGGACTGCAAGCGGCTCCGCGCCTACCACCGGCACACTCCACACCAGCACCCCCAGAGGATCCACCCCCAGAGCTACCGGGACTAGCACCCCCAGAGTCAACGAACGGGTGCTGCGACGGCGGCGGCGGCGGCGGCAGCGACAACGACGGCTGCAGCGGCGGCAGAGGCGGTGGAGGAGGGGACGGGGGAGGGGACGCCGGGGGAGGGGCGGCCGGCGAGGACTGCGCAGCAGGGCCACCAGAGTCAGAAGACTCCTCAACCGGGTCCACCGACGTAAGGGGGGTGACGTGGGACACACCAGAGGGGGCAGGACGGGGAGGAGGAGGGGGAGGGGCAGGGACTACCGGGGAAGGAGTGACCAGGAACAGGGGGGGGGTAACCGGGGGACCGCGGTGGGGGAAGCATCGGTAGTAGGAGACGGACTCGTCAAAGGTGACGTCGCGAGAGTGAAAGAAGCGGTGAGACGGCGGGTGGTAAAAGTGCCAGTCAGACGCGTCAAGGGGAAAGTCGAGGAAGACGCAGGGAAGGGTGCGGGCAGTGAGCTTGTCCGTGCCGGAGGCACGGACGTGAGCAAGGCAGCCCCAGACGTGGAACGCAGACGCGTCACCAGGAGACCCAGTCCAAAGACGGGTCGGCGAAACCTGCGGCTGCTGAGGGTGCGGCCACAGGTTAAGCTGGTGCGAAGCGTAGCGCACAACGAACGGCCACAGAAAATGGGGTGCACCGGCATGGATCATGAAGCCACCTCCATGACCAAACCGATGCATCGCTCAGCGACCCCATTCTGCTGTGGGGAGTCCGGTAGGGTGAACGTCTGGGAGATGCCCTCCGCACGACAAAAGCGACCAAGGACACCTGAGGCAAACTCGCCACCACGGTCGGAGTGAAGACGCAAGACAGGGAGACCGCGGTGGACACGCGCAGAGACAAGCCAGGGGATGAGAGCGCCAGGCACGTCGGCCTTGCGCTCCAGGGGAAAGACTGTGGTGTAACGAGTAAAGTCGTCGACAAGCACAAGGAAGTAGCGCTCGCGACGCGGCCCAGGGATGGGGGCGGGGCCCCAGACGTCCAGGTGCAGGGTCTGCAGCGGCGCGGCGGTAGGGGGAAACGAGGAGGAGTGAGGGGCACGGCGAAGCCGACCCTCGACACAAGGCGTGCAAGGTGGGGCTGGGGAGGAGGGAAACACGGGGAGAGAACCTGGGAGACCAAGGACAAGACCGTGCTGGGACATGTGACGCAGACGCGGGAGCGCAGGGTGACCTAGGCGGTGGTGCTAAAGGAGAGTCGGGTGAGTGAGGGACCGACAGGAGCAGGCAGCAGCAACTTGGGTAGACGCAGCCACCTGAGGGAGCGCCCCAGCCGGGGGGGTCACGGTGTCCAGAGTGAACAGGCCGGACACCGGGTCCCGGGGGAACGTGGACAGGGGGGCACCCGTGGCGGCCTCGGTACAGACAGCATACTGCTCGTGACCAGGGAACGTAGTGGTGACGCCAAGGTCCTGGAGGCAGCCGACACCAACTAGGTTCCTGGAGAACGAGGGGATATGCAGACCTGTGAGAGTGCCCGAAGGAACCGCCGGACAGGGAAGGGTGGTGGAACTGCGGGCGACTAGCGGACCGCCGGAGGGGTCAGCAAGAGAAACGGCAGCAGGAACAGGAAGCGGCGTCAGTGTGGTGAAGTTGCGGAACAAACACCGGGAAGCGCCAGAGTCCAAGGTGAAGGAAAGCGAAGCAGAGGCGTCTGGCGACGGAACGACGGCGGAAGCACCAAGACTACACAAAGCAGGGGATCTTACGCCTGACGCAGCAGGGGAGGCTAAGCTAGGCACACCTACACGAGCCGACAGTGAGTAATAAGCGGGAAGCACACTAGAGTCATCAGCATACATCACATGCAGAACAGAAACAATGGCATCCATGTTCATGTCAAAAATCTGAATCTTACGACTAAGCAAACTGTGCCAGTCCGGGAGGTCTGGCGACGGGCCGAAGCGCTGACGAAACAGGTCGTCCAGGCGACGAAAACAGCGGGGAGTGGAGTGACCGATCTTACCGCAAACGAAGCCGCGGCGAGGACCGGTCTGGATCTGGTACTGACAACGCACGCCTCCAGAACCACCACTCGGCACACCACTACGCGCCCGACCACCGCCAGCGCCGGGCCACCCGGGCGGGAGGACACTCGTCTGCCTCGTCTGCGGCGGCTGCTGCGGCTGCTGCGAAGGCTGCGGCTGCTGCGACTGCGGCGGCTGCTGCGGCTGCTGCTGCTGCTGCTACGACTGCAGGGGCGGCGGCTCAGCTGGACTGGGCAGGGTCCCCTCGTCCGCTCCAGCACCAGACGACCCGACTCCACCACCACCCCCTCCCGCACCCCCGCCTCCTCCGCCGCGCCCAACCTTGGGGCGGCGGCCCTTCCCCGAACGAAACTGCGCTGCAGCAGCAGTCTCAGCCACAGCGGCAGAGCCGTCGGAGAAAGTACACTGAGCGGGGGCACAACCCTGAAAGATAGGGACCGGCACGGTACCGCTCGCCTGGGCGATGGAGCGGTGGCGGGTCTCAATCACAGTCAGGGTGTCGACAAAGTCAGTGAGGGTTAGGTCTGCGGGGTGAATGCTAAGGAAGCGGTCGCGGGCGACAGCAAGGCGGTCAGGGAGGCGGGTGGCAAGCAGGTAAAGGGCAGAGGTAATGGGCGGCTGATGGGCTCTAAGCTGTGCGTCAGTGCAGGCAGCGCGCCAGGTCTCATCTATCGAGCGCAGGTGGGCACCGAGGTCAGAGACAGTGGGGAAAGACGCAAGGTCAGGAAAGAGCATCGGGAGGATCAGGCGACCCACCGAGGCAGCCGGAGGGGTGGAATAGCGCTTGATGACAGCATCTAAGTAAGCCTGGGCAGTAGTGAGGGACCTAAAGCGAGGGCGCTCGGACGGGGGAAGGGCATTGCTAATGGCAAGCTGAGCGACAGCATCTCGAGAAAGCCAGACAGAGCGCGCACGGGCAGTGGCAGCAGTAGACTCGCGCTCAGTGGGTGCGGAGTCAGCGGGCAGAACAGCAGGGGGGTCTGGGCAGGGGAGCGTACTGTCAAGGTGTGCGGAAAGCGGTTCACCATCCTGCCGCTGGCCAGTGAGTTGACGCTGGAGGTCGGCAAGCCATGCCTCGAACTCCAGAGGCTGGCCTTCAGCGTCGAAGCGAAGCTCCGCCGCCATCAGGGGCAGTGCGGGACTGTACAGTGCGGTGCAGTGTAGAGCAGGGCAGTGCAGTGCGGTGCAGGGCGGTGCAAGGCGAGGCAGTGCGATGCAGGGCAGTGCAGGGCGGTGCTGTGCGGTGCAGTGCGGTACAGTGCGGTGAAAGGTGGTGGAGAACCGTACCAGGGAGAGTGCAGATCGGACGGTCGTAGGGCCGGCGAGGAAGGGCCGGAAGTCGACGCGGGGCCGGCCGGGACAAGCGCGGGAGCCGGCTCGGACGGGCGCGGGACCGGCTGGGACAGGCGCGGGGCCGGCTGGAACGGGCGCGGGGCCGGCTGGGACAGGCGCGGGGCCGGCTGGGAAAGGCGCGGGGCCGGCTGGGACGGGTGCAGGGGCGGCCTGGACGGGCACGAGGGGCCGGCTGGGACGGTCGCGGGGCCGGCTGGGACTATCGCGGGGCCGGCTGGGACGGTCGCGGGGTCTGCTGGGACGGTCGCGGGGCCGGCTGGGACTATCGCGGGGCCGGCTGGGACGGTCGCGGGGTCTGCTGGGACGGTCGCGGGGCCGGCTGGGACGGGCGCGGGGCCGGGTGGAACGGGCATGGGGCCGGCTGGGACAGGTGCAGTGGCGGCCTGGACGGGCACCAGGGGCCGGCTGGGACGGGCGCGGGGCCGGCTGGGACGATTGCGGGGCCGGCTGGGACGGTCGCGGCGCCGGCTAGGACGGTCGCGGGGACGGCAGGGACGGTCGCGGGGCCGGCTGGGACGGGCGCGGGGCCGGCTGGGACGGTCGCGGGGCCGGCTGGGACGGTCGCGGCGCCGGCTGGGACGGTCGCGGGGCCGGCTGGGACGGTCGCGGGGCCGGCTGGGACGGTCGCGGGGCCGGCTGAGACGGTCGCGGGGCCGGCTGGGACGGTCGCGGGGCCGGCTGGGACGGTCGCGGGGGCGGCTGGGACGGTCGCGGGGCCGGCTGGGACGGTCGCGGGGCCGGCTGGGAGCGACGGACGAGGAAGCGCGACGGGCTAGGAAAGGCGCGACGGGCTAGGTAAGGCGCGACGGGCTAGGAGTCGCGCGACAGGGCCAGGAGGCACCAACGGGGGGCCCAGGAGGGGCGTGACGGGTGCTAGGGGGCGCGACGGGCCCAGGGGAGCGTGACGGGGCCCAGGGGAGCGTGACGGGGCCCAGGGGGCGCGACGGGGCCCAGGGGGGCGTGACGGGGCCCAGGGGGTGCGACGGGGCCCAGGGGGGCGTGACGGGGCCCAGGGGGGGGGCGTGACAGGGCCCAGGGGGGGGGCGCGACTGGTCCTAGGTGACGCGACGGGGCCCAGGGGGGGCGCGACGGGCCCAGGGGGGGGGCGCGACTGGTCCTAGGTGACGCGACGGGGCCTAGGGGGCGCGACGCACGGGGGTAGATCCTAGGGCGGAAGCGTGGGGGGGGGGCGGTGGGACCTACCTACTGCTGATACCATCTTAGAACTGAAGAATTGTTGAATAGAGAGAGAGAGTACAAGAGTATATACCTAAGAGTTTTGTACCCTCTAAGAGGCGACCCTATACAGTCTATACAAACATGAGTTATACTTATGTTTGACAGATTCAACTCTAATATGGCGCACATTGTCAAAAAATGAATAAAGATTTTTCACTCCTCCGTAATGCTTTCATCCTCGTTAAAGCTTGCCCCACTATCGCCAACACCGAGGGTGGGTAGGAGGGACGAAAGAGCTCTGCCCCTTCCAGCCCAGCCACACACACACCAGACGTCATCCAGCGCAGCAATCACGGATTCACGGACCGGCAACCCTCGTTCCCCACCCCATTCAACCTTACCTCACCCCGCATCAACGAAACCCATCAAGCAGCAGCCCATGGCACGTCACGCTCACTACGACCCTTGGTACAAGACGAACCTCGATTGTTGTTTTTGTAGGTGCTTCAAGTGGGGATTTCAAGTGCACACCGCAAAACGACAAAGCTCTTGCTTCCCTCATCAGAGAAGACGACTCCTTTGACTCTGGCTACAATGATGGAGCGTTCCGCGAGCGGCGCGTTGCAATAATGAGTACCAGCAGCATCATCAGCTCCAGCCGGTGCGGTCGCAGGATAGAGTGTTAAGAAACGAGCGTGTCACCTCGACACCTCGTGATCCCTCGCTTGTGGATAAGGTTAGGGTAGTCGATTATCAGGCTTGGAGGCGCTAAGGAGCGGGGAGCTGGCGTAGCTACGACTAGCATCCTTGGAACGATCCTATCCCTTTGAAGGAGCCAGCGAAGCCGCCGAAATGTCGCAGGCTCAGCAGCTCGCGAATCCCGCTGCTGCCGTCACCGAGTCGTACCTTTCTAGCATCTGGTGCGTGCCTTTCCTCCGACCTCCTTTTCCCCCGCGCATCCCTATCCCTGTCTTTCATCCCCTCCCCCCCCCCCCCCCCCCTTGCCCTCTCCCCCCTCCTCCTCTCGTCCGAACCCACCCTTCCTCGCGCCCCCATCCACAGATTCGTGTGCCAGTCTCCTGTTTCCTCGTGATCTTCAGCGTCGGATTCGAATCTCACCCGATTCCACTCCCGTTCCTGATCCGCCGATACCCACGCGTTCCACACCTCGTTCCCGTCCCTCCCTTCCCTCCCGTCCCTGCCTTCCCTCCCTCCTTTCCCCCCTTCCCTTCTCCTCCCCCCATCTACCTGCCCCCCACCCCCCCCCCCGCCCCCCCCCCCCCCCCCGCAGGTCCTTCTGGAAGCGTCGGCGGCGCGCGATCCTGATAACGCTGGGCGTGGTGGGCGTGGGCGTGGGGTCGTACGTGGCGTACCAGCGGCTGCACGCGCGGCTGCTGGCGGACCAGCAGCGCATCCAGCGCCAGCAGCAGCAGATCCTCGAGGAGGCCATCCGCGAGGCGGAGGAGAAGCGCCGCGCGGAGGAGGAGCGGGAAGACGCGCAGTGAGTGGATCGGATTTGATTCGATTGCTGTGGGGATGTTGGGAGGGAGGGGGAGGCGGGAAGGGGGAAAGGGGAAGGGAGGGCGGCGGAGGGTTGGGGAGGGAGAGAAGAAAGTTGGGTGCGTTGAGGGTGTTTGGCCAGTGGTATTGCAATTGTGTGACAAATGGTTAGGAGACGAGTCTGGTAAGTCCAGTTGGAGAAAATGCAGTGTTCATATTACACGATATATCTTCTCTTCTCCTATATCCTCTCCTATGCCCTCCTATAGGCTCCTGAATCTCTGCCGGTCTCTCCTGTATTCCAGCCTTCTTACAACCTCCGTTGCGACCTCCTTCTACTCACCTCCCTTCCGGGATTTCTGTTCGTTACCTTGCCTCTACTTTCGCCTGTTCCTGGGTAAACGTCCCCTCTTCCTCACTCCGCCACACTGCCTTCCTCCCACCCCTCCTCTCCCCTCCTTCTTCCCCCCACTCCCCCCCCCCTCCCTCCCCCCCCCTACCTTCCTCCTACCTCACCCCCGTTCCTCCCCCCCTGTTCCCCCCGTCCACCCCCCCCCCCCCCCCCCCGGCGCCAGGATCCGGGCGCACTTCGAAAGCATTCAGCGGATAGCGGACGCGACGACGCTGCCGTCGGTGCTGCCGCACCTGCGCACGCAGCTGTTCGCCGCCATCAACCTCACCGCCCTCACCGACGCCCTCTTCTCCTCCCGACAACACGGCGCCACCGCCGCTGCTGGTAGTGGTGCTGGCGCAGGGGGGGGGGGAGGAGGAGGAGGAGGAGGAGGAGGAGGAGGAGGAGGAGGAGAAGGGGGAGCGGCGGGTGGTGCTGCTCGTTCGGCGTTGAGCGCCCAGGAGAAGCTGCGGATATGGGAGGACCTGAAAGTGCTGAGTGAGTGGTTGCCGCTGCTCCCACACGCTGTCCCCTCTCGCGCTGGCGCGATGCTCCCTTTCCCGTTCTATTTCCACACCCTCCTATGAGAGCTCGCTCTATCTCCCCCATCCTGTGACTTTTGAGTCGAATCGAAAGTCACCTCGTTACAATGTCACACAACACCCTCCCACGAGAGTTTGCTCTATCTCCCCCATCCTGACTTGCTCCTTCCAACGTCCCCCCTCCCAAACCCCCCACAATCCCTCCCCTTCCCCCCGTTTCCCCTCCCCTGTATTCTGTCACCCCCCAATTCCAAACTTCCTACATGCGGCCTGCAGGTTTCTGCCGCACGCTGTGTGGCATGTGGTCGCTGGCGCTGCTGTCACTCTTTGTGCGTGCACAGCTGAATGTGCTTGGCAGGCGCGTCTTTCTCGATGCCGCTGTGCGATCCGCCAGCTCCTCCTCGTTGCAGGTGGGGATGTGCCTCGTCATGATGGTGGTCCTGCTGCTGCTGCTGCTGCTTCTGCTGCTGCTTCTTGCACTCACATCTTTGTTGCTTGTGTTGCCTCCCATCTTATCCCTTGCCACATATAACCCTCTCTTGTCGCTGCCTCCCCCCGCTCGCCCGCCCTCCCACTCTTCCCCCACTTGTTTTTTTTCCTGGTCTTTCCCCACTCCTCACCTCCCCTACTCATCACCCGGTTGTCCTGGTAACCTGGTCTGCCCCGCAAGCAGGACCCCCAGCAGCAGGCGTGGAAGAAGCGGCAGCTGCCCATGCGCTGCCAGCACCAGTTCATTGCCCTCGCAGACTACCTCCCTCAGATAGGCCTGCACGCGCTCGCCAGAGATGCCCAGGCCTTCATTGCTCCCATCCTCGAAAGGTAATCAAAGATCGAGGGCTAAGAAGACTTGAGCAGTATAGCCGGGCCGGGCCTGCCTTCGGTTCCTTCTGTATGCCCCCGCCACACCCCTTCTTCCTGCCTCCACTCCCCTGTCCTCCCACCTCCATATCCTGTTGCACACCATGCCTTTCCCATCTTCCCCTCCCCCTTATGCCAGGCTTTCCCTCCGTGACAACGTCTCTCTCTCCCAGCTCCTCTCTCTCATTCACGACATTCGACTCGAATTCGAGGGCCGAGATTGCGCCACGTGGCAGCGCTACCTCCTCCCGTCGGACAACTACCTCCCTGCTGACCTGGCAGCCACCTCCCTTGCTGCTGACGCATCAGCAGGAAGAGGCGTATCGGGGCAGGGGGGGGGGGGATGGGGGAAGGTGCAGGGGGGGCGAGGGTAGGTGGTGGTGGAGGGATGGAGGATGAGGATGAGCAGGCTCTGCTTGGGGAGCTGATGAGCGAATTGCGACATGTGCTCAGCAGGTGGGTGCATGGGGGTTTTCAAGAGAATGGGGAAATCAAATTTGCTTTTTTTTTTTTGTCTTGTCGGTGCTGATGTTGGCTAACCCTGTTCTCCTTTCTTCTCGTTTGGTTTGTCTCTCTTCGCTTTCCACACGACCCGATGGCGCAGCTATGAGTTTCAAGAGGCCCTTTCAGCATCCCTGGATGCGTTGACAGAAGCTGCTCAAGAGCATCTGGCAGCTGCCTTCCCCTCTGCTCCTCCACACACATCCTCCACGTCCTCCTCCCCTTCCCTCTCTGCCGCTTCCTCCTCCACCTCTCCCCTCACATCAACTTCAGCTAGCTCTGATTACAGCACCAGCAGCACACCTATGTACCAGAGCACAGAAGCACCAATAGTAGCATCCGCACCAGCGGCAACCATCCCTTTGGCAAAGCTGTTGCCTCCAGTGGCGTCAGTGAGTGCATCGATGCTGGAGCTAGCTGTCGACAATCCATTTGTTCAGCGCATGCTCTCCCTCCCCCCAGTGCTTGCCTTCTGCTCTGCCGTCTACAGTGCCTCCTGTGATCCCCTCGCATCTCCTGTTGACCATGCTGCCAGGTAACATGCAGTATTGGAAGCTGGAATGTGTCGCCCATGGAATGTAAATGTTGTATGGGTGTAGTAGCTGTAGGAGAGGATTCGGGTTCTGGATGTGAGGTTTTGAACTTGATCTTTGAGGCTTTTTTTTTGGCGTTTATAAGCTAGGGCTGGATGCAGCATAAATGCATTTGTTCCTTTGTCGAACCTCGCAAAGCCGGAGCACCAAAAACACTGGAGCTGTTGTTTCCCGCCAATCGAAAACAGCCCCACGCCAGGCGAAGCGGTCTAGCTTCCAAACTTTTCAGCAGACGGCTCGACTGAGGAACCGACCAGACCTTGGGCTTCTCCACAAGCGAACCGAACTTGCAGGCTCGGTTTGGTCCCTTGATAACATCGCGCCGCCGTGCTCCCAGCTTCTCAAAACGTTGCTCGCCTGTCCATCACTGTCTCAAGACCGCTGCCGAGCCAGAGGCCGAACCGGAAACAACATAGGTCAATTATGAAACGAAGGCTTTGACGTCACAAAGCGGTACAGCAAGTTTCTGCAGCTTTCAAAGCGCTGTAGTCGTTTGCTCTTCGGTAATGACGTCACATCGTCACACGAGCAAGCAGGGGTCTCACAGAAATACTGCTCAGCATAGTTGACGAGACTTTCCGCGTTCGCTGCGCATTTCCTGCCCGTCCTAGTGGCTGAAACTCGCGATGACCGTCGTGATCCCTAATTCGTTCCTTCTGGTTTAGGTGCTGTTCTTCGGTCTAACGACGAGAATATACGAGTTGCACCACCGACCGATATTTTCTGTCCTAGTTGTCAGGATGTGCAAATCTACGCGGTCAAACCATTTCAGGCTAACAGATAGCCGTGATGTACAGCATAACTCCACCGCTCCTGCTCTCACGCATCGGTCGGTCCGTCGCGCATAGAGCATTCCAAGCCGGCTCCCCGCGTGGATAGAACATCCAGGGCTTGAATAGCCCGCCTGTTCATAGTCATTTCTCCACAATACAGCACAGCCGGATCCTCTATTTTGCCCTTTACTGTTCCTGTTTCGCGAACAGGAGCAGCAGATTCTCTATCAAGTGAACGCAACTGAAGAACTTATACAGACCACTTGCGAGAGTCGGGTCACCCAGTCTGAGGCCTGCGCCTGACCTCCTCTCCGGGTAGTCGCTGCGTACTCACGGCCCAATTTGTGAACTATTATACAAGGCTCTGGGGTGAAGGGGGACCAAGCGGCTACATTCCATAGCTGCAGCCAACTGCGTCTTGCCGGCCGTGCCAACGGCGAGATCCTTCAGCTGCGAGAGGAACATCGTCAGGCCACTCTAGCTGCGGTGATTTCCGTAGGAAACGGAAGGAGAAGAGGAGAGGAGGCCAGAGGAGGAGAGGGGACGGAAGAGGTAGGGAGCGGAGAGAAAGGGAGAAGAGGGAAGCAGAGGGGAAAGGAGAAGTGAATTGAGGAGGGAAGAGGAGCAGAGCGGAGTGGAAGATTGGTTGGGTTGCGTTCTGTGGGAGGTAGGAAGGTGCATGGGGAATTGCTGCTGCTGTGGAACGCGGGATGGCGGTATCTTCACAGGCAACGCGAGGAGGCGGAGCAAGAGAACAACTCAAACCGTTGGTGGGTGGATTCTTCCCCGCGCACTTGCATCAGACTGCGCTGTGCGTGCACATTTGATTGTGTCGCTAGCCTTGGATTAAGCCGGCTGGTTTTAAGCGCATGATAGCATGCTCTTGGTGCTGCATTCAATAGGAAAGACTGCGCGTTAGGAAGACACAGGTGGAGGGCACGTAGAAGACTGCTTTCTCACTTCAGTTCCGGTCACCCTCACCGCCTGCGACCCCCTTTGTCCTGCACGCTTTTTTATCCCCACGAACCTCCTCGCTTCCTGTTATGCGTTGCTCGTCGCGTTCCCGCGCGGTGCCCACATTCGCCCCGTTTCCGCTCTCTCCCTGTAACTGCGCCTTGCCTTTTCCTCCCTCTCCTCCCCTTCCCCCCCCCTCCTCCCGCCCCTCTCCCGAACCCCCATCCCTCAACCCTGCCTCCGCTTCCCCCTCCCCCCCTCCACCCACAGACGCAACTCAAACAGCCGTGCCAGCATGGCCGCAGAAGGACGCTGAGCCGAACGGCTCCAGCAAGGCGCCAGGGCGGCCTGGCGTGGCACCGTTACCCTGCAGCTATCCCACGGCCGTGCTCCCCCCGGGCGTGCCTGGTGATTCCGCGCTAGCCGTCTTCTCTTACAGCGATCTGCGGGCAGCCACGGAAGGGTTTCGCTCCGATAATAGACTGGGCGAGGGCGGGTTCGGTATTGTGTACAAGGGGTGGGTGTGCATGAGACCTGGCGCGCGGCCGGAGGAAGTTGCTGTGAAGGTTCTGAACCACGAGGGCCTTCAGGGACACAAGGAGTGGCTGGTGCGTGGGAGGTTCTGAGAGAAACGAGCTCTTGCCCTTCATTGGACCGTTGACGAAAGCCCCCGTTGATTGAGCCCCTGCCTTGTCAGTTTGTCCTGCGCTTGCTCGCTCTGGCTCTTGGGATGTGTCCTCATCCCACCACCACATCGCTGCTCGATCTTGATTCTCCGCCCACTTTCCCGCCCACTTTCCCGCCCACTTTTCCTCCCACTTCCCCCCCCCCACTTCCCCCCTCCCCCCCACCTTTCCGCCATGCCTTCCTCGCCGTGGTCGTTCAGGCGGAGGTGAATTTCCTGGGGCAGGTATACCACCCACACCTGGTGCGGCTGATAGGGTACTGCGCGGAGGCGGAGCAGCGGCTGCTGGTGTACGAGTTCATGTGCAATGGCAGCCTCGAAGTGCACCTCTTCCGACGTACGCCACGCTACGCCATGCCACGCCACGCCATTCCATGCCATGACATGCTGCCGTGCCATGCCCTGCTGTGCCCTGCCATACCGTGCTGTGTTATGTGATGGCACGTCATGTGATGCCATGTCTGTTATGTCATGTCATGCCATCCTATTTCCGTGTGGCGATTCGTTCTATTCCCCGGTGGGGTCTCTTGGGGCATCTGTTTCTCTGTGCTACCTCCTTCCCGCCCCGTCCCCCAGCTCCCCCGATCCCCCAATTCCTTCAAACTTCACCCCTTGTCCCATCTTCCTACTTCCCATCATCATTACCCTCTCTCATAATTGTTCCCCCTTTCCCCCTGAGTTTCCACTCTTCCCAAATTCTCAACACCCGTGTGTCTCACTTCCCCTCCCACCCCCCTCCCCTTCCCCCCTCCCCCCCGCCCCGGGTCCCTTGTCCCATAAACCCCCACAACCCCTTCCTCCCGCTGCACACCGCGTCCCCCCTGAACGGCGGTTTTCGCCCGCAGAGCACTTGACAGTGCTGCCATGGAGCACGCGCATGAAGATTGCGCTGGGCGCAGCGAGGGGCCTGGCGTACCTGCACGAGGAGGCCACGCGCCCCATCATCTACCGCGACTTCAAGACCTCCAATATCCTGCTCGCCGAGGTACCCATGTGTGTCAGAGGTCCTTGCTGTGTGAGGTGCCGCTTCGCGAGGTTCTCTAGGCACACACAAGGAGGCTGGCCGCTCAACCGTTTTTGTATTGTCTGGCCTGATGAAGGGCATTTGAGTGGCATGCTTCTTCCAGGGGTGTGCAAGTGCCGCAGCATCGCTGCTGTGGATTGCTGCTGTTTGATTGCAGTGGCTGCAAACGCGCCCCACAGGTCATGAGGGCCATTCTTTTTGCCTGTCATAACTTGTTCTTGCAATCATTCTACCAACTGGGCGTATACATCACCTCCCTCCCTTCCCGCCGCTGTTCCCTGCCCCTTCTCTCTCCTCCACCTCCTTTCCCCCTCCTCCCTCTTCCTCTCCCTCCCTCTCACCATCCCTTCCACCTCCTTCCCTTCGTTCCCCTCATTCTGCCCCTTGCCGGCTCCGGTGTCTCTCCAGGACTTTTCAGCGAAGCTATCCGACTTTGGGCTGGCCAAGGATGGGCCGGAGAGCGGCAAGACCCACGTCTCCACGCGCGTCATGGGCACCTACGGCTATGCTGCTCCCGAATACGTCATGACCGGTAGGCGGAACGCTTGGGGTCATCTTTTAGAATTCTCAAAAACACGTGCATCATGGGCACCTACGGCTACGCTGTTCTCGAATACGTCAGGACCGGTAGGCTGGACGCGTGGGGTCGTGTGAGTATGTTGGAGGATTGTACCTGAGGGTGGGGAGAGGAGGATGGAGGGAACAGGGCATATGGTATGGCGGTGGGATGGAAGAGGGCAGAGGAAGGAGGTGTTGGCTGGGGAAGGCTACTAGCTTGGGAACTCATGTCTACTACCAAGTTATTATAATTCACTTTCTGCTCTCGCCCCCCCCCCCCCCCCCCCTCCCCTCACCCCTTCCGTGCTCTCATCACACACAGTCTCGCTCACATCACTTCCCTGACTCTCTCCCCTGGCTTCCCCATTCACTTCTCCTTCCCTCTCCCCGCCGCCCATCAGGCCATCTGACTCTGAAGAGCGACGTGTACAGCTACGGGGTGGTGCTCCTGGAGATGATCACGGGGCGGCGCTCCATGGACAAGTCGCTCCCCCCAGAGGAGCACAGCCTCGTGGACTGGGCACGCCCCTTCCTCTCGGACCGCCGCAAGGTGTTTCGCCTGCTGGACTCGCGCCTGGACGGCATGTACTCGGTGAAAGGCGCGCAGCACGCCATGGCCCTCGCGCAGAGCTGCCTGAACAGGGACCCGAAGACGCGGCCGGTTATGAGCGATGCGGTGAAGATACTCGAGGCGCTGCAGGACTTGGATGATATGGCGGCGTATGGTGGGGGAGGGGGTTCGGGAAGGGGTGGAGGAGGGGGAGGGCTCTCGCCGAGTTCGCCAGGTGGGTCGGATGGTGGGGGGGTTGGAGGCGGAGCGGGTGCACGGGGTGATGCTCCGTGGCAGCAGCAGGGAGGGTATTACCAGTAGTGGTTGTTGTGGAAGGGGGGATGTGAATGGGATGGGCAAGGAGCGGACAATTTCAGAGAAAGGATGACTAATGACGCACAAGGTGAAGCTGAGTGGAACACGTGGGCATGGCAATGGCAGAGGAGGAAACCTAGCTACATAGTCCACATATTAATTCGTCCAGCTGCTTGTACGTAGGAGTGTGCTCTATTGTTTCTAGGTACATGGTAGCCTGGCAGATAGCTGCTGGCATAGCAGTGGCCATCAATTTCCCCTTGCAATTTCTATCATATATAATTCTCGCATGAAATGCTGTGGTACTCTTGAATGGTCCCAATTGCCGTCATGTATAATTCTTTTATTAGATCTGTGAAGCTGCGAAGGGTACACACTGTACATGTGTAAGATATTTTGCTGCCGTAACGACGACCAGATGGTGGAAAAGGGCTGTCAGACAGGTGCTGCCGTGGCATCTTCCCTCCCCCATTGTCAGTCTTATCCTCCACACCGCGGAACAGGCACTCCGCGTTTCCAGGGGATTCAAAGCAGGAAGTGCGTGATAGCGCGTCTCTGGTCTGACCCTTCATATCAAACCAACCGACACCCTTCCCCTTTCCCCGTCCCCCTCCCCCCTGCAAACAAACAAGCCCTTCCTCCGATCAGGCACACCACCACACCACACCGCACCACAAAAAACCACACCAAAAAACACTATACCACACCACACCACAGCACACCACACCACAGCAGTGACACGGACACCACACTGCTGGATCTCGCAGTTGCTTGTAGCTCTGTTTCCACAGGCGGATATTTTCTCAGCCTAGTTCAGCCCGTGGTGCATGGTTGCCAGGGCGGTGATGCGAGGTGCTGACTAACTACCCACCTGCCACCGTCCTCTTCAAATCCGGAGCGCTACAGCGCTACAGTAGTGTGCCACCGGCCAGCCATGTCCGCCATTCACGCTTCAGCGGCTCCATCCGCGAAGTCGATTATTCGAACCGCGACAGCTGTGGACCATCATGACCAGTGTCAAGGTCTTCCACGTCTCCCACGTCTTCCACGCCTCCGTGGCATGGTAGCAACAAGCACCGCAGCAGCATTGCCTCGCGGTTCGCCTGTACGAGTGCATTACCCCCGGTCCCCCTTCCTCCGTTCACGGGTTCCTCATGGGTCTGCAGCAAGGCCCGTTCACGGCCCGTGCGGCCTTCACGGCATCGCTGGCAGGCCGCTGCTCCTCGGAGCGGCGTGCAGGAAACAAGGCTCGTCGCTGCTTCTCCGAGCCGTGGCTCCTCGTGCCGGCGCTTTCGAATCCGACCCCCAGCCGTCGTCGCCTGCATCGTCATCAGCATCACCATCATCATCCGAGGAGGCTTCTAACGAGGATATTCTCTCGTCAGCAGATATTACTGGTGGAGCCACGGGCGATTCAGCGGGTATTCCCGTGAGTGGCGCTGACAGGTCGGGCAGCTTCGGAATTACCAGCACTGGTAACGGCAGTAACAGCGGTAGCAGCGGTTACAGCGGTTACAGTGGTTACAATTCTTTTTCTTCCAGGAGCTCCTCTCCCCTCGGCAGTTCTACAGCCGGCTACTATGGCGGCATCAGCGCGTTCGGCGGCGGGTTAGGCGGCATGAGTGACGGCGAAGAGGGGGGGCTGTCGGAGGAGGAGGCCCTGCTGGAGAGCAGCGCGGAGCTCGGCGAGTACCGGAAGCGATTGACGGACATATTGCTCGCCACGGACGTGGGGAGCTGGCAGGAGCGCATCGCGCTGCTGCGCAAGGGCATCCACAGCTCGCAGGGCCCCGCGCTGTCGGAACTCGCGTTCCGCCGATCGCGCTTTCATCGCACGCCAGCGCCGTCGTCGTCGCCGTCGCCGTCGCAAGGTGGGCTGGTGGCGACCGTTGAGCGACGCAGCGATGAAGTAGAAAAATACGAGGGAGGGGAGGAAGGATGGGCCGGAGGAAGGGGGGGAACGGGGGGAAGGGGGGTGGTTGGGGGTTGGTCAGACATTTAGCTGTGCGATTCAAGGCAAATTTTATCCCTTTGCCGTTTGTTTTGTTTTACCTTCGCCCTTCAACTGCGGCCCCCTCCCTTCCCCCATTTCCCCCAATTCCCCCCAACACCTCCCCCTCCCCAACCCCCCCCATTCCCGCTTGAAATGTTGCAGACGCAGGTTCCGCGGACCTCAGCTCCCCCCTAGCTGCTGGGACGGCGGAGGATACGGCAGGAGAAGGGGAGGGGGAGGAGGAGTGGCAGAGCTCGGCAGGGCTGGGAGCAGGCGAGTCCGCTTATGGCGCGTACAGCTCCTGGAGTGAATCCAGCGCGGGGGAGGATACGGATGGGGGGCTGTTGGCGGAAGGGGAGGGGGAGAGGAGGGAGGAGGTGATGGGGATGCAGTGGTCGAGTGTGTGTGAGGGAGTGGTGGTGGGTACGAGCCCTGGCTCTGCCGCTGACGTGGAAGTGATCAAGAGGAACATTGGCGCCGACGCCATGCTGTGCTTGGAGGTGCGTGCGTGCGTGCGTGGGTAGGTGGATGGGTGCGTGGCGGTGTGCCTCATGACCTCGAGCGTTTAACGCCGGGATGGGTTGCGGGAGTGCTGGTGATTGGCAGACAACCTTTGACTACTCTCAAAATTCACCTACGACATTGATGGACGAAGTGCACCAAGTGAGCGAGTTTTTAATTCGGGAAAATCGCCTGGGGGGAACTGACTGAACCAGCAATTGTTTACGCTCGTTGCTCCCGGATGAAATATGAGACAGCGGCTCTAAGTCGCCTCAAAAGCGATGCCATGCTGCGCCTAGACGTGGGTGTGTGTGAGCTTCGAAGCATCAGGCCTAGCGTTTGCCATGGTTTTTGAGAACACTAGATCAAGGCATGCTGTGCCATGAGGTGGGTGGGTGTGTGACCATACGAGCATCAGGTTTTCTGGGGCATCAGGTCTACCTTCATCAGGTCAGCCCTTTCTCTCGTGCGCCAAGGTCTATTATGCACGGGTTCGGGTTTAAAAGCCCCGCTTGTTTCTTCCAACCTCCTCCGCATTCTATGCCGCACATCTGTTGAACAGGCGCCATGCTCGTCCCTCGTCAACCTGCCCTGCCCTTCCCCCTCTCAATTTGTGCTGCTCCCTGCTGAGAATTGGCCCATCTCTCACCTTTCACTCCTCCCCTCCCCCTTCCCCCCGACCCTGCACCCCTTCCGCTCCTCCGCCTTCCAGACGGACGACTGCAGGGACGCGCTGGGGCTGCCGTGGAGCGCGGTGAAGGACATGGCGCAGCGCGCGGGCATTGTGGCGCTCCGCGTGCCCATGCGCCCCATGGACTCCGCCAACCAGGTGGGTGTGCGCCCGCCAGGAGCTCCGCCAACCAGGTGGGTGCGCCAGGAACCAAATGAGGTGCGGATGGGAGGCCTTTTGAGTGGATGCACAACAGTCACCAGCGTCCAGGTGGCTCCTCCCACGCCCGTGACCGTGAATCCCGTCCAGGCGTGCAGTGGCTCTTAGGTGCCCTTTTTTGAGAATTCTAAAAAATTGCTCCACTGTATCCAGGTGGCTCCTCCAGCGCCCGCGACTGTGGAACCCCTTCAGGTGTGCAGTGGCTCTTAGGTGCCCATCTGCATCCTTGCTTCGGGTTCTGGTTCTGATTTTGCTCTTCCTGGCACGGACGCGCGTAGGTGGTGTCCCGCGTGCATGTTGGCCGGTGGTGTGGTGTGTTCCTCACTTTGGCCCTTGTCCCCTTCCATTCTCCCCTTGTCGTTCTCCCCTGCCGCCCCCCTCGCCCCCTCGCCACAGGGCGCGCTGCTCCCTGAGGCCATCCGCGTGCTGTCCGCGCTGCTGCATGCGGGGCAGACCCCTCCGCTTGCCTATCCCGCGCCTCACAGCGTGGAGCACACCTCGGAAGGCCCGTCTCCCACCACCACACCGCAGCAGCTGCAGCAACAGCAGCAGCGACAGCAGCAGAGGCAGGGGCTGGGGGACGCGGACGGGAGTGCGGAGAGCGATGGTGAGAGTGGAGGGGAGGCGGACGAGGGGAGTGCAGGAGGGGAGGTGGTGCCCCAGCGCACTGTGTTTGTGTGCTGCACGTCTGGCTGCCACCGCAGCCCCCTGGTGGCCCTCGGGTGAGATGAATGCATGGTGATGTTGATCATGATGATGATGATGATGATGACGACGACGACGACGACGACGACGACGAGGATGATGATGATGATGATGATGATGATGATGATGAGGTGAGGAGGAGGCGGAGCGATCGATAGACGAGGGAGAGTGAAGTTTAAGGATTCTCATTCGGGCCTTCAACGTGATGAACAAGTGGGTGGGTGGTTGCGGGTGAAGGGATGAGTGAGCATGGACTGACTGGCTGTGATTTTTGACGAGGATACTTTTTCTTGTGGAGCTCAGACCCATAACCAGCCTTCCAACCACCATCGTCCAGAACTCTCTGCTCCTGATTCGGTCATGCTCTCTTCTCTCCACCACGGCCCACTTTCCGTTCACGTTTCCTGTCTCGTTGGTGCTGTGCGATTCCCTAGACACAACCATTAGTCATTAGCCGCTGCACCAGGCATCACCCCATGCTGCGTTAACCTCCCTTCTCCTCCCCGCCTCCTCTCCTCCCCCTACTCCCATCCTCCTCCCCCACCCCTCCCGCACCCTCCCTGCGTCCCTCACACCACTCTCTTTCCCCCCCTCCCTCTTCCTCTGCTGCAGCTTCCTCACCTTTGTGTGCGGCATGGAGTACCGGGACGCCAGGACGCTGCTCTTGCCTATGTCCTCCCCTCCCCCCCCCTCTTCCCCCCCACCGCCTCTCCCCCCTGCAGCTTCCTCACCTTCTTCCGTGGCATGGAGTACCGGGGCGCCAAGATGCTCCATGCCTGCGTCCCTCACACCACTCTCTTTCCGTGTCTCCGCCTCTGTCTTCCTCTCCCCCCCTCCACCTCCTCCTCCCCCTGCAGCTTCCTGACCTTCGTGCGTGGCATGGAGTACCGGGACGCCAAGACGCTGCTCATAAATGCGTGCCCGGAGGCCGTGCCCTCCTTCCAAGCGTGGGACGATGTGAGTCCGCGGCTTGCTGCCATGTGCCATGTGCCATGTGTCATGTGCCATGTGCCATGTGCCATGTGTCATGTGCCATGTGCCATGTGTCATGTGCCATGTGCCATGTGCCATGTGTCATGTGTCATGTGCCATGTGCCATGTGCCATGTGCCATGTGCCATGTGTCATGTGCCATGTGCCATGTGCCATGTGCCATGTGCCATGTGCCATATGCCATGTGCCATGTGCCATGTGCCATGTGTCATGTGCCATGTGCCATGTGCCATGTGCCATGTGCCATGTGCCATATGCCATGTGCCATGTGCCATGTGTCATGTGCCATGTGCCATGTGCCATGTGCACACATGATGTGCTGGGCTGATAGGGTGTTTTAGCGGAAAAGAGAGCATCAACACTGAAGCCGGATAGCAATTGCATGGCTGTAGAGTTGTACCCTTCTCCCCAAAACCTCGTCCCCCCTTCAACCATCATGCCCGCGCCTTTCGAACTCCCCCTTCCCTCCCCTCCCCTCCCCTCCCCTCCCCTCCCCTCCTCTCCCCTCGCCCGTGTTGAGCCTGCCTCCACCCCTGTGTGTGCGTGCGCGTGTGCATGCGCATGTGCATGTGCATGTGCATCTGTGGGCCACCCAGACGAGCAGCAGGCTAGCAGCGGTGGATGTGAAGCCCTGTGTGCGCTCATGTGTGCGCTCATGTGTGTGCTCAGCAGTCACTCTGCATCTCCCACTCCTGCTCATTCGTCTTACCGCTTTCATGCTCCTTACCCCGTTTGTGTGTGTGCATGTGTGTCCGTGTGTGCATTTGTGTGCATGCCTGTGCGTGCATGTCTGTGCGTGCATGTGTGAACGCGCATGTGCATACGTGCATGTGTGTGCGTGCATGCATGCATGTGTGTGCATGCGTGCATGTGTGTTCGTGCGTGCATGCTTGTGTGCACATAGATGCATGCACACCCCAGGCGAGCAGCAAGCTAGCGGCGGTGGACATGAAGGGGCTCTCCAACACCCCATCTCTCTCCCCTTCTCTCCCTCTCCCCCTGGCTGCTCCCTCCCTCACACCCCTCTGCACCCCTGCTGCTGAGCGCACGCCAGGCGAGCAGCAAGCTAGCGGCGGTGGACATGAAGGGGCTGACGATGCGCGCGGAGGACATCAAGGCACGCCGCGTGCAGCAGGGGCTGCCAGGGGAGTCCGTCGACGACTGGCTGGTGGGTGCTATGCTGGGGGGAAGGAGAAGCTGGTGGGTCATGGGTCATGGGTCATGGGTCATGGGTCATGGGTGGTGAGAGATGATGGGCGAAGGGTGATGGGTGGATGGTGGAGGGTGGAGGGTGGGTGGTTTGTGCCTCCCATTCGCCAGGTCACTTTGACTGCTTCCCATTCTGCCCAGGGGTCTGCTGGATCCATGGTGGCACGGCAGGGGGGTTCGTGCCCAGATGCTCCAAGCTAATCGCCCAGCGCCTGTTGAAGGGAGCTAGCTGCATGCGCTCCTTTTGTCTTCTTCCACGTTCTTGTGCAACAGCGCTAATGTAGGACGATCTTGCACTAGTCATGGCATACATGGACCCTTTTGAGCTGATGTCCTTGTGTTCGTGCATGTGTGCTTGTCTGCATGCATGGCTGAATGGGTGCATGGGTGCATGGCAGGCGGCACAGCGGTCGTTAGTGGCGGATCACTTTCAGCAGCAGCTGCACAACGACCTCGTCATCGCCACCTCACTCTATAAGGTGCTCACTGCTCCCACCCACCCACCCACGCACCCACCGACCCGCCCACCCACCCACTCACCCACCCACGTACCCCCTATCCCCTATCCCCTATCCCCTATCCCCTACCCCACGCAATCCATGTATTCCCAAGCAGCCCCCTCCTCGCCTCCATATCCTCACTCTCCCTCCCGTCTTCTCTCCCTTTTTGCTTCCCCTCCTCGTCCCCTCCTCCGCTCCCTCCTTCACTTCCTCCCCTGCCCACTGCTGCTTCTCCTGCTGCCCTTCCCTCCCCTCTCCTCCCTCCACCACGCATGACACCGTCATCCACCCCAAAATGCCCACTCGCACCCATCATCTCCCACTCTCCCTTGCGCACATCCGTCCCACCACCCCTTTACCCCACCAGGACGTGAGTGCAACTGAGGACCCGGCAGCACCGGCAGACAGCCGAGGTCAGGAAGTTGAAGCAGCAGCAGCCGCGGCGGCAGCAGGTGTTGGTGTGGCAGCTGTGGCAGCAGCAGTGATGGGTGGTGTGCCACCTGTGGCCGAGGTTGGGGCAGCAGACGGGTACAGCGGGTACATGCCTGGGGATACGGATGATGGTGCTGCTGCAGGTGCGGATGGGGCGCTGGATGGTGGGGCTCTCATGGGGGGTGTGGGGTCGGAAGGGGGTTGGGTTGAGGGAGAGGAAGAGGTCGTGGAGGGCGGAGAGGAGGGAGAGGAGGTGCGAGAAGGGGGGGAAGAGGAGGAGTGGCATGCAACCGCGGAGTGGTTGGGGTCGACGGGCGAGTGGGAGGAATCGGAGAGTGAGGGGAGCGTGGGTGCTGACACGGGGACGGGGAGGGAATATGTCCCAGCACAGGACCGTGAAGCAGAAGAAGCTTTCATAGCAGCTGCGGCTGTGGCTGCGGCTGCGGCTGTGGCAACAGAGGTGGGAGGAGAAGGAGAAGGAGAAGGAGAAGGAGAAAGCGGGGAGTGGTTGGGGAGGAGGGAGAGCGCAGGGAGTGAGGGCGGGGTTGAGAGCAGCAGTGACAGCGAGTGGGGAGGTTCTGGGGGGTTCTTCCTGGGGGGTCGGCGTGGGGGGACGAGTACGAGCAGGAGTATCAGGAGTGGCGCAAGATGGAGGACGCACGGGAGAGTGAGAGGCAGGATGGGGATAACAGCGATAGGGAACTGGGGGAAGGTAGTGACGATGATGAAGAGGCGAGGGTGGGGGAGAGGCTGTTGGAGATAGTGGGTGGTGTGGGGGTGGGTGCGCTGCCAGTTGGGGGGAACCTGGGAGGAGGCATAGGAGAAGGAATAGGAGGAGGCATGGTGGACTGGGCTGGTCTGGAAGGCATGGTAACCGAAAGTGGGACTGAAACCGTTGCTGCTGCTGCTGCTGATGCTGATGCTGATGGTGCTGAGTTGCTGCTGCCTGCAGCTGTGGGAGGTATCGGGTGTGAGGACGAGTGGGAGGACGAAGTGGAGGTCTCTGTGAAGGCACAACAGGAGAGGGAGATAGAAGAGGAGGGAGAGGAGGAGGGGGTGGAGGTGGAGGTGGAGGAAGAGGGAGAGGAGGAAGAGGGGTGGCAGGGGAGTGAGGAGGTGGAGGATGGGGAGGTGCTTGGGCTGAGGGAGGCATTGGCAACGATGCAGGACGAGCTGCGACTGGCTGTGGGCTTGCAGGAACAGGTGGGCTTGCACTGCACACACAGGTGGGCTTGCACTGCACACACAGGCGGGCTTGCACTGCACACACAGGCGGGCTTGCACTGCACACTCAGGTGGGCTTGAACTTGTGCTTGGGGGAGTGGGGATGTGTGTATCTGTGACTGTGAACGAGCGATTGTGTGAGTGTGAGGGGGAATGTGAGTGTGCATGGCTTCCTTTTCACACATGTCGCTGCTGCATGGCGTATTCCATCTCAACCGCCACAAGTATCTCATCTTTCCACCTCCCGTTCCCTTCCCCCTCCCCTCTTCCCCTCCCCACCCTCAAGTCACCATCCGTCCACCATTCACCCGTGCTCTTTCTTCTCCTCCCCACCCCCCAAATCACACCCTGCCACCACCACCAGGCGCAGCAGGAGAGGCAGCAGCTGCAGCAGCGGTTCCGGACGCGGGAGGAGGAGCTCCAGCAACAGCTGCAGGCGATGCAGCAGCAGCTGGAGTCGGCGCGGGTGACGATTGTTGAAGAGGCGGCAGCAGCCGCACTGCTGGCTGAAGCAGCGGAAGCCGCTGCCACTGCTGCTCTGGCTGAAGCCGCCGAAGTGGCTGCATATGCTGAAGCAGGGGCGGCGATGCTGGTAGGTGATGCTGAAGAGGATGCAGAGGAAGGGATAGAAGAGGTTGTGGATGATGGTGCTCTGGGAACTGCGCAAGAGGTG
This sequence comes from Closterium sp. NIES-67, assembly GCA_027943415.1. Taxonomy (NCBI): domain Eukaryota; kingdom Viridiplantae; phylum Streptophyta; class Zygnematophyceae; order Desmidiales; family Closteriaceae; genus Closterium; species Closterium sp. NIES-67. Next base: position 295,864 of record BQMB01001548.1, read on the forward strand.
GAGATGGGGTCTGAAGCTGCTGATTCTGCTGCTGCTGGTGAGGATGGCGATGATGATGATGGTCATGGCGTGACTGGAGACGACCGGACGTCTGAAGCTGCTGCAGCTGCAGGAGCAGTTATGGCGACGGCTGCAGCAGTTGCCACTGCAACTGGTGGAATAGCAGGGAAACCGGAGCAGCAGCAGCAGCAGCAGACTCTGCAGTTGGAGCAGCGGGTGGCAGAGCAGCAGGACAAGAGCCGTGAGGGCAGGGAGAAGGAGAGAGATGAGGCGCTTCTCCTCGCCCGCAGCAGAGCCGACTTCCTCCTGCGCCGCCTCGACATCGTCACCCAGCGCGAGGCCTCCGCCCGAGACAGCCTGGCTGCCGCCCGCTACCAGCTGGCAGCCGCTGCTGAGCTGGCAGGGTCGCTGCAGGCGGCACAGGCGGAAGCAGCAGCGGCAAGAGAGGCAGCAGCAGCAGCAAAGGCGGAAGCGGCAGCGGCTGTGAGAAAGGAGCAGCAGCTGCAGGCGGTGGTGCGGGGTGCAGAGGCGGATGTGGCAGCGGCACGGGCGAGAGCAGCGGCAGCAGAGGCAGAGGTGCGGGCGAGAGTTGAGGAACAGGTGCAGATGGAGAGGATGATCCGGGCGGCTGAGGCGGCAGTGGCGGCGGCGGAGGGGAGGCTGAGGGCGGGACTGGAGGCGGGGGAGGAGAGAGTGAAGGCTGCTCAGGCGACTGCTGCTGGTGCGAGGAGGAGGGAGGAGCAGGCGAGGGTAGCAGTGGAGGTGGCAGAGAGGAGGGTTGCGGTTCTGGAGCGAGAGCTGCATGCGCTGAAGGCACAGCTGGAGGGTGCAGGAGGTGTGGATTCGGGGATGGGAGAGGTCTCAGTGGCAGAAACAGCTGCAGAGACAGCAGCAGCGCCAGAAGGAACGGTGGTTCCGGCTCCGGTGGCTGAGGTACCAGCTGCACCAGCAGGGTCTGGAATCACTAGCAGCAGTGAAACGGTGGATGCACAGACATCCTTGTCAGTGGCAGGTGTGCAGGCAGCTTTGGAAACAGCCGAGCAGAGGGTGCAGGCAGCAGAGGAGCGCGCTCAGTTTGCAGTGAGGCAGCTGGAGGTGATGCGCGGGCAGAGGGAGGAGGGGCAGAGAAGGGTGGAGGAGGCAGAGAGGAGGGCGAGGGAGCTGGCAGTGCGAGTGGCAGAGGTGGAGCAGAAAGTTGCCGAGGCGAATTCTCAAGCGCGGCTATTCAACATGTGCGTGGAGGCGATGGCTAGGGAGGAGGGAGAGGTTGAGGGAGGAGAGAAGTGAGGGAGAGGGGAGTGAGGTGAAGGGGGGGTGGGGAGAGGAGGGGATATGAGAGACTGAGGGAATAGAGAGGGAATTCAGGGGATTCCATCCCGTTGGGTGCAATGCAACCAGTTAACTTCGATTGGAACAGCTATACTACATTGCGTAGACTCACTGCTTAACTAGCTACATGTTGGGTTGGGTGTACTCAAATACATCATATGTTTTTATGATGCCGAATCGCTTATTACATCTTTTGAGGGCGATCGTAGGGCGTGTCCCGCGCGTACGTGTTATGGCGATTCGGTGAGATGCTCTGCTAGTTAGAAGGTTCTTGTCATCAGAGTTAGAATGAATGACTAGAATGACGCAAACAAGGTGGTTTTGTCTAAGGGTACGTAATACGTTTAACACACCCCGTAGGCTAGTTGAGGAGCAGGACCTCACAAGAGACACCCAGCTCAAGGTGGCACTACTAGTCCAACCTCCAAGGGAGGGGTCCGAAGACCAGTCAGCAAGAGTACAAACTAACCAAGAGCAAGTCAGGGCGGTACTGTTAGAAACTAAAATTTAACAAGTGTTCAATAGAGAGAGAGAGAACAAGGGTATATACCTAAGAGTGTTATACCCTCTAAGAGGTGACCCTATACAGTCTATACAAATATATGTTATACATATGTTAGACACACCCCCTAGACTGCATAGGGGCAAATCCTGAACAAGCAGCTCAGGGCGGCACTACTAGTCCAGCCACTGAGACAAGGGTCTAAAGACCAGTCAAAATGGGGTACAGGCAAGACAAGAACAAGACCAGGGCGGCACTACTAGTCCAGCCACTGGGAGAGGACACCAGTCCAGTCTGAGTACATATATATATAGATATATATAGGACAGTACAAAGTCAAGGTCCTAGCAAGTGAGAGGCTACAGGAACTAGACCGAGCTGTACACAGTGCCGCTGATGATCTTTAGGCGCAAGCGCCTTCGTAAAGATATCAGCTGTGTTGGCACCAGAGGCCAAGTGAACTACGCGGGCCTGGCGGCGCTGCTGTAGCTCGCGCAGGAGGAAGTACCGCAGCTGGATGTGCTTCGCTCTGCCCTCAAGTCGAGGCTCCTGACACAGGAGAATCATGGCCCTGTTGTCAGCGTACACGACCGGGGCAGAGCTAGGCCGCTCACCTAAGTCAGTGAGCAAGAAGGTCAGCCAGCGGAGCTCCTGTGCCGCCATGGCACCAGCGTAGATCTCAGCCTCAGAGCTCGACTGAGCAACAGACGACGAGCGAGTGGATCTCCAAGAGATAACACCTAAACCAAGGCTAAAACAGTAGCCCTGCGACGACCTGAGCGTCTCAGAGTCGTATGCCCAAGAAGCGTCTGTGTGCCCAGTGAGGACCACTGGCCTGTGTCCTCCTAACACTAACCCCATGCCTGATGTACTTGCTAGATATCGCAAAACCCTCTTAGCGGCCGACCAGTATTGTGGTCGGTGTCTGCTAGTGGCCACAAAGCGAGCCAGGATGCTGAGAGGGTATGCGAGATCTGGGCGAGTGCAAGTCATCAGGTACATGAGGCAACCCACCAGCTCTGCGTAGGGGCCGCTGGGCTCTACTGGCTCCTCAGGAACAGGAGCGGAAAGCCCGTGGTCTACAAGTAGAGGTGTGGGCTGTGCAGAGGAGAACTGAAGACCGAACCTCTGAAGGACCTGACGCACCAAGTGTGACTATGTCAGAGTGATGGTGCGTGCTGCTCTGTCCCTGGAGATCTGCAAGCCAAGGTAGCGACGCAGCTCTCCAAGGTCAGTGCAGGCGTGTCTCTTCAGCAGCTCGGCCTTCACAGAGGCCAGTGCGTCCCTGTCAGCAGTAGCAAAGACCAGGTCGTCTACGTAGACAAGGATGTAGAACGGAGTCTGGCCGAAACGCACAAACAACGAGGGGTCAGCAGACGACGGAAAGAACTGCAGGTCTGCTAACGTGGCCCGCAGCGTGTCGTGCCACTCGCGCGGAGCCTGACGCAGGCCGTAGACAGGGCGCCTGAGAAGCCACTGGGTCCCAGGGGGGAAGGTACCAGTGAACCCCTGCGGTCGGTGCAGGTAGACCTGCTCGTGTAGGCTGCCCTGAAGGAAAGCAGTAGAGAAGTCGAGGGAGTGAAGCTCGTAGTCGCGCTGTGCTGCTATGTGTAGCAGCCCCCAAAGAGTAGTCATCTTTGGGGTCGAGGCGAAGGTCTGGAAGAAGTCCACCCCCTCGCGCTGACTGAAGCCTCTGGCCACGTAGCGCGCCTTGAAGACAGGCGGCTCTCCAGGCAGGCGCTTCACCTTGAAGAGCCACCGGCCATCGACTACGTTCACCCCAGGTGCGGGAACTGCGTCGACGTAGGTGCCGGTGGACCTCCAAGATGCCATCTCCTGCTCCATGGCAGCTATCCACTGAGAGGCCCAAGGTCCCGAGGTGGCCTCAGCGTAGGTGCGAGGGGTCGGGATGTCGAAGGCGTCGGGGTCACCCTCAGGGACTAACAGCATGGAGCAGAGATGGGGAGCAGCCTCGGAAAGGAAAGCAAGCTCGTACTGCCTGTCCTCTATGACGTCACTGCCAAGTGCAAGAGCACCCCCGACGGACGGAGGACGGGCAGGGTCAGAGACCAGAGTGGTAGCGTAGTCAAGGCGGCGGGTAGCGGCGAAGTCAGCGACAGCAGCGACAAGCGCGTCAAGGCGCAAGACAGGAACAGCGGGGTCGGTAACGAGGGAGGCAAGAACCTGAGGGACAAGAGGACGAGCGGCACGGAGGTAGTCCGAGAACGGAGGAGGCGCAACAGCAAGCGACGAGGGAGGAGGGGAGGGAAGGAGGGGAGGACGAGACGAGTGGGAACGGAGCAACATAGGGTGAGAGTGCAGGGCAGGAGAGGCGGGACGGGCACGTGAGGGACGACGGGATCAAACGTGGGACGGAGGGGTAGGGTCAGGAGACAGCAGAGGGGACACAATAGGAGAACGAGGAGGGAGATGGGCCAGAGACGAGTCCGCCGGCGGGAAAACAGGACCGTAGACCGGAAGGTCAGCAGGCAACGGGGGAGACACCGGCGAGTGGTCCGGGGAGGGAAGGCCGAGCAGGCGGAGAGCGGAGACCGGCGGTGACGGCGGCTGCGGCGGCGATGACGGCTGGGCCGGAACTCTCGGACCAGGAGAGGCAGAACGACCGTCTGCAGGACACTCAACAGCAGCACCCCCAGAACCAACACCCCCAGAGCGAGAACCCTCTCCAACACCAGCGGCACCCCCAGAAGCCGCAGGACGAACACCCGCCTCCACACCAGCACCCCCAGGGGCCACGAGCGGCCGTGGCAGTGGCGGCGACGACTGCGGCGGCGACGGCTGCAGCGGAGTCGGCGACTGCGACAGTGGGGGCGGAGGCACCGGGGAAGGGGGACGCGGCAAGGACAGACCGGGGGAACCACCAGAGTCAGCAGACTCCTCAACTGGGACAACCGACGGGAGGGGAGTGACGTGAGAGACACCAGACGGGGCAGGACGTGGCGGGAGAGGAGCAGGGGCTACCGGGGGGGAGGGAGCGAGGAACAGGGGCGGGGCAACCGGGAGACCTCGGTGAGGGAATTGGTGGTAGAAGGAGACAGACTCGTCAAGGGTGATGTCACGAGAGTGGAGGAAGCGGTGAGACGACGGGTGGTAGAAAAGCCAGTCAGACGAGTCCAGGGGAAAACCGAGGAAGACACAGGGGACAGTGCGGGCAGTGAGCTTGTCCGTGCCCGAGGCACGAACGTGAGCAAGGCAGCCCCAGACGTGGAACGCAGACGCGTCACCGGGGGACCCGGTCCAAAGGAGGGTCGGCGAAACCTGCGGCCGCTGGGAGCGTGGCCACAGGTTCAGCTGGTGATCAGCGTAGCGAACTGTGAACGACCACAGAAAATGGGGGGCATCGGCATGGATCATGGAGGTACGGGCGACCTCCATGACCAAGCCGATGCGGCGCTCAACAACCCCATTCTGCTGTGGCGAGTCCAGCAAGGTATACGACTGGGTGATGCCCTCCGCACGACAGAAATGTCCAAGCCGACCAGAGGCGAACTCGCCGCCACGGTCAGAGTGGAGACACAACACGGGGAGACCGCGGTGGAGACGCGCAGCCACAACCCACGGGAGAAGAACGTCGGGCACGTCGGCCTTCCGCTCCAGGGGAAACACCGTGGTGTAGCGCGTGTAGTCGTCGACGAGCACAAAGAAGTAGCGCTCACCTCGCGGTCCGGGGACGGGGGCACGGCCCCAAACGTCAAGGCGCAAGGTCTGAAGGGGGGCAGTAGCAGGGCGCAGCGAGGAGGAGTGAGGAGCACGGCGGAGCCGGCCCTCGACGCAAGGCGTGCACGGTGGCGCAGTCGAGGGAGGAAGGGCAGGGAGCGACGCAGGGAGACCTAAGACAAGACCGTGCTGGGACATGTGACGCAGACGTGGCAGAGCAGGGTGACCTAGCCGGTGGTGCCAGAGAAGGGACGGGTGAGTGAGGGACCGACACAAGCAAGCTGCAGCGACCTGGGAGGACGCACCAACCGGGGGGGAAGCGGTGTCAAGGGTAAACAGACCGGACACCGGGTCCCGGGGGAACGTCGCAAGGGGGGAACCTGAGAGAGCCTCAGAACAGACAGCGAACCGCTCGTGCCCGGGGAACGTGGTGGTGACGCCGAGGTCCTGAAGACAGCCGACACCAACGAGGTTCCTCCAGAATGAGGGAACGTGGAGGCCTGTAAGGGAGCCCGAGGGAACTGCTGGAGAGGGAAGAGACGTAGAACTGCGAGCGACGATAGGACCTGCAGAGGGGTCAGCGAGAGAGACGACACCTGGCGTGGCAAGCGGCGTGAGCGCGGAACGGTCGCGGAAGAAGCAGGCAGAAGCACCGGAGTCGAGAGTGAAGGACAGCACCGCAGTGGCGGGGACAGGGAACGGAGCCAGTGCAGAGACGAGGCTAGAAAATCTAGGCAGTCCTACGCCTGACGCAGCAGGGGAGGCTAGGCTACACAGTGGTGCAACACCTAAACTAGAGAACACAGGGTAATAAGATCCAGCAACACTAGCAGCGTCAGAATACAAAGCATGCAAAGCAGCACCTATCTGATCCATGTCTAACTCAAAGATCGGCACGCCCTGGCGGAGCAGGCTGTGCCAGTCAGCGAGGTCCCGGGCCGGGCCAAAGCGACGACGAAAGAGATCGTCGAGGCGGCGGAAACATCAGGCAGTCGGGTGCGGGTGGCGGCACAGAGTGCCGCGAAGGGGCCCGGTCTGAAGCTGGTACTGACAGGTCACAGCACCGGAGCCGCTGGTAGACGCCAAGCTGCGCGGGCCGCCACCACTGCCACCACCTCCTGAGGTGCTGGGCCAACCAGGCGGGAGGCGAGCCCACTGCTGCGGGGGCGGCTGCTGGGACGGCGGCTGCTGCTGGGACGGCGGCTGTGGTGCGGGCTGCTCCTGCTGCGGCTGGGGCTGCTGCTCCTGACCACCAATGCTAGTCCCCCCAGACGGACTACTCTCACGACCACCGACACCGCTACCTGCGCCACCACCCCTGCCACCCAGGCGACCACGGCCACTGCGGCGCAAGCGCTGCTGCGGGTGGACCGCAGCAGCCGTCTGAGTGAGGGGGGTGGCCGTGGCGACCGCAGCCGAAACGTCAGTGAAGGTGCACTGGGAGGGGGCACAGCCGTGAAAGATAGAGACTGCCGGCGCAGCGCTCGACTGAGCGATAGTGCGCTGGCGAGTCTCGATCTCGGTGAGGGTGTCGACAAAGGCAGTGAGAGTGAGGTCAGCCAGGTGCAGGCTAAGGAAGTGATCGCGAGCACTAGCGAGGCGGTCTGGAAGGCGCATGGCGATAAAATAGAGCGTCATGCAGAAAGGGGGGGGGAGCGCAGTGAGCTGGGCAGCAGTGCTGGCAGTGCGATAGCGGGTCTCTAGGGCATGCAGGTGAGTGGCAAAGTCTGCAACGGTAGGGAAAGCTGCAAGGTCTGGGAAAAGCATCCGGAAGAGCAGGCGACCAGCAGAAGCAGACGCGGGTGTGGAATAGCGGGCAATAACAGCGTCTAAGTAAGCTTTGGCCGTCTCAATAGTAGCAAAACGCGAGCGCTCAGAGACAGGGAGGGCGTGGCTAATGGCAACCTGAGCAACTGCATCGCGAGAGTCCCAGACTGCACGGGCAAGCGCAGCAGTAGAGAAGGTCTCACGGTCATCAGAGGAGGGATCAGCAGGGAGGGGAGCATGGGCGGGGGGGCGGGGGAGCAAGCCGTCGACATGGACGACCAAAGAGTGGCCATCCTGGCGCTGACCTGTAAGGTGGCGGCGGAGATCGGAGAGCCAGGCGGCGAAGTCAACCGCATGGCCCTCGGCGTCAAGTCGGAGCACGAAGTTCGCCATCGTGCACGGTCAGCGGCACAGCTCCACAGGAACACAGCGACAGCCCCCTCTAGCACGGCGGCCACGAAGCGCCTCAGCACGGGCGAGCAGAGGAGACGGAGCCCGAGTCGGCATGGCAGGACGAGCCGGGGCGAAGGGGCGAGGCAGGTGCGGTGGGGCCAGGCAGGCGCGGCGGGGCCAGGTAGGCGCGGCGGGGCCAGGCAGGGGCGGCGGGTCCAGGAGGCGCGGCAGGGCCAGGCAGGCGCGATGGGCGCAGGGCGGGGGCCGGAGGCGCGGGGGCCAGGCAGGCGCGGCGGGGCCAGGCAGGGGGGCGCAGGGCGGCAGGAGGCGCAGGCCAGGGCGGGCCAGGCAGGCGCGGGCGGGGCCAGGCAGGGCGGCGGGGCCAGCAGGCGCGGGCCAGGAGGGGCGGGCCAGGCAGGCGCGGCAGGGGCCAGGCAGGCGCGAGCGGGGCCAGGCAGGCGCGGCGGGGCCAGGCAGGCGCGACGGGGCCAGGCAGGCGCGGCGGGGCCAGGCAGGCGCGCGGGGCCAGGCAGGCGCGGGGCCAGGCAGGCGCGCGGGGCCAGGCAGGCGCGACGGGCCAGGCAGGCGCGGCGGGCCAGGCAGGCGCGCGGGGCCAGGAGGCGCGACGGGGCCAGGGAGGCGCGATGGGTGCTAGGAGGCAGAGGGGCCCAGGAGGGGCGCGACGGCTAGGAGGCGCTAATGGGCCCAGGGGGCGCGACAGGCTAGGAGGCGGGCAGGGGCCCAGGAGGGGCGCGACAGGGAGGCGCAGGGAGGAGGGGCGCGACGGGCCTAGGGGGGGGGGGGGGCGGCGCGACGGGGCCTAGGTGAACGCGCAACGGGGCCTTGGAGGCACGGGCGGAAGCGGAAGGTGGGAGGGGTCGAACCTACGGATGATACCATATCAGAAACTAAAATTTAACAAGTGTTGAATAGAGAGAGAGAACAACAAGGTATATACCTAAGAGTGTTGTACCCTCTACGAGGTGACCCTATACAGTCTATACCAATATATGTTATATATATGTTTGACAGATTCATCTGATTTTTTAGAAACTGAAAATTGGCCGTATTACCGCCTAGAATGTGCCTAGAGCCTAGCGAGAGCCCTGATGACAGCTGGGTGCCCCCTCGCTGACATAGAATCACACCCGATTCTAACAGCGTATTATCAGCGTCGGCATGTTTCCGATGCCCGCGGTCTCGTTTAGGAGGGAGGGGTAGTGTACGGAATTTCCATTCCTTACTGAGTCGTATGCTAGCGCGTGCACCCGAACTCCTCGACTCGTCACGCTCGGCCTCATTTGTCGGCCCCAAACCTTTCCCGAGTCGCGTCTAGCACTGTCGCGACATTGCCGAACCTACCCACATTCCGAGGTTATTGCCCTAGCACACCAGCCCCTATTTAACCTTGTGCCTTCATTGCAATAGCGACCTTGTATTCTCACGTTATAGTTCATTGACACTTCCGATATCATATCATATCATAACACTAACCGAACTTTGCGAGTCCACCAGAAAATTTCGATGTTATGATTGGTGAAAGTTCATTTGCGCGACATTGGTAGTTGTTCGGCTTGACAGCTGACTGGCTGGAGCCGTCTGTTTTTCGCAAGACCCGAGGCAATTTTTTTCCAGCCTCGGTTATTCCCGCTAAACCTCGGGTCTAACACTCGCTGCGGAATGAGCCCTCATCCAAGATCTGCCAATTCGGTACAATCAGGGGATCTGGAATGCTCAGAGTCGTCAGATTTCCCGCGCTTTCGTAGCTTTCTCCAGGCATTGCCGTTGCTTTGCTTCGGCCATGAAAAACCATTCTTAATAGAATCAGACAGGATCTAGGACTTCCCTGGTGTAGTAGTACACCCTGGTGTACTATACTACTGTATACACCCTGTTTAGAAGGCTGATCGTTCCGTCGGTCTGCCTTCAGGTGACGCGGAATCATTAATTGGCAGGCGGAACAGACGGACTGCAATCATTGATTAGTTACCCTCTTGAGAAGCAGATTCGTTAGTCTCGTGTCGCCGCTCATGGCCCCAGCTGTCCACGTGTCGACGGCCCACGCGCTTAGCGCCCACGCAGCCACGTCAGCTGCGTCTAGGCCCTTCGCAGCCTCAAACGTTCGCCTCTCGGGCTTTGCGCGACGGACCGTGCATGGAATACAGGACGCGAAGCAGTATGTCCGACTACGGGAATCGAAGCAGCGTGTAGCGCGTATTCGCCGCGGCGGGTCCGCGCCGGCGCCACGCGCCTCAGGTGGAGGCGAGCAACGAGCGGTAGAGACGATCGCGAGAGAGGGAGAAACAGGAGGATCAGAGTCATGGGGTGATAGTAACGGAGGTGACAGTGGCCCGAATCCAGCCACATTTGGGGCTGCCAGCTACGCAACGGCATACGTTGCCGCACCTCCGTTCTCTCCCCGGTAAGGCCAGCGTGGCTCTTCAAAGTTCCTCCATACACCCCCTCCACCAGCGTAAGGCATGATACCTTGAGACAGTCAGGCAAGCTGTCCTTCCTTCTCTCCCCACTAGCCCTCCTGTTTTGACGAATCGAGTCACAAGTTCACAGACCGTCTCGAGTCTCGACGTCTTTCCGTTCCCTGCGAGTGTTGCTCTTTCGCGGTCTGGGCTGCATAGAGGCCAGGAGTAATGTGAAAGACTTTGAGTAAGGTGCTTTTGAGGCTACTGGGCTCTGTTTAGCCTAGTAGCCTCAAGACGCGCTCCTTCCTCAGCTGCTCTGCTCGCATGCCATCTGGGCTGAATAGAACCCAGGGGTTGCGTAAGGGTCTCGCGTCCAGCATTCCGCGGGGCTTGGGACTCCGCTCGAAATGCTGCAGGATTCGGGGTTCGAGGTTTAAGAATGGCAGGGTTCAGGGTTTAGATGTTGCCAGGTCTGCTTCGAACTGGCGTCAAGATCGGGGGTTAGCAGGGCAGTGAGGGGTAGGGCCAGAGGGCCGTGTATCTCCGTTTTAAGCTATGTGCTTCTTTCATTTGAGTCGTCGTTAGTCTGACTCAAAGGTCAACATGCGCATAAGAATTCCCTGGGTACCGCTGTTCGCAATGTGATTGTGATCATGGGCCGTGCGTCCCCTCCCCATGTGTCAGCATCAGCAGCGTCCTTGTTTCATCGTGCCGTTTCCCATCCCCATCCCCATCCCCATCCCCATCCCCATCCCCATCCCCTCCTCCTCCCCCAGGTGGCAGCAGCGGCGGTGGCGGTGCAGGGGGGGGTTGCTGAAGTGGATCGACTGGTGGGAGTGAGCCTGTAGCGAATAGGCCTTTTCATTCCAACATCCCCCGCCCACTCCTCTCCTCCTGTTTCGTAGTGCCGTTTCCCATCCCCATCCCCATCCCCATCCACACCCACCTCCCCATCCCATCCTTATCCGCCTCCCCATCCCCATCCCCGTCCCCCCGTCCAGGTGGCAGCAGCAGCGGCGGCGCTGCAGGGCGAATTTGCAGAGGTGGATCGGCTGGTGGGGGTGAACCTGAAGCGGGTGCTGGACGCGTTTGCTGCTGCAAGGGTCGGCAGACATGTGAGTGACAGTGAGCGGGGCGAATGTGAGTGTGCGAGTGTGGTGTTAGTGTGGGTGTGAGTGTGCGTGTGAGTATGGATGAGAGTGTGGGTGTGTGGGTGAAGATATGGTGAGGTCATAGACCCTCCCTTCTCATTCTTTTGATCCGCTTCCCCCTTTTCCTCCTCCCCAATTCCCACTGCTTTTCAATTCTTTTCAGTCACAAGGATATCGGACGCAGGGGTGCACTTGACCTAAATTTTGCAGGGTGCTTTAGAGAAGCCGCAAAAGCATCCTTCAGGGGGCAGGGGGGCGCGCTTGGCCTGAGAGTCCCCTTTCCCTTCACTCCTCCCTGGTCCCCGCACATCAGCATGTCAGTGGCACCGGGGGCTATGGTCACGTCACAAGGATGCTGGGGGTCAGTGAGGCGCTTGACCTGAAAGTCCTCTCTTCCCGTTCCCCACTGTATGCTTCCCATTCCCCCCCCCCCACCCCCCTCCATCTAACCCATCCCCCAGTAATGGTTTTCCTGTCTCCCCCCTTCGCATCTAACCCATCCCTTCGCTTCTCCGGCACCACCGGCTATGGCCACGGGGATGCAGGAGGACGGAGGCGCTCGACTTGAGTTCCCCTTTCCCCTCCCCCCCTTCCCATCTAACCCATCCCAGTGCTTCTCCGGTACCATCGGCTGTAGGCGCTCGACTCAGTAGGTTCCCCTCTTCCTTCCCCGCATCCCCTTTACTTCCCCCATTATTCTCTCCTCCCCACTCTCCCCCCCCCCCCCCCCTCCTCCTCAGCACTTCTCCAGCTGCGCCACGGGCCACAGTCAGAGGGATGCAGGAGGCGGGGGGAAGTGCTGTGGTCCATGTCCAAGAGAGACTTTCGTGAGGGGATGCTGGAGGCAGGGGGCACTGGACTCGAAAGTCTCACTTTTCTCCCTTTATGTCCGGTTTTCACACTATGTTTCCCCCCCGACTGCAGCATTTCAGCGGAACCACGGGGTACGGCCACGGGGATGCAGGGGGCAGGGAGGCGCTTGACTCGGCCTTTGCTCAGATCGTTGGGGCAGAAGCAGCATGCGTGCGCGCACAGGTGGGGTGGGGTGACTCGTAGAATTGAGGCGCCTCAAAACTACACAGGTGGGGTGGGGTAACACGTAGAACTGGTTTTTGTGACAATAGCGTGGAAGATCACCTTAACGTATGTGCCCGCACAGGTGGGTGGGGTTTTTTAGTCGACTCAAAAGCATGCTCAGATCGTTGGGGCAGAAACAGCGTGCATGCATGCAGAGGTAGGGTGGTGTCGGACGGGGTGGTCTCGTTGCGGGTAGTATACCGTATTATACTGTACGCACCATATGTGATTTCTGGTGATATTGGTATTCCATCATGCCATGTATTATTTTTTAGGCGCCTCAAAAATGTACCATGGGTGACTTCTGGTGAAGTTGGGCGTCCATCAGGCCGGATCAAATGTTGCCCCTAAACTCTATGTTTCCACATTCCATGCCTTTCCTTCTAGTATCTTTTGAGTCGACTCAAAAGCACATTCCGTGCCTTTCCTTCTAGTATCTTTTGAGTCGACTCAAAAGCACATTCCGTGCCTTTCCTTCTAGTATCTTCCGCCCCCCATCCCTTTCCTCACCCCTCTCCCACCCCTCTCCCACCCCTTTTCCACTCCTCATCCCCTTCCCTTCCGCCCCTTCCCTTGGTCTCTCCCAGTTTTTTTCAGGCACCCACGCAATTGCTGCTGCGCTCTATGCTGTTCTGCGGCCTGGGGACGAGGTGAGCGGCATTCCATGCGTGAGGAGGCTATTTTCCACGCCTAAAAAATAGACGCCTCACGCATGTTCTGCGCCCTGGGGACGAGGTGAGCGGCATTCCAACTGTAGGTGAATTTTGAGGATTCTCAGAAAACACCTACAACGATAGGGTGAGTGACTCTTCATTTGGGCCGCCTGAGGAGCACTCTTGAGGCTGAGCTGCTTTTGAGTCGACTCAAGAGCCGCCTCAGGAGCACTCTTGAGTCTGAGCTGCTTTTGAGTCGACTCAAGAGCCGCCTCAGGAACACTCTTGAGGATGAGCTCTATGCTGTTATGCGACCTGGGGATTAGGGGAGCAACATCCCTCATCCCTATTTCTGAGGCGCCTCCAAAAGATGAGGTGAGTGGCATCTATCATCCCTAGGCGAATTTTGAGGCGCCTCAAAAGTGGCATCCATCATCCCTAGGCGAATTTTGAGGCGCCTCAAAAGTGGCATCCATCATCCCTAGGCGAATTTTGAGGCGCCTCAAAAGTGGCATCCATCATCCCTAGGCGAATTTTGAGGCGCCTCAAAAGTGGCATCCATCATCCCTAGGCGAATTTTGAGGCGCCTCAAAAGTGGCATCCATCATCCCTAGGCGAATTTTGAGGCGCCTCAAAAGTGGCATCCATCATCCCTAGGCGAATTTTGAGGCGCCTCGAAAGTGGCATCCATCATCCCTAGGCGAATTTTGAGGCGCCTCGAAAGTGGCATCCATCATCCCTAGGCGAATTTTCACCAGGCTCTACCCTCCCCTCCCTGGGTTAGGATTCGAGTTCGGTGAAGGGCATAGTGGTGCCAACGAATATTCTCATGCCGTTTGAAGTTTTTTTGCGTTACCTGGGGGAGGCGTCAATAAATGGGCGTGTAACACTTCTTCCCCTTCCAACCTTTCTCTGCCACACGCAGTGTCACAAGGAGAGGTGTGATAAAAAAAGTTGCCACTTTACCTCTCCTCCGTTCTCCCGCCCTCTCCCCACCTCCACTCTCCTTCCTCCCTGCAACTTTTTATCACACCTCTTCTCCCCCTTTTCTCCTGCCCCCCTTTCTCTCGCGCTCCCCTCCCCAGCTGCTGTCAGTGGCAGGGGCGCCCTATGACACCATGGAGAAGGTGCATGGGCTCAGAGGCCTACCTCCTGTCTGCCCCTCCACCCCATACCTCCCTCCTCTTTTCCCACCGCCCTCCCCCCCCTCCCCAGCTGCTGTCAGTGCAGGGCGCCCTATGACACCATGGAGAAGGTGCATGGCTCAGAGCCTACCTCCTGTCTGCCCCTCCACCCCATACCTCCCTCCTCTTTTCCCACCGCCCTCCCACCCCCCTCCCCAGCTGCTGTCAGTGGCAGGGGCGCCCTATGACACCATGGAGAAGGTGCATGGGCTCAGAGGCCTACCTCCTGTCTGCCCCTCCACCCCATACCTCCCTCCTCTTTTCCCACCGCCCTCCCACCCCCCTCCCCAGCTGCTGTCAGTGGCAGGGGCGCCCTATGACACCATGGAGAAGGTGCATGGGCTCAGAGGCCTACCTCCTGTCTGCCCCTCCACCCCATACCTCCCTCCTCTTTTCCCACCGCCCTCCCCCCCCCCCCAGCTGCTGTCAGTGGCAGGGCGCCCTATGACACCATGGAGAGGCATGGCTCAGAGGCCTACCTCCTGTCTGCCCTCCACCCCATACCTCCCTCCTCTTTCCCACCGCCCTCCCCCCCCCCCCAGCTGCTGTCACCCCCTATGACCATGGAGGGGCAGGCCAGCCCCCCCCCCCCCCCCCCCCCCCCTCTTTCCCACCGCCCTCCCACCCCCCTCCCCAGCTGCTGTCAGTGGCAGGGGCGCCCTATGACACGATGGAGGAGGTGATTGGGCTCAGAGGCTCGGCGGGGCACGGCTCGTTGAGGGAGTTTGGCGTCAGCTACCGGCAGATAGAGGTGCGATCTGCTGGGCACAAGGGAGTGACGCACAGAGGTACACCAGGGCACGGCTCGTTGAGGGGGTCCGTGTCAGCTACTGGCAAACAGAGGTGCGATTTTCTATGCTCCCGGTCCTCTCCTCCAAACCCCTTAGCAAACCCTTTCCTCTTTTGAGGCGCCTCAAAACTCCCAGTCCTCTCTTCCAAACCCCTTAGCAAACCCTTTCCTCTTTTGAGGCGCCTCAAAACTCCCAGTCCTCTCTTCCAAACCCCTTAGCAAACCCTTTCCTCTTTTGAGGCGCCTCAAAACTCCCAGTCCTCTCTTTCAAACCCCTTAGCAAACCCTTTCCTCTTTTGAGGCGCCTCAAAACTCCCAGTCCTCGCTTCCAAACCCCTTAGCAAACCCTTTCCTCTTTTGAGGCGCCTCAAAACTCCCAGTCCTCTCTTCCAAACCCCTTAGCAAACCCTTTCCTCTTTTGAGGCGCCTCAAAACTCCCAGTCCTCTCTTTCAAACCCCTTAGCAAACCCTTTCCTCTTTTGAGGCGCCTCAAAACTCCCAGTCCTCGCTTCCAAACCCCTTAGCAAACCCTTTCCTCTTTTGAGGCGCCTCAAAACTCCCAGTCCTCTCTTCCAAACCCCTTAACAAACCCTTTCCTCTTTTGAGGCGCCTCAAAACTCCCAGTCCTCTCTTCTAAACCCCTTAGGTGAGGATGGATTTTTTTAGGCGCTTCAAAAATAGACTGCTCCCAGTCCTCTCTTCCAAACCCCTTATCAAACCCTTTCCTCTGCACATGTCTTGGTGTTTTCCGAACCCCCCATCCTGTCCTCTCAATCCCCCTCTCCTTTCCTCGCCCAATTTATCTCTTTTTGAAACGCTTCTACAATTCTCTCACCATAACCTCCTCCCCTCCTCCTCGCATAGTTGACCCCAGAGGGACCCTGGATTGGAAGGCTCTCACTGCCACAGGGGCAATGCAACCGAACACATGCTGTGTGTTGCTTTCAATCGCCTCCAAACCTCCTTTCCGTTCCTCCCCTGGGATAACAGTTCAGTTTTGAGACGTCCTTTGACTAACCTTTTAGGGGGTGTCCGAAGTAGGGCGTAAGGTTTCAGGACGTCTCGGAACCGAGAGATCATTCTGTCAACCGTTCCAACCATTCCACCGTAGTGTACCTTCTTGTGACTTGCTGGGACGCCACAAATTGTTATACTTCGGACACCCCCTTATCACACAGAAAATGCTGCGTGCTTGCTGTCAGGCGCCTCCGAACCTCCTTTCACCCCCCCCCTTTAAGGCTCACTTCCCCATTCTTTTTCCTGCCCTTTGACCGACTTTGTTGTGCTTCCTCCTCCCCTTTCAAGTGCACTTCCCCCTTCCTCCCCCAGTTAACCTCAGAAGGAATCCTGGACTGGGATGTGCTCCGTGCGGCCAGGGCAGTGAAAGCAAACCCACGCTGGGTGCTTTGAGGGAGCTCGGATTTCCTCCCTCTGCGCTTCTCTTCCCCTCTGCCCTTTTCCAGTTGACTGCAGGAGGAACGCTGGAGTGGGATGCGCTCTGCACTGCGGGGGGCAGTGAAAGCAAACACGCGCTGTGTGCTTTGAGGCAGCTCAACGCCCCTTCCTCTGCGCTTCTCTCCCCCCAGTTAACCTCACAAGGAAAGCTGGACTGGGATGCGCTCAGCGCTCCAGGGGCGGTGAAAGCAAACACGCGCTGTGTGCTGGTGCAGCGGTCGTGTGGGTACTCACTACGAGAAACACTTACAGTGGAGCAGATTGGGCGCATTGTGGAGATTGTCAAGGTGAGAGGTTGAGATTTTATTAATCATGTACTAGGAGTAAAAAGTATCCTGATAAGTGGAACACTTACAGTGGGAGCAGATTGGGCGCATCGTGGAGATATTTCAGGTAAGATCATGTTTCCCGTGAGTGTATTCATATGAGGAATGCAACATGCTGTGGATTGAGGCGGTGTGGAGATTGCTCGGCCGTATCAGGGGGGGTGCTTTGAGGGCACTTTCAAGAGCCTCTAAATTGAATGCATATGAGCTGTTTCTTTGACTCCCCAAGCATATTGATTAATCGCAAATGAGCTGGCCTAATGTCTTTATGGGGTCTGATCTGGCATGGCACACAACATGTGGCTCATGGCGCATGGCATGTCTTTCCATTGCAGGCGCAGAACCCGTCGTGCGTTGTGGTGGTGGACAACTGCTATGGGGAGTTCATCGAAGAGAGAGAGCCAACTCATGTGGTGAGAGGGTAGAGAGGCAAGAGATGGCATTATGGCACATAGCACATGTCACGTGTCAGAGCTCGTTCCTAAAGTTGGGCCGACAACGAAGTTGGGCCAAGAGAGGTGGCTGCCCTTCTTTTTCCTGAATTTAGGTCGTGTGATAGGAGTCTAGTTTTGAGGCGCCTCAAAACTAGATCGCGGGTATGCTCGTGCTTTTGCAGCTGATGAATGATTATGTGGGCGACCGTCCGACGCAATTTCAAGAGACTCGTGTGCGTCACCAATTCCTCCTTATAATTTACTGACCGAGTGCATGTCAGCGTCGAGACCCCAACCTTGGAAATTTTGTTATTTGGAGGACAAAGCTGCGGATCTGTTTAAATCAGGAAAAATAGGCGCACACTTTGACAAACTACTGCTCTTGGCCCAGCTTCGTTGTTGGCCCAACTTCAGGAACAAGCTCTCACATGGCACATGTCACATGTCACATGGCACATGGCAGAGGCAAATGCATATGAGAACCCATCGTGCATTGTGGTGGTGGACAGCTACGGGGAGTTCGTTGAATAAAGAGAGCTGACGCAAGTGGTGGGGGGAGAGAGTGGAAAGAGATTGTATCGTGGCACATCGCATGTGGCCGATGCATGTGGCGGATGCATCTGGCAGCCGCATGTGGCAGACGCATGTGGCAGACGCATGTGGCAGACGCATGTGGCAGACGCATGTGGCAGAAGCATGTGGCAGACGCATGTGGCAGACGCACGGGGCAGATGCATGGGGCAGACGCATGTGGCAGACGCATGTGGCAGACGCATGCGGCAGACGCATGCGGCAGACGCATGCGGCAGACGCATGCGGCAGACGCATGTGGCAGACGCATGTGGCAGACGCTTGTGGCAGATGCATGTGGCAGATGCATGTGGCAGATGCATTTGGCAGATGCTTGTCGCAGATGTTCGTGGCAGATGCACGTGGCAGATGCATGTGGCAGATGCTTGTGGCAAATGCTTGTGGCAGATTCTTGTGGCAGATGCTTGTGGCAGATGTGAGAAAAAGGTGAAAACGTAGTTAAGTGTATTATCAAAGGAGCGGGTATACATAGGTGAGGAGTAGGTGGGGGGGTTTGGTTGGGAGGTGACCACTATTATTGGTCAATCCTATAAGTTGGGTTGGCCAACTTATTGGGGGTCCAATCATCCTAGCCAAGATTATTGGTGGGTCCAATAATCTTGGTTGGGATTTTCTGGGGTTCCAATAATTGGAAGCCCAACCAATTTGGGAACCCAACAAGGTTGAGAACCCAACCCCCAACTTGGGTGTATACACCTTAGTGGGGTGCATATAAGTACCTACGACAATGAAACGATGTAGGCTAATACAATGAAGGTAGAATATTCTAACAGCAGATGCATGTGGCAGATGCTTGTGGCAGATGCTTCTGGCAGAAGCTTTTGGCAGATGCTTTTAGCAGATGCTTGTGGCAGATGCTTGTGGCAGAAGCTTTTGGCAGATGCTTGTGGCAGATGCTTGTGGCAGATGCTTGTGGCAGATGCGTGTGGCAGATGCATGTGGCAGATGCTTGCGGCTGATGCTTGTGGCAGATGCTTGTGGTGGATGCATGTGGTCCCCCTCGTGTTTTCCTCTTAATGTGATGGTTCAGCCCTCCCATGTATCCTCCCGTCTCCCTTACTCTCTCTACAACTCTTCACACTCCGAGGCTCCTTTGCTGCCCTTTTGCTTGCTCCAAACGCCAGGGCGCTGACCTTATAGTGGGGAGTCTTATAAAGATTCCAGGAGCGACAATAGCGCCAAGTGGGGGCTATGTGGCGGGGAGGGCAGACCTGGTAGCTGGTTCATCCACTCCAGTAGGCCTAATAAGCCGACCTTGCTCTCATTGCTCACACTCAAGCTCGGCTTCGGCCGCTCAGCTCTCAAACACTCTCATTAACACACATTTGCTTGCTGACTCTTCGAGACCACACCCGACTGGCCAAAAGCGGCTTCGGGCGTAAAGGAGCGGGGTGCAAAACGGTTTCATGCCATCGAGTCTACCAAGCACACCAAACCATCCTGAAGAGCTGTGCTGGACAAGGTGATTTAGCGGATACCGGGTGCCATCCGCCTTCTGACGAAGGTGCCGTCCTTGAGTCGGCCTAAGGGATAGTGAGGCTTCCACGCCTTGCGACACCACCTTACTGCGGGAAAAGCTCCGGTTCATTCGGTACCAAGCGGGCGCGTGCGCTCGTGGCCGGGAAGCCTTCAGCTACACCTGGGGTATGGTAACAATCCGTTTGGTCTTCTAGCTCGCGCTAGGAGGTTTAAGAGAGAGCGCTCTGCGGGGAGAGATCTTCGCACTACTAGTCCGCCCCGGACCATGGCCAAGCGTAAGCACGCTGCGGCGCGGTTAACTGACGCGGAGCCGGCGGCCGTGGCACAACCTGGGACCCACGAGGAGAGGGGGTTGCGCCCCAAACCGACTGGGACGCCTCCTTGTAGCCATAAGGTGAGAGGGGGCTTGGGGGGAAAGGCATTGGTGTTGCGAGCCGGTCATCCGGGTTCTGAAGGCCAGAGCGAATGTCCTGGGGAGACGCTAGCTCCGACGGTGTCTCCAACGAAGAAGCAACGCCCCAGCCCAAACCCCGACCCTGCTGACACCCCCGCGAGGCAACCCTCAGTCGGCATTGGTGTGGTTTCTACCATACTGAGGATCGACTATCCGCCGGCACGGAGCAACAAGGGGGGGCTTGTGGTCACAGGACGAAAACGTAAAAAGGGGAAAGAACCAGTTGAGACAAAAGAACTCGCAGTGACGGAGAAACCGAACCCCGTGAAGATTGTGTTCTTCCCGCCTGTACTCAACAAACCGGGATCGTCTTCACCCCCTGCGGAGGTTTTTGAAGATCCTGATAACGCTCTCGAAGTCCTCGAGACGGCTCTTGTGGTCCCAGAAAATCCTTTCAAATGGCGAGGGGTCCTTTTGAGCCAACTTGTGCCCGCCTTCCAGGGATTCACTGCAGGCGGTTGGGAGGAGGTCGTACCTGCGAGCAGCGACTCCACCCATTCCTCGGGTCACCCTACGGTGCCTGGGAAGTGTGGCCGGTGTCGCTCCCTCTTTTGGGGACGTAAACTTATGAAAAAACACCACTGTTCCTCGTCAAAGCTGGTCGAGACCGCTGTGCGGAAGGTGCTGTGTCACGGACTAGGGGTATTGCCGGGGACTAGTCCGTGCAGACGCAGCACCTTCCGCATAGCGGTCTCGACCAGCTTTGACGAGGAACAGTGGTGTTTTTTCATAAGTTTACGTTCCCAAAAGAAGGAGCGACACCGGCCACACTTCCCAGGCACCGCAGGGTGACCCGAGGAATGGGTGGAGTCGCTGCTCGCAGGTACGACCTCCTCCCGACCGCCTGCAGTGAATTCCTGGAAGGCGGGCGCAAGTTGGCTCAAAAGGACCCCTCCCCCTTTGAAAGGATTCTCTGGGACCACAAGAGCCGTCTCGAGGACTTCGAGAGCGTTCTCAGGATCTTCAAGAACCTCCGCGGGGGGTGAAGACAATCCCGGTTTGTTGAGTCCAGGCGGGAGGAACACAATCTTCACGTGGTTCGGTTTCTCCGTCACTGCGAGTTCTTTTGTCTCAACTGGTTCTTTCCCCTTTTTACGTTTTCGTCCTGTGACCACAAGCCCCCCCTTGTTGCTCCGTGCCGGCGGATAGTCGATCCTCAGTATGGTAGAAACCACACTAATGCCAACTGAGGGTTGCCTCGCGGAGGTGTCTGCAGGGTCGGGGTTTGGGCTGGGGCGTTGCTTCTTCGTTGGAGACACCGTCGGAGCTAGCGTCTCCCCAGGACATTCGCTCTGGCCTCCAGAACCCGGATGCCCGGCTCGCAACACCAATGCCTTTCCCCCCAAGCCCCCCTCTCACCTTACGGCTACAAGGAGGCGTCCCAGTCGGTTTGGGGCGCAAACCCCTCTCCTCGTGGGTCCCAGGTTGTGCCACGGCCGCCGGCTCCGCGTCAGTTAACCGCGCCGCAGCGTGCTTACGCTTGGCCATGGTCCGGGGCGGACTAGTAGTGCGAAGATCTCTCCCCGCAGAGCGCTCTCTCTTAAACCTCCTAGCGCGAGCTAGAAGACCAAACGGATTGTTACCATACCCCAGGTGTAGCTGAAGGCTTCCCGGCCACGAGCGCACGCGCCCGCTTGGTACCGAATGAACCGGGGCTTTTCCCGCAGTAAGGTGGTGTCGCAAGGCGTGGAAGCCTCACTATCCCTTAGGCCGACTCAAGGACGGCACCTTCGTCAGAAGGCGGATGGCACCCGGTATCCGCTAAATCACCTTGTCCAGCACAGCTCTTCTGGATGGTTTGGTGTGCTTGGTAGACTCGATGGCATGAAACCGTTTTGCACCCCGCTCCTTTACGCCCGAAGCCGCTTTCGGACAGTTGGGTGTGGTCTCGAAGAGTCAGCAAGCAAATGTGTGTTAATGAGAGTGTTTGAGAGCTGAGCGGCCGAAGCCGAGCTTGAGTGTGAGCAATGAGAGCAAGGTCGGCTTGTGGCAGATGCTTGTGGCAGATGCTTGTGGCAGATGCATGTGGCAGATGCATGTGGCAGATGCTTGCGGCAGATGCTTGTGGCAGATGCTTGTGGCGGATGCTTGTGGCAGATGCATGTGGCAGATGCTTGTGGCAGAAGCTTTTGGCAGATGCTTGTGGCAGATGCTTGTGGCAGTGGCAGATGCATGTGGCAGATGCTTGTGGCAGATGAATGTGGCAGATGCATGTGGCAGATGCTTGCGGCTGATGCTTGTGGCACATGCTTTTAGCAGATGCTTGTGGCAGATGCTTGTGGCAGATGCTTGTGGCGGATGCTTGTGGCAGATGCTTGTGGCAGATGCATGTGGCATATGCTTGTGGCAGATGCTTGTGGCAGAAGCTTTTGGCTGATGCTTGTGGCAGATGCTTGTGGCAGATGCTTGTGGCAGATGCTTGTGGCAGATGCTTGTGGCAGATGCTTGTGGCAGATGCTTGTGGCAGATGCATGTGGCAGATGCATGTGGCAAATGCTTGCGGCAGATGCTTGTGGCAGATGCTTTTAGCAGATGCTTGTGGCAGATGCTTGTGGCAGACGCTTGTGGCAGATGCTTGTGGCAGATGCATGTGGCAGATGCTTGTGGCAGATGCTTGTGGCAGAGGCATGTTGCAGATGCAGGTGGCAGATGCTTGCGGCTGATGCTTGTGGCACATGCTTTTAGGAGATGCTTGTGGCAGATGCTTGTGGCAGATGCTTGTGGCGGATGCATGTGGTCCCCCTCGTGTTTTCCTCTTGATGTGATGGTTCAGCCTCCCCTTGTCTCCTCCCGTCTCCCTTATTCTCTCTACAACTCTTCACACTCCGAGCCTCCTTTGCTGCGCTTTTGCTTGCTCCAAACGCCAGGGCGCTGACCTTATAGCGGGGAGTCTTATAAAGAATCCTGGAGGGACAATAGCGCCAAGTGGGGGCTATGTGGCGGGGAGGGCAGACCTGGTGGAGGCTGCTGCTGCAAGACTGGCTGCTCCTGGCATCAGTATGTATATTATACTCACATATGCATCTTGATTTATGTGTTTACATTCATGTGTACATATGCATGTGTTGTACATATACAGAACAAAAGAGTGAATGTTTTTATTGTAAATGTTTATACATGTTAGTGGCCGATGTCTTTCGAGTCAACTCAAATGTAACCTCCCACTCTCTCTCCTTCCCCCATCCTCCCCCTCACTCCAATAGGTTCTGGCGCAGGGGCAACTAGTGGCGAGGTGCAGCTCATATGTCACCTCGCACTTTCTCTCCTTCCCCCATTCTCTCTCTGTCTCTTCCCTCCAACAGGTTCTGGCGCAGGGGCAACTAGTGGCGAGGTGATGCGGCTGATGTTCCAGGGGCTGTTTCTCGGCCCTCAGATGACTGGCGAGGCCATCAAGGTGAGGCGAGGCCATCAAGGTGAGGCGAGGCCATCCAGGTGAGGCTAGGCCATCCAGGTGAGGCTAGGCCATCCAGGTTAGGCGAGGCCGTCCAGGTGAGGCCAGGCCATCAAGGTAAGCAGCCCAGGTGCTTTGTTCCGAGGCGCCTCGTGTCGACTTATTCCGATCTCCCTCATTGTTGCTTACAAGGCAATTTATTGTCAAGGGTTATGCCGCTCCCCTTTTCTTGTCACTTTCTGAGGTGATGGCGAATCAAGGCTTCGCCGTTCACCCTAACACCCCAATGCCCCCCCTACCCTCTTTTCTCGTTCCCTCACAGAGCATTCTGCTAGTAACCAAGGTGATGGCAAATCAAGGCTTCCGTTCACCCCTCTCCCCCACTCCCACCCCCGGTTCTCGTTCCCTCTCCCCTCCACAGGGCAGTCTGCTGGTAGCAGAGGTGATGGCGAATCAAGGCTTTGCCGTTCACACTAGCCCTATTCCTCCCATCCCTGTCTCTACCACCCTCTCCTTCATCATCCCCCTCCCGCTCCCCTCTCCCCTCCACAGGGCAGTCTGCTGGTAGCAGAGGTGATGGCCAATCAAGGCTTCGCCGTTCACCCGCAGCCGCGTGTGCGGCGAAAAGACATCATCCAGGTAAGAATGCCCTCGTCACACAAACATCGACTCAACGCGTGTGCAACGAAAACACATGTAAATTTGCTACTCGCATGTAGAAGGGTGAGTTCCATGTGAAGGGGATGGTTATGAGAGATCCAATCTTTCATCGCCCTCCATTTTCTCTCCACCCTTCTTGCCGGCCACACTGCGTCGACCCCCTCCAGGCACCTCCATCTACTCTTTAAGCTCTTCCCTTGTCTCCTGCCCATCACGCTCTTAGAGCACCTTTTTTGTTCCCTGATCCCCCTTTCCCATCAGGCTGTTACCCTCTCATCCCCTGCTCGTCTCCTCGCCTTTGGTCAAGCCATGCAATGCCCGTTCCTCGTGTTTCCTCCCCCTTTGTTTCCACCCGTTCCTCCCTCTCCACTATCTCTGTCCTTCATTTCTGAACCTCTCGTTCATCAGGCTGTCACCCTCTCATCGCCCGCTCGCCTCCTCGCCTTCTGCCAGGCCGTGCAAAGGCAGTGCCCCGTTGGTGCGTACATCAAGCCAACGGCAGGGGCCACTGCAGGCTACGAATCTGAGGTGAGGAGTGTTTTAGTGTGATTCACTATGTTGTAGTTGGGTAAAGCCGTGCAAAGGTGCTGCCCTGTTGGTGCGTACATCAAGCCCACAGCAGGGGCCACTGCAGGCTACGAATCTGAGGTATGAAGTGTGCTGTACCATAAACTACAAAGCCAGTTCACTTGTGTGCGCATAGGCAGTGCTCCGCTGGTGCCTACATCAAGCCCACAGCACGGGCGACTGCAGGATGTGAGTCTGGGTTGAGTCTTGCATTACGTAGTGCGATGCACGATGATGCTTTACAACACGCCAGAATGCCTTGCGTCAAGCCGTGCAGAGGAGGTAGATTCATTCGCGGCAGCACCATCGAGCTCTCCTGCTATAGCCCTGACCAACCCCCCGTACGCGTGCACCCATCCCCATTACCCCCCGTACGCGTGCACCCATCCCCATCACCCCTCCAACCTGCAGGTGGTGTTTGCGGACGGCACGTTCATTGACGGCAGCACCATCGAGCTCTCCTGTGATGGCCCCCTGCGTCCGCCCTTTGCAGTCTTCTGTCAGGTGCCCCTCCCCTTCACACGAATGATGCCCCTTTGCGGGGTACATTGTACCTCAGTGTACTCAGCTCCTGTGCGATGATGGCCCGCTGTGGCGCCATGAGCGATCTTTTTCAGCCAGGTGGCTCTTCCTCTCCATGCTTTCTCCACAGGGGCAGGGTAGATCTGACCACATTGCATTCAGCTCTCCCATGATGGCCCTTGGAGGCTTCCCTTAGTTGTATTTTGTCAGCCAGGTGTACAATCCCGTCCTTCCCGCATTTCCCTTCCTCCCCGTCTTTTGAGGCGCCTCAAAAGGTTTCCCTTCCTCCCCGTCTTTTGAGGCGCCGCAAAAGTTTTCCCTTCCTCCCCGTCTCAAATCTCAAGTGCACCGTTCCTGTTTTTGAAGGTCCCCCTTACACCTCGCTCTTCTTGTGCTTCCCCCCTCCCCTACCCCTTGCCCCACCTTTGACCTTGACTTGACTTGACTGTGCCTACCCCGTCCTTTAGGGTGGGGCCCACTGGGTGCACTGGGCAATCGCCCTTGATGAGGTATTGGCTGCCTTAAACGCCTTGTAATAAGTTGTTATATGAGTTATGGCTACAGAGATGTATAGCAATATTTTGGTAAATGCTTGCAGTTTCGAAGTGGGCATTTACGAAGCGCAATATGTCCCTTTCCAGAACAAGAGCATAGAATCAGCATTAGTCAACCCGAACTGCCATTGTCAACCTGACATACCTACCTACTCTTTGAGCATAGAATCATGCAGATTTGTTCTTGTGAACTTGCTGATAAGGTATGCTGTATTTGCAAGCCTCGATTTGCATGTTGGAGCACGGCTTCTGGATGGAAAAACGTGGCGAACCTAAATCGGACCTCCCTTCGCATTCCCCCACGATTTCACAGCTCATTGTTCAAGCGAAGCACACTTGAACCTTTCCTCATTCTCTGGATTGAGTATCCTCGTCAGCCAGCCGCTCCTAGTCGTTACGAGTCTCTCTGATTGGTCCATCTCTTTTCTTCGTTCCGAATATAGGCGAGTCGCCTCCAACATCCCTGCTTTCGTTCTCTATCTTCTTTCTCCTCTCCTCGTTTGCGGCATAGACATAGACAGCAGTAGAAATGACAAAGGCGTCGGACGTGAAACCGCCGTGCGCGACTGTAGCGGCTACAGCCGGCGTCAGCGGAGGCATTGTGAGTTGGCTGGCTCGTTCTGTAGTCTCGTCGTCGCTTATGCCTGCTTCCGAGCACTGTCTGGGAATTTGGCCGTCGCGAATTTAGAACCGGAAGCTGATTTCGCCGTCCTGAAAACATCTATACATACATAGAAGCCCAGGATACGGTGGGTAAGCATTCCCGCCATCCCTCACATTTCCACGCTGTGCTTCCCTTCTCCGCATCATATCCCCCCCCCTCTCTCCCCCACACCCCCCCCCTCCCCCCCCCTCTCCCCCCATCCCCTCCACCGTCCTCCCTTGACTTCGGTCTCTTACTCTGCTGCCTCTGTCTCATTCAGTTCGGAACAGCATGCGGGTTCTGCAGCTTTATCTGTCATCCAACCTTACATTCCCTTCTCCACGCGTATTTCTATCTCGTCCACACGTTCAACAGTATTTCTTCGTCTCTGCTCTCACTCTCCTGCTTTTGATCCAACCAGTTTGGAGTCATGTGGGGATTCTACAGCGGCATCTCTGACCCAAGGGGTGAGCTCCCGGTTCCCTCGTGTGTTGTTTTCTCCCTGCGTACACTTCTACTGGTGGAGTTCCAGATCTCGTTCGAACCAGTCTGGACTCCTGTGGGGTATTACCGATCCAAGAGGTAGCCATGGGTATAACACTCCTCTGACACGCTTTCGTTCAACTGTATCTGAACTTCCAAGATGTGTTTTTCTCCATCCCCCTTTCTCCTTACATCCCTCACGCACCCTTCATTCATCCCCTATTGCCTCTTGTTCTCGCTTTCTCCTCCCTACCTCCCCCCCTCATCGTTCCACAACCCCGTCACAGAATTTTCTCCACTCTTCCGAGTTGCCCACGTGGTAATTGCTCCTATCCCCCCTTACAACTCTTTGTTTCAATCTCGTTTTGTCACACCTTGGCTTACAGGATGTTCCTCTTCAGGCGTCTTTCCTGTTGCCACTGGACGCGATCACTTGTGTTTCATTCGCACACATAATTTGATGTCTCTCGCACCTTGCACGTTTTTCTCCTATAATCCCATGGCCAACATTGCACCTTGTTCCTTCACTGTTTAATCCCCATGTTCCCATAACTAGCCTCTTCCAACCTCTTCTTTTCCATGTCTATCTTCTCACCCTGTGTGCCTCGTCCACATACACCACCGCCGCCACCAATCTCCTTTGTGCTTCTTCACTGGGGCTGACACCACTCCCTGGTCCCACACGTGTCAATTCCAGACTGGCTCGGCACTTGGAGATGGTCTGAAATTCGGTGCGCCATATATTAGCTCGTCCTCTTCTCAGATCACTTATGACTTCCAACTTTTGAAGTGTGCAAGCTTGCTTCGCTTGTAGCTTTCATGTTTGCATCCCTATGTTGTGTCAGGCTATTCATTTCCATTACTCGCTGGATGCAGTTTCCTGGCTCCTGAAGCCCTGATAATAGATCTCTCAGGCCCTCACCGCACCGCACCGCCCTCGCTTTATTTAATTCCTGGCCCTCTTTTCATCCCCCACCGCACTCCCAGGTGTGCTGGCTGCTCTCTTCTCAGGAACTAGATGTGCATCCCAACGTCTAAGGGGCCAAGATGACTGGGTGAGTGGCGTTGGGGTCAAGATGATTGGGTGGCTTGAGTGAAGATTGGGGGATTTTGGAATTCAGGTGAACCCGCAAGAGTGCTTAATTGATTACCTGACTATGTTGGTTCTCTCTGTTGTGTCCCGACAGGTCAATTCTAGTGTAGCTGGTGCAATTGCTGGAACTGCAGTGGCTGCTACAGTTGGCCAACGAGGATGGACTCTCTTACAAGCTGCTGCACTCGCAGCTATAGTCGCAGGAGCAGCAGATCGCTACTTAATAGGGCCCGTGGGGGATCACGAGGTGGTGGCTGTCCCACAGCTGGAGGGGAGAGGGAGAGAAGCAAGTGGGGGTTCAAAGCAAATAGGTTCAGTAGAAATGGCCAGTTTTGACGATGTTCTACGAGTCCCTGCATGGATCTCACAATACTTCAACAAGCATTTGTAGTAATTGGTGCACAAAGCTTTCTTCCATTGTCATTTTCGCCACAAAACACAGCACTTGGGCTTCTGGTTGCTGCCACAAGACAGCACCCAAGCACCCTGCTGGATCATGTACCATCTCCTTGTCAAACTTTGGGCCTCTTCTGTAGATAGGATGTGTTCCTACCAAAAGTTGGCTTCACACTCAAAATCTTAATACCATTTTCCGCAAAAAGCGCAGTCATGGTAGCACGTATTTTCAACAAATGCTGGCTTGAAAATGGTCATAATGATTGTGTTGTGAGGAAGATACCCCGGAATGGCATCAGCTTTTTTCCAGTTCCACCTACTGTACCGTTAACGAGTGCTCCTGTTTGGAGAATTGGCGCACAGAAAGCGCGTGTGCCCGTGCTGACGTCAAATCTCTTTCCTAATTGCTTGGCGTCTTTCTGAGTTGTCAATAGCGGCAGTCTTTGGATGAGGAGGACAACTCACGCGGATGATTCGATCCCAGTGCAATGTGGCACTTACGTGGACTGCTCAGCAGCCCCTCGAAGGACGACTGTCAGAGAGAGTTGCCACGTAGGAAAACTAAACGGCTGCGTTTCAACAGCCGTCAGCGAATCATGTGGCTCAGCTTACTTGTGACATTTCAAGTTCGCCTGCCCGTCCGTCTATCGACGAAAGCCAGCCGTCGATGGTCGCGCATTGTATGCTCATTGGTGAAGATCGACACCAGCCACAAGGGTCGCATCGCCAAGCTCCCCAAGCATCTTCGCCATTCCCTCGCTTACAGTCAGTTGCGTCGCCCAGAAGTCGCAAACCAGCCCCTTACGACGTTCGCAAGGGTAACTCACTGTTATCGCCCCACCTCCACCATCCATCGTATCCGTCGCTCGCTTCACCACCACCACCCATCC
Organism: Closterium sp. NIES-67; assembly: GCA_027943415.1. Taxonomy (NCBI): domain Eukaryota; kingdom Viridiplantae; phylum Streptophyta; class Zygnematophyceae; order Desmidiales; family Closteriaceae; genus Closterium; species Closterium sp. NIES-67. The sequence continues at coordinate 324,746 of BQMB01001548.1, forward strand.
TTTCCCTGAACCCCCGCAACCTGTGCCTCATCCACCCCAGCAGGACCCATCTGTTCTCCCCTGCATTTATATTCCCCAGGCTCCTGGTTTTATTCAACCTTGCGCTTTCATTTTGCCTGCTAGAAGCTTCAACTCCAGCCTATCTTCTCATTGAACTTATCTTCTAAGTTCAGAAAAGATGGCTCTCTCCCTCAAGCAGGCTGTGACCATCAGCAGCTCTGAGTTCTGCGGCAAGGCTATCCGCCAGGCCGCTGCTCCCCAGGCTGCCAAGAATGTCTCCTTCACCGTCCGCGCCGGCGGATACGAGGAGGAGCTCGTGAAGACCGCTGTAAGTACCCAACAACTCCCTTCCGAGGAGAAATTCCTGAAGCTGGCTCTCACCTTTGCAGTTTGATTTTAAACAACACATATTTTGTTTCTTTCATTTCGTTTTCTTGAAGACAGCTGACCCTTCTTTTCCGATGCTTAATGCCTGATGCCTGCAGAAACACATTGCCTCCCCCGGCAAGGGTATCCTCGCCATGGACGAGTCCAATGCCACCTGCGGTCTTCGTCTCGCCTCCATCGGCCTTGAGAACACCGAGGCCAACCGTCAGGCGTACCGCACCCTCCTCGTCGCCACCCCCGGCCTCGGCGAGTATGTGGCCGGTGCCATCCTCTTCGAGGAGACCCTGTACCAGAACACCGTCGACGGCCAGAAGATGGTCGATGTCCTGTCCAACGGCGGCATCATTCCCGGTATCAAGGTCGACAAGGTACAATTCTTAACCAATTCGCCTGACATTTCATAACTCGTTCAGTAGACGAAGAATTTTAATGTGGTTTGTAAACGAATGTCAACGTACTATCTTGAATTTGACATTACCATCATTATTTCTTCGTGAAACTCATTTTCCCCGTCGTATCTTTCTTTTCAGGGTCTTGTGCCCCTCGCCGGCTCCAACGACGAGTCCTGGTGCCAGGGTCTTGACGGCCTCGCCTCCAGGACCGCTGCCTACTACAAGCAGGGTGCTCGCTTCGCCAAGTGGAGGTCCGTCGTCTCCATCCCCAACGGTCCTTCCGAGCTCGCCGTCCAGGAGTGCTCGTGGGGCCTGGCTCGCTACGCCGCCATCTCCCAGGACAGCGGTCTCGTCCCCATCGTCGAGCCCGAGATCCTCCTCGACGGTGCTCACGGCATTGACAGGACCCTGGAGGTTGCCTCCAAGGTGTGGGCCAAGACCTTCTACTACCTCGCCGAGAACAACGTCATGTTCGAGGGTATCCTCCTGAAGCCTTCCATGGTCACCCCCGGTGCCGAGTCCACCGTCCGCGCCACCCCTGAGCAGGTTGCTGAGTACACCCTGAACATGCTGAAGAGGCGCGTGCCCCCCGCCGTGCCCGGCATCATGTTCCTGTCCGGCGGCCAGTCCGAGGTGGAGGCTACCCTCAACCTGAACGCCATGAACCAGTCCCCCAACCCGTGGCACGTGTCGTTCTCGTACGCCCGCGCTCTCCAGAACACGGTGCTGAAGACATGGAAGGGCCAGCCCGAGAACATCGAGGCTGCTCAGACCGCTCTGCTGATCCGCGCCAAGGCCAACTCCCTGGCTCAGCTCGGCAAGTACTCCGCTGAGGGCGAGGCTGAGGAGGCCAAGCAGGGCATGTTCGTCAAGGGCTACTCCTACTAAGCTGGCAGTGGCTTTTCCGTAACATGTTTTGTTTATTCCGCCATCTGTCAATTTAGTAGATAATGTAAAATCGAAAAAAAATCACATGTGCAAAGCCAAGCCTCCGTCCGTGCCACAGATTGGCGTTCCCTCCTGGTAACTCACTGCCTAGTTTACCTCCCTACGCAATCCTCTCCCCTAAGCAATCCAATCCCTGAGCGACAATGGTATTCTGCACACTGCTCTCTGCCGCAGCAGAAGCTGCAACGAGTATCGTGACTGCTAAACCAGGAGCAGTAGTAGCAGCGTAGTGTATGATACCATTTTAGGAAGTGAAAGTGTTAGGAAGTTTCCTTACACAATTCCTTGAAGCATTTGATCATGCCTGGAAGTTGTAGAAACAGCTACCTACACGTAGAATTCTAATGTGTGCATGCTATGCGTCCCACCACAAGATTCATCATGGACAGATATAATCAAAAGCACTGTCACTTACTGGAACTTCCAACTACTGGTCTAGTAGGGCTCAATGGGCTTGAGTGCTGATGGCTTGAAGAAGGCTTGGATCTCCTCAGCGGCAGAATGCTCCCATCAGCTTCGTCTGCTGTTGACAAATCAGGATTCAAAGCAACCAAGTCAGACCTCTCCTTGCCTTTCCCTGCTTGCTTGTCCTTACTCCTGGAAGGACGGGCACTAACCCCACCACCAGCTCTTCGTGCCCTGCTGCTTCGGCTCCTGTCAGACCCCGACCCTGATTGGCAGCCTCCCTCCTCATAATACACTCCATCCAGGGATGCAGCAGCACCAGCAGCAGCACCGGAGGCAGCACCGGCAGCAGCACTGGATCTGGCAGGTTTCTTGCTGTCTCCTGTACTTGGCTTCCGCCCACTGCTAGCACCAGCTTGCTTCTCCCGCCGTGCTCGAACCACTTCCCTCAACGTAGAGACTGACATAACTGCCTTGGTGCTAGCTGCAAGTCCCGAATCACCTGCAGCCTGCAGCTCTGCTCTCTCTTGCATTGATCCCGAGCCTGACCCCCTTTTAACATGAGAATCGCAACTCCGTGCCGTGGTCACTGGCTGCCGCAGCTTTGAAGCTGTGTGAGACGAAGATGACTGCAGGCTGGGCTGAGAGCTTTCTCCAGCTCTGATCGTCTGCTCCTTTCTGACCACCAGAGGTTGCTCAGCGGCAAGTGGGTTGTGAGACCCGGAAGGGAGATGAGCTGGTGGAAGATCTTTGTGGGACGACGAGATTCCTAAGGGGGACTGGCGTGGCATTGGCAGCGAGGCTGATGTGGCAGTTTCCTGGAAATCCAGGGCTGCAGCATATGTTGCTGAGGGTTGCAGGCGAGATGGAACAGTGACTGCTCGAATCTTCTGGCGGGCCGACTGGAGGACCTGCAGGACAGCTGACAGGCGAGGGGTGGCCTCCTCTGCAACTGATTCCTTCCGACCCCTTGCACTGATCAGTTCGAACCCCGTGGCTTCAGCTGCTACTGCCCCACAAGACTGCACCGAGCCTGAGTTGGCTGCCCTCTCACCTACTATGTCAGACCCCATGTAATCTGTCTGTCCACCATCATCCTCTCCTTTACCATCCCTTCTCTCCAACCCCTCCCCTTCTCCAGAAACAGCAGCAGAATTTCCTCCAAACTCCATGCCTGAAATACCACCATGCACATCATCCATCTCCCCCACCTCATCCCAACTTATCCCTCCTCCAGTCAGCAACCCCACTCCAGCAGTCTCAGAAGCCCTCTTGCTGCTCACACCAGCCGAATTAGCATAATCACTGCTTCCAGCACCCATAGCGCCTGCAACATAACCCATTGTTCCAGTAGCCATGGAACTCCCTGCATCAGCCATAGGCGTTGTAGCTGCCTTCCTTCCCCCGGTAGATGTTTCCTCTTTATAAGGTGGCCTACTGGTGCTTTCCTCAGCCTGACTGCTGTTGCTGGTGCGCTTAAGCTTGGGTATTGGTACATCAGGGTCTGAAAACGACTCAAGACTTTCCCGGGCTTTTGTGCTCCGACGCAAGTCTGGGTCCATCTCACTGTCAGAGGAAGCTGACGGATTGGAGAATGAGAGCAGACTTTGTGGCAGTGTGAGTGTGTGGGGAGAGGTGAGAGTGTGTGTGGAGGTGAGTGTGTGTGGCTCATCTGGCTGATGAGCTACAAGGGATGAGGAAGGTACGGGAGGCGAGAAAACCATGCTGGAAGATGAAGGCATTGGGTTTGCTGACAAATCAGAGGTCGACCACGGATGTGGTGTGGATGTAAGAGGAGCAGCAAGGCTTTGAGGCACAAGAGTGGAAGGAGGAGGAGGAAGTATGGGTAGCTGAGCAGTAGAGCCAGGTACAGCTACATCTCCTGTTTCGTAAGTTGGGCAGTGCTGCAGAATCCCCCGCTTTGGTGATTCGCGTAGAAGTGAAGGCAAAGGAAGGTCGTCGTCTGAGCATGGGGGACGAGGCGAGCAGTTTCCTGACTGAGGTTGGGAGCCGCAGGCGGACGTAGCTGGAGACGCCTGGAGTGGAGAGAGAGCGAACTCGGGCAAGCCTCCATCAGATGACGACAGATCTGTGAGGAAGGAAGAGAGGGACATTGACCGGTCCTGCGACAGCAACCGTGGCCGTGGCATGGGCTGAAGTGGCCCATTCTCGGTTTGAAGCTCCCTGGCTGCAAGAGTCTCCAACGATTCAGACGATCGTTGCACATCGGCCTTGGATGCTTGCACCGAAGGTGGCGAAATTACGCCATGTTCTCCGAAGGTCTTTTCTCCAGGAAGACCGACGCTGCTGGACCCCTTCCTGCCACTTCCTGCTCTTTCCTCTTCCCTTAGGTCTGTAGTCGACCTCCTTCCACTGGCAGTCCGGCTGATGGGCCTCCGAACAGTAGAGACTCTTTCACTGGAATTTCTTCCACTGGAGCGGTTTCCCAAAAAGCTGTCTTCAGAGGTCCTCCTGGTCGCCAGCCAGTTCACACTGTGAACGTTGCTCCATGTGCTGCTGTACGCCCTCAACCCAACCGGTGCCTCATCATCCTCATCCTCTCTGCCATCCTCAGGTTCACTGCAGCTTTTCGCAGCTTCAGTCCCACCGCTGTCTGCCATGACCCCTTGCTCAGCTCCGTATCTCCTCCCAATTCCAATACTCCTGGCAGGAACATTCGCCAGACTAACTTTCATATCCCGCCCGGGAAGCATCCATTCTCCACCACCACGCCTTTCGCTGCATTCAGAGTTGCACCCCTGCTCTGCCTTGCTAGCAGCACCAGACACACAATCCAGCCTACCAAGCCCATCACTGCTGCTGCTGGCATGCAATTCCGTGCCACTATCAGTAAGAGCACTGGGCCCTTCGCTCAGCTCACCAAAGCTTCCCACCAGCTCCGCAGGGTCGCAATAACTGGACCCAGAGGCCACTTCTAGTGCAGAGGTTCCACCCATGAGCTCAAGCTGCTGCAGGAAACTGGCTCTGAAGTCAGTATCACCAGACTGCGCCACATCAGAAGCCTGCACAGAAGCAGACTCTTGCTCCTGCAGTACCAACCAAGGGCATGAGTGAACCTGATACATGAACTGTCTCAGATGAAGAAATTCCACGGAAAATCTGTGAAGGGCTCACCTCAGTCACTTGCTGCAGCCAACGCATGAGGTAGTTGATGCTTTCTTCGTTCTGATGATCTTGCATGCCAGACAGCAGTGTTTCGAGGCCTTCGCCAAGACGTTTCCACCTGAAACCATGAATGGAGCTGTTAGGCAAGAAAAAAAAAAGGGCACAACTCTCAGCAGAGGCAAATTTGACTGGCTATTACATACTTGGCCTCGTCTTGATGCATTGTTCCTCCTGATAACACTGTATCCAAAAGACTGGCCACGTCTAGCTTCTCAAGGACCCCAGCAGAAGGGCGATGGTTATTGTCATGGACAGCAGGCTGTGTCAGCGCCGTCAGGGAACTGGCTCGATGTTGAGATGATCTCGTCTTCAACTGTGGGAGGCTTCTCCATGCATCATTACCCTCCCTTTCACCCCTGTTCATTTGACCCTTCTGCCGCAGTGGAAAACCGGAGCCGTCCACAATCACCCCCTCCGTTCGCCTTCTTGGAAGTAGATCGCTGGGAGTTACTCCTCGACCTGCTCCTGAGGCAGGCGCGGCTGTGGTCCGTGGTGTGCTGTTGCAGCTACGGCTAGCAAAAAGGCTCATCAACATGTTGCAAACACGGCTTAGATCAGCATCTGTAGCAGTTCCATCCCCGTGGCCATCACCTCCTCCCTCCCCTTCACCAACCTTCTCAGCGTCTGGTGTTTCAACGCCAAGAAACGATGGCAAGCCTCCCGAATCGTCAAGACCTCCAAGCCCCTCTGAAAACAAAGAATTGACATTAAGAGTCCCATCGTCCACCAGCTCGGTGGAAAGCATGGAAAGTCTAGCAGAAGCACGACTGGAAGAATTCGGTTCAACTGTAAAACTGAGGTGACCATGGGACGTTCTCGAGATACTAGTAGAAGGTCGCTGTCCTGATGAAGCCAAATCCGGAGCTGACGAAGAAGAGGGCCAAGGAGCCGTTGACAGGGATTGTCCGAGGTGATGAACGGTGGGCCAAGAATCCTCATCGTGGAAGGGACGGTGTAAGGCGTCCGCCATGGGAGTGAAATTTTGAGGAAGTTCAGGAGAAGAAAGCCGAGATGTCATTGGAGAGTACGAATTATCCAGCATCGAAAAGTCCTGGCGACTGTTGAAGCTCTGCAGGCATGAAAATGGAACGTGAGAACGGATCCGAGCAGCCAAACCAAGACACAGAAGTTCTGAACCGCAATCCTTACCTCCATCAGGAACAATTCATGCGATCGAGAGAGCCTTGTTGCTCATCTGACAAGGATAAGTCACGAAACACTTGAACCTACTGCGTAAACGAAGTCGTAAGGATGATCAGGAAGAATGGTAACAGCGGTCAAGAAAATTATGGCGTTTCCAATCCCAAGGTCTTACTCGCACAGCCTTGAGGCAGGAAAGCACTAAAAGAACCTCTAGCTCTAGTCGTGCCTGTCCTGGTAACACGTCCTGACAGTCTGCCTGAATTCCAGGAACAATTCCTTGACAGAGTAATGGTGGATATGCTGCAAGAATATCCCAGCAGAGAAGCGGTACTAGACGGATTCACGGTATCGTTCCTGTCATTCCGTTCTCCGGTGAAGGGATTCCCTTCTGTTTCCCTGGCTGACGGAATGACTCCCATGCTGTATGACTCTCGCTGACGGTCTCAGTCGACGTCTCCGACAGGCCTGGTCGCTATCGGTCATTCAGGAAGCAGGGCGATTCTGATTTTGACTGTCTGGCCAGACGGCGGAACCAGGAGTGTGATTTTCCTGATTCAGCGTAGCTGTGTTACGATTGGCTGCTGGAGGCGCGGTCGACGTCAACGGAGCCGTTTTCTATCAGTCGACATTTTCAAGGCGAAGCTCCCGCCTTTCCAGTCCCTTTTGTGTGGGTGGAATCTGCCTCAATCAGAATTGGGCATTCTCGGGGGAGCTTTGGCCGAGGGGGTGTACTTCGCGAAAAACGTCATGCGAAAGCAACATCTCGTGTTTTCGCATAACCAGCACCAAGCCAGGAAGAGTGAGCCGTAACCGGAGCATCGCTTTCGCGAAGCGTTAACACGACGTTCGCTAGCGGCAAAAGTCCAAAATATAGCACTTTCCTGCATCACTTCAAACATTGCCTTTTCCAAACCATGGCGGACAGCCATCCACATAGCCTTGATCTGATGTGCTCGTCAGAATGGGAAGCTTCTCCTCTACAACGTCACTTTCTTATGAGGTTACGCTCTGCAGAGGCTTGCATGAGGCACTTGAATCCAGTCAAACGCTTGATTTTCTCCCCAACGGTAGCCGAATTCGAATCCACATGTCGAGGGTTCCATTCCCAGCCAGTAGTAATGCCAGCGGACTGGTTACCGCCATGGACGGAAATTCTCCAGGCTCCGAGTGTTACGGAGGGACTTGAAGGTCTTCTCGGTGATGAAGTAGAGGTGAGCAAACAGATGAATCCAGGTTTCTAACTGTTGCTGAGCTCTTCACTGAATTTGCCCGTGTTGAACTAGCAAACACGAGCTATGTGATGCTCAGACAGCTCGTCCTAGCGCCTGCGAGAGTCTTGCAATGGCGAGAAAATAGTCGCTAGGTACTACGGTGAGCCCCGACTGATCCAATGAGTAACGGAAGCTGGTGCTTTACATCCGCTCCGCTTTGGTTAAGTATGTCAAATCTGCTGCCTAAATCCCGACTCTCCCCTGCCTCCCCCCTGCCTCTCCCTTGCCTCTCCCCTGCCATCCTCAGTCAGGTTGAGGTCTTCCGCCTCGATTTTCGCAACGACAGCAGAAACGCCGACCGAGTGGTATCATCAACGATCAAGAGGGCCTTGGGCGACCTGGAAATGGAAGAAGCAGAGGATACAGCAGCAGGAGATGCGAAGAAGCGGCGGTGTGTGGAAGGTATGAGCATTGTTACCAATGGCGAAGTACCCTTGCTATCCTGTGAGGTATTAGCGTCATCAACGGGAGCAACAGTATCTGTCGCCAGTAACCCAGCCATAAGCGAGACATGTGGAGCAAAAGAAGCAGTTCCAAAAGTTATCTCCGCCCCGGACTTACAACCAGCCTCAGCGTTGCGATTCTCCTATCTTCCAAATTCGTCTGTGCGCTTGATGCATCTGGGTCGGTTCCTATCAACTTGCAAGGGATCTGTTGCACAATCTTCTGAGTCGTCAGAGCCGCCCCTACCAGCGTGGCAGCTGATGTATCTGACATGGCGTGGACTTCCCAATTCATCTGCGTCCATACAGTCAGACTTTGAGCTAACGGCTTCTGACAATTGTCAGGAGGAATCAGTGAGCAACAGAGACAAGCTGGAGGGAAAAACTCAAGCAGGCGCTCAGTCATCAGTCAGCCTTATCCCAGACAAGCAGCTGTCCAATGGGAGCACGCCACATGGCTTCCAAGTATTCATAGACCAGCTGCTGGTCCCGACTCTTTCCCCTCCGTTCCTGGAAGCTTTCAGACAAGGGGAGGCACTGCACAAAAGCGAAGAGGCTGGGGACAAAAAGAGCAAGGGGAGAGCCAGCGGACTGGGGGCTACAGGATGTGCTTCTGGCGGTCGTGAGCAGTGGAACTTGTGGGTGGGACGGAGTGCCACAAGTCAGATTCACTTTGACGGCATAGACAATGTCCACGTGTGCTTAGAGGGCAGCAAGCTGTTTCATCTCTACGACCCCTCTGACTCCATCTTCCTCTACCCCAACCCTTGGAGCGAAGGTACCCCGTGTTGCTTTTCCACCTCACACGCCCATAATTTTTGTATGTCTGCATTTGGTCGGCTTAACCCTGTATTTTTGGCCATGACAGATTCGATTAACAACAAGTCATCTTTGCCTTCCATCCTCACCGCGTGTCCGGAAAAGCATCCTCTTTTCTTCTCTCATGCTACATGCCACCGAGTTCAGGTGACATCTCTCGTTGCTGCTGCTCTCACATTTTTGCAAGGATCATGTGAGGAACCCTGAACAACATGCTTTCCTCTTGCTGGTGTCTCTGTGCAGCTGATGCAGGGAGAGGCTATTTTCATTCCAGCTGGATGGTGGCATGAGGTGAGGGGAATGTGATGCCTGGATCCTTATGTGTGAATGGTTACCCTTATCTCATCTCTCATTCGTCACTCTTACAGGTTTTCACCTTTGGTCCAATGACGGTTTCAGCAAATGTCTGGTTCCCGCCACATCCATCATGTCGACTGAGGCCCACCCTGATGATGCTTCACTCTGTAAGTACGGTTTCTTAGTTGATCATTCGGAGCCGCAATTGAATCACTACGTTGACTACCTCTGTAAATAATCTGGCTGTGCTGGCTGCAGCACCGCATGCTTCATCACATGCAAGCAGCTTGGGAGAGAGGGCTCTTCAAGCATCTCGAATCGTAGAAGGCTGAAGCTCTCACTTCAGTGCCAGCCACCAGACTCGGAATCTGACTAGCAGCATTGCTGAACCCCAGCCTTAGTCTCTAAATACGTTACACCTCTAAGGAGCAAGCTCAGTATCAGAAATGCTTCCAATCCAAGCTTGCAGTTATACACCATTCTCAGCATGCAGCTACCAGCCTGACTAGAAAAGAATGGATTCCTTCCCACAAATTGCACAGTATGTATCAAACAGTGAAATTGACATGGTACATCAGAGCCAAAGGTCTTGGGTTCAACTCCCGGTGCCAGCGCTGCAGAGGCACTCGTGTCTTCCACCTATCCCAGCGGGGGGGGGGGTGTTGAGTGACCCGCTGGGGTTGCCCTTGAGATCCTCGGGGAAGGGCTACAGGTGCAGAGCCTGGGGGGCTATGGGCGCACTTACCCGCTATTCAACAAGCCCTTTTAACCCAGTGGTTAGTGGCTGGGTTTCTGACAGTATGAGCATGATTCATGAGGTGACTAGTGCACCTGTGCCTTCAGGTAGGGAAGGAGAAAACACATTGCATTTAAGACTGATTTCACACTGCATTTCAGAAAAGGATTGTGCCAACAAATAGGTTTTCTACACATGTGCCAGAGTGCAGTGCAGACATCTGTCAGGCTAGATTGCATTCGATGTGAGTCTATTCCTCAACATCTCCACCCCAGACAAATCCAGCATCGTGATGTGGACGCTACTCAATCAGCAGCTAGCGCTGCTGCCTTCTTTTTCTTCTTCTTTATTGAGTCGGGAGACTTCAACTTGGCCAAATCAGCTGACTTTGCTGGCAATCTCCCTTCGGCCGTCACCCGAGTAACACCAGGCTTCACACTGCTTCCACCTGTCTCCTTAGAACCACTTCCAACAGCCTTTCCACCTGAACCAGGCGTCCCTTGCACCTCCTGGCCCTTCGACTTTTTCTTCCTCGCACTCGCCGGTTCGCTGACCACGCCATTCTCCGCAAACACATCTGCTCCTGCAACGCTCCCCTCCCCTGTCCCGCCCTGCAGCTGACTCGCTTCTTGTCTCAGCCCGCCAGCATCCCCACTTCCTGCAGCATCCAGAGACTTCCTTTTCTTCTTGGGAGTCTTCTCCGTTCCACCGCTAAGCTCCTGCTTTTCACCAGCAGCACCATTGCCGTCCGCTGTCACCGCTTTCTTCTTTTTCTTCTGCTTTCCGCTACCGGTAGCCTCTCCAGACACTGTCGTCTTACTTGCCGGCGTTGCGGCTTCTGTTTTCCGTAGCTCCCCTGCCTCGCCTTCGTTTGCACCTTCGTCGCCATCAGCAGTGACATTGCTGGCTAAAACCCTACCTACATTAACCCGAGGAGGATTCTGTGCTTCGGCTTCTGGCGCACTGATTGGGGGTCCCGATGGATCAAGAACGGTCAGGATGGTGCTAAGATGGGAAAAAAGATCTGGAGCGTCGGTTTGAAGCTCTGGGACATACTGAAGAAAACGTCGAAGTATTCGCCCACCTTTTGCCGCCGACATTGGAGTGCTTTGAAGCTCCATAAAATAAACAGTAGCAAAGGCGAGTATGGCGGATTGCCTATTGAAGCCCGCTCCAGCCGCACTGAGGTCTACAGTGCTAGATGAACCATGAACTCCATTCTTGCTTGGCAAAAATAGATGTTCCAGTACGCCGCAGTCCGAGCAACGACGCCAATCGGGGACGCGAGGAAACAGCCAGACGCGCTTGAAATAATTGCACGCGCACAAGGCAACTACTCAACAACCGCCAGTTGTCGGGCCTAGTCCAGGCCAGGGTAAAGCAGTAGTAGTTCACGGACTCGGCTTGGCAATGAGGATTTGCTAGGGTTCAGGTTTGAAGCTCTGAGAGGCTGATCTTAGTGGAGCGAGGATTTGCCTTAGCGTTTGATATCTATCCAACTGTACATACGAAACATATAGGAGATCTTAATCATTGCATAATTCGATGGTAATATAGGGATGTTAGCAATGCACGTATTATACACAGCAAACAAAAGTGATGTGTACGCGATGAAAAACATGTGAAAAACTGGTCACATGACAGCTCCCTCAATGACCAGCAAGATTTAACAAATCCCTAAAATACTCGTGCTCAAGCGCTTCTCGGGCAGTGACGCGCTTGCTTGGGTCCAGACAAAGCATTTTCTGCAGATAGACGAGGCAACGGCGTTTGCAAAAACATGTCAGCGCTAAGAGCGATGATGAACATGATGTATGGAAGAGTGGAAAAGCATAACCCCCCATGATCTTACCGACAAAAGATCGATCCCACTCTTCTCCAATGTTGGCACGATAGACTGGTGATCCTGAAAACGCAATTTTAGGCGGGGATGGTGCCAACAGACAATGCATGAGTTGAAGCCAACAGAACAAACGAGCGATCATGATGCAACAAACGATCTCTTTGGTTGCTCCCATTCCCGTCACTTTGCTTCTCCATTACCCCTAAATCATTACCATGACTTCTTAGAAGCAAAACAGACCGATAAAAATGAATGCAGTGAAAACCGCACCTTGGCTGTCCATTGAGGAAATGAAGTCTTGTAGTCAGGAAGTTGTGAAACTCCTGGCCAGTTCTCATCATTTGGCGTTCCCAACAATCTGCGAAGGTTTGGCCACAGATGAGCGAAGCCAGATAAGGAGGCCTCCTGTTCGAGCAATGAATCACGACTTCCTGAGGCTCATCTCACCTGAATATTTTAAACAGCTCATCAATTTCGGAATCTCCTGGAAATAGGGGGCGCTGATTGATCATCTCCGCGAAAATACAACCAACCGACCAAATGTCAACAGGCGTTCCGTAGTGATTCGAGCCCAGAAGGATTTCTGGGGCCCTATACCACAGGGTCACGACCTGCAGTCAGGCAAAGCATAGGATCGACATGAAATTGAGCTCCATCCGTTAGAATTCCACCTCAACCATTGCAAATACACAGGTGAAAGATAGAACGTCATGCTATTCTGTGGCCTCATCTCACCTCGTGCGTGAACGTTCGCACTGGAATCCCGAACGCTCTGGCAAGCCCGAAGTCAGCAAGCTTCAAGGAGTTCGTCTGACGGTCGATGAGAAGGTTCTGAGGCTTCAAGTCCCGATGCAACACGCGGTGAGCGTGGCAGTATGCTACTCCTTGAAGAATCTGGTACATGTAAGACTGCAACCAGCAAACGAGGAGGGTAACGCATTGAGTTCGGATCACAAACGACTCTGTTTTAGAGTGAAGCGAAGCAACTCCCCCTTAAAAGCATTCGAATCGAGCCAGATGCATGACGAGGCTCACCTTGATAATCATCCTGTCCTGTGCAATGTGAGGACTTGTGTCTAAATGCTTCTTAAGGTCCAAATCGAGGTACTCGAAGACGAGGTACAACCTTCGGTCAGCATGCACGACGTCCTGAAGCCTGAAATTAAAATACGATCGTCAGGTCAGATTCGCTGCGAGTGCGTGTCCCGACTGGAAGAACTATGGAAAGTGAGGGATTACTAACCTAACAATATTCCCGTGCTGCATCTCCTTCAACAGTGCGATCTCTCTGATGGCGGTACTAGGGACACCTTCGTCTTCGGCTTCTAGCCGAATCTTCTTCAGCGCTATCGTTTCATTGGTCAGCCTATCACGAGCTTTGTACACGACACCATACGTCCCTTCTCCGATCTTCTCGACCTTCTCATACTGCAGACAGATAACAACCGTTAAACCGTCTTCAATAACAGCAGGAAAGTCCAGCACGAGCAATTAGCAAGACCAATACCTAAATTCACCTGCTCCATGGCGGAAATCAAGCCTCCGAAATCCACTCAAAATGCCCTAAGGAGACGAAGACAGCCGAGACCAGACACACTAAGACTAACGATCGCTTGCTTGCGCGGGGTAAGCCTCGCGGGTCTTCCGCTGGAGAGGCTCGAACTGCTAGGACAGATTCGCGGTTTCTCTGAGAGTTTCAGAAGCAAGCACAGCCCAAGCAGAAGCACAAGCAAACGCAGATTCACCTCAGGATGCACCAGCTGATAGGATCCATGCCTCTGTTACAGATGGTCCCCCCACGGCACGGACCACACCTTCATCAGGCATAAAGAATGGTTGCGACTGGCTATGATGTTTGGCGGGAAACTCGGCTGTGTGCTCGCTCCATTCCAGTACAGTACATGGTTACCGTAGGGGGAGAACTCGAGGTGGTTACTGTAGCCTTTGTTTGCTGGTGTGTGCTGGGATTCCGCGAAGCGCACTAACTGCTGGTCGCCTGACACCTCCTAGTGTAACAGATGAACATTACATCTGACGAACCTTATGTTTTCAGCATTGAGTATGCATCCCCAAACCCATGTCAACTTATACATATTATCTATGTAGAAGTTATAGGCTAGACTGAGGTATGCTTCTAGTGAGTACAACCAACTAGTATTTGTTCTAGGTTTCCACTTCTAGTAATTATTCGTTCTCACTTTGACAACCCAACCTAGTCCTCACCTCAACCCCTTGACAGCTTCCATATATACATCAGCACCAACCATTTTTAGCCAAAGCTGACAACGGTCAACGCCCATATCTAGTATATCAAGTAATAAGCATACAATGAGTTCCAATCTATTTGTGTCCACAACAGTTAGTTCACCTTGCACCAGCAACCACAGCAGACCGTGCTCTTCGTGTTGCTTGTGCCAAGAAAAGCTCAACTATCTCACGCTCCAGCCCTCTAACAGCAACAGTCACCCCAGGGGGTAATTGTTCAGTAGGTGGACTTGGCCGAACTTGTAGCGCTGGGCTTAGCCCCTCCCTCTTGCCCCCTCCCAGGGAAGCATAAGTCCCAGCAGAGGATGTGCCAGCAGAAACGTGGCCACCCCTCTTGATCCGATCATAAGCCTCCGTAATCTGCTCAACAAGGCCATAAAAAAGCAAATAAGCAACAGGGGCGAATGAAACGACTCAAATTTCAAACTGCTGCATGCATCCACTCGTCATCAGCAGCATGACCATGCATTGCACCTCACACCCCTCGCCACGCCCTCACCTTCATAAACTGAGCCTCAGCAGAGGCCTTGTCCTCGTGCGAGTTGTGCCTGTCTGGATGATGCCTGGCTGCTAAGGAGCGGTACGCTGCTCGGATCTGAGATGAGGGAGGGAAGGATCAGGGAGAGGTCTAGCAGGTGAGAAGGTTGTTAATGAGGACACTGAGTTTAACGGCTTGAAGGAGTAACACCCGCAAATGAAGCTGGACGCTTGACTTTCTGCAAGGGCTGAGCGGTGAGTTACACACGAATGGCTTCAGGGGTGGGGGGGGGGTGGGGGGGTCAAGGCAAGAAGTAGTACCTGGGAGGGGGCAGCACTCTTGGCAATCCCGAGGATGGAGTAGGGACAGGAGTGCTCCTCCACCCCTTTATTGTCACCTCCAGTTGACGACGTGGGTGAAGATCCGAGCATGGCGGTTACCACTTCGTCGTAGAAACTCTCTGCACTCTCGTATGAATACTCCAAGCTGGGTTAGGAGAAGGGAGAAAGGAACATTGGCCGAGAAAAGGCAAGACAAACAGTTAAAGGGGGGGGGGGGGGTGGTTAGCGTTTGGGGAAGGCAAAGACGAGGAATAGGCTATCTGAGAAGTTATGGCTGTCATACTGGGAATAGTGGAAGAGATGTTTTAACAGGAGCTTCGAGTCGATTCAGAAAGCATCACTTACATAAGACCGTGGCAGAAGAAAAGTAAGAAAGTAAACAATGGGAGGAACGGGGCCACTTACAGGTGACGCGGCACTGAGCTGACGAAGGAGCCTGCACTCTCTGCTATCAACCTGCCATAAAACAAAGTCAGTGAAGAGGCCCATGTCAGGTCAAAATATATGAAAAAGCATGGGGGAGGGATGGAACAAAGATTCATGGAAGGGTGGGGGACAAGGAGGGAGAGTTGGCCCTGCTACTCCCAAAACCTGCCCTGTCCCCCAACCCCCCCATGTCCCTTCACCCCTCCGCCAACCCTCCATGTCCGCGACCACCCTCTGACGACCCTCCCGTTGACCCTGCTACTCTCCCAAGACTTTATCCCCTTCCCTGTATGATGCCTAAAAACCCTATCTGCACACGTGCGGTAGCACTTAAGGCATGGCCGTCGCTGCTTCCTCCTCTCGATCGCCTCCCTCGGTCCCCTGTCTGTACCCTTTCTGACTATCCTCCTGGCGTGTCTGGTCCGCCCATCATTCCCACACCCCGTCTGCCCTACCTGCACACGTGCGGCAGCACTTTAGGCATGGCCGTTGCTGCTTCCTCATCTGACACTAGCACCAGCTCTACCACCGGCAGCCAATCCGAGAGGGCCACATCAGCAGCAGGCCCCGCTGACGTGGCACCCGCCTGCTGCTTCTTGTCGCCACCCGATTGGTGCATTCGCCTGACGCAGATTACGTACTCCCTAAGGCCCGGAGATTCCGGAAAGGAATCTCCGGAGGAATCTTCTGCATTGTCGGACTGGGAATGGTACTGCTGATGGTAATTGCATAGTAGCTGGTGGTACTGCTGCTCACTGCGCCTCAGAAGAGCAGCCACGTCGACTAATAACGGGGATGGGATGGGGAAATGCAGCACCGGGAGAAGCTACTTAGGCGAAGAAAGCGAGAAGGGAAGATGAGACAGGCGCGGGGGCGTTTCAAGAGAATGTACACCTTTTCGACCACGACGAACGCCAGATATTGAAAGTGAAACCTACAACAAGTAAAACCATAACAGAAGCCAGAGACTAAAACATTTCATTGCAGAGTGTGTCCCACCTTTAGGCGCAGTCGCCGCTTTCACCCCAACCTTGGTCTTCGCCCCGAAGCCTCCACCCGACGCCGTCTTTGCCTTTGACCCTTTTCCTGCGGCCGAAACGACGAGACGACGACTCGACGAGAGCTGTTGTGGCGCATGTTTCGGTGATAGAGATCCTGAGGTTATTCTAAGTGAGCAGATAATCTCTGACCGACTGAAGCCGCAGCAAGGAGGGCTACTGAGCACCGACATTTGGAGGATCGACGGATGCTGAGGTAGACGCACGCAGTGACCAGGGCGGTTAGCACAAGCTTCGGAAAACTAGCAAGAAATGGCCGATCACCTTTCTCGGCTTAGCAGGGGACAGGGTTTTTTATGTGTTGGAGAGGTGTATTGAATGATGAGCTAATCGAAAGCGGACTGTTATAATTGCACAAAAGGCGACGGCTCCTGGATGTTATAGAGTCAGCTACTGACGATACATTATGCAGGTGTGTTGCTGTTCTCTTGGCTAACGGGCTTGCGGGTGGGAGGAGCAAAAGGGCGAAATCGCGCGTTTCAACGGAAATTGAGTTCGAATACAAATGGTCGACCCTTTTTGCCACGCGATGTATGCTTTCGCCACGCGGGCCAAAACAGTCAACTCCCGACTTTGTTCACATTTTCATATTGATTTGAAGTAAAATGGCTGGGGCAAATCGGATGTGCTGGTAAACATTTCGGATACGCACAGTGTGTGGAGCACGCCGTTGTGAACAGTTGTCAAACATACTGTTTCAGTACAGTTACTAAAAGGACCCCCCCGCCCACCCCTTTAAACCCGTCAAGAACTTGGCTAGCAAGGAATCTAAAGGCTTTCACTCTTACTACAAAAATAGCACGTACAAATCCAAAGAAAAGTATTTCTTAGGATAAAGTATTGCGCAAGATCGTTTCGGAAAATTGGATAGAGAAAAATCTCTCTTAAAATACGGATTCAAACATACCCTTAATTTCTCAATATTTAGGGTGATTGTCTTGTTAGCAAGAGGCTTTCTCATTATCGATTAGCATGCAGGCCTCATCTCGTGAGGTTTCGCGAGGTCTTGCGAGATCTCATGCGCCGGTAAATGCGGATTGCTAGGGTGTACCCCTCCGAAAATATTGTCCGCAAATGGTGCGTGCAAGTCGAAACGTTTCCATCATAATTACGTACAATATTGATTATATTCTACTAACGAAAGCTCCAAGAATGTAGGAAATTGCACGTGATTGTTGTGCGACCTAGAAAAAATTGTATATATGGTTTCTAAGGTTGTGCGAGCTTTGGCGTATGCATACAATAGAGTGGCGGAGAGCTTGTCTTTTGTGCCGACCATGTCCATATGGGCACGTCACCCGGTTTTTGCAATGTGCCGCACAACCAAGTTTCAATTGTTTACATTATCTATGGTATTGCAACAAGAGTAACACACATGTAATTGATCAAAATGTATGCCGTATCCTTTTTGGATACTGCTTCCACTAGTACTCGCAGTTGGCAAATTTCCGGGCCATAGTGAAGGCAACTTAACGAAGGGGAACTATCTCCGCGACAGCCTGTGTGCTGCGGAGATTAAAACTTGCTAGTAATAAATACGCCCCCTATTAGGCTTACCACTTCCGTATGAATGACGTTGCCAACGTGGCCACTTCGTAACGCTCCCAGCTTGCCTTATATTTCAGGGATAATTACCAGAAATTATTTGTCTTTACGATTTCCCATAGAGAAACCTATTTTGCAGGCACGCCAGTCGTTTATGATACCAACGCTGTAAAGGAGACGCGTAGAGTAAACCGTAATGTTCCCGGAACCTTTGAAATCCGAAATACGGGTTCGGAAAATAATAATTATAGTATATAAGGCAAAATCTAATAAGATAACTTGGATTCATCGCATCTGACGCGTTCTGATTAGCTAGTGTGATGTGCCAGGGTCAGGTTGTCGACCCTCAAACTCCTTCGTTCGATGTGGGTCGTCGACCTCTCAGCGGGCACTATTACTTCTAGGAATGTCATGCATGAGATATGCTGTTCCGTTATAGATTGGCTGGTTTTGTGTCTTCTTGCGTATGTGGGGTTTGCACCTGAGAAATACTTGCGGTAGTCGTGGTTGCTCTAGTAGAATAAGATTTGTATCTCTTATTCGTCCTTATCCTCATTTCGGCCACAACAAGGGCTGCCCAAGACTCCGGTGCAAAAAACGTGAGCACTTCCGAGCATCTACACCCGAGGAGGAACAGTTCGGGGAGTCGACCGTTTTGGCTCGGGGGGCGAAAGCATACATCGGGCGGCAAAAAGTGTCGGTCATCTCAATAATAACTCGATCTCCGTCAAAGCGCGCAATTTCTCCGAGCAAAAGGCTGCTTGCGAACGTTGACAGCTCTCGCGAATGTATTGTTTTCTCGACAAATGTCATCCCAACCTCTTCCGAACCTCGGACGAACAGCAACAGTCAGGCAAGATCCTTCTTCCGAGCCTCTGTGACGATCACCCAGGGGCACCTCCCTGGTGCCCATTGGGCAACGGCCTGATACACCGACCCGATGAACGATCATGGTTGGGGGTGATGATGCTGCTGACTGGATGACAAGCAACCAGCCAGCCGCTTGGTCGTCGTTACAAAGAGCGAAACCGACAAACTGCCGAATGATAGAACAGTCGGAATGCGGCTCGGTTTTTAGTTATTGACGAATCAGAAAGCGATATTGCCCACAGTTCTATCATGCACGAAACGTCTTCCGCTTGTTGGTTTGCGGCAACTGACATTCCTACGTCACACATGGCAAATACAGTATAAATAAACCGATGCAAAACAATTTAAACCGTCTATTATCACTCCCCCCCTAACCGCTTCCACCCCCCGCCCGACCTCCCTTCTCCTCACCTCCATTGCAATTTGCAATGCGCTCCCTTCGTCCCTTCCCTTCCCTCAGCTCGCCGTGATTCGCGAATCTTGCGCTCTTCCCAGTCTCGATTCTCAATCCTCCGACCTTCTGTCTGGACTCGAATTTCCTTTCTTCGGAGCTCCTAGTTTCTTGGTCTCTGGTCTAGGGGCCTGGGGGACCTGAGGGGTATCAAAGCCCTTCCTGCTGCACAAATCTGTCATTCGGTCCTGCTCGTCTGATGTAAGGAAACGAATGCCGCACCACCGTCGGGCCCTGTTGGCCTCGTGCTCTGCAACAAATCTCATCCAGCACACCATGTGTACCACCATCTCACCATCTCCTCGTCCGCAAGTAAGTCAGCCAGGCTTAGCACTTCACAACTTCATTAGAGCACAATGTACAAAGTCGCCTATCGCCCACATACATTTTCTGCAGTCATTCCGGAACATAGTTAGGCTTTCAGTCGCATTCCGAAGGTCTTTTACTAAGCGTGTAGCGCTATTACTCTGACCAACTACTAGTTGAAGCTTGCTGACTACTATTCTTCGAGAGTAGTATTGTCGCCCCAAGATGATGCAGGGACCAGAAGTATTGAGTCAACCGCCCCATCCGCATTTCTCGTCCTTCGCGGGCCCTGGTGAATCCATGGCGATCCATTATCGACATTTTTCCTCCGCGTCCGTTCCTAGTAACTACCCGCAGCCCGTTCCGCCGTTTCCGGCCGACGCCTCGGAAGTCGATGACGTCATCGAGGGGGAGATAGTTAACGACGACTACGACGATGAGTCGTCGTTCATTTCGCATGACTTCGTACAGCCCTTCGCAAAGCCTTTCGCACAGCCCTTTGCCCAGCCCTTCCCGCACTCCTCGGATCCGCTGTCGAGAGTGGACGAGTATGACGATGACTCATTTCCAGCGGCGGGTGCGGCGGCGGGGTCTATGGCCAGGGATGGGTACGGCTCACCAGCGTCCAGCGTCAACTCCGCTATTGAGTGCAACGGCGGTTCCGTTATAGTGTACGATGGCGAGCCACAAACTCCCGTTCTGGAGGGCGAACCCGTGTACGACTACTGCGGCGAGGACGACGAAGATGGCAGCAATGATGGCGACGATTACTACGACGTGGACGAGGAGGAGGAAGAGGATGACGACGACGAAAACTGCGTCACGCTCGAGCTGGCTGCTCCTGACGTGGCAGTCGCAGCGCGGAACACCAGTTACACGCTGCCGAATGCGCAACGAAGCAGCAGCGGTCCAGTTCAGGTCACCACCGATTTATACGCCTCGCCGCTCGATGCCGATCATGGCGACGCCTTCCTCACTTCCGCCTCCGCGCCCAAGACTCCGCGACAACTCCAAGGGAACCACGGGCGATCGGGGTCCGTCAGTTACAACGGTCATCAGCGTCAGCTGTCCGTCAGTTCTAACGGTCATCAGCGTCAGCTGTCCGTCAGTTCTAACGGTCATCAGCGTCAGCTGTCCGTCAGTTCTAACGGTCATCAGCGTCAGCTGTCCGTCAGTTCCAACGGTCATCAGCGCCAGCTGTCCGTCAGTTGTAACGGCCATCAGCGCAAGCTGTCCGGATCTGCCCTTTCGATGGGTAGTGGCGGCAAAAGCCGCGGTGCAGACGGGAGCAGTCTCGCCAACGGCAGCCGTCCCGCCAGTGGCGCCAGCAGCGGCAGCGGAACTGACTCTAACGGGCGGCGCACGATGCGGAAGTCGGGCACTCTGCCAGAGGAGCGGTCGCGCGGGCGAGGGAGCATCGCGGCTTCCGCCGCCGCCATCGCCGCAACCGCCGCGGCTGGAGCCCCGTGGGCCGGCGCTGGTTGCGGCGGCGCTGGCCGCGGCTCCGCCTCCTTTCCGCAGTACAGTGGTAGCAGTACGCGCGTGCTTATGAAGGCCGCTAGCATGCCGCCCGCCGTCGACTCCCGTCGCCCATTCACTGGCGGTGGTGGTGGCGCTGGTGGTGGCGGTGGTTCCGCCAGAACCCCCCGCCCTCCTGCAGTGCGCCCGCAGCAGCGCCAGCAGGTGTCTCCGCCGAACCATGCGCCAGGCCACGTTGCAGCGCATCCTTCCCCCAGGGCGCGCCTGCTGTCCGCAAAATCCCCGCGCGTCCCAGCGAAATCCCCCCATACATCCTCAACCGTGCCTCCGAGTGTCGCGCTGAAGTCTTCCCCCTCCCCGCGCACTTTCCGGGGAGGCGCGGGGACGCCTCCAACGCCCAGCCAGCAGCAGCTGCGCGCGCTGGCGCAGTCGCGCTCTCTCCCCCCCCAATCCCCCGCCAGCGCCGCAGCCGCCGCCGTTGCAAGTGTAAAAGCAGCCGCATTTCCGAAGAGTCCCTCGTCCTTCGAGCCTTCGAGCGGAAGCGGAACGGCGCAGGGGCAGGCGCGGAACAGGCCACGTCAGCCAAGCGCTGCTTCAGCCCATCCCAACCGCTCCGGAACTCCGCTTTCTCCGGCGCTTCGCCCGGTGAGCCACGCGCTTCCCGTACGAAAACGACCGAGTTCCCTCTCGATACAGTCACAATCGCCTCAGCAGCAGCTGGTCCGGGTCGAACCGCCTCCGCAGATGCGGAAGCCGAAGCTGCCGCCTCTGGATATCGCAGGCATTCAAGACGATTCTCAGCAGGAAGACATGAGCCCGTCTGTGTACGCGTTACAACAGCAACCGTTACAGGTGCTACAACCGCCACAGCATAGCAGGCGGCCGAGCCAGGGCCAGCAGGGTCATTCACGAGCCCAGGAATCAGGTCTGGACGCTAAGCAGCCGCTAAAAGGAATACTTAAATCGAGCAAGGTTCAACCAGAACAAGGTGGGGGGGAGCAGGTGGGGGGGGGATCTGATCAGTGCACAGGAGCAGCGCACAAACGGAGAGGGAGTGGTTCGGAAGCGGTTCAAAGGTTTGGAGGAAACGTGGAGAGAGCGGGGGCGAAAACAGAAAGCGCAGGGGGGGCGGAGAGAGCAGCGGGGAGAAGCGCGGAGCTCTGTGTGCAATTTGATGAGGGCGGCTTGACGCGGAAAGGAAGTGCCAAGGTTCCGGAGGAAAGCAGGCTTCGTGCGGCTGTACATAAGGGGCAGGCGAGGAAGCTGAAATCGGTGAAGCCTGTAAAGGGGATGGAGGGGAAGGAGAAGGGGAGTGGGGTTACCAGGAGGGTGACAGATGAGGGGAAGAGTAAAGATCAAGTACAATCACCCGTTATGGTGAAGCAATGCCTACTGCCTTGGTTTCCTAAGAAAACGAAACCCTAGCCAGTTAGGGGTGTTGGGCTGAGAAAAGCCCTTAGGATCTTTTGCAGAGACTAAGTCCCAGCTGTAGAGACTTGAGACTTGGAGTAGTGCAGCGGAAGTTGAGGCAGTTGAACCCTTGTACTAGTATGTGAGAACAAGTGATTGATTAAAGAAACAAGCATACAGCAATATATAGTAGATAAGAAAGCAGTTGTAGAATACAGTTACAGGAACGGTTTATCGAGTCGCACAGCGACTCGATTGCCGCTTCGGTTACCATCCGTGATGTTGTAACGGTCAGTCGCAACCTCCAGTTGCGACCTTTCGAGTCCTTTCGCATTCTTTGTCCGCCCCCTCGTGTAACCTCCGTTGACTCGCGTGCTCCCCTGTAATCTTCCTCGAGTACAGTGTTACACTTCAGAAACGCTTAAGTCCTTGAGATATTTCCAACACTCCCCTTCGTTTCTGGAGTGCTGGAGTGTTCAGATCCGGTGGCGTTTGTTTGCCCGGTTAGGAGCATGCAGTAGTCGAATTTTGCTTTCGCCAATTTCTTCGTCAGATAATCTGCGGCCATTTCTGTCGTCGGGCAGTAACTGAGTTGAAGTCTCCCCTTCGCGATTTCATCCTTGACGAAGAAGTACCGCAGGGCGATGTGCTTGGTTCGATTGGCGAAGCCGTCCTTGTTCGCGATTTTGATCGCAGATTGGTTGTCGCAGAGGAGTGAGAAGGCGGGCAGGGTCGCGATCTTCGCTTCTTCGAGTAACTCTCGTAGGTAGAGTCCTTCCTTGGTCGCAGTACAAAGGGCGATATACTCTGCTTCAGCCGAGGATAGTGCGATTAACTCCTGCTTGCTCGACTGCCAGGAGATAGTTCCGATAGGTTCTAGTCGGTAGATGTAGCCCGTCCTAGACCGTCGATTTTCGCTGTCTCCCGCGTGGTCGGCGTCGACGTATCCGAGTAGTCGTACGGACGGTGTTGTTGCCTTGCTGTAGGTAAGCCCGATCGTCGGCGTGGAGACGAAGTAGAGTAGCGCTCGATTGAGTTCTTCGAGATCTTCCTGTTGCGGATGCTTCAGATGTGTCGCCAGCTGACTCGCACTATAGGATAGGTCGGGTCGGCAGGTTACTGCTGCGAATAGTAGGCAGCCGAGCTTCTGTTGATACTCCTGGATTTGTTTCGCGGGGAGTTTTGTAGAGGCGCTGCCGTTGTTCCCGTAGCGGTAGGGAGTTGGGACCGCAGTCGGTGTTAGAGCGAATTTCTTCGCGACGGTGCTTGAGTACTTTCCAGCGTGTAGGTAGAACGCCGTGTCGTCTTCGACGACGTTCAGTCCTAGGTACTGCGTAACTTCGTCGGACACCGTGAGAGTTAAATCTTCTTTCAGCTCCCCTTCGAACCAGGTGGCGATGTCGGTAGTTGAGCCGATGTAGAGCAGGTCGTCGACGTAGACGATGAGCAGAACATACTCTCTTCCCTTCTGCAGTCGGTACATCCCTTGGTCATGCGGCAGCTGTAGGAAGCCGATTTTTACGAGACGGCTGTGAAGATGCTGCTGCCAGAGCCGCGGGGCTTGCTTGATCCCGTATAGGGATTTTGTCAGTCGGCATATTTTCGTGGGGTCGTCGATGAATCCGTGGGGTTGTTCGACGAAGATCTCAGCGTCCACAGGTGCGTATAGGAACGCATTCGCGACATCGATTTGGCGTAGTGGTAGTGTTTTTGTGGCCGCGACGGCGAGTAGGATGCGTAATGAGGTGTGACGGGAGACTGGGGCGAAGGTTTCTGTGTAGTCGGTTCCGTATCGTTGATCGAAGCCTCGTACGACCCATCGAGCTTTGAATCGTTCGATGGAGCCGTCTGAGTTGGTCTTGATGCGGTACACCCATTTCCCCGAGAGAACGTTCTTCCTGTTGATGCTCGTTGCAGGTACCAGTTTCCATGTTTCTCGGTCTTGCAGAGCTTTTAACTCCTTTTCCATCGCTTCTTTCCATTTTGCCTTATGTTCCCCCCCCAGAGCCTGCGACAAGGTTGAAGGCTCACGCGTAGAAGGCGGCGGCGGATGCTGGACGGAGACCCAGAGGCCTAGAATCTGGAGTCCCGTGGGTGTGTGTCGAGGGGAATTGTCATTCCCCGAATAAGCTGCTTCGTCACCGTCTTCGGGGTCAGGTAAGAAATTGGGGCCGATGCGTTCCGAAATATTCGTGTCGACGGGGTGCGGTGTAGCGTAACCTTGGTCGGCGAAGTGGTAAAAGGTGTCGAGGTTGTTGCTATCGAGGGGATTATCTTCATCGAGTGGAACAGGTATGGAACAGAATGGGAGTGGCCCGGCAGCTTCCGAGGCTCCAGGTACGTCTTCTTCTGCTGCGTCAGCCACGGCAGCATGGTCAGCGAAGGAGCGAAGGCCCGCGAAGCCGTCGGTGGGGTCGTCTGAGTTGGCAATGTTGTCCAGGTAATGCTGCAGCGTCAGTCGCTCGTAGAAGATAACATCACGTGATGCCACCGTATTTTTGTCTTGTATGTCGAGGATCTTCCACGCGTGAAAATGTTTGGCGATGCCGAGGTGTAGTCCCCACCGAGCTCGTTGAGTGAAGCGTCCTGCTCGAGCTGTGTGGGGTCTGTATTGTACCATGCAGCCGAAAACTCGAAGTAATTTTGTGCTGCCCCTTTTTCCCGTCCACAGCAGGTGTGGTGATGCGTTGTTGGGGAGCGATGACGAGGACAACAGGTTGTGCAGGTGGACTGCATGTGTCATCGCGTCTGGCCACAGTGCGTTGGGCAGCCTCATCCCCAGAAGCAGTTTTCGCATCGTCGTCTGCAAGGTCCGGTTCATGCGTTCTGCTACCCCCTGCTGCTGGTGAGCATAGGGCAGAGACACCAGGCGTCGGATTCCCCTTTCCGCGAGATAGGTCCTGAAGCGTTGTGACTGGTATTCCAGTGCACCGTCTGACTGGAAACTCTTGAGTTTGGTTCCTGACTCTCGTTCGGCGATTGGAAGCCATGTGGTGAATGCCTCGAAGGCTTGATCGCGCGTTTTGAGATTGAAGTGCCAGACGTATCTGGTTGCGGCGTCGATGAACGTGATGACGTAGTTGAAGTCGGCTTCGGTGTCGTCTCGAGGCATGTTTAGAATATCGCTGTAGACCTTTTCCATCGGAGCGTAAGTGGGTGCGCTTGGATTGTGATGGGCTGGGAAAGGTTGATGAGGAAGATCTGCTTCGGGGCATGTGAAACACCGTGCGCGTGGTCGTCGGAGTTCCTGGCCGCTCGTCGTCAGAAGGGCGTTGCGTTCTAACACTTCTGCTTGGATTGTTTGAAGTATCGTGCTGTTTGCAGGATGTCCGAGACGTTGGTGCCAGATGTCGTCGGGAGCGCGGTGACCGGGCGAGCGGTGGTAGATGTCGGCGTTGGAGAAGAACGCGACGACCGAGGCGGGACTTCGACAAGCTTCTCGTGTGGCGGGCATAAGTTGGTCTGCTTCGGTTGGCTGTCCTCGTGTCGCTGGTGGTGGTACTCGGCTGGGTCCTGCTGCCGATACTGCAGGTGATGGTTTTGTTGGGACACATGCGGGTACTTGTCTTTCTTGTCTGATAACTGCTAATGCTCGTGTTCTTTCTGCTGCAGGTATGGTGTTGGAGTGCCAGAAGCCGTCGCTGTCGAAGTCGGGATCAAGATCTGGCGGATGAGTCCAGGCGGCGAAGGATACGATACCGTCGCTGTCGGCAGTTCCGCGGTCGGGGACGAAGTCCAACACGAAGACACCGGACTTCAGGAGGGCACGACCGATGAAGAGACCGCCCTTCCCGTGGTAAAGTCGGAACTCGTTGGAGAAGGAGTCGCACTCCAGGTGAATCCCCTTAGCCATTAGTTGGCTTACGCTTAATAGGTTGTATCCCAGATTGTCGACGATGAGGACCTTGTTGAGCTGAAGAATAACGTTTGTCTCCATTGATTGTAACTGAACCACGCCTTGTCTATTTGTTTTCAGGTTTTCGTTGTTGGCGACGGTGATGACGACGTCACGGTTGAGGCGTCGCTCGTGTTGTACGAAGCGTCCGGAGGAGCACATGTGCTGACCGCAGCAACTGTCCAAGAACCAGGTGTTCCGCCCGGTGGGTTCGGCGTTAGCGACTGCAGCGTATGTCGGGTTGACCTGAAGTCCTTGCGAGCGCGGCGGCGGGAATTCCTCTTCGTCTGGTGCGTAAGTGGGTGGTGAAGCGGGTGCGCAGTTGTCGATGTGTACCATGCAGTTGATGATGTTGGGTGTTTGTTGTGCAGATGTTGAAGAGCGCCTTGGAGGACTTGCTTGAGTGGAAGCGACTTGTGGGTCTGCTGCACGGTAAACGCGAGGGCGGTTGCAGTTGACCTTGGAGTGCCCGGAAGTCTGACAGTTGTGGCAGAACGGCGGCACGATGGTGAGTCCTCGGTTGTCACGTTGATCTTGCTTGCTGCGTCGGTTGTAGTTGTTGTCATTTCTTCTTTGAGTGTAGAAGACTAACTGCTGTTGCTTCCTTGGTTGTCTTTCCTCGAACAGATCCATCTCCTGTTGTTCAGCGTGAAGCTCGGCGCAGAGGTGCATCTCCGAAATTCTTCCGTGGGCTCGAAGAAGTGATCGTGTGGTTCTCCATTCTGGCCCGAGCCCGGCGAGGACAAGTGTCACGAAGCTTTCTTCAGTGATCGTTCCTCCGCACCGAAGCAGGCGGTCGCGGAGGGTCTGGCAGCGACTCATATACTGCATCGCCTTTTCCCCGGTCTTCATCTGTATTGTTGTCAGCTGTTGCATGAGTCTGCTTTGTGTCACGCTGTCGTTTGCTTGGTAAAGGCATTTGAGGTGGTGCCATGCGAGCTCCGCGGAGTTTCCATAACTCCGATACGTTCTGATGCTCTGCTGCTCTTGTGGTGACAGGTTTCTCAGGAGTACCGTGTACGCCAGCAGCGACTGATACGTGAAGATCTCTTGTTCCTTCCCAGTGCCGTTGCTTGGGAATGGCAGGGACCCGTTGAAGTATCCCAGAAGATGCGCGGCCTCCATCAGCAGCTCAAACTCGAAGCTCCAGGTAAAGAAGTCGTGTCCGTTGAACGGTGAGGATGTCTGAAGTTTGATCACGTGTGAGAACTGCGCCTGTAAACTTAAGATTTCATTCGGTGTTTGTTGTGAAGCAGCTGCTGTTGGCTGGGCACGGGGCGGCATGAATTCGAACGTCCCCGGCGAAGAATGATAAGGCGCAAAGGTAGGCGCTTGGTTGTGTCGCCCGAAGGATGAGTTGTCGAGGCTCATCGGCGCTAATCCCATATTCCCTCCATTGCTCTGTGTTGAGTGCGCAGGTGTCCTTGTCTGCTGCTGCTGATCGAAGTGTGACATGAAGCTGAAGAATCTCTCCATGAGATTCGGGTCCACACTTGAAGAGGGAGACGGGGTCACCATCTCTGGTACTCTTCCCGTTGTTTCTTGAGCAGTCCCGGTCTCTGTCTGCAGTCCTGAGGTGTGCAGACCAGAGTTGCCGTGTTGAGTTTCTTGGGCGCTGGGTGAGCCCGTAGAGACTTTCTTGCCCTTGTTGTCCATGTCTTGTAATCAATGAAGTCGTTGAATTGAGTTGAGTTGCAGGTTGTTGATAGGACGTAGTTGCTGGGAGTTTGGTCTCTGACCAGCTCTCATACCATGTTGGGCTGAGAAAAGCCCTTAGGATCTTTTGCAGAGACTAAGTCCCAGCTGTAGAGACTTGAGACTTGGAGTAGTGCAGCGGAAGTTGAGGCAGTTGAACCCTTGTACTAGTATGTGAGAACAAGTGATTGATTAAAGAAACAAGCATACAGCAATATATAGTAGATAAGAAAGCAGTTGTAGAATACAGTTACAGGAACGGTTTATCGAGTCGCACAGCGACTCGATTGCCGCTTCGGTTACCATCCGTGATGTTGTAACGGTCAGTCGCAACCTCCAGTTGCGACCTTTCGAGTCCTTTCGCATTCTTTGTCCGCCCCCTCGTGTAACCTCCGTTGACTCGCGTGCTCCCCTGTAATCTTCCTCGAGTACAGTGTTACACTTCAGAAACGCTTAAGTCCTTGAGATATTTCCAACAAGGGGGAAGCCTAACAGACTGGTTCTGACCTTCGGTTCAATATGACATGTTTCATATTCACTCACTCTGATATACTAATTGCTTGGCTTGGCCTAACCAGTTATGCTCTCAACACCTGTGTCCATAGCTTGGTCCTTTCTAAACCCCGACCGCGGAACTGCCGACAGCGACGGTATCGTATCCTTCGCCGCCTGGACTCATCCGCCAGATCTTGATCCCGACTTCGACAGCGACGGCTTCTGGCACTCCAACACCATACCTGCAGCAGAAAGAACACGAGCATTAGCAGTTATCAGACAAGAAAGACAAGTACCCGCATGTGTCCCAACAAAACCATCACCTGCAGTATCGGCAGCAGGACCCAGCCGAGTACCACCACCAGCGACACGAGGACAGCCAACCGAAGCAGACCAACTTATGCCCGCCACACGAGAAGCTTGTCGAAGTCCCGCCTCGGTCGTCGCGTTCTTCTCCAACGCCGACATCTACCACCGCTCGCCCGGTCACCGCGCTCCCGACGACATCTGGCACCAACGTCTCGGACATCCTGCAAACAGCACGATACTTCAAACAATCCAAGCAGAAGTGTTAGAACGCAACGCCCTTCTGACGACGAGCGGCCAGGAACTCCGACGACCACGCGCACGGTGTTTCACATGCCCCGAAGCAGATCTTCCTCATCAACCTTTCCCAGCCCATCACAATCCAAGCGCACCCACTTACGCTCCGATGGAAAAGGTCTACAGCGATATTCTAAACATGCCTCGAGACGACACCGAAGCCGACTTCAACTACGTCATCACGTTCATCGACGCCGCAACCAGATACGTCTGGCACTTCAATCTCAAAACGCGCGATCAAGCCTTCGAGGCATTCACCACATGGCTTCCAATCGCCGAACGAGAGTCAGGAACCAAACTCAAGAGTTTCCAGTCAGACGGTGCACTGGAATACCAGTCACAACGCTTCAGGACCTATCTCGCGGAAAGGGGAATCCGACGCCTGGTGTCTCTGCCCTATGCTCACCAGCAGCAGGGGGTAGCAGAACGCATGAACCGGACCTTGCAGACGACGATGCGAAAACTGCTTCTGGGGATGAGGCTGCCCAACGCACTGTGGCCAGACGCGATGACACATGCAGTCCACCTGCACAACCTGTTGTCCTCGTCATCGCTCCCCAACAACGCATCACCACACCTGCTGTGGACGGGAAAAAGGGGCAGCACAAAATTACTTCGAGTTTTCGGCTGCATGGTACAATACAGACCCCACACAGCTCGAGCAGGACGCTTCACTCAACGAGCTCGGTGGGGACTACACCTCGGCATCGCCAAACATTTTCACGCGTGGAAGATCCTCGACATACAAGACAAAAATACGGTGGCATCACGTGATGTTATCTTCTACGAGCGACTGACGCTGCAGCATTACCTGGACAACATTGCCAACTCAGACGACCCCACCGACGGCTTCGCGGGCCTTCGCTCCTTCGCTGACCATGCTGCCGTGGCTGACGCAGCAGAAGAAGACGTACCTGGAGCCTCGGAAGCTGCCGGGCCACTCCCATTCTGTTCCATACCTGTTCCACTCGATGAAGATAATCCCCTCGATAGCAACAACCTCGACACCTTTTACCACTTCGCCGACCAAGGTTACGCTACACCGCACCCCGTCGACACGAATATTTCGGAACGCATCGGCCCCAATTTCTTACCTGACCCCGAAGACGGTGACGAAGCAGCTTATTCGGGGAATGACAATTCCCCTCGACACACACCCACGGGACTCCAGATTCTAGGCCTCTGGGTCTCCGTCCAGCATCCGCCGCCGCCTTCTACGCGTGAGCCTTCAACCTTGTCGCAGGCTCTGGGGGGGGAACATAAGGCAAAATGGAAAGAAGCGATGGAAAAGGAGTTAAAAGCTCTGCAAGACCGAGAAACATGGAAACTGGTACCTGCAACGAGCATCAACAGGAAGAACGTTCTCTCGGGGAAATGGGTGTACCGCATCAAGACCAACTCAGACGGCTCCATCGAACGATTCAAAGCTCGATGGGTCGTACGAGGCTTCGATCAACGATACGGAACCGACTACACAGAAACCTTCGCCCCAGTCTCCCGTCACACCTCATTACGCATCCTACTCGCCGTCGCGGCCACAAAAACACTACCACTACGCCAAATCGATGTCGCGAATGCGTTCCTATACGCACCTGTGGACGCTGAGATCTTCGTCGAACAACCCCACGGATTCATCGACGACCCCACGAAAATATGCCGACTGACAAAATCCCTATACGGGATCAAGCAAGCCCCGCGGCTCTGGCAGCAGCATCTTCACAGCCGTCTCGTAAAAATCGGCTTCCTACAGCTGCCGCATGACCAAGGGATGTACCGACTGCAGAAGGGAAGAGAGTATGTTCTGCTCATCGTCTACGTCGACGACCTGCTCTACATCGGCTCAACTACCGACATCGCCACCTGGTTCGAAGGGGAGCTGAAAGAAGATTTAACTCTCACGGTGTCCGACGAAGTTACGCAGTACCTAGGACTGAACGTCGTCGAAGACGACACGGCGTTCTACCTACACGCTGGAAAGTACTCAAGCACCGTCGCGAAGAAATTCGCTCTAACACCGACTGCGGTCCCAACTCCCTACCGCTACGGGAACAACGGCAGCGCCTCTACAAAACTCCCCGCGAAACAAATCCAGGAGTATCAACAGAAGCTCGGCTGCCTACTATTCGCAGCAGTAACCTGCCGACCCGACCTATCCTATAGTGCGAGTCAGCTGGCGACACATCTGAAGCATCCGCAACAGGAAGATCTCGAAGAACTCAATCGAGCGCTACTCTACTTCGTCTCCACGCCGACGATCGGGCTTACCTACAGCAAGGCAACAACACCGTCCGTACGACTACTCGGATACGTCGACGCCGACCACGCGGGAGACAGCGAAAATCGACGGTCTAGGACGGGCTACATCTACCGACTAGAACCTATCGGAACTATCTCCTGGCAGTCGAGCAAGCAGGAGTTAATCGCACTATCCTCGGCTGAAGCAGAGTATATCGCCCTTTGTACTGCGACCAAGGAAGGACTCTACCTACGAGAGTTACTCGAAGACGCGAAGATCGCGACCCTGCCCGCCTTCTCACTCCTCTGCGACAACCAATCTGCGATCAAAATCGCGAACAAGGACGGCTTCGCCAATCGAACCAAGCACATCGCCCTGCGGTACTTCTTCGTCAAGGATGAAATCGCGAAGGGGAGACTTCAACTCAGTTACTGCCCGACGACAGAAATGGCCGCAGATTATCTGACGAAGAAATTGGCGAAAGCAAAATTCGACTACTGCATGCTCCTAACCGGGCAAACAAACGCCACCGGATCTGAACACTCCAGCACTCCAGAAACGAAGGGGAGTGTTGGAAATATCTCAAGGACTTAAGCGTTTCTGAAGTGTAACACTGCACTCAAGGAAGACTACAAGGGAGCACGCGAGTCAACGGAGGTTACATGAGGGGACGGACAAAGAATGCGAAAAGACTCGAAAGGTCGCAACTGGAGGTTACTGTTAAAATTATATAAGTTATAATTTTATACAGGCTTGGTAGGTTGCTACTGAACCTTTCTGTAGGGGGTACAAACCCCTCCTTGTACTCCCTTCTCTTTCTAATCCAACACTCTTTCTTCTCGACTTTCCTCCTACTCCTAGATCCGTTTTTCCTAGCGCCGTTCCATGGCGGCCTTGCTCCTATCCTAGCTAAGCTAGTGTCCTAACTTTAGGGACCTAGCATCCTAAGTTCTTAACATGGTATCAGAGCAGGAGATCCTTCCTGCTGGACTGCCTCCTCTCGCTTCCGCCATTTACTCCTCATCCTCATTCACTCCAGCGGCCATGGGGCGGCCGCGTTTTGCTGCAGTGGCGACGTCGCGCTGCCACTGGGCGCGTCGTGCCGCGACCGGCCCGACGCGCTGCCGCGGAGTCGTGCCGTCGTTCTGCAGTCGCAGCGTCGACGCCCCGCTGCGGCATCGACGCTGCCATGGCGGCCGCGGCGGCGTCACGCTGTAGCGTCGTCGTCTTTTCGCCGGCTGCGCCGTCCTGCCGCGGCCGTCTCGACACGCGACCGGGACGACGTCAGCGCGACGCCGCGGCTGCGCCCCTCCTGGGCCTCGTCGCGCCCTGCCTGGCCTCATCGCACCCGCTCGGCCCCGTCGCGCCCTGCCTGGCCCCGTCGCCCTCTGCCCGGCCCCGTCGCCCCCTGCCAGGACGCCGTCGTCCCGCCTGTAAGCGCCGCGCCATTTATGGCGCGACGCTGAAGACTCGCCCCGCCCCCCCCCCCCCCCCCCCCCCCCCATTCTCCCTTCCCCCTGCGTCTTCCCGTCCTCCTGTCGCAGCTGCTGTCTTCTGCCCGGACGTTGCCACATCGCCGAGAGCCCTCAGCCACGGCAGTCGCCGCCTGTCGTCGGCGACCCAGCCGCCTTGAGCCAGAGCTCCGCGGCTGCTTGTCGCTGACCCGCCTAGACGCCGTCGGCTGCCTCGTGTACGGGGGTGTGTCAACGCTTTGCCTGAGGGTCAGATACCCGGCTAAGCACGAGCCTGAGGGTGTGCGGGGTTAGGGGGTGGGTTGGGTGCGGGTGTGGGGGTGTGAGTGGGCTTGACACTACCAAGCCTAGGGGGTGTGTTAAAATTATATAAGTTATAATTTTATATAGGCTTGGTAGGTTGCTACTGAACCTTTCTGTAGGGGGTACAAACCCCTCCTTGTACTCCCTTCTCTTTCTAATCCAACACTCTTTCTTCTCGACTTTCCTCCTACTCCTAGATCCGTTTTTCCTAGCGCCGTTCCATGGCGGCCTTGCTCCTATCCTAGCTAAGCTAGTGTCCTAACTTTAGGGACCTAGCATCCTAAGTTCTTAACAGTTACGACTGACCGTTACAACATCACGGATGGTAACCGAAGCGGCAATCGAGTCGCTGTGCGACTCGATAAACCGTTCCTGTAACTGTACTCTACAACTGCTTTCTTATCTTCTATATATTGCTGTATGCTTGTTTCTTTAAAAATCACTTGTTCTCATATACTAGTACAAGGGTTCAACTGCCTCAACTTCCGCTGCACTACTCAAGTCTTAATCTTCAACTGGGACTTAGTCTCTGAAAAGATCCTAAGGGCATTTCTCAGCCCAACAGCCCTGTTGTCAGCGTACAGAACCGGGGCACAGCTAGGCCGCTCACCTAAGCCTGTAAGCAAGAAAGTCAGCCAGCGAAGCTCCTGTGCCGCCATGTCACCAGCGTAGATACCAGCCTCGCAACTGGACTGAGCAACTGACGACGAACGGATAGACCTGTACGAGACCGGCAGAGGTGTAGGCTGTGTTGAGGAGAACTGAAGACTGAAACTCTGAAGGACCTGGCGCACCAACTGTGACTGTGTGAGAGTGATGGTGCGCGCTGCACTGTCCCTGGAGATCTGCAGGCCAAGGTAGCGGCGCAACTCTCCTAGGTCAGTGCAGGTGTGCCTCCTCAGCAGCTCATCCTTTACAAAGGCCAGTGCGTCTCTGTCTGCAGTAGCGAAGACCAGATCGTCTACGTAGACAAGAATATAGAACGGAGTCTGACCAGTACGAACGAAGAGCGAGGGGTCTGCGGAGGACCGAAAGAACTGCAGGTCAGCTAGCGTAGCACGCAACGTATCGTGCCACTCATCGGGCGCCTGTCGCAGCCCGTAGACCGGGCGCCGGAGGAGCCACTGGGTCCCAGACGGAAAGGTACCGGTGAAGCCCTGTGGACGACGCAGGTAGACCTGCTCGTATAGGTTGCCCTGCAGAAAAGCAGTGGAGAAGTCGAGAGAGTAAAGCTCGTAGTCACGCTGTGCTGCTACGTGTAGCAGCCCCCGAACAGTAGTCATCTTCGGGGTCGGGGCAAAGGTCTGAAAGAAGTCCACCCCCTCGCGCTGACTGAAGCCTCGAGCCACGTAGCGCGCCTTGAACACATGCGGCTCTCAAGGGGGGCGCTTCACCTTGAAGAGCCACCGGCCATCGACTACGTTCACCCCAGGTGGGGGAACTACGTCAACGTAGGTGCCGGTTGATCTCCAAGATGCCATTTCCTGCTCCATGGCAACTATCCATTGAGAGGCCCATGGTCCTGAGGTCGCCTCAGCGTAAGTGCGAGGGGTCGGGATGTCAAATGCGGCTGGGTCACACTCAGGGACTAGCTGCATGGAACAGAGATGGGGAGCAGCCTCTGAAGGGAAAGCAAGCTCGTACTGCCTGTCCTCTATGACGTCATTGCCAAGGGCAGGAGCACCCCCGACGGACGGAGGGCAGGTAGGACCAGAGACCAGAGCTGTGGCGTAATTAAGGCGGCGAGTAGAGGCGAAGTCAGCGACAGCAGTGACAAGAGCGTCAAGACTAGAGACAGGAACAGACGGGTCGGTAACGAGGGAGGCAAGGACTCGAGGAACAAGAGGACGAGTAGTACGAAGGTAGTCAGACAAAGGGGGAGGCGCGACAGCGAGTGACGACGGAGGAGGAGACGAGAGGAGGTGAGGACGAGACGCGTGGGAACGAAGCAACATCGGGTGAGAGCGCTGAACGGGAGAGACAGGACGAGCACGAGAGGGGTGGCGCAACCAGACGTGAGACGGAGGCGTCGGGTCAGGAGACAGAGGAGGAGTAATAGGAGGGGAACGGAGTGGGAACCGAGCCGGGGACGAGTCCGGCGGAGGAAACACAGGACCGTAGACAGGAAGAGGAGTAGACGGCGGGGGAGGCGCAGGCGAGCGGTTAGGGGAGGGAAGGCAGAGCAGGCGAAGGGCAGACACCTGGACTGCCAGCTGCACCACGGCTTTCCCATAACACTCCACGCCAGCACCCCCAGAGCAAGCACCTCCTGAGCGAGAACCCTCTCCAGCAACGGTGCCACCCCCGAGCCCGCCGAGACAAGCCACGACAGGAACCCCAAGACTAGGACCCTCCTCAACGCCAGCACCCCAAGAGGCCACGAACTGCTGCTGCTACTGCGACGACAGCTGCGGCGGTGGCAACTGCTGCTGCTGCGGCTGCGACGACGGCTGCGGCGGCGACTACGACTACGGGAGAGGGGATACCGGGGGAGAGGCAGGCAGCAAGAACCGTGCCGCGGGGCCACCAGAGTCAGTCGACTCTTCGACCGGGACCACCGACAGGAGGGGAGTGACGCAAGAGACTCCAGATAAAGTAGGACGGGGAGGGAGGGGAGCAGGGGCTACCGGGGGAGTGGGAAGCAGAAACAAGGGTGGGGAAACTGAGAGATCGCGGTGGGGAGAGCGATGTTAAAAGGAGACAGACTCGTCGAAAGTGACGTCACACGAGTGAAGGAAGCGGTGAGACGACGGGTGGTAAAAGTGCCAGTCAGACGAGTCAAGAGGGAAACCAAAGAAGACACAGGGGACAGTGCGGGCAGTGAGTTTGTCCGTGCGAGAGGCACGAACGTGAGCGAGCCATCCCAAGACGTGGAACTTAGACGCGTAACCAGTAGACCCGGTCCAGAGAAGGGTCGGTGAAACTTGCGGTCGATGGGAGTGGGGCCACAGGTTCAGCTGGCGAGCGGCGTAGCGTACAGCGAACGGCCACAGAAAATGGGGTGCACCAGCATGGATCATGGTGGTACGAGCCACCTCCATGACCAGGCCAATGCGTCGTTTAGTGACCCCATTCTGCTGTGGGGAGTACTGCAGGATGTACAACTGGGTAATGCTCTCCGCATGACAGAAACGGCCAAGCTGACCGGAGGCAAACTCGCCACTACGATCGAAGTGGAGACACAGCACGGGGAGACATCGGCGGACTCGCGCAGCTACGACCCATGGGATAAGAACGTCAGGCACGTCGGCCTTCCACTCCATAGGAAACACCGGGGTGTAGCGCGTGTAGTCGTCGACAAGCACCAGGAAGTAGCGCTCTCGACGCGGCCCAGGGACGGGGGCTGGACCCCAGACGTCCAGGTGCAGGGTCTGGAGTGGTGCGGTGGCAGGGCGAAGCGAGGAAGAGTGAGGAGCACGATGCAGCCGGCCCTCAACAAAGGGCGTGACGGTGGCGCAGGCGAGGGAGGGAGGGAAGGGAGCGACGCAAGAAGACCTAGGACAAGACCGTGCTAGGACATGTGACGCAGACGTGGGAGCATAGGGTGACCTAGGCGGTGGTGCCACAGCAGCGACGGGTGAGTGAGCGACCGACACGAGCAAGCCGCGGCTACCTGGGGGGACGCCCTCACTGGGGGGGACGCAGAGTCAAGCGTAAATAGGCCGGATACAGGGTCCCGGGGGAACGTGGTCAGAGGAGCACCAGTGGCGGTCTCGGTACAGACCGCGTACCGCTCGTGTCAGGGGAACGTAGTGGTGACGCCGAGGTCCTGAAGACAGCCGATACCAACTATGTTCCTAGAGAACGAGGGGATGTGCAGGCCTGTAAGAGTGCCCGAGGGGGCCGCCGGACAGGGAAGGGTGATGGAGCTACGTGCAACTACGGGGTCGGAGGAGGGGTCTGCAAGGGCGACTGTGGTAGGGGCGGCAAGTGGCGTAAGGGAAGTATGGTCGCGGTAGAAGCATGTAAGCACAACGGAGTCAAGTGTGAAGGAGAGCGAAGGAGAGCGAAGCGCTAGCGGCTGCCTGCAGAGGGACTAGTGTGGAGCCTAGGCTAAACAAGGCAGGGGATCCTATGCCTGACGCAGCAGGGGAGCCTAGACTACACAGAGTGGACACACCTACTCTAGGCAATACCGGGTTATAGGATCCAATCACACTGGAGTCATCAGCATACATGAGAGACATAACATTTCTAATCTGATACCATCTCAGAGTAGAAAAGTTGACTAGAATGTGACATACATGCTGATTTTGTGCAAGTGTTGTACCCTCCAAGAGCATGCACCTATCTAGCATATTATAACATATACAAATATGTTTGACATCATTTTGTGGACCTTGCTGAGTCTAGTGTAGCAACAAAAAGAGCCTTAGTTGCATCCAATTCTCTGCAGCCCAGCTTTCTAAATGTGATTATGTTTCAGCAATTTCTGGGCTGAATGATGCAAACCTCAGCATTCTTGTGCGAACGTTGTGGTTATTTTCCCGTCATGCTTAGAGAAAGCATCAAAACAGTTCATGGATGACTTCGTATTTTCCCGCGGTCCCTCCAATCTCTTATCGAGTCCCTCAGGTGCCTCGGAAATCCCAAGGTTCAGTTCAGTCAACCACAGCAGGTGGTAGTTAGCAACGCCATAGCTTCTAGGACTGGTACTTACGATACCAAACAGCTAAACCAGAAGACCCGCTTACGTGCTTCGCCTTCTTCAGCGTGTTTCGCCCATCAAGACCATAGTCGTTTTGTTGCGTCGACCAAGCAAACATACCTACCAGTACTCTTCCCAGGAATGTTCAAATGCTTTCCTGGTCAACACCAACTAGTATCGAGGCTGGTTGCAAGCCACATAACAGCGTGGAAGATTAATTAGAGGGTTAAGATATGGACCCGAACTTTTCACTTCAATTGTGGTGGGATTTTAGCTAGCGATTAGATTCGGCGAGCACATCAGTCTTAAAATCACACCTTAGCGCCATGGCAGAGTAGGTTTAGTTTGAGTCGACTCAAAAGCAGACACCTTAGCGCCATGGCAATCCATCTAACTGGCGGCTCGCCTTCGCACGCGTCTTTAGGAGATTCTCACTCGAAGCGCGGCAGGGGGATCAACTATCGAGCGCAAATCAGCCGGTTCCTCACTTCCGTGATCAGCGGCGGCGGAAGCGGCGGACCTGGCGGATCGCGAAACCGAAGAATTCAACTTGGTGTCGCCCTCGCTGCAATCACATTCGTGTAGGATCCATCTCGACCATCCAAACGAGTCCCGTTTCGTCGTCCCGTTTTTAAGACGGAATGGTTTATCATTGCACTTGCTACAGCCTCGGTCGAAGTTAATCAAAACCCAGCCTTTTTTAGACTCGTCAGATAATACCACTTGTATATGGTAGCAGCTGCAAATAGCAACGCGTGTATTCTTCTTACTCACACGTGATGTTTTTCCTCCTGGATGTCTCCTAATGTCTAGCCGTTGCCTGTTGCTTGCTGCCTTTCACCTGCCCCTTTCCCTTCACCTCTCGCATCTTCTCCCCCGTCCCACATGACGTTCCCTGTACGCAGTCCACTCTCTCTCAAGGCCCTTCCCCACCTGCACTGCAGCTGACTTACCCTGGCTGTTGCTTGCTGCCTTTCACCTGCCCGTTTCCCTTCACCTCTCGCATCTTCTCCTCACCACCCACATAATTACCCGCATCTACATCGACCGCTTTATCCGCCCCCTCCACGCCACACGTGGCCTATTGCAGATGGCTCACTCTCGGCTGCTGGCTGCTGCCGTTCAGCTGCCCCTTTCCCAGAGGACGCGTGCACAAGCGGCGAACAGTAAGTTTTTCCTTAGAGACATTTGAAGCAAACTCCAAAGTACCTTTTTATTCTATTTCCAGCCGTCCCCTTGTGAAGGACCCATGCACCCGCAGAGAACTGCATAATTTCTGCCAAACGTCCCGATACTTTTAAATTCTCTTCCCTTTCCTCCTCTCCCCATTCCCCTGCTTTCACCTGTCCTGTCCTCCTCAGCTGTCAGTTGCCCTCAGCAACGAGCGCTGAGTCACCTCACAAATCCCCCCTCCTCCCCTCCCTCTCTCCCCCCTCCCGTGCTCTCCCCTCCCCCCTCCAGCCCGCGAATTTCACGTCAGATATTTTCAATCGCCAGCTGCCTGATGCCATCAGCACCGCACTCAAGCTGCCGTGGAAGAAACAGGTGACTAGGACTGATCATGAATGACGTGGAAAAATCAGGTGACGTGGATAAATCAGTTGACGTGGACAAATCAGGTGATGTGGATAAATCAGTTGACGTGGACAAATCAGTTGACGTGGACAAATCAGGTGACGCGGACAAATCAGTTGACGTGGACAAATCAGGTGACGCGGACAAATCAGTTGACGCGGACAAATCAGGTGACGTGGGTGTATATATCTGGTGGCTTGAAAAACCAGGCTTGTCATTAATAAACATAGCACTCCATGCATTGCAACCTGCACTGTACGCAGACTGCACATGTTGTCTCCCCTACCCCTTCCCGATCCCTCTCTCCCTGTGCCTCCAGCCCGCCCCAGTGGTGGTGATCCACCAACAGCCCTCGGGCTCTGTCGCCTGCCGCCCCTCCCGCTACATGCACCGCAACCTGCGCCACGCCAGGCAAAGCATCCCTTCCTCTTTCTCTCCTCCCCTCATCTCTTTCCCCGTGCACCTCTTCTTCCCCCTCCAGCCCGTCCCAGTGGTGGTCATCCACCAGCAACCCGCAGGCTCCGTCGCCTGCCATCCATCGCACCACATGCATGGCAACCCGCGCCGCACCAGGCAATACAGTTCCAACCCTCCCCCTCCCCTCTCTTCCACCTCCCCGCCCCTCTCTCACTGTGGCTCCAGCCCGTGCCAGTGGTGGTGATCCACCAGCAGCCTTCGGGCTCCGTGGCGTGCCACCCGAAGCACTACATGCACCGCAACCTGCGCCACACCAGGCAGCGCAACGCCGTGGTGTACTTCATCGGGCCGGACAGCGACGAGTGCGTGGAGATGGCCAGGGAGCTTGATATTGTTCTGGACCCGGTTATTGGGTACCAAGACGTGGTGGGCTGGTTCTCTGCCAACCTGGGCGATCCTGTCTCTTACCAGGTATGTTCTAGTTCTTTCTGCTAAACCATAACACACGGCTTGATTGGGCTGGACAGCGATGAGTGTGTGGAGATGGTGAGGGAGCTTGATATCATGCGGGACCCCGTCATTGGGTTCAAGGATGTCTTTGGCAGGTTCTCTGCTGATTTGGGCGACCCAGTGTCGTACCAGGCCAGGTGGGTTGAATTGCAGGCAGGGTACGAGGCG
The DNA here is from genome assembly GCA_027943415.1 of Closterium sp. NIES-67. Lineage (NCBI taxonomy): Eukaryota > Viridiplantae > Streptophyta > Zygnematophyceae > Desmidiales > Closteriaceae > Closterium > Closterium sp. NIES-67. The sequence continues at coordinate 365,262 of BQMB01001548.1, forward strand.
AGCTAGATGGTAACCAGGCAGCGCAGCGCAGCGCCGTGCTCTACTTCATTGGGCGGGCCGGACAGCGACGGGTGTGTGCACATGGCCAGGGAGCTCGATATTGTGTTGGATCCGGTCATTGGGTAGGTACCAGGACGTCGTTGGCTGGGTTTCTGCCAACCGCTGGTTCATACCGAAGGCGTTCATGGAGCGCCACGCCTTTCAGCCCACCTTCGCCTCTCACCCCTCTTTTTCATATCGAGCCTTATCCCACCTTGCCCCCCCCCCCCACCCTCAGGTCCGCTGGTTCATTCTGAAGGCCTTCATGGAGCGCCATGCCTTTCCGCGCATCTTCTTCCTCGACTCTGACGTCATCCTCTTCGCCAACGTCACTGAGCTCGCCACCATGCTCTTCTCACGGGTCCACATCGTTGTCTCGCAGCGCTGGCCCAGGTATGGCTGCTTGCGCACTTTGTGCGGCCTGTGGGTGTGACCGTCTGGATATGATCACAGAGGAATTTTCTTTGCCAGCGTCACTGATCAGGCCACCATCCTCTTCTCAAGGGTGCATATCGTAGTGTCGCAGCGCTGGCCCAGGTATGGCTGTCTGCATACCTTATGCGGGTTGTGGGTGTGGGTGTGAACCCAGAGGAATTCTATTCCATCGTCCCCTCCCCCCCCCCCCCGTCCCTCTCTCCCCCAGTCTGCGAGCCCCACGGCCCCGCCAGTACGCGTCCGCAGCTGTCAGCTGAATTGGTTTTTGAGAGTTCTCAGAACCCAGCCAGTACGCGTCCACAGCTGTCAGCTGAATTGGTTTTTGAGAGTTCTCAAAACCCAGCCAGTACGCGTCCACAGTTGTCAGCTGAATTGGTTTTTGAGAGTTCTCAAAACCCAACCAGTACGCGTCCACAACTGTCAGCTGAATTGGCATCCCTCGGGACGGGTCACGGGACCTATGTTGCCCTCTCCTCTTATCGCCTCCCCTGTTTCCTCCCCTCCCCTGTTACCTTCGATCTGTGTTGTCACCCTCTCTCAGCCTAAGGGCCCCGGGTCCTCCCTCCCAGCCAGTACGCGTCCACAGCTGTCAGCTGTCAGATGTGTCCACAGCAGTGCTCGCACACGTGTTCCCACCCTCTCGCCTTATCCCCTTCGCATCCCTTCTTTCCCCCCTTAATTCCCTTCTCACCCCCTCCAGCCTAAGGGCCCCGGGTCCCAGCCAGTACGCGTCTACAGCAGTGAGCGCACACGTCTCCTTCTGGACGTATGATGCCCTCTGTGACTTCCTCGACTTCTTCCAGCTCTTCGTTCAGGTGTGCTCAGGTGGTGCTCAGGTGGTGCTCAGGTGGTGCTCAGGTGGTGCTCAGGTGGTGCTCAGGTGTGTACTCAGGCGTGTGCTTTCCAGGGTAGATTTCCCAGGTGGATAATATACTTTTCTGCTCCCGTATTAGCCCACCCTCCCCTGGTATCCTCATGACTCATGAAGGTCATTCGTTGCTTTTTTTCCTTTTTTCTTTCACTTTCCCTTCCTTATTTTCCCTCTCCAGGAAGCAACTCTGTACGGCCAGCCTGGCGACGCACGTCTTGTAGCAGAGCGTGCTTATAACGACATGGTGGTGCTCGGATGGTACACACACAGAGTCTGCTGGATGAAGAACCCCCAGAATCTACACCCACAGGTACGATATAAGCCCAGCACCCCCAGGTGTGCGTTGAACTCTAAATCCATGGGCATGATGACTCACTTGTGAGTGATTCATTCTCTGCTCTCTATGTCTCCCTCCGCCTCCTCCGGTCCTTCCCCTCCATGCAGTGCTTTCTTGACAAAAAAAGAGGCATGAGGCCTGAGCGGTCAGCTCACATAGGGGGAAAGCTCAGTCCCAAGTTGCTTTTTGCGAATTCTCATGAATCAGCTTGACCCAAGTTCCTCGTGGACTCGTTCCGCATGGCCTCGTTCCCTGGGGACTCGTTCCGTGGGGACTCGTTCGCCAACGAGTGGAATCTCAGAGTTCCACTCTCTGTTTTTCTCGTTGCTAGTCTCACTCCGCCCCTCCCCTCCTCCTCAGTGCATATTTGACAAGGAGAGTGGAGACCCACCTGAGCGATCAGCATGCATCCGAGGGAAGTTCACCCCCAAGTTCCGCATGGACTCGTTTTCCATGCCTCTTACCTTCTCACTCTCTCTTCCTTCCCCTTCTTAATCTTCCATCCCCTTCGTTTTCCAGTGCATCCCTCCCCTTCGTCTTCCAGTGCATCCCTCCCCTTCGTCTTCCAGTGCATCCCTCCCCTTCGTCTTCCAGTGCATCCCTCCCCTTCGTTTTCCAGTGCATCCCTCCCCTTCGTCTTCCAGTGCATCCCTCCCCTTCGTCTTCCAGTGCATCCCTCCCCTTCGTCTTCCAGTGCATCCCTCCCCTTCGTCTTCCAGTGCATCCCTCCCCTTCGTCTTCCAGTGCATCCCTCCCCTTCGTCTTCCAGTGCATCCCTCCCCTTCGTCTTCCAGTGCATCCCTCCCCTTCGTCTTCCAGTGCATCCCTCCCCTTCGTCTTCCAGTGCATCCCTCCCCTTCGTCTTCCAGTGCATCCCTCCCCTTCGTCTTCCAGTGCATCCCTCCCCTTCGTCTTCCAGTGCATCCCTCCCCTTCGTCTTCCAGTGCATCCCTCCCCTTCGTCTTCCAGTGCATCCCTCCGTTTCGTAATCAACAAGGATTTTGGGGTCACCGCTGAACAACCAGCGCGCACAAGGGGCAAGTTCACCCCCAAGTTCCGCAAGGCCATGCCGCGGCAGTGCAATGCCACAGACTGCTGGGCAATTTCACCTCATACTTCTGCGTTGACTCATTTGCCATGCCTCCCCCTTTCTGCGTCTCCCTCCCCTCCCTCCTCTGCTTCCCCCCAGTGCATATTCGACAAGGAGAGTGGCGTGACCCCTGAGAGATCAGCGCGCATCAGGGGCAACTTCACCCTCAAGTTCCGGGTCGACTCGTTTGCCATGCCTCCTCCCTAGCAATACTTTCCCCCCTCTTCCCCCCCCCCCCCTCCCCCTTCCCATCCACAGTGCATATTCGACAAGGAGAGTGGCGTGACCCCTGAGAGATCAGCGCGCATCAGGGGCAAGTTCACCCCTAAGTTCCGCGTTGATTCGTTTGCCATGCCGCGGTGGTGCAATGCCACGGACTGGTGGGACGAGGGGTGGTGCGTCTTCGATAACAACTTCTCCATACAGGTAATAAGAGCCCCTCCCTAAAGGTGATAAGAGCTTCTCCCTACAGGTGATAAGAGCCGTCTATCCAGCTGATACATGTTCTCGGACATTGTAAATTCTCCAGACATTTTTCACGAGCTTTTTCTCAGGCTTTTTCCTCCTCAGAATCTGTAATAGCTTCTCCGTATGCCAATTTAGTATTCCCAGAGTAGAATGCAGTCAGAATTATATCAGGAACCCCCCTCCCCTTCTCCCCCCCCCCCCCCCCCCCCAACCAACCTCAAGACAGGATGAAGTGTCCTGTATTGATGCTCTACACTCACCTGTTGGGTTGACCCCTCCGTCCCCTTCCCCTTCCCCTCAATTTCTCCCTCCCCCCTCTCCTCCCTCCTTGCAGACCCCCACGCAGTTTGTCAAACACTGGCCTCAAGACGACATGAGGTGTCCATCATCTGTGAAGTACATTTGCTCTGAACACTTCACTTGACGCCCCTTACCCCTTTCCCCCTCACTCCACCCCCCCACCCCCTCAGACCCCCACTCATTTCTTCAAGTACCAGCCTCAGGATGGCATGAAATGCCTGGCATCTATGCAGTACACTAACTTCAATGAGCCGACTCCCCCATCTCGTTCCCCTTCCCCTCCGCTCATCACTCCCCCTCCCCCCTCTCCTCCCCCCAGACCCCCACTCAGTTTTTCAAGTACCGGCCGCAAGACGGCATGAAGTGCCCCTCTTCCATGCACTACACTCACTTTGACGACTGGGGTAAGGAGGGCGAGAAGCAGACGTCTCCGGTTCAATTCCTGGGAGTGCACTTTCAGGCGCACAGAAAGGGGTACCTCACAAGGGGGGATGACCCAGCAGCTACGTGGGGTTCAAGCCCTGATTGATAATCTGACGACACACGTTACGGTGTGTGATATTGAGAGGAGGCTAAAGAAATGGGTTGCAAGGTAAAATTATTCGTACCATTTTACTAGTGATTGTTTGGTGCCTTAATATGCACCGATGCTGGGTGTAGCTACTGAATGCCTCTTGCGCCTTCATATCCTCCAATAACATGCATTGTACATGTGGAAGGTCATGGCCAAGATCGCATTCCCTTACCCTTACTCCATGAGCCTAAAAATCTATATTTTGAATCGCATAAGTGCATGGCATACCGCGCAAAGGTTCGTGTAGCAACTCTATAACGAAAAATCACCACCGGGTTGTAGCCCCAGCGCAGCTGCCAGGCAATCTTGGGACACACCACAAGAGGGGTGCTTTCGGCAAGTTTCACGAGGTCTGCTTTGGTAAAATACGTTTAGAAGTGGTGACAGATTCAACCTCCAGGTTTCTTTCTGTGCTTTTGCTGCCGTCCTCGGGAATATCCGTTTTCTGCCGAGTTAGCTTTTCTGTATCTCCAGAGTCCAGACCAGATTCTCCCATTGCTACCTGTTCTCCTTCTCTCAAATTCCGCCCTGACATGGCGTCTGTGGATGAAGTGCATATGTACTAAAAGTTGCAGTTTTATCCGTTTTCGTCTGCAGCTCTTACGTGCGCGAGTATTTGTAGGTCGCTTTAAGAAGGTCCATATTTTCTCGGATTTCGTCTTACGCTAGTTCTCATTCTCGACCTCTGGTTTCGCAACTTTTATTACGCTAGTCCGTGCATCTTCTCGGCCGAAAAATGGCTGGTTTACCCGAAGACGTCGCCGCGTCGAGCAGCTTTATTCCGCCGAAAGCTCCTATCCCCGCAGAAATGAACAGCAGCGGCAGCAGCAGCAGCAAGAACGCCGAAACAGAGGCCGATTCCATGACCAAGCCGCTCGTCTCTCGCCGCGACGACGACGAAGATAACGATGAGGAAACCGGCGGGTTGAATCGAGGAAACTCAGGCCATTCGGGAAGTTCAGGATTCTCTGGAAGGTCAGGCATGGCGAAATTCTCCGAAGAAAGCGGCGAAAGCGGCGGCCGTCTTGGCGCCAGCAGCCATCTGAATCTGGACGCCTCCGCGTCCGTGTTCAACGAATCCGAGCGTCCCATTCGCGAGCCGATTTGGGTCGGCGCTTTCATAATCTGCGCAGCGGTTTTCATCCTAAGGGAGTTCACCTGGTTCATCCGACCGTTGCTGTCGCTCCGCTCTTTCGCGCTCCATTTCTTCTCCCTGGAGTCGCTCGCGGCGCTAGCGATCGCCATGGCGTCGATCTTCCCGACGATGTTCGTCTTTCTCGTCTTCGTTAGAAGGATGTCCGTTAAGCTCGTCAAGTGGTGCCTCAGAATAGCCGTCGCGTTCTTCATCATTCACAGCCTCATGGCGCTTCACACGCGGCATCCGCCGCCGGATTCCCCGCCGTCTCCCGCGGTGGCTGATGCTCCCCCGCAGCCTACGCAGACCTCATTTTCCGGAATTTCCGGGACCTTACCCGCATCCACGTCAGCAGCTAGCAGCTCCGGCCAATCCGCTGCGAGTATCTTGCAATCTGCGGCTCCTTTCTCCATGTCGCGTTTCCTGCTTGCCACGTCAGCAGCAGAGGGATCTCACATCCACGCTGTCACTGCCAAGGCAGCTGGACATCTTGCTGCTTACCTCAGCAGGCGAAAGCTCCAGGAAGCTACAGTAGCAACGCCAGCGGAAAATCCGAATCCGCCAGTGCCGCAAGGAGGGGATCCTAATGCCAATTCGGTACTCGGTCTCGAAATGTTCCTAACAGACTTACTTAATGGTTTGGCCGTGCTTGCAGTGCTGCTGGTCTGCAGAGATTACCACCCTCTTTCGGCCACTGTGATTGGCCGAGCGTCCCAGGCTGTGATGACTCGAGCCCGGGGTCTCATTGTCGGGGTTGCGATCTTCTCTTTCCTCTGCATCATCCTGTTTGTACCCGTTATAGCCAGCCTCGTGGAGCTGTTTTTTACCTGCAGATTCCTCGCCCAGCAGGACCCACAATTCGGATCTCCCGAGTCGCCCTTTCACCCGCAGGAGGAGAGGTGCCTCTTATGGAGTGACTCTATATCGGTTCAGCACTGGCTCTCTCCACTCGCTGTAATCTTCCTCTTTATAGGCATCTGGATGGCGTATCAAATCGGCGTGACTCTTCAGTTCATCGCTGCAGCTACAGTAGCGCAGGTCTACAGTAACATGCAGTCAACCGAGTCAGACCCCAGCAACAGCAACAGCAACAGCAACAGCAGCAGCAACAGCAGTGGGGGAAGTTTGCAGGAAGAAGCAGGAGGGTGGTTTGATCGGGATGCTCTGGTTGATCGATGGAACATTGTGGCTAGAGCTGTCAAGCTGGCGTATTCCTCCTCTATGGGAACCATCTGCCTTGTCAGTTTCATTCTCACCCTCGCTACTGTGGCATCCGTCCTGCTTAATGTCCTGGTGATTTCTCTCCTGGGGATGACGACGATCGTGGTGGTGCCACGTGTCGCCATCGCATTCGCTCTCTTCATCTTCACGTACTTCTTCACCTGGTGAGTCAAGCTCCGTGCCGTGGGACTGCTACCCCCATGTCCTTGTTTTGTCCGACTCCCCTTTATGCCCAATCAGTGCCTTGTGCTGTGCTTCCCCCTGCGCTTCCATTCCCTGCCCTCCCTCTCCACGCACCCTCCCCCCTTCCCCCCCTTTTCCCCCCCCCCCTTTCCCCACCTTCCCCCCCTTTCCCCCCCTTCCCCCCCTTTCCCCCCCCCCCCTTTCCCCCCCTTTCCCCCCCTTTCCCCCCCTTCCCCCCTTTCCCCCCCTTTCCCCCCCTTTCCCCCCCTTTCCCCCCCTTTCCCCCCCTTTCCCCCCCTTTCCCCCCTTTCCCCCCCTTTCCCCCCCTTTCCCCCCCCCCCCCCTTTCCCCCCCTTTCCCCCCCTTTCCCCCCCCCTTTCCCCCCCTTTCCCCCCCTTTCCCCCCCTTTCCCCCCCCTTTCCCCCCCCTTTCCCCCCCTTCCCCCCCCTTTCCCCCCCCTTTCCCCCCTTTCCCCCCCCCTTTCCCCCCCCTTTCCCCCCCTTTCCCCCCCCTTTCCCCCCTTTCCCCCCCTTTCCCCCCCCTTTCCCCCCCCTTTTCCCCCCCCCCTTTCCCCCACTTTTCCCCCCCTCCCTCCCCGCCCCTTGCCCTCGTCCTCCCACCTTACCCCCCCCGTCCGCGTTCCTTCCTCCCACGCACCCCTCTCTCCAGGCTCGTGGTGGTGGTGGCTGCCATCTCGGGCCACGGCTCTCGCCGTTCCCTGGCCCTGTCTGTCTCCCTGCTGCGCAACCACCTCAAGTCGGCCCTCGCCGTCAACCTCACTGCCAAGTGCATCCTGGGGGTCATCTCAACCGTCGCCACCTTTGTGCTCTTCATCTTCTTCGTAAGCTGCCCCTGTCCCCTGCATTAGCCGTTCCTGTCCCCTGCATTAGCTGTCAACTTCACTGCCAAGTGCATCCTGGGGATCATCTCCCCTATCGCCACCTTCGTTCTCTTCATCTTCTTTGTAAGCTGTCTCTGTCCCCTGCATTAGCTGTCTCTGTCCCCTTTATTAACCCTCCCTCCTCTTGTTATTCGTCCCTCCCCCCTCCTCTTCAGCCCCTCTCAATGCTTCCTCCGTCCAGCCATTTCCTCAGTCTAGGCACCATCCACGCCATCCTTTCAATCCAACCCCCTCCCGTCTCCCTTCCTCTCTGTTCGTCCCTCCCGTTCACTTCCATACCCCCACACCGCCCCTCTCCCAGTCTATCCCTCCCTTCCCTCCCAGTCTATCCCCATGGCCATCTCCGCAAGGCAGACACCACCCAGGCCATCTTCGTCTTCCCCCCACCCCCTCTCACCTCCGTACTTCCACTCCCCAACCCCCCTTCCCCTTCCTTTCCCTACTCCATTCTCATGCTGCCTCTCTTTGGCCATCTCCTCAATGCAGACACCATCCAGGCCAACTTTGTCTTCCTCATCTCTCTTTCTCATCCTATTTTGTTTTTGTCATCCCCACTCGTCTTCTCCCGCTGCCCTCTTTACCCACTCTCTACCCCCCCCCCCCCCTCCCCTCTCTCCACACCCCTCCCAACAGTCGATTCTCATGCTGCCTCTCTTCGGCCACCTTCTCAAGTCAGACACCATCCAAGCTATCTTCGTCTTCCTCCCAGTGGCTCTCGCCGTCCTCATTACAGTCTTCTCCTTTAAGCTCGTCTTTGTGCCAGTCGTCGCCACCATGTTTGTGTGCTTTGCGTGGGACAACCGCATAGAGATGGATTCTGCCACTGGGGGTGTGGCTGGGGGTGCTGCTGCTCCCTTGTCGATGACACGGCTTGGAGGGGAGTCCGAGGAGCTGACGGCCACAGTGGTGAACAGGGCCAGTGGTTAGGTGTTTGACAGGCCTCCACATGTTTGTGATCTTGGCATGGGACAACCACAAAGAGATGGATTCAGCTGGGGGTGCTGCTGGGGGTGCTGTTGCTTCCCTGCCTGGATCTCGGCCTGGAGGGGATTCAGAGGAAAGAGGAATTCACTGCAGCAGTGGCCAATAGGAATTGATACAACTGCTGGCTAGATGTGTAATACTCCCAAACCTGCTGTCTGTGTGTGCCCGTCTTGGGTCACACCAGGGCTGTGCTTAGGCCCCCTACAGCTGAAAGCTTATTCAGAAGTGGCGGTGTGGAATGACAGACGGCCATGTGGCGCACTTGGGTAGCAGTTCACTTGTTTTACCCATCCATTCATGCGCTGCTTTCACCCATACGGTACCATGGATTCTATACCCTTCATGAACGTTTCTGATCCCTGATTTTCCATTGTTGATTCGCACTCTTATATGGCTAGAGGGATACTACCCTACCAGGCGAGTGGTGAAGTGACTCTCCAGAGTCCAGATCATTGCGCATAAGACAATCCCCAAGGCTCTCCAGATCTTTCAATCTAAATGAAGAAATGCACGCACCACGACTCCCCTACTCACACACACAGCCCCCCCTTCCCCTCCTTCCCACTTCTCTCTCCCTCTCCCTACCCCCCCCCCCACCCCCTTTTCCCTCCTGATCCTCTCTCCCCCCTCTTCCCTTATCCTCTCTCGCCAAAACTCGAGGGAGAAAGTAAGAGGTCAGAAGGACCTAGTGGGGGAGGGGGGTGGGATGAACGTGATAGAAGCGGGGCGGGGGCTGCATAGACCAACCGTGTGTGCCAACCGTGGACCAACCGTGGACCAACCGTGGGCCAACCGTGGGCCAACCGTGGACCAACCGTGGACCAACCGTGGACCAACCGTGGACCAACCGTGGACCAACCGTGGGCCAACCGTGGGCCAACCGTGGGCCAACCGTGGGCCAACCGTGGACCAACAGGAAGACTAAGAGCACTTACGGGAGCTCAAGGCCAGAACGGGCGACAATGAGATGAGAGTTTTGAATGGAGGAACCAGGGGGGGGGGATAGGGGGGGACAGGGAAGGACGCTGGACTTACACACTGTAGAAATGAAGGGTGTTGATAGGCAGGGGCACAGACAGGGAAAGGGAAGTAGGAGAGCCCAATGCAGACAACCGCATCCTCAATATTGAATTCACCCACGCTGCCAAATACCCTCAGCAGCACAGTGGAATCGATAAAAACAGATTCGGCTACATTGCAAAAGAGAAATTAGAATGCCGTTTTCCAATTCACTCAGTACACTACTTCGCCGGTTGCTGAATATGTGATGAATCGGCGGCCTTATGCGCGTCTTTCACTGTAGCTTCCTTCAGCGCCGCTGCAGCTACTACAGCGGCCGCATCGTCGGATGCTGGCTTCCTGCTCCACGCACGAATCACGGGACGGAGAGGACAAAAATGAGGCGATCAGAGGGAAAGAGACTATTTTTGAGGCGCCTCGAAAATAGGCTGCTTCGGCGAAGGGGTCGTCGGATGCTGTCTTCCTGATCTGCACAGAATCAAGGGAAGAAGCGGAGGGAAGAGGGTAAGAGAGAAGGGCGGAGAACGGTGAGGGATCTTCACACCAAAATCGTCGTCAGCTGCTGCCTTCCTCCTCCGGGCACGAATTGAGGGAAGAAGCGGACGAAAAACGTGAGGGAAGGGGAGAGGAAGTGGGCAGGACGGACGAGATCGTTGGGGGAAGTGGAGGGGAGCGGGTAAGAGAGAAGGGCGGAGAACGGGAAATAAGTTCGTCGAGGCTGGAGATGGCGGCAGCATTGCTGAATCCGTCACAGGCTACAGCCATGAGCGAAGAAGAGCGACGGGGGTATGCGGGTATTGCACTGCATCACCGGTCATCCATCGATAAGGGACCAAAAATGCAAGCGAGTAAGCACGCGAGCAAGCAAGTAAGCACGGAGGAGGAGGGGTAAGCCTAAGAAGCAGAGGGGAGCTTACTTCTTCTCGACGGCCGCGCCCTTGGTGCTCAGAAACGAACGGAAGAGCGCCGAGTTGACGTCGTAAATCATGTTGCGTGGCTGACGGACGACTGACGAGCACAAGCTGCGTATGTTAAAGAAGGCACGCGTTTCAGGAGCGAGGCGAGCGAGGCGAGCGACGTAAACGTGAGAGAAGATTCACGCAAGAGCGACTACTGCTGAAGGAAAAGAAAAATGAAATGAGAGGCGAAACGACCAATGGCGGAATGCTTGTAGTTGTCCCTTGGTGACTCCGATAATATCTTGTCCTAGTTGTGGGTCAGATTCTGGTTGTTTCTGTGCGGTACCATGCGGTTCTGATAAAAAACATTGTGTAATAGAGATTTACAGAGTGGTGCTGCTGAGTTGAGAAGACGGATTGCCCTAAAACCCTCTCCAGCTCCAGCGAGGGGACATCGGGTTACAGAATTTTGCGATAAGCGAGAACGATACTGTGCAGGTGATGTTACGCAAGGAACTTATGCTACTCGCAAACGAAACAGGCTCTCATCGTAATACGTACTTTAGCGAGTCACGCTAAAGATGAGTCGCTTTAGACCAGTTCCCCCCCAACGCGCACTCACACCCACCACATAATTGGCTTGAGAATGACGTCACTTTCTCCTAGCCATTCTGATTCCCGTTCCCCTTGGCTAGGCTGGGTAGCTAGTGGTAGCCTCCTACGTGACGAGGTCTTCGGTTCGCCCAGCAAACTCCACTTCTCGTCATTTCTCCTCTTCCTTGAGCAGTTTGGGTCAGAGCACTGACGATCACTGGCAGCGGATCTTCTCTCTAGTTCTCCTAAGCAATTTATGGCTAGGATGCTTGCTAACAAGCTCTATGGTCCGCATATGCCAGAGTGGGCCTGGAGAATTGGGCTCGGAAGAGTTAATTCTGGAACGACGTTCTTGTCGCCGCTTTTGCCTACTCGAGAGAGCGTGCTCCAGTCGCGAGTTCACTCGGGAGTCAGAGAAGGCGTCGCTAGAAGCAACAGCAGACGCATTAGCAGTAGCAGCAGCACTAGCAGCAGCAGTGGCAGCCGTAGTGACGCCATCCGAAGCGGTTTCAGCTCTATGGTTGCTAGTAAGACGGATACTAATTCGATGCAGCAGCACAGATCAACGTCTCACGTAGCGCTAGAGCGTAGTAGCAACGCGTTAGTAGGTAGTTCCCGGCTCGGTCGCAGCATAGCAACGACGTCCATAGTTCCCGACGCTCCGCCAATCACGGACGGACAGCTGGAGCAGCTGCACGATTTCGTGGCCGGCAGCAGGCGACTCCTGGTGCTGACTGGCGCTGGGATAAGCACGGAGAGCGGCATACCCGATTACAGGAGGTGAGTCTGTATATATTACCATGTCAAGCTGATAGCGGGGATGTCTTTGGAGCAGCTGCACGATTTCGTGGCCGGCAGCAGGCGACTGCTAGTGCTGACGGGTGCGGGGATAAGCACAGATAGCGGCTTTTCCGATTGCAGGAGGTGAGTCTACAAAATGGATGTGACTGGCTATGGAAGTGCAACTTGTTGTCTCTTGAGTAGGCTCAAAAGTCACCTCGAGAGCGGCATTCCTGATTACAGGAGGTGAGTCTATAAAATAGATGTGCCTGGGTTATGAAATGCAATTTGTTGGCCCTTGAAGTGCAATTTCTGTTTCTTTGAGCGAATCACTACGTGACTGGCGCTGTATACGCTCTGAAAGCGGCATTCCGGATTACATGAGGTGAGTCTATAATATGGATGGATGTGACTCCCTTATGAAGTGCAATTAGTGGCTCTCAAAGGGCAATTTCTATTTCCTTGAGCGCGAATTGCTACTTTTGCGCACGATTTTTCGCCTTCTGGATACTTGCTTGCAGCCCAGGCGGAGCATACAGTAAGGGGTACAAGCCAATGATCCACCAGGCAGGTACTTGAGTCCCCTTCTACACCTCTCTGGCAATCTTAAAGCCCAGGTCCCAAATTGCAAGCCGCGAAAAGTGCGCGCGGATTGGGCGAGACCTGGGGCAAAGTGAGTGGCTGCGAGAATGAGAATTCTCAAAAACACATTCGAGAATCACGAGGCAAAAGCAAAACACATTGGGCGAGACCTGGGGCAAAGTCAGTGGCTGCGAGAATCACGAAGCTTGAGTTTTTCGGGAAGCGAGGGGGGCGAATTCGTGGTCCAATGAAAGCCTTGCGTTTTCAGGTCCCAAATTGCAAGCCAGGGGCAATCCCTCCCTTAGCCACATTGTGCAGTTCCGCTCGGGCTCATTGAGTTACAGCTTTCGCACGCCAGGTCTGACGCGATCCTTTTTTGTTAACAAAAATGCTCACGCCTTGCAACTTGGGACCTGGGCTCTAAGTGTTGCAATAATAGCACCGCACATGTTGTTGTTAAACGCTAGTAGCAATCTAAACTGAAGCTTGCGATAGCACGCCTCATCCCGCCTCTAATCTCCTTCAGCGCACGGCTGCATGCCCTCGGAACCCAAAGCAGTACTGGCTTCGTAGCAGCCTCCCTGGTCTCTCTCTCACCCCCTCTCTGTCCTGTGCCTCTAAGCGAATCCATTTTGTTCTGGCTGCTGCCCTCCCTCTATGCCGTGTTGTCCCCTCCCCCCTGTCGGTTCATCCTCCCCCAGGACTTCGTTCGTTCCTTGGCTGCCCGGAGGCGCTACTGGGCTCGCAGCTTCATTGGCTGGCGGAGATTTTCAGATGCCCGGCCGGGCATGGCGCACAGAGCACTGGCGCGGCTGCATGAGAGGGGGCGAGTGGAGGGCGGCATCATCACCCAGAACGTTGACAGGCGAGTAGAGACTTTGACAGGTAGGTTGTCTAGGCGACTATCGCCTCCGGCGCAGCGAAAAGTATTTATAAATACTTGTGCAAATAGCCTCAAGGGCCTTGCCTCATAATCTGATCTCAAAGTGGTTGCAAGTTGTCAAACACACAAGCATTCCACTAGTTCCAATGAGATACAAAGAACAAATGTTCAACCAGATTTATAGTGGAAGTACAAGCAATTTCGCGCTTCGTAACTGCCGTGTGCGCTGCGAGTAACTCGCGCGCCTCGTGTCATACCGAGTCGCACACGCAATCGCGACTTTCTTGCTGAACACGCCGTCGGTCCGAAGTCCGAATGCTTGTTGAACACGCCCCGTCCGAAACCCAACTTTTGCCCCACGTCAATCTGTTTCTCGCCACTTCCATTCCTTTCTTCCACTCAACTCCTCCATCTCCTTTCTCTCCACCAATCTTCTCTCAACCTTCTCTCTTTCTTCTCCCCTTTCCGTACACCTCATGCTCACGCAATACCCGCTTCCTAGTTCCTTCTCCTCCCAAGTCCGCATTTCTCTCCTCGTCACCCCAAGTCACGAGTAGTCCGTTGTGGGTGGCGGAACCACTCCAACAGGTTGTGAGTGACAGATGATTTCTTAGGCATGATAGGGGCAGTGGCATGCATGGCGCACAGAGCTCTGGCGCGGCCGCATGAGAGGGGGAGAGTAGAGGGCGGAATTATCCTCCAGAACGTCGACAGGTGAGTTGGACTGTGACAGTATGTATGTGCTGTGGCAGATCACAGTAGGTGTGGTGTGGCAGATGACAGCAGGTGTGGTGTGGCAGATGACAGCAGGTGTGGTGTGGCAGATGACAGCAGGTGTGGTGGGGCAGATGACAGCAGGTGTGGTGGGGCAGATGACAGCAGGTGTGGTGGGGCAGATGACAGCAGGTGTGGTGGGGCAGATCACAGTAGGTGTGGTGGGGCAGATGACAGCAGGTGTGGTGTGGCAGATGACAGCAGGTGTGGTGGGGCAGATGACAGCAGGTGTGGTGGGGCAGATGACAGCAGGTGTGGTGGGGCAGATGACAGCAGGTGTGGTGGGGCAGATGACAGCAGGTGTGGTGGGGCAGATGACAGCAGGTGTGGTGGGGCAGATGACAGCAGGTGTGGTGGGGCAGATGACAGCAGGTGTGGTGGGGCAGATGACAGCAGGTGTGGTGGGGCAGATGACAGCAGGTGTGGTGGGGCAGATGACAGCAGGTGTGGTGGGGCAGATGACAGCAGGTGTGGTGGGGCAGATGACAGCAGGTGTGGTGGGGCAGATGACAGCAGGTGTGCAGATGAGGTTGAGTGGAGGGCATGACTGACTGGGACGATGAGGGCTTGCAATCACCCCCCCTTGCAATCACTCCCCCTTGCAATCACCCCCCCTTGCAATCACCCCCCCTTGCAATCACCCCCCCTTGCAATCATCCCCCCATCTGCCGTTCGCACTCCCCTCCACACTCCCATCCCGCCCTCCCTCGCATTCCTTCTTTTGAGTTGACTCAAAAGCCTCCCATTCCTTCCTCCGTTTCCACGCACCTTCAGACTTCAGTCGGCCTCCCAAAATGCCCTAGGCACTCCATTTGCTTGTACCACCACTCCACCCCCCCGCTGCCCTCCACCGCTCTCCACCAGACTCCACGGCATTGCAGGCAGTCCGGCTCTCGAACTACGAGTAAACTGCCCTTGTTATGCCACCCCGCCCCTCCCCTCCACCACCCCACGGCACCGCACCCCTCACCCGTCACTTCCACCACTCCCCGACAGACTCCACCACATTGCAGGCAGCCCGGCTCTTGAGCTCCATGGCACCACTCACGAGGTATGTGTGGCTGTGCTGAGCTTAGAGGTCTACAGTAGTGAGTGTTGAGACGTCTCAAAACTGAACTACGTCCACACTGCGTGGCTGTGCTGAGCTTAGGGGTCACTCTCCAAGCCAAGGGCATGAAATATGGGAGTGTGTTGAAGGGCATTACACCCCAAATTCCATAGGGTGAATTGGCATTGAAGGACAAAAAACGGTTTCCTGATTTTGGGATATCGCATATCGCATTTTGAGTGAGACAATTAATAATATCGCAAATGCAAATGCGATATATCACGCAATGCGATAATACATCGCATCGCAATTACTGTATGTGGAAAAAAAACGAAGTATCTGATCGGACAGGAAAAAATAGTGCAGAAATTAGACACAACAAGGGTCTCACTCAGGTTTGACACAGGTGCGAGCCCCCGTGGTATAGCGGCCCGACTTTCATCCAGGGTATACGAGGGTTCATGAAAGCAATTGTTGTTGTGAGTGCTGAAGATTTGAAAACGTTCTTAGGCTAGGTAGGAGGTGGGAGTTGGTGTGTAGGGCTTGGAAGAAACGGGCGTCATTCTGATTCTGCAAAAGGAGAATCAGAATGGCGCGTTTTTCTGGGTTTTGTGTCCTCTCCCCCCCCCCCTTCCCCACCCCCAACCCCAACCCTGACGAAAATTCGCGATGCGATCAATTATATCGCATGCGATACCATAACATCGCATATCACACTTTTGTCGCGTTTCGTTTCACCATCTGGTTTGTCTGCAGTGTGGGGCACAAGGAGTATTTTTGGGGGTGCCTCAAAAATACTTTTGTTTCGTCTCTCCTCTCTTTCCCACGCCAGGTGGTGTGTCTGCAATGTGTGGCCGAGGTGACTTTTGAGGTGTCTGCAATGTGGGGCCGAGGTGACTTTTGAGGTGTCTGCAATGTCGGGCCGAGGCACCTCAAAAGTCACCTCGTTTCGTTTCTCCTCTCCTCCCCACACCAGGCGGTTTGTCTGCAGTGTGGGGCACAAGGAGTAATTTTGGGGCGGCTAAAAAATACTTTCGTTTCGTCTCTCCTCTCCTTCCCACCCACACCAGGTGGTCTGTCTGCAGTGTGGGGGCATCTCGTGCCGGCGACAGTTCCAAGAAGAGATTAGAGAGGCCAACCCAGAGGTGCGTGCTGCTGTTTTCATTTTGGCCCTTTTTTTCACGAAATCCGTGGATTGTTTTGAGCCAATATTGGGGCAAGCTGGCTGGGTTGAGTCGAGGCATAAACTAAGCATCACTCTGAGCTGGAGCGTACCACAGAGCAAGCTCCCTCCCCTTCCTTCCATACCCAAACAGTGGGCATTGCTTTTGAGTCGACTCGTAAGCAATCTTGAGGCATGCTGGGGGGGTTGAGTTGAAGCATTAAATTAGAATCACTCTGAGCTGGAGCATAACACAGATCGATTTTTGAGGCGGCTAAAAAATCGTCTGGGTTGAGTTGAAGCATTAAATCAAAATCACTCTGAGCTGGAGTGTATCACAGATCGCGCTGGCTCCCTCCCCTTCCTTCCATACTCGAGCAGTGGGCGGCAGCAGTGGCGCACTTGGAAGAGGGTAAACCAGCCGGGTCGGACGAATCGTTTGGCATGAGGAGGCGGCGGCGGCAGAGGAATGGTGACCCAAGGAACGCCGCCTCTGGACCCGTGGAGCCGAGCAGTGCCGGTTCTGAGGTGTCTGAAAAGGAGCTGATGGGAATGCGGAGGCGCCCGGATGGGGATATAGAGATCAGCGAGGAGGAGTGGGAGAGGCATGGGGAGTTCCGTGTGCCGAGCTGCGGCACGTGTGGCGGTGTGCTGAAACCCAATGTGAGTGGTGCGTGGGGATGGGGAGGGAGGATGGAGTGCATGAGATGGGGGACATTGAGATACGTGGGGAGGAGCAGGAGTGGCAAGGAGAGCTGGGTACTCCTTCTGGGGTGCCTTTGAAAGAGTTGATGGGGATGGGGAGAAGGCCGGATGGCGATATTGAGATTGGTGAAGAGGAGTGGGAGTGGCAAGGAGAGCTGGGTGGGTACTCCTTCTGGGGTGCCTGAGAAAGAGCTGATGGGGATGCGGAGCAGGCAAGGGCGGAGTGAAGGGGGGAATGGGGAGTCAAGTCAAGCAGTGCTGATTCTGGGGTGTCTGAGAAGTAGCTGATGGGGATGCGGAGGAGGCCGGATGGCGATATAGAGATTGGTGAAGACGAGTGGGAGAGAGACACGGGGAGGTTAATGTGCCGAGATGTGGCACGTGTGGCAGTGTGCTGAAACCCAATGTGAGTGCTGGATGGGGATGGAGAGCGGATTAATATGCGAGGGGGACTGAATGGGAGGTTAGATGGATGAGGAGTGGGAGAGGCATGGGGATTTCCATGTGCCGAGCTGTGGCAAGTGTGGCGGTGTGCTGAAACCAATGTGAGTGCTCGAGGAGGGCAGGAGGGGGGATGGGGAGTGTGAAAGTGAAATGCTTGAGTAGGTAGGAGTGGGAAAGGAGTGGGAGATGCACGGGGAGATGCACGGGGAGATGCACGGGGAGTTTAACGTGCTGAGGGGTGGCAACTTCTGAGGTGCCGCAAAATTTGGTGGTGTGTTGAAACCCAATGTGGGCGCGGGATGGATGGGAGGCTATAACCTGGTGACTTTTGAGTCGACTCAAAAGTCACCTCGTTACAATGTCACACAACACTGCCGCGGGATGGATGGGAGGCTATAACCTCACTATGTGGGTATATGCTATATGCTCTTATACCCAACAGCACATCCCTATGTCTGTAGACGTGTCCTGCTGCTTGTTCTATCAAGGACTGGAGGCTGCTGCTGTAGGCCTGCTCAATCTCGGTAAAATTTGTAGTCAACCCAAATACTACCTACAGCTGCTGCTGTAGGTCTGCACAATCTTGCCCCCCTCTTTCTGCTCTTATACTCCTCATGCTTCCTCTTCTACCCCGGGCAGGTTGTTCTTTTCGGCGACAACCTTCCGCCTGCCCGCAATCAAGAAGCTGCCCGGATGATGTCATCTGCAGACTCCCTATTGGTTGTTGGCTCGTCTCTGATGGTGCTCTCAGCTTTCAGGATTGCAAGGTGCGGGGATAGAAAGCACCAATATAAAAGAAGCTAGCTAGCCTCTTTGTCCGCTCTCCCCTTCCTCCTTTTTTTTCATGACCACTCGTTCCTACACTCCAGCCAGTGCGGGGATCGAGGAAAGTGCTGGCTGTGGGCCCTCCACGTGCTGATGGTATTGCTGTACCCTCCCCCCCCCCCTCCCGCACACCCGAACCCACCCCCTGCGCCCCCGTCCAGCCAGTGCGTGGATCAAGGGAAGCCGCTAGCAGTGCTGGCTGTGGGCCCCACTCGTGCTGATGCTATAGCTGGGATCAAGATAGAGGCGAGATGTGGGGAGGTGAGTTAGGGCCATGGGAGGGGGGGGATGTGGAAAGATGAACGTCGAGGGTTGAGTGATTTTGCAGGCGCCTCAAAGGAAGGGGAGGGATTCACAAGGGTGAACAATGAGAGAACTTTCGAGTCTTCAGACTTGGCGGTTTAGAGAGGGGCAGAGTTGTGAAAACTTGCTTCTTGCATCGCTCCCCTGTCGTGAGAGGGGGTGAGCGAAGCTGATTGGGTGCTTGCTTGAATCGTGTCACGATTTTGAAAACTTGCAGTTTTTCATCTTCTTTTGCATCCTGCTCTGACCTGCCTGCTTGCTTCCCTTTTCGTCTTCCATTCTCCTGTCAGGTGCGACCCGGTCAAGCGACCCAGCCAACTCGCGCCTTGTGGTGCCTGGGTCGCTTGACGTTCCTTCTGGGATCTGAGTTGGCTGAGGGTGCCCCAGATGCTGTAAATGTACATGCTCTGGTCATATTCTATTGCCACCTGCTTGCGTCCTCCCTTCTTTTCTTCCACTTTCCTGACAGGTGCTATCGCGCCTTGTAGCGTCTGGGTCGCTTGATGTTCCTGCTGGGATCTGAGCTGGTTAGTTTTGAGGCGCCTCAAAACTGGGTCGCTTGACATTCCTGCTGGTTTCTGAGTTGGAGTGTGCCCCAGCAAGGGGCCTTGCTTGCTCTCACTGGGGGCGTGTCTGGAGGTGGCTAAACACTGGATGGTTTAGCTGGGGGGTAGTGTTTCTTCAGATGGTTCAACTGTAAATATGGACGCACCTTGTTGTGCCTCAGAAGTTCACTCACTGAAAATGTTCTCGAGTTTAATGCCATACTGACCTCTTATGACAATTCACAGCCCTGTGCTGTGGGCGAAGGCATGAGCCGTACATACCACACAAAAGCACCTCTTCTGGTTCAGCCAGCCTTGCTACGGATGAGTGATGCCCCCACCCCACCATCCATGGCTATGCACTGCCCTGTGGCGGGGCCATCGCGTACGCAAGTCACACGGCCTTCCTGCCTCCTCCCCGCCTTCTCCCCTCCTCCCAGAGCGCTCTGATCACAGCTCGGGGTTCAGCCCTGCACCCCTCTGCACCCCTCTGATCGAGAGGGGTGGAAGGGAGTGCAGAGGGGTTCAGCCATGCACCCCTCTGCACCCCTCAGGATCCCTCTGATCGAGAGGGGTGGAAGGGAGTGCAGAGGAGTTCAGCCGTGTGATGCGGGCAGAAGCGTCTGCCTGAAGCAAGGGAATTAATCCCACCTCCCCTGCCCCTAAGCCATCACAGCTTGGGGTTCAGCCTTGCCCTCATGAGATGGTGACCCCCGTCCACAGCGATGCACTGCCCTGTGATATACGCAGAGGCGTCTGACGCAAGGAGCAGCAGCACGGACGTGAGGTCGGGATGGATCACGCCCCACCTGTAGAGGAAGGGAGGGGGAGAGGGGCAGGGGGGCGGAAGGGAGGGGGGGAGGGGCAGGGGGGCGGAAGGGAGGGGGGGAGTGGCAGGGGAGCGAAAAGGAGGGGAGGAGGGGCAGGGGGCGGAACGCGGCGCAGAGGCATCTGAGGCAAGCAGCAGCACGGACAGAAGGTCGGGATGGATCACGCTTCTTTGAAGAGGAAGGGAGGGGGAATGGGAAGCAGAGGGGGAGGGAGGAACCCTAGCTTCTGGACCTTTGAGTCGACTCAAAAGTAATCTCAATGTAGGCAAAGGCAACTTCAACCTCAATGTCAACGGCATTCCAACGTCAAAAAGTCATACGATGCAAAGATGCAAGAGAGAGGAGAACCCCAAACTCTGGACCCTGATCTCTCGAACGTTTCCTCTGAACCCTGACCCATTGTTAACCACCGATTGCTGAATCGACCCCTGGATCTTAAACCCAAAACGCATGATCACGCCGCTGGCTCAAAGTTGACTCAAGGTTGACTCAACTTTGACTCAAAGTTGACGCAACGTTGACTCAAAGTTGACTCAACAGCTCAACGGATTTGCCAGCTAATTCAACCAGCCTTTAACCCCTGCATGCTCCTTTCACCCCTGCACCCACCGGTCCTACCTGCCCACTGGCACCACCACTCGCGCGTTTTTGTCCATCCACGGCTTGTCGAGCAATTTCTGGGGGAGGGGCAGAAAACAGGCCAGGGAATAAAGGCCCAGCAAAGGATTTTGTCCCTGCCTGATGGTGGGAGAAACCCTGAGAAGGACTTTTCTCCTAGTTGCTCCATGGGAAGTAGTATTCACATTTTAAGGGTGTGTACGCATGGCCTCATCCTCTTCTCCCCCCTTCCCCTGCCCTCCTCCCCCACTACCTCCTCCCACTCCCCCCCTCTTGCTTGCCTCGGTGAAATCCGTTTGGAATATTCCGGGCGCGATGCCGTTGCAGCGAATGCCATGCCTCCCATCCCATTCCCCCACCTCACCTCCCCACCTCCCCCTTTCTTGCCTCGGTGATTTCGGATCGGAATATCCCCGGTGCGATGCAGTTGCAGCGAACGCCGCGCTCGCCAAGCTCCACTGCCATGGCCTGCGGTGGGGGGAGAATGCAAGCAAGGAGGCATGCATACATGAATACATGGCCCATTGATACATGGCCCATTGATACATGGCCCATTGATACATGGCCCATTGATACATGGCCCATTGAATACATGGCCCGTTGAATACATGGCCCATTGATCCATGGCCCATTGATACATGGCCCATTGAATACATGGCCCATTGAATACATGGCCCATTGATACATGGCCCATTGATACATGGCCCATTGACACATGGCCCATTGATACATGGCCCATTGATACATGGCCCATTGATACATGGCCCATTGATACATGGCCCATTGATACATGGCCCATTGAATACATGGCCCATTGAATACATGGCCCATTGATACATGGCCCATTGAATACATGGCCCATTGAATACATGGCCCATTGACACATGGCCCATTGATACATGGCCCATTGATACATGGCCCATTGATACATGGCCCATTGAATACGTGGCCCATTGAATACATGGCCCATTGATACATGGCCCATTGAATACATGGCCCATTGAATACATGGCCCATTGAATACATGGCCCATTGACACATGGCCCATTGATACATGGCCATTGACACATGGCCCATTGATACATGGCCCATTGACACATGGCCCATTGATACATGGCCCATTGACACATGGCCCATTGACACATGGCCCATTGATACATGGCCCATTGATACATGGCCCATTGATACATGGCCCATTGATACATGGCCCATTGATACATGGCCCATTGATACATGGCCCATGGAATACATGGCCCATGGAATACATGGCCCATTGATACATGGCCCATTGATACGTGGCCCATTGATACATGGCCCATTGACACATGGCCCATTGATACATGGCCCATTGACACATGGCCCATTGATACATGGCCCATTGATACATGGCCCATTGACACATGGCCCATTGACACATGGCCCATTGAATACATGGCCCATTGATACATGGCCCATTGACACATGGCCCATTGATACATGGCCCATTGATACATGGCCCATTGATACATGGCCCATTGACACATGGCCCATTGACACATGGCCCATTGACACATGGCCCATTGATACATGGCCCATTGATACATGGCCCATTGATACATGGCCCATTGATACATGGACCATTGATCCACGGCCCATTGATACATGGCCCATTGATACATGGCCCATTGCCACATGGCCCATTGACACATGGCCCATTGACACATGGCCCATTGATACATGGCCCATTGATACATGGCCCATTGATACATGGCCCATTGATACATGCCCCATTGATACATGGCCCACTGAATACATGGCCCATTGAATACATGGCCCATTGATACATGGCCCATTGATACGTGGCCCATTGATACATGGCCCATTGACACATGGCCCATTGATACATGGCCCATTGACACATGGCCCATTGATACATGGCCCATTGACACATGGCCCATTGACACATGGCCCATTGACACATGGCCCATTGATACATGGCCCATTGAATACATGGCGCATTGATACATGGCCCATTGATACATGGCCCATTGATACATGGCCCGTTGATACATGCCCATTGATACATGGCCCATTGATACATGGCCCATTGATACATGGCCCATTGACACCTGGCCCATTGATACATGGCCCATTGATACATGGCCCATTGATCCACGGCCCATTGATACATGGCCCATTGATACATGGCCCATTGATACATGGCCCATTGACACATGGCCCATTGACACATGGCCCATTGACACATGGCCCATTGACACATGGCCCATTGAATACATGGCCCATTGATACATGGCCCATTGATACATGGCCCGTTGATACATGGCCCATTGATACATGGCCCATTGATACATGGCTCATTGATACATGGCCCATTGACACATGGCCCATTGATACATGGCCCATTGATACATGGCCCATTGATACATGGCCCATTGATACATGGCCCATTGACACATGGCCCATTGATACATGGCCCATTGATACATGGCCCATTGAATACATGGCCCATTGAATACATGGCCCATTGAATACATGGCCCATTGAATACATGGCCCATTGAATACATGGCCCATTGATACATGGCCCATTGATACATGGCCCATTGACACATGGCCCATTGACACATGGCCCATTGACACATGGCCCATTGATACATGGCCCATTGACACATGGCCCATTGATACATGGCCCATTGACACATGGCCCATTGACACATGGCCCATTGACACATGGCCCATTGATACATGGCCCATTGAATACATGGCGCATTGATACATGGCCCATTGATACATGGCCCATTGATACATGGCCCGTTGATACATGGCCCATTGATACATGGCCCATTGATACATGGCCCATTGATACATGGCCCATTGACACCTGGCCCATTGATACATGGCCCATTGATACATGGCCCATTGATCCACGGCCCATTGATACATGGCCCATTGATACATGGCCCATTGATACATGGCCCATTGACACATGGCCCATTGACACATGGCCCATTGACACATGGCCCATTGACACATGGCCCATTGATACATGGCCCATTGATACATGGCCCATTGATACATGGCCCATTGACACATGGCCCATTGATACATGGCCCATTGATACATGGCCCATTGATACATGGCCCATTGACACATGGCCCATTGATACATGGCCCATTGAATACATGGCCCATTGAATACATGGCCCATTGATACATGGCCCATTAATACATGGCCATTGATACATGGCCCATTGATACATGGCCCATTAATACATGGCCCATTGATACATGGCCCATTGACACATGGCCCATTGATACATGGCCCATTGACACATGGCCCATTGATACATGGCCCATTGACACATGGCCCATTGATACATGGCCCATTGACACATGGCCCATTGACACATGGCCCATTGATACATGGCCCATTGATACATGGCCCATTGATACATGGCCCATTGATACATGGCCCATTGATACATGGCCCATTGATACATGGCCCATTGATACATGGCCCATTGATACATGGCCCATTGATACATGGCCCATTGACACATGGCCCATTGATACATGGCCCATTGAATACATGGCCCATTGAATACATGGCCCATTGAATACATGGCCCATTGAATACATGGCCCATTGATACATGGCCCATTGATACATGGCCCATTGATACATGGCCCATTGATACATGGCCCATTGACACATGGCCCATTGATACATGGCCCATGACACATGGCCCATTGATACATGGCCCATTTACACATGGCCCATTGACACATTGCCCATTGATACATGGCCCATTGATACATGGCCCATTGATACATGGCCCATTGATACATGGCCCATTGATACATGGCCCATTGATACATGGCCCATTGATACATGGCCCATTGATACATGGCCCATTGACACATGGCCCATTGATACATGGCCCATTGATACATGGCCCATTGACACATGGCCCATTGATACATGGCCAATTGATACATGGCTCATTGATACATGGCCCATTGATACATGGCCCATTGACACATGGCCCATTGACACATGGCCCATTGACACATGGCCCATTGACACATGGCCCATTGATACATGGCCCATTGATACATGGCCCATTGATACATGGCCCATTGATACATGGCCCATTGATCCACGGCCCATTGATACATGGCCCATTGAATACATGGCCCATTGATACATGGCCCATTGCCACATGGCCCATTGACACATGGCCCATTGACACATGGCCCATTGATACATGGCCCATTGATACATGGCCCATTGATACATGGCCCATTGATACATGCCCCATTGATACATGGCCCACTGAATACATGGCCCATTGAATACATGGCCCATTGATACATGGCCCATTGATACGTGGCCCATTGATACATGGCCCATTGACACATGGCCCATTGATACATGGCCCATTGACACATGGCCCATTGATACATGGCCCATTGACACATGGCCCATTGACACATGGCCCATTGACACATGGCCCATTGATACATGGCCCATTGAATACATGGCCCATTGATACATGGCCCATTGATACATGGCCCGTTGATACATGGCCCGTTGATACATGGCCCATTGATACATGGCCCATTGATACATGGCCCATTGATACATGGCCCATTGACACATGGCCCATTGATACATGGCTCATTGATACATGGCCCATTGAAACATGGCTCATTGATACATGGCCCATTGACACATGGCCCATTGATACATGGCCCATTGATACATGGCCCATTGACACATGGCCCATTGATACATGGCCCATTGATACATGGCCCATTGAATACATGGCCATTGAATACATGGCCCATTGAATACATGGCCCATTGAATACATGGCCCATTGAATACATGGCCCATTGATACATGGCCCATTGATACATGGCCCATTGACACATGGCCCATTGACACATGGCCCATTGACACATTGGCCCATTGATACATGGCCATTGACACATGGCCCATTGACACATGGCCCATTGATACATGGCCCATTGACACATGGCCCATTGACACATGGCCCATTGATACATGGCCCATTGAATACATGGCCCATTGATACATGGCCCATTGATACATGGCCCATTGATACATGGCCCATTGATACATGGCCCGTTGATACATGGCCCATTGATACATGGCCCATTGACACATGGCCCATTGATACATGGCCCATTGACACATGGCCCATTGATACATGGCCCATTGATACATGGCCCATTGATACATGGCCCATTGACACATGGCCCATTGATACATGGCCCATTGATACATGGCCCATTGATACATGGCCCATTGAATACATGGCCCATTGATACATGGCCCATTGAATACATGGCCCATTGACACATGGCCCATTGATACATGGCCCATTGACACATGGCCCATTGATACATGGCCCATTGATACATGGCCCATTGATACATGGCCCATTGACACATGGCCCATTGATACATGGCCCATTGACACCTGGCCCATTGATACATGGCCCATTGATACATGGCCCATTGATCCACGGCCCATTGATACATGGCCCATTGATACATGGCCCATTGATACATGGCCCATTGACACATGGCCCATTGACACATGGCCCATTGACACATGGCCCATTGACACATGGCCCATTGATACATGGCCCATTGATACATGCCCCATTGATACATGGCCCACTGATACATGGCCCATTGATACATGGCCCATTGATACGTGGCCCATTGATACGTGGCCCATTGACACATGGCCCATTGATACATGGCCCATTGACACATGGCCCATTGATACATGGCCCATTGACACATGGCCCATTGACACATGGCCCATTGACACATGGCCCATTGACACATGGCCCATTGAATACATGGCCCATTGATACATGGCCCATTGATACATGGCCCGTTGATACATGGCCCATTGATACATGGCCCATTGATACATGGCCCATTGATACATGGCCCATTGACACATGGCCCATTGATACATGGCTCATTGATACATGGCCCATTGACACATGGCCCATTGATACATGGCCCATTGATACATGGCCCATTGATACATGGCCCATTGATACATGGCCCATTGACACATGGCCCATTGATACATGGCCCATTGATACATGGCCCATTGAATACATGGCCCATTGAATACATGGCCCATTGAATACATGGCCCATTGAATACATGGCCCATTGAATACATGGCCCATTGATACATGGCCCATTGATCATGGCCATTGAACATGGCCCATTGACACATGGCCCATTGACACATGGCCCATTGACACATGGCCCATTGATACATGGCCCATTGACACATGGCCCATTGACACATGGCCCATTGATACATGGCCCATTGACACATGGCCCATTGACACATGGCCCATTGATACATGGCCCATTGAATACATGGCCCATTGATACATGGCCCATTGATACATGGCCCATTGATACATGGCCCATTGATACATGGCCCGTTGATACATGGCCCATTGATACATGGCCCATTGACACATGGCCCATTGATACATGGCCCATTGACACATGGCCCATTGATACATGGCCCATTGACACATGGCCCATTGATACATGGCCCATTGACACATGGCCCATTGACACATGGCCCATTGACACATGGCCCATTGATACATGGCCCATTGAATACATGGCCCATTGATACATGGCCCATTGATACATGCCGTTGTACTTGCCCATTGATACATGGCCCATTGATACATGGCCCATTGATACATGGCCCATTGACACATGGCCCATTGATACATGGCTCATTGATACATGGCCCATTGAAACATGGCTCATTGATACATGGCCCATTGACACATGGCCCATTGATACATGGCCCATTGATACATGGCCCATTGACACATGGCCCATTGATACATGGCCCATTGATACATGGCCCATTGAATACATGGCCCATTGAATACATGGCCCATTGAATACATGGCCCATTGAATACATGGCCCATTGAATACATGGCCCATTGATACATGGCCCATTGATACATGGCCCATTGACACATGGCCCATTGACACATGGCCCATTGACACATGGCCCATTGATACATGGCCCATTGACACATGGCCCATTGACACATGGCCCATTGATACATGGCCCATTGACACATGGCCCATTGACACATGGCCCATTGATACATGGCCCATTGATACATGGCGCCCATGTACATGGCCCATTGATACATGGCCCATTGATACATGGCCCATTGATACATGGCCCGTTGATACATGGCCCATTGATACATGGCCCATTGACACATGGCCCATTGATACATGGCCCATTGACACATGGCCCATTGATACATGGCCCATTGATACATGGCCCATTGATACATGGCCCATTGACACATGGCCCATTGATACATGGCCCATTGATACATGGCCCATTGATACATGGCCCATTGAATACATGGCCCATTGATACATGGCCCATTGAATACATGGCCCATTGACACATGGCCCATTGATACATGGCCCATTGACACATGGCCCATTGATACATGGCCCATTGATACATGGCCCATTGATACATGGCCCATTGACACATGGCCCATTGATACATGGCCCATTGACACATGGCCCATTGACACATGGCCCATTGATACATGGCCCATTGATACGTGGCCCATTGATACATGGCCCATTGATACATGGCCCATTGACACATGGCCCATTGATACATGGCCCATTGACACATGGCCCATTGACACATGGCCCATTGACACATGGCCCATTGATACATGGCCCATTGAATACATGGCGCATTGATACATGGCCCATTGATACATGGCCCATTGATACATGGCCCGTTGATACATGGCCATTGATACATGGCCCATTGATACATGGCCCATTGATACATGGCCATTGACACCTGGCCCATTGATACATGGCCCATTGATACATGGCCCATTGATCCACGGCCCATTGATACATGGCCCATTGATACATGGCCCATTGATACATGGCCCATTGACACATGGCCCATTGACACATGGCCCATTGACACATGGCCCATTGACACATGGCCCATTGATACATGGCCCATTGATACATGCCCCATTGATACATGGCCCACTGATACATGGCCCATTGATACATGGCCCATTGATACGTGGCCCATTGATACGTGGCCCATTGACACATGGCCCATTGATACATGGCCCATTGACACATGGCCCATTGATACATGGCCCATTGACACATGGCCCATTGACACATGGCCCATTGACACATGGCCCATTGACACATGGCCCATTGAATACATGGCCCATTGATACATGGCCCATTGATACATGGCCCGTTGATACATGGCCCATTGATACATGGCCCATTGATACATGGCCCATTGATACATGGCCCATTGACACATGGCCCATTGATACATGGCTCATTGATACATGGCCCATTGACACATGGCCCATTGATACATGGCCCATTGATACATGGCCCATTGATACATGGCCCATTGATACATGGCCCATTGACACATGGCCCATTGATACATGGCCCATTGATACATGGCCCATTGAATACATGGCCCATTGAATACATGGCCCATTGAATACATGGCCCATTGAATACATGGCCCATTGAATACATGGCCCATTTGATACATGGCCCATTGATACATGGCCCATTGACACATGGCCCATTGACACATGGCCCATTGACACATGGCCCATTGATACATGGCCCATTGACACATGGCCCATTGACACATGGCCCATTGATACATGGCCCATTGACACATGGCCCATTGACACATGGCCCATTGATACATGGCCCATTGAATACATGGCCCATTGATACATGGCCCATTGATACATGGCCCATTGATACATGGCCCATTGATACATGGCCCGTTGATACATGGCCCATTGATACATGGCCCATTGACACATGGCCCATTGATACATGGCCCATTGACACATGGCCCATTGATACATGGCCCATTGATACATGGCCCATTGATACATGGCCCATTGACACATGGCCCATTGATACATGGCCCATTGATACATGGCCCATTGATACATGGCCCATTGACACATGGCCCATTGATACATGGCCCATTGAATACATGGCCCATTGAATACATGGCCCATTGAATACATGGCCCATTAAATACATGGCCCATTGATACATGGCCCATTGATACATGGCCCATTGATACATGGCCCATTGACACATGGCCCATTGACACATGGCCCATTGACACATGGCCCATTGAATACATGGCCCATTGACACATGGCCCATTGACACATGGCCCATTGACACATGGCCCATTGATACATGGCCCATTGACACATGGCCTATTGACACATGGCCCATTGATACATGGCCCATTGACACATGGCCCATTGACACATGGCCCATTGATACATGGCCCATTGAATACATGGCCCATTGATACATGGCCCATTGATACATGGCCCATTGATACATGGCCCATTGATACATGGCCCGTTGATACATGGCCCATTGATACATGGCCCATTGACACATGGCCCATTGATACATGGCCCATTGACACATGGCCCATTGATACATGGCCCATTGATACATGGCCCATTGATACATGGCCCATTGACACATGGCCCATTGATACATGGCCCATTGATACATGGCCCATTGATACATGGCCCATTGACACATGGCCCATTGATACATGGCCCATTGAATACATGGCCCATTGAATACATGGCCCATTGAATACATGGCCCATTAAATACATGGCCCATTGATACATGGCCCATTGATACATGGCCCATTGATACATGGCCCATTGATACATGGCCCATTGACACATGGCCCATTGATACATGGCCCATTGACACATGGCCCATTGATACATGGCCCATTGACACATGGCCCATTGATACATGGCCCATTGACACATGGCCCATTGACACATGGCCCATTGATACATGGCCCATTGATACATGGCCCATTGATACATGGCCCATTGATACATGGCCCATTGATACATGGCCCATTGATACATGGCCCATTGATACATGGCCCATTGATACATGGCCCATTGATACATGGCCCATTGACACATGGCCCATTGATACATGGCCCATTGAATACATGGCCCATTGATACATGGCCATAATACATGGCCCATTGAATACATGGCCCATTGAATACATGGCCCATTGATACATGGCCCATTGATACATGGCCCATTGATACATGGCCCATTGATACATGGCCCATTGACACATGGCCCATTGATACATGGCCCATTGACACATGGCCCATTGATACATGGCCCATTTACACATGGCCCATTGACACATTGCCCATTGATACATGGCCCATTGATACATGGCCCATTGATACATGGCCCATTGATACATGGCCCATTGATACATGGCCCATTGATACATGGCCCATTGATACATGGCCCATTGATACATGGCCCATTGACACATGGCCCATTGATACATGGCCCATTGATACATGGCCCATTGACACATGGCCCATTGATACATGGCCAATTGATACATGGCTCATTGATACATGGCCCATTGATACATGGCCCATTGACACATGGCCCATTGACACATGGCCCATTGACACATGGCCCATTGACACATGGCCCATTGATACATGGCCCATTGATACATGGCCCATTGATACATGGCCCATTGATACATGCCCATTGATCCACGGCCCATTGATACATGGCCCATTGAATACATGGCCCATTGATACATGGCCCATTGCCACATGGCCCATTGACACATGGCCCATTGACACATGGCCCATTGATACATGGCCCATTGATACATGGCCCATTGATACATGGCCCATTGATACATGCCCCATTGATACATGGCCCACTGAATACATGGCCCATTGAATACATGGCCCATTGATACATGGCCCATTGATACGTGGCCCATTGATACATGGCCCATTGACACATGGCCCATTGATACATGGCCCATTGACACATGGCCCATTGATACATGGCCCATTGACACATGGCCCATTGACACATGGCCCATTGACACATGGCCCATTGATACATGGCCCATTGAATACATGGCCCATTGATACATGGCCCATTGATACATGGCCCGTTGATACATGGCCCGTTGATACATGGCCCATTGATACATGGCCCATTGATACATGGCCCATTGATACATGGCCCATTGACACATGGCCCATTGATACATGGCTCATTGATACATGGCCCATTGAAACATGGCTCATTGATACATGGCCCATTGACACATGGCCCATTGATACATGGCCCATTGATACATGGCCCATTGACACATGGCCCATTGATACATGGCCCATTGATACATGGCCCATTGAATACATGGCCCATTGAATACATGGCCCATTGAATACATGGCCCATTGAATACATGGCCCATTGAATACATGGCCCATTGATACATGGCCCATTGATACATGGCCCATTGACACATGGCCCATTGACACATGGCCCATTGACACATGGCCCATTGATACATGGCCCATTGACACATGGCCCATTGACACATGGCCCATTGATACATGGCCCATTGACACATGGCCCATTGACACATGGCCCATTGATACATGGCCCATTGAATACATGGCCCATTGATACATGGCCCATTGATACATGGCCCATTGATACATGGCCCATTGATACATGGCCCGTTGATACATGGCCCATTGATACATGGCCCATTGACACATGGCCCATTGATACATGGCCCATTGACACATGGCCCATTGATACATGGCCCATTGATACATGGCCCATTGATACATGGCCCATTGACACATGGCCCATTGATACATGGCCCATTGATACATGGCCCATTGATACATGGCCCATTGAATACATGGCCCATTGATACATGGCCCATTGAATACATGGCCCATTGAATACATGGCCCATTGAATACATGGCCCATTAAATACATGGCCCATTGATACATGGCCCATTGATACATGGCCCATTGATACATGGCCCATTGATACATGGCCCATTGACACATGGCCCATTGATACATGGCCCATTGACACATGGCCCATTGATACATGGCCCATTGATACATGGCCCATTGACACATGGCCCATTGATACATGGCCCATTGACACATGGCCCATTGATACATGGCCCATTGACACATGGCCCATTGATACATGGCCCATTGATACATGGCCCATTGATACATGGCCCATTGATACATGGCCCATTGATCCACGGCCCATTGATACATGGCCCATTGAATACATGGCCCATTGATACATGGCCCATTGCCACATGGCCCATTGACACATGGCCCATTGACACATGGCCCATTGATACATGGCCCATTGATACATGGCCCATTGATACATGGCCCATTGATACATGCCCCATTGATACATGGCCCACTGAATACATGGCCCATTGAATACATGGCCCATTGATACATGGCCCATTGATACGTGGCCCATTGATACATGGCCCATTGACACATGGCCCATTGATACATGGCCCATTGACACATGGCCCATTGATACATGGCCCATTGACACATGGCCCATTGACACATGGCCCATTGACACATGGCCCATTGATACATGGCCCATTGAATACATGGCCCATTGATACATGGCCCATTGATACATGGCCCATTGACACATGGCCCATTGACACATGGCCCATTGATACATGGCCCATTGAATACATGGCCCATTGATACATGGCCCATTGATACATGGCCCATTGACACATGGCCCATTGATACATGGCTCATTGATACATGGCCCATTGAAACATGGCTCATTGATACATGGCCCATTGACACATGGCCCATTGACACATGGCCCATTGATACATGGCCCATTGACACATGGCCCATTGATACATGGCCCATTGATACATGGCCCATTGGCACATGTGTCAACAAACACACGCACACTGAGACACACACACAGACACAAACACACATAGGCAGTTGTGATATTTTATTCAGCGCTTTGGAAGAGGAGTACGCAGCACCCCTGCCTTCTGCGCACATCCAGTTCTCCCATGCCCCAGCACGTCCCCTCACCTCACGTCCCCTCCTAGTCACCTCACGTCCCCTCCTAGTCACCTCACGTCCCCTCCTAGTCACCTCACGTCCCCTCCTAGTCACCTCACGTCCCCTCCTAGTCACCTCACGTCCCCTCCTAGTCACCTCACGTCCCCTCCTAGTCACCTCACGTCCCCTCCTAGTCACCTCACGTCCCCTCCTAGTTACCCCACGCACCACAGTGAGGCGGATGAGAGCAGCCTTGGACGAGGAGTAGGCAGCACCGCCGAGGAGAATGCTCCCCCAGGAGTATCTTCCCTCCCCCTCTTCCCTTGCCCTTCCACTTCCCCCACTCACCACAGTGAGGCGGATGAGAGCCGCCTTGGAGGAGGAGTAGGCCGCACCGCCGGGGAGTATGGCTCCGGGGATACCAGCAGTAGACGCGATGTTGATTACACTCAAAATCGTGCCAGAGTCTCCGTTATTACCCCCTTCACCAACCGTCTCATTCTGCCCCTCTGTTCCTTCCCCCGCCTCGCCTCCTTCCTTCCCTGCTTCACTGCGGAACCCCCCTCGCGTTCCCCCGCCATTCCTCCCCAGCAGGCGCCGAACCACAGCCTTGGAAACGAGCCAGGCGCCTCGGACGTTGGTGTGGAATGACGTGTCGAACTCTGATTGGCTGATGTCAATCGCGTCGACCTTTTTCCCTGCGAAATTTCAGCACATGTCAAAATCAGAGTCAGCCAAAGTCAAGGCAAGTCAACGTCAGACGTTGCACCCTGCTCACCTCGGAACCCCGCGTTGTTCACCAGCACGCCTATCAGCATCCCATACTCTCCAAACCAGAAGGAAAGAAAGTCAGCACAAGTAAAAAAGAGTCAACCAGAGTCAACTCCCCTCACCTCGGAACCCCGCGTTGTTCACCAGCACGTCTATCCGCCCGAACGCGTCCCACGCCGCCTCCACCGCCGCGTCTACCGCCGCCTCGTCCGCCGCCACATCCATCGCCACTGCGCGCATGCGCCCCGGCATCTCATCCCCAAGCGCGGTTTGAGCTGTTACGTTAGAAGCTGTTCCGATACAGTCACAAGACGCGTCCACCGCCACAGCGCGCATCTGCCCTGGCGCTTCGTTTCTCAGCGCCTCATCTCCCCTCCGATTCAAGTCAAAGACCGTCTCCCCGGCGCCCATTCCTTCCCCATCTCCGCGGATCATCTCCGTCTCTCTCCGCATTTCTTCCGCCTCCGCGCACAGCTGCGCCAGCCGGTCCACGCGCCGAGCTGCGGCGACCACTTGGCATCCACGTGCCACGAGGAAGAGCGCGAGATCGTGGCCGATTCCGGACGAGGCGCCCGTCACCAGAGCGACCTTCCCGCGTACTGATAGCTTATCGAGGCCCCATCGGCGCGCAGAGCTGGCTGACATAGCGTCGCGTCGCGTATTTAGCACCAGCCGCGATAATAGTCGAGCTGGATGGTCTTAATTCTATTCTGCTAACTAATTTGCGAGAATACAATCAGCGGGGAAGGAGGTGATTTGATTGCCCCCATGATTTATGATGCTGCGTGATTTGACAATTCAGCACCTTTTGTGGCGAACAAGTCGCGAAGTTCTCACAATTCGCAGATCGTCGCCTGAAGTAGGCTTCGCGGTGGCGGTCTCATTGACGAGCTTTCGCTAGGAGTATCTTCGCAAAAGCGGGGACCGCTCGTCTCGCCAGCAAGTGCCGTCGATGAAAGGGTTGGACGCAGAGCGCAATTTCGCCGATCGTTAAAACCTCGCCACGGCAGCCCTCGCCATCGAGCTGTGCTGCCTTCGATGCTGCGCTGGATTCCTTCGGCGCCACGTTGCTTGCGGTCCAGCATTATACTTTGACGAGTACATTCTGTACACTTCAACATGAACTAAGATGAGCTACTCTAGTACAAAGAACAAAGAACTAGTAGGGTTATCAAACATCCATAGAAACCTTCATACAATCGCGTACTCTCCCCAGCACATTCATGTGAACCAACTATAGAGGTTGTCGCGGAACAGTGCCCTTCCCCCAAACAGTTCTTCCTTCAAAATCAAACCACTTCTCCAACCTTCAAGCTCCTCAGTTCCCTGCTGTCTCTAGGCTTCGTCTCAGTTCGAGAAGTCTCTTCGCCTCGCCACTATTTTATTCTTGCCTGTTTACATCAACAAAGACAACCTAGATCAGCCGCCTTGTCGTCGCAACGATATAACCGTCAAGTTACAATAAGAAGCATAGCCGTCGCGATGAGGGAGGACGAGAAGCACGAGAAGATCATTCGAGGCCTGATGAAACTCCCGGAAAACCGAAAATGCTTCAATTGCAGCAGCCTGGTAACACCTTCTTGCCTTTCCTTGCCTTACCGTCGCTCGAGCAAGGTCCTCTTCATAGGTTGCTCGACTTGTGTCCACTCGTCTATGACCTTCCATCGACTCAATGTCGCGACTTTTGAGCCGATTCAAGAGTCACATCCCCCAATCGTCATCAGTTTCCGTCCTTCGATGATAATGATAGCTCTGCCGTTATTTTTTTCTCGACGGTCTCTCTACCATTCGCGTTGTAATGTTTATAACGGGTATATCAGCTTGCCTGACGTTTCTCCTCTCTTCTCTTGTCTCCCCTTCCCTGGTGGCTGCTCGTTCCCTGAACATCGCACTCAACTCATGACACATACCACGTGTACACCATCTGATGCTTGCAGTCTCTCCTCCTTTCTCTCCAACGCCACAGGGACCGCAGTACGTGTGCACCAACTACGCCATCTTCGTCTGCCCATCATGCAGCGGCGTCCAGTTGAGTGCTCCGTTCCCCGTTATCACGCACATCCCCTTTCCTGTCGTTCTTTACCCCTTTCTATTTCCTCTGTGCATTTATTTATTACACCCCTCTCGTCTTTCCCCCACCTTCAGCTCTCCCCTCCCCTCTGTCACATCCCTCACTTCCTAAACGCTAAGGAAACAGCACGCCCTCTCTTTGCAGCTGGTAGATCAGTTTTCAGGCGGCCCAAAACTAGACTATTTTCCGAATTACCAAAGCTAAGGATCCCTCACTTATTCCCCCCTTTTTGCAGCCGCGAGTTCAGCCATCGCATCAAGTCGGTGTCGATGGCCAAGTTCACACCTGAGGAGGTGGCGGCGCTGCAGCAGGGAGGCAACCAGGTGAGGGCTGGTAACCAAGGGTAACCAGGTGAGATGTGGTAACCAGATAGGTGGTAACCGGGTGGGAGTTCAGCCATCGCATCAAGTCAGTGTCGTCAATGGCTACGTTCGAACCGGAAGAGGTGGCGGTGCTGCAGCAGGGAGGCAACCAGGTGAGAGCTGGTAACTAGATGCGGTGGTAACCAGATGGGAGTCGAGCCATCGCATCATCAAGTCCGCGTCAATGGCCAAGTTTTCTCTCCATTCTTTTCGTACTCTCTCCCCTCTCCTCTCTTGCCTTCTCCCTCACTCTTGCCTCTTGTGGCGTTGCAGCGAGCTCGAGAGTATTTCCTCCCAGGGGCCGGTCGAGTGCCGCCCAGCAGCAAGTGAGCTATCGTTTTGAATGTTCCTTTGAGTGCTGTACCTCTGTATGTCCTGTGATTTGTGGGGGATCGGAATGTTTGGAGGTCGTGTCCCGTTTCTCGTCCTCGCGTCTTTCTGTGCGTTGCTCTTGACTCACCTTCGTGACTTTTGAGTCGACTCAAAAGTCACCTCCTTTCTGTGCGTTGCTCTTGGCTCACCTTCGCCCCGCGTCCCCATTTTCCCCTCCCTGGCTCCCTCTCTCCCACTTACCCACCCTTCCACTCACCCGATACCTAAAAAAATCGTCCCTGACCCTTTCCCAATCACCCACCCCCCCAATCACCCTCCCACCCATACCTCCAGCGACCCTCAGGCTGTGAGGGAGTTCATTCGAGCAGTGTTTTTGGAGAGGCGATATGTTGGGCGCCGGTCACGGGAGGTAGGTAGGGTTGATGATGATTATGTAGGCTACACATGCCACCCACCCGCATGCACGTGTGAGGGAGTTCATGCACGAGAGTTCATCCGATCCGATCCGAGCAGTATTTGTGGGGAGGCGATGTGTTGGGCGTTGTTCAGGCGAGGTATGTAGGGATGATGATGATGATGATGATGATGATGATGATGATGATGATGATGATGATGATGATGATGATGATGATGATGATGATGATGATGATGATGATGATGATGATGATGATGATGATGATGATGATGATGATGATGATGATGATGATGATGATGATGATGATGATGATGATGATGATGATGATGATGATGATGATGATGATGATGATGATGGTTGGATCAGAAAGAGATGTGTTGTGGACGATTATTTGATGGCAGTGCATGCCCCTTGCTGGGATACGCATGTGCATATGAGGCGATTCATCCGAGAAGTCCTTGCCCTTTTTGTTTCGCCCTCCCCCAGGGCTCCCCTTTGGGTCGAGCTCACTCTATGGACGGCTCTGCCTCCGCCTCCTTCCCCCAGCCATCCGATCTCCAACGAAGCAGCAGCGCCCGCGCCCCCCCTTCCTTCTCCCCTGCCCAGCACGAGCAGCAGCAGCAGCCTCAGCAGCAGCCCCAGCAGCAGCAGCAGCAGCAGCAGCAGCAGCAGCAGCAGCAGCAGCGGCCGCATCAGCCCCCTCTACCGCCCCGCGCGTCCCCTGTTCTTTCGAGCACCACCACCACGACCAGCACCAGCACTACCGCTCCTAGGTTCCCTGGCGGCAGCAGCAGCTCCACGAGCAGGAGTAAATTCCCTAGCACTAGTAGCACTGTGGATGCGGTAGACGCCCCTGTGCGGGCTGTGACTGACCTGCTGGGAGATGAGGTGGAGCTGAGGGTGTACCACAGCGAACCAGGAAGGGGGAATGCACATGTGTATCGGAATGCCTCCTCCCCCTCTGCTGGCCCTGCTTCTCCCCCCTCTGCTTCTCCCTCTGCTCCCTCTGCTCCCGCTGCTCCCTCTCCTCCCTCTGCTCCGGCCTCTGTCCCTGCCTCCCCACCTGCTGCCGCCCCTGCCACAGCCCCTCATATGCCAACGTCAGCACCCGCTGCCCCTGCACCTGCACCAGCGGCACCCACTGCACCCGCATCAGCGTCAGCTGCCCCCGCGTCTGCGCCCTTGGTTTCTCTCGGCAACCTGATAGACTTTTCGGACGAAGGGGATGGGGATAGCCTCACTCTCCCCCCTGCTGCGCCTGTGCCCGAGCCCAAGCAGTGGCAGCTCCAGGAGCAAGGCGAGGCTGGAGTAGGAAGGGAAGGAGCAGCAACTGGTGAGCAGCGGGCTGCAGGGGTGGGAGCAGCAGCAGGGGAGCAGCGAGAACAGGTGGCTCGAGAGGAAGCAGCAGCAGCAGCAGCAGCAGCAGCTGGGGCACAAGTGGAAGCGCAGAGCAGCGGCAGCAGCAGCATTGCCAATGGGTTTGCCTCCTGGGCTCAGTTTGATGACAGCCCCATGCCAGCTATGCCTGCACCAGCAATGCCCGCACCAGCTGTGCCTGCACCCACAATGCCTGCAGTCACAGCAGGTGGTTACACCTCTGGTTACACCCCACAGCCCCAGGTCATGCCCGATCAATCCCCAGGTTTTTCTGGCCAGCCTCAGACGTCTATCGCTGGATATGCCCCCTCTGTGGGTGCAGGATATGGGTCCATGGGCTATGGGCAGGGTCAGACCCAAGAGGCATATGGGCAGGGGAAGCTGCAATCAATGTCACAGGCATATGGGCAAGGGCAGCCACAGATGCAGATGCATGGGCAGGGTCAGACCCAACACGCATATGGGCAGGGGCAGCTGCAATCAATGATGCAGGCACAAGGGCAGGAGCAGACTCAACTGACGATTGAGGCTCAGAGGCGGGGGTTCCAAGGTGCAGGAGGTTATGCACAGGGCAGTTATGCGCAGGCCTTTTCCCCAGTGCAGTCGCCTCCCATGCATTCGCAACCCTTCCCTCCCTCACAGGCGCATGGGCAGGGCCAGCCACCATCAATGATGCAGCCATATGGGCAGGGGCAGAATCAAGCCTCGATTCAGCCTCAGAGGCAGGGATTCCAGGCACCTGGGGGTTACGCACAGGCTTTCTCCCCTCAACAGTCCCCTCCCATGCCCTCACAACCCTTCCCTCCCTCACAGTCACAAACCTTCTCCCCAATACAGTCACAGCCCTTCCCTCCCTTGCAGCCCCACCATTACCAGTCCCCTCCCATACAGTCACAACCAGACGTTTCAATGGCAGCGGGAGCCTCGATCGGCGCAGGCAACCCCTTTGCTCTCTCGCCCGGCCCTACAAGGAGCTTTCATCGCCCTGGCAATGGCAGTGCCCTGAGTAATCTCGGAAACCCCATGGGGAGCCCCGGAAATCCTGTCAGAAGCCCAGGAGGTGCTATGGGGAGCCCAGGGGGTGCTATGGGGAGCCCAGGGGGTGCTATGGGGAGCCCAGGAAATGCAGTCTGGAGTCCTAGTGGTGTTATGGCAAGTTCTGGAAGTGTAGGCAGAAGCCCTGGAGGAGCCATGGGAAGTCAAGGAAATGCCAACTGGAGCGCGGGTAGTGTCATGGGAAGCCCTGGGAACCCCATGGGGAGCCCTGGGAACCCCATGGGGAGCCCTGGGAACACAGGCCGAAGCCCTGGAGGAGCCATGGGAAGCCCGGGACATGCCTTGTGGAGCCCTGCAGGCGGCATGGGAAGCCCTGGGGTTGGGCCATCTGCTCTAGGGTCTCCAGGACTGGTAGGTTTCCCTCACCCAGTAAAGCTGTTTTTCCCCTTTTTTGGGGTTTTTTTTTTGTCTTTTGTTTTCTTGCTTTGTTTTTTTTCCTGGTTTTTTTTCTCCTGGCGGCAAGTCTCAGATACTCTGTCTTGTCCCCCTCCGCACAGGCACCTTTCCCCAGCAGGGCATCACTAGTCGCTGCTCCCAATGCCACTCTAGCAGTCCAATTCCCGGTCCGCCCCGTTTATCTCCCCCTCATCTCTCCCATTCCCCTTTTCCTCACGCACCTTTCCCCAACATGGCATCACTAGGCGCTGCTGCTCCCAATGCCATTCTAAGAGGCCAATCCCCCCTCTCCCCCCACTCTCCTTCCCCTCATCTCTCCCATTCCCCTTCCCCACAGGCACCATTCCCCAACATGGCATCACTAGGGGCTGCTCTCAACAATACCGGGCCGTTTTCAGGGCTGGGCTGGGGAGGGATGGCGCCAGGAGCACACGCAGCTGTGGCACAAGCAGCCGTGGCAGCAGCGCCACCAGCAGCGCCACTCCCGTCATCAGCTGCCTATGCTTCTGAGGGGTACTGCCAAGGGCCAATGCAGCAAGGATCAGCTCTACAGGGATACCCGTTAGGCCCCATGCAGCAGATGCAGCAGCAGCAGGTGTACCAGCAACAGTCATCGTTCCACCAGCAGCAGTAGCAGGACAGCACTAGCAGGGGAGCATTAGCAGGGCAGCAGTAGCAGGACAACACTAGCAGGGGAGCATTAGCAGGGCAGCAGTAGCAGCGTCAGTAGCAGCATGCAGCAAGGTAACGCTGATGCAGCCAGCCTGTGCCAGCACAACCGAGATACCCGGTAGGCCCCATGCGACACATGCCACAGCACCCCATGCCCCATGTCATCACCATCATCATCAGCTGTAGCACTGCAGCAGTACCAGCTCGCTCACAGCAAATTAAATCCGTTGGGGCAAGGATGAGCACAGCAGTGAAGCCTGTGAGGACCTGTCAGCTCTTCCTCAAAAGCAATCACAGATTGGTAGGCTTGCACAGGAGTGAAGCCTGTCAGGGCCTGTAAGATCCATGGAATTGTCAACTCATATATATTTGTTGTTATAGGTTAGATGGGTGCATGCTTTTAGAGGGTACAACCCACTAGCATAAGAACACCTTGTATGCCCTTGTCTAGTTTCAATGCGTTTTTCTGAGATGGTATCAGATAGGTTAGGTCTACCCACTCGCGCTCCCACCCTAGCCCGCCCTAGTCCCGTCGCGCCGCCCTAGCCCGCCCGCTGGCCTTTCGCGCGCCGCTCGGCTCCTAGCCTATCGCTGGCCCCTAGCACGCCGCTGGCCCCTAGCTCGCCGCTGGCCCCTCGCTCGCCGCTGGCCCCTAGCTTGCCAGCGGCCCGCTGCTCGCCGGCCCTAGCTCGCCGACCCTAGCTCGTTGGCCCTCGCTCGCTGGCTCCGCTCGCCGGCCCTAGCTCGCCGGCCTCCGATCGCCGGCCCCAGCCTGCTGCCCCAGCTCGCCGGCCCCTGCTTGCCGGCTCCATCTCGCGCCGGCCCCAGCTCGCGCCGGCCCCAGCTCGTTGGCCCCTGCTAACAGGCCCCTGCTCGCTGGCCCCCGCTCAGCTCGCGCAGGCTCCCTTCTTGCCGCCGGCCCTGGTTCCACTCTGCGCCGGCGCTTTCGCCAGCTTTCTCCTCTGCCGCGGCTTCACCGCTCTCCAAAGCTCTCAACCGCTCTTCACCGCTCTTCACCGCACTCCACCGCTCCCCACCGCTCTCCACCGCTCTCCACGCCACTGCTCTGGTCTCTGACCTAGCCCGTCCTCAGTCCGCCGGGGGTGCACTGGCCCTTGGCAGTGACGTCCTAGAGGACAGGCAGTAGGAGCTAGCTTTCCTATCCGACGCCGCTCCTCATCTCTGCTCCATGCTGCTAGCCCCTGAGGGTGCCCAGATGCCCTTGACATCCCAACCCCTCGCACTTACGCTGAGGCGACCTCGGGACCCTGGGCCTCTCAATGGATAACTGCCATGGACGCGGAGATGGCATCTTGGAGATCCACCGGCACCTACGACGACATAGTTCCCCCACCTAGGGTGTGAAAGAATTTGAGTACGATTTTATCACAACAGGGTGAACAGAGTCTATGGTCGGTGGCTCTTCAAGATGAAGCGCCATCCTGGAGAGCCGCCGGTGTTCAAGGCGCCCTACGTTGCTAGAGGCTTTAGCCAGCGCGAGGGTGTTGACTTCTTTCAGACCTTCGCCCCGACCCCGAAGATGACCACTCTTCGGGCGCTGCTTCACATCGCAGCACAGCGCGACTACGACTGCACTTCCTCGACTTCTCTACAACGTTTCTCCAGGGCGGTATGCACGAGTAGATCTACATGCGCTGCCCGCCAGACTTCCCTGGCACTTTCCCTCCTAAGACCGAATGGTTCCTTTGGCGCCTGGTTTACGGTCTGCGGCAGGCGCCCCGGGAGCGGCACGACGCGCTGCGTGCTACGTTAGCGACCTTCAGTTCTTTCCATCCTGTGCTGACCCTTCGCTCTTCTTTCGCTCAGGCTAGACTCCGCTCTACATCCTAGTCTATGTAGACGACCTGGTCTTCACTACTGCAGACAAAGACGCAGAGCAGCGCGCACCATCACCCTCACACAGTCACACTTGGTGCGCCAGGCCCTTCAGAGGTTCGACCTTCAGGTCTCCTCTGCACAGCCTACACCCCTACCTGTAGACCACATTTTCTCGGCTCCAGTCCCTGACGAGTCGGTTGAGCCCAGTGGTCTGTACGCAGAGCTTGTGGGTTGCCTCATGTACCTGATGACTTGCACTCGTCCAGACCTCGCATACCCTTTTATTATCCTGGCTCGCTTTGTGGCGAAAGGCTGACACCGACCCAAGCACTGGTCGGTCACTAAGAGGGTTTTGCGCTATCTAGCAAGTACATCGGGCATGGGGCTAGTGCTAAGAGGACGCATGCTAGTGGTTCTCACAGGGCACACTGACGCTTCGTGGGCGGACGACGCTGAGACTCTCAGGTCCTCTCAAGGCTACTGCTTTAGCCTTGATGCAGGTGCCATCTCGTGGAGGTCCACCCGCTGGTCATCTGTTGCCCAGTCCAGCTGTGAGGCTGAGATCTACGCCGGTGCCATGGCCGCACAGGAGCTCCGCTGGCTGACGTTCTTGCTCATTGAGTTAGGTGAGCAGCCTAGCTCTGCACTGGCCCTGTATGCTGACAAGATGGGCATGATCCTCCTGTGTTAAGAGCCTCGACTAGAGGGCAGAGAGAAGCACATCTAGCTGTGGTACTTCCTCCTGCGCGAGCTGCAGCAGCGCCGCTAGACCCGCGTAGTACACTTAGCCTCCGGTGCCAACACAGCTCATATATTTACTAAGGCGCTTGCGCCTAAAGATCATCAGCGGCAGTGTGTACAGCTTGGTCTAGTCCTAGTAGCTCCTCACTTGCCAGTACCCTGATTGTGTTCTACGCATTATATTATCTTGACTAACCTTGTGGCTTTTGTCTTAGTGGAAGGACTAGTAGTATCGCCCTGAGTTACTCTTGTTATAGTTTGTACTCTTGCTGACTGGTCTTCGGACCCCTGCCTCAGAGGTTGGACTAGTAGTGCCGCCCTGAGCTGGAGTCTCTTGCTAGGCACTGCCCCTTATCTAGCCTAGGGGGTGTGTCAACTTATGCATATG
The DNA here is from genome assembly GCA_027943415.1 of Closterium sp. NIES-67. Lineage (NCBI taxonomy): Eukaryota > Viridiplantae > Streptophyta > Zygnematophyceae > Desmidiales > Closteriaceae > Closterium > Closterium sp. NIES-67. The sequence continues at coordinate 409,334 of BQMB01001548.1, forward strand.
CTTATATGTAGAAGTAATAGGCTAGATGGGTTTGTGTTCTCAGAGGGTACAACTCGAACCCTATGCAGTATGTTCCTTAAACTGCCTTATTCTAGTCACTTAAGTATTTTGAGAAAAAAGGGTTGACAATTCAGAAATGGTGGAGAAGCCGTCCGGACAATCTGTCCAGACGTGGGTGGTAACATGTTTCTTCGCATTTAGGGTCTCTGTCGCAAATAGACTGGCGACATTCTTCGCGAGGACTGGCGATTCAAGTTACCACTGATTTGTCCGGACAGTGGCTAGTTCCGGAACTGTATGTACCACACCCTTAGTGTTGGGTTGGGTGAGAAGTGTCAACTTATACATATTTCTATATGTACCAGTTATAGGTTAGAAGGGTTCATGCTCTTAGAGAGTACAACACCCAACCATATATTCCCTTGTATGCCTTCATTCTAGTCATTCGGTTACTCCAAGATGGTATCAGCTAGGTTAGGTCCGCCAACTCGTGCGTCTGCTCTAGCTGACCTAGCCCGCCCTAGCTCGCCGGCCCCGCGCTCGTTGGCCCCGCGCTCGCCGGCCCCTCGCTCTCCAGCCCCGCGCTCGGCGGCCCCTCGCTCAGCGGCCCCGCGCTCGCCGGCCCCGCGCTCGCCGCCCTCCCGCTCGCCGTCTCCTCACTCGCCGGCCCCGCGCTCGTCGGACCCTCGCTCGCCGGCCCCGCGCTCGCGGGACCCTCTCTCGCCGGCCCCGCGCTCGCAGGCCCCTTGCTCGCGGGCCCCGCGCTTGCTGGCCCCGCGCTCGTCGGCCCCTCGCTCGCCAGCCCCGCGCTCACCGGCCCCGCGCTCGCCGACCCCTCGCTCGCCGGCCCCTTGCTTGCCGGCCCCTCGCTAGCCGGCCCCTCGCTCGCCGGCCCCTCGCTCGCCGGCCCCTAGCTCGCCGTCCCCTAGCTTGCTCACTGCCCCTCGCGTGCTCGCTGGCCCCAGCTCGCCGTCCCCAGTTCGCGCCGGCCCCCAGTTCGCGCCAACCCCCGTTAGAGCCGGCCCCCGTTTAAGCCGGTTCCGGTCCCGCCGGCCCCTGCTCCTGCCACCCCAGCTCGCCGTGCTGCCGTGCCGCAATGCTGCTGGGCCGCTGGGCCTCTGTGCCGCCGTGCCGCTGGGTTGCCGTATTGCCATGTTGTCGTGCCGTCGTTTCGCCATCAGCCACTGCGGCCGTGGTAATAGCGGACGCTGTGCTCCGCCTGGACGCGGAGGGTCGTGCGGTCGACTTCAAGGCGTGGCTCGCCGACCTCTGCCATCAGCTGAAGGGTCAGCGCCAGGACGGCTAGTCCTTGGCCGTCCACGTCGACCCACCTGCAGCCCTCCCTAACGCCCCCACGCCTGCTGAGCGTGAGGCCTTAACAGCTGCTGAGCTCGCCCGCTCTGTCTGGGAGTTGCGCGACGCAGTTTCTTAGCTTGCTATTAGTTACGCCCTCCCCTTGGCCGAGCGTCCCCGCTTTCAGACGGTAGAGACTTCGCAGGACTACTTAGATACTATCATTGCGCGCCATTCCACTCCCTCCTCCGCCTCTGCTAGCGGTCTCCTGCTCCCCCTGCTCTTTCCTGATCTTGCGTCCTTACCCACTGTCGCTGATCTTGCAACTCACCTGCGCACTCTTGAGACTCGCTACCGCACTGCTAGCACTAAGGCCAAGCTCACTAAACTGCCTCCCCCCCTCGGCGCTACCTTGTACTTTCTTGCCACGCGCCTTCCCGACCGCCGAGCCACTGCCCGCGAGCACTTCCTAACCTCTCCAGCAGCAGCGGCTCTCCAGGTTGCCTCTATTCGCAGCCTTGACTACACTACTGCTCTGGTCTCCGACCCTGCCCATCCTCCGTCCGTCGGGGGTACACCTGCCCTTGGCAGTGACGTCCTAGAGGACAGGTGGTACGAGCTAGCTTTCCGGTCCGAGGCTGCTCCTCATCTCTGCTCCATGCTGCTAGTCCCTGAGGGTGACCCAAACGCCCATGACATCCCAACCCATCGCACTTACGCTGAGGCGACCTCAGGACTTTGGGCTTCTCAGAGGATAGCTGCCATGGACACGTAGATGGCATCCTGGAGATCCACCGGCACCTACGTCGACGCAGTTCCCCCACCTGGGGTGAACGTAGTCGATGACCGGGGGCTCTTCAAGGTGAAGCGCCCTCCTGGAGAGCCGCCAATGTTCAAGGCGCCCTACGTTGCTAGAGGCTTCAGTTAGCATGAGGGTGTTGACTTCTTTCAAATCTTCGACCCGACCCTGAAGATGACCACTTTTCAGGCGCTGCTTCACGTAGCAGCACAACGCGACTCCACATCGTTTCTCCAGGGCAGTCTGCACGAGTAGGTCTACCTACGCTGACCGCCAAGCTTCTCCGGCTCTTTCTCTCCTAGGACCGAGTGGCTCCCCCGGCGCCCAGTTTACGGCCTGCGTCAGGCGCCCCGCGAGTGGCATGACACGCTGCGTGCTACGTTAGTAGACCTGCAGTTCTTCTCGTCTTTTGCTGACCCTTTGCTCAGGCCAGACTCCGTTCTACATCCTAGTCTATGTAGACGACCTGGTCTTCGCTACTGCAGACAGAGACGCACTGGCCTTAGTGAAGGCCGAGCTGCTGGGAAGACATACATGCACTGACCTAGGAGAGCTGCGCCGCTACCTTGGGTTGCAGATCTCAAGGGACAGAGCAGTGCGCACCATCACTCTCACACAGTCGCACTTGGTATGCCAGGTCCTTCAGAGGTTCGGCTTTAGTTCTCCTCCGCACAGCCTACGCCTCTGTCAGTAGACCAGAGGCTCTCGGCTCCATTCCCTGATGAGTCGGTTGAGCCAAGTGGTCCGTACGCAGAACTTATGGGCCGCCTCATGTACCTGCTGTCTTGCACTCGTCCATATCTCGCACACCCTCTTAGTATCCTGGCTCACATTGTGGCCTCAGGCAGATAGCGACCTCAGCACTGGTCGGCCGCTAAGAGGGTTTTGCGTTATCTAGCAAGTACATCGGGCATGCAACTAGTGCTGGGAGGACGCAGGCTAGTGGTCCTTATAGGGCACACTGACGCTTCGTGGGCGGACGACGCTGAGACGCTTAGGTCCTCCCAGGGCTACTGATTTAGCCTTGGTGCAGGCGCCATCTTGTGGAGGTCCACCCGCTTGTCGTGTGTTGCCCAGTGCAGCTGTGAGGCTGAGATGTACGCTGGTGCCATGGCGGCACAGGAGCTCCGCTGGCTGATGTTCTTTCTCACTAACTTAGGTGACCGGCCTAGCTGTGCACCGGTCTTGTACGCTGACAATAGGGCTATGATCCTCCTGTCTTAGGACCCTCGACTAGAGGGCAGAGCGAAGCACATCCAGCTGCGGTACTTCATCCTGCGTGAGCTATAGCAGCGCCGTTAGGCCCGTGTAGCACACTTGGCCTCCGGTGCCAACAAAGCTGATATCTTTACTATGGCGCTTGCGCCTAAAGATCATCAGCGTCACTGTGCACAGCTTGGTCTAGTTCCGGTAGCTCCTCACTTGCTAGAACCCTGATTGTGTACTACTCCTTATATTATATCGACTGGCCTTGTTGCCAGGCCCCCAAATTGGTTTTGGGTCTGTCTGATTCGTCAGAGTCCCCTCCCTTTCCTTGGTATGGGTGTCAGAGTCACCTCCTAGAAAAAGTTTGAAAAATGAGAGTAGCCATGGATTTTTTGTCTGACCAATCAGAGTCATAACCAAACTTTTGTAAGAGCCTTTTTTATGGTTCTTCATTAGAGAATGCACTACAATTCACTACATGCACAGAATCAGTCGATATCCTGCATATCTTGCTAAGGTGCGGCCGGCATATCACCATCATCTACTTTCTCCTTTCCCTTCCTGCTGCTACTGGCCTCAGGCAAGGCGTTGCTAAGGGGCTTCCTCTTCTTTTAAGCCCGCCAGATGGAGACCACCGCTTCCCAGTCAGGGTCATACTCTAGCTGCGACATGCACATCAGATCTCCTAGCCTAGTATCCTTGAGAGCCCCCCGCAGCCAACTCTTGATGACGTTCTGGCGGGAGAACCCGCGCTCGCACTCGACAGTGCTCAACAGAAGGACAGCCACCGCCACCCACATGTTGACCAGATTGGGGTAGCTGTCCCTCTAGTCCTGCGGCTTGAGCATGGCACATAGCCCCGCGTGGAATGACTTGTCCGCCTTGGGAAGCGCAGCAAGGACGCGGACAAAGTTGCGGAGCTCGCTCTGGGCTTTGCGCTTGTCTATACCTGCTCAGACAAGGGCACACAAGGAGAGGGAGAAGGTTTGGGTTATCAAAAACAGTACACAGCTTGTAAAAGATAGGTGTCTTGTTGAACAGATACATTGCCGCAAGGATACTGGAAGGAATAGACGGTGATTCACCTGGCAGAATCTCGTCCCTGTCTTCAGCGCGGTATATGACCACGAGCGAGTTGAACCGCTCGAGGCACTGCGTCCTCCGTGCCTGTCGGTCCCAGTTGGGCGGCCATGTGTCAACGCTGAACAGGCGCGCTCCCGACAACTGCCGCAGATCGCCTAGGCGCTAGTCGAGGTTGTGGACCAGGCCCTCCGCCAGAGCCATGCATGCCACGACACTCCCATCGTGGTCGCTGGGCCCCGGGTAGTCCTCTTGGAGCTCTTCGTGCAGCTCGAAGGTGAATCGTGAAGGTCGGCTGTCGGAGTCGATCCCCTCCACTGTCATTAGCTTGGACTTGCCGGGCCCATGCTTGGCGAGGAACCGCGTCAATCGATCGTTGGGCCCGCCGGTGAAGTCGTCTCCGCAGTCCACATAGCGGCTCTCCAGCAGTGAGGTCGTGCGGATGATCTGTGTGTGCACCGTCGTGTAGTCCAGCTGATGGGTAGGGGAGCGAGGAGAGGTAGGGCATCACAGATGGACCCTCTTATGCCAATGCCCGTCTGGGTACGGCTGTCCCCGAAACGGGGCACGCGCTTCAACGGTGATCGGTGCGGGGTTTTAGCGGAGCACCGCACATGCTGGGTACTGCCAGCCCGGACCGCCTACACTCTGCAACACGGGTGAAGTCTCGGGCGCTAGGGGGTTTCCCCCAGGGGCTCGCAGGTGGATCGGCGTGGGAAAGGGGGCCTGGTTTCCTCCTGGGATCTCCTTAAAGCCCAAAAAAAAAATAATAAAAAAATTCACAGACGGATGTGTGGTTAAGGGATGACCGGCAAAGACAAGCAACGACATCGACAGGCATGCAAACACAAGAATTAAACAAATTTACCTCTAGCTGCTGGAAGACCTTGTTGAGGACGTTCAGCTGCTCCAGCACGTCGGCGAGGAACATCAGGAGGAGCCAGAAGCGGTAACTGGTGACGAGCACGTACAGCTTGGCGTCGTACTCCTGCAGCATGACCACAATGGCCGGTAGGACCTCAACCAGGCGGATGACCGCATCCCCACACAACAGTGAGCGGATATTGTGGATGCCCTAGAGCTCGAGGTTCATTGACATGAACACGTCCTGGAGCTCCAGGAACCGTTGATGCCAAGGGTTGGAGCGATCTCACGAATGACGTTGTCCACCATGCTGAAGTCAGGGATCTCCTCGGCAGCCGCCTTCGCCGCCAGCGCCTCTCTGCGTGGGATAGGGAGATGAGATGCAAACTAGGAAGAAAATTAGGGATTGGCAGTATAAACGAACCAAGAAGCAAATATACATGACATGTACACAGGAAACGGATGACGAACCGATGGGCAATGCAATGGCAAGAGACAAGGTGCGGAACGCGAAGACGAAGGCGGGCCACAAGTCCAAAGCGCGATCCCATCATGACGGCAGCGCCGTTAGTGCTTATTCCAGAGATGCGGCCGAGGTCGACGCCAATAGCCTGCAGATGGGACAGCAAGAGTGCGAGAAGCGATGCCGCATCCGCCTTATCCACTGTCAGCAGAGCCACGTACTCGGTTACAAGCCGCCCTTCCCGGATGAACGTGGCAAACACGATCAGGTACTTGCCACGGCAGCGATCGGTGCTTTCGTCGAGGCTCAGGCCAATGTAGGGACTCGCCAGCAGGTGTTGGAGTTGAGTCGTCTGCAGCCACGTTGCCGTTGCTTGTGTCAGCTCGCCCAAGCCGTACCTGTTACACGACACGCACAAGCCAACTCATTCTAAGTATCATATGTAAAGACGAGACAAAGAAAAGTTCATAGTCACTGGAGTTCTCACCAGTTATAGTACGTGCCGTAGGCGGACTTCGGGAAGCCCTTGAAACCACGCAATGAGAGGTAGCGCACCAAACGAATCCATGTTTCCATGGGTTCGTTCCACTTGGCGCAGAAGTAGAGGGAGTCGAACAGCGCGATGACTCGCTCCTTCTCTTCGTCAGCCACGCGGGGATGCATGTCGATCCGCTGCTGGTTCGACGCCAGTTGCAGGAGATCGTCCTGCTTGGACATGGCGAGGCGATGCTTCTGAGTCCCGGCGTGCTTCTTGAACGACTGGTTCTGCACGTCGGTAGCTCCCTTGCCCGATTTGTCGGTACGCCCTGCAGGTCCTGCATGCACTGCGCATACACTGCACTCGAAGGCCGGGAGCCCATCGTCAGTTTTCAAGAGCATGAGCCAAGGGAACCTGTCAGACCAGCGAGATTTGAAACGCTCTTGTGCCTCAGCATAGATGTCCTCATTCGTTCTAGCAGTGGACCTGCCACCACACGATTCTGGCGTATCCGCGGGTACAGAGGGGCTCGGCACAGGCTCAGGCGGATCCTGGCATGTCGACGTGGAGGCGTACGGCAGAATCACCTGCATGTAGCGGAACCTCTTCGCCCCCGTCACCGACGGCGTGGTGCCGGCAATAGGAGTTGAAGCAGCGGGCAGGGGACTTGCATCTGCAGACTTCTTGCCCGCTGCGTCGGGAACATGCGCATCGCCATCAGCAGGGGCAGCGTCACTAGGCTTCCTCGGAGGGCTACGATCGGAGACATCGGACTGCCGCAGGAACTCTAGCGCGGCGCGACCATCACGGAACTTCTCGACACACCAATACTCTTCTTCTTTGTCATAATCTGCCTCGTCTACGTCCTCATCGAGGTCGGCCTGCTCCATGGCCTGCATGCGCGGTGGGAAAAAAAATGCACAGATAGTAAACCGAGGAGCTACACGAAGCTTGGGTGAAGCTTTGCTGGAGGGGGGACTAGGAGGGTCGTTTTCCCCGTTAGTAATGAACTGATGGAGAAGGAGGGGGTCTGCCAGCTGCAACTCCATCGCGGTGCGCGAGATGATGTCCATTCATGAATGAACCAGCCACTCGTTGCGTCAGCATGGGTGCGGTGCCTCGTCTGTTGCGCCTCGCCCATCAAAATGCCTATGGATTGGCGAAAACTGTTAAAGTGAGAACGAATAATGACTAGAGGTAGAAACCTAGAACAAATACTAGTTGGTTGTACTCACTAGAAGCATACCTCAGTCTAGCCTATAACTTCTACATAGATAATATGTATAAGTTGACACACCCCCTAGGCTAGACAAGGGGTGAAACTAAACAAGAAACAAACAGCTCAGGGCGGCACTACTAGTCCAACCACTGAGGCAGGGGTCTGGAGACCAGTCAGCAAGAATACAACCAAAACTGAAGCAAGCCAGGGTGGCACTACTAGTCCAGCCACTGGAGGTAAGGCCACAAGGCCAGTCTGACAAGCATATATAATAGAGAGTACACAATCAGGATCCTAACAGGGGAGCAGCTACAGGAACAAGACCAAGCTGTACACAGTGCCGCTGATGATCTTTAGGCGCAAGCGCCTTAGTAAAGATATCAGCTGTGTTGGCACCTGAGGCCAAGTGAACTACGCGGGCTTGGCGGCGATGCTGTAGCTCGCGCAGGAGAAAGTACCGCAGCTGGATATGCTTCGCTCTGCCCTCAAGCCGAGGCTCCTGACACAGGAGTATCATGGCCCTGTTGTCAGCGTACAGGACCGGGGCAGAGCTAGGCCGCTCACCTAAGTCTGTGAGCAAGAAGGTCAGCCAGCGGAGCTCCTGTGCCGCCATGGCACCAGCGTAGATCTCAGCCTCACAGCTAGACTGAGCCACAGACGACGAGCGAGTGGATCTCCAAGAGATAGCACCCGAACCAAGGCTGAAACAGTAGCCCTGCGACGACCTGAGCGTCTCAGCGTCGTCTGCCCAAGAAGCGTCTGTGTGCCCAGTAAGGACCACTGGCCTGCGTCCTCCTAGCACTAACCCCATGCCCGATGTACTAGCAAGATAACGCAAAACCCTCTTAGCGGCAGACCAGTGCTGAGGTCGGTGTCTGCCTGTAGCCACAAAGCGAGCCAGGATGCTGAGAGGGTATGCGAGATCTGGGCGCGTGCAAGTCATCAGGTACATGAGGCAACCCACCAGCTCTGCGTAGGGGCCACTGGGCTCTACTGGCTCCTCAGGAACGGGAGCAGAGAGCCCATGGTCTACGGGTAGAGGTGTGGGCTGTGCGGAGGAGAACTGAAGACCGAACCTCTGAAGGACCTGACGCACCAAGTGTGACTGGGTCAGAGTGATGGTGCGTGCTGCTCTGTCCCTGGAGATCTGCAGGCCAAGATAGCGACGCAGCTCTCCAAGGTCAGTGCAGGTGTGTCTCTTCAGCAGCTCAGCCTTCACAGAGGCCAGTGCGTCCCTGTCAGGAGTAGCGAAGACCAGGTCGTCTACGTAGACAAGGATGTAGAACGGAGTCTGGCCGGAACGCACAAACAGTGAAGGGTCAGCAGAGGACGGAAAGAACTGCAGGTCTGCTAACGTGGCACGTAGCGTGTCGTGCCACTCGCGGGGAGCCTGACGCAGGCCGTAGACCGGGCGCCTGAGAAGCCACTGGGTCCCAGGAGGGAAGGTACCAGTGAAGCCCTGTGGTCGGCGCAGGTAGACCTGCTCGTGTAGGCTGCCCTGAAGAAAGGCAGTAGAGAAGTCGAGGGAGTGAAGCTCGTAGTCACGCTGTGCTGCTACGTGTAGCAGCGCCCGAAGAGTGGTCATCTTCGGGGTCGGGGCGAAGGTCTGGAAGAAGTCAACCCCCTCGCGCTGACTGAAGCCTCTAGCCACGTAGCGCGCCTTGAAGACAGGCGGCTCTCCAGGGGGGCGCTTCACCTTGAAGAGCCACCGACCATCGACTACGTTCACCCCAGGCGGGGGAACTGCGTCGACGTAAGTGCCGGTGGACCTCCAAGATGCCATCTCCTGCTCCATGGCAGCTATCCACTGAGAGGCCCAAGGTCCCGAGGTGGCCTCAGCGTAGGTGCGAGGGGTCGGGATGTCGAAGGCGTCTGGGTCACCCTCAGGGACTAGGAGCATGGAGCAGAGATGGGGAGCAGCCTCGGAAAGGAAAGCCAGCTCGTACTGCCTGTCCTCTAGGACGTCACTGCCAAGGGCAGGAGCACCCCCGACGGACAGAGGACGGGCAGGGTCAGAGACCAGAGCGGTAGCATAGTCAAGGCGGCGGGTAGAAGCGAAGTCAGCGACAGCGGCGACAAGCGCGTCAAGGCGCGAGACAGGAACAGCAGGGTCGGTAACAAGAGAGGCAAGGACCCGAGGGACAAGGGGACGAGAAGCACGGAGGTAGTCAGAGAACGGAGGAGGTGCAACAGCAAGGGACGAGGGAGGAGGGGACGGGAGGAGGGGAGGACGAGACGAGCGGGAACGGAGCAACATAGGGTGGGTGGGCAGGACAGGAGAGACGGGACGAGCACGGGGGGGACGGCGAGCCCAAACGTGAGACGGAGGGGTAGGGTCAGGGGACAGCGGAGGAGACACAGGAGGGGAACGAGGAGGAAGACGGGCCGGAGACGAGTCCGGCGGCGGGAACACAGGACCGTAGACAGGGAGGTTAGCAGCCGGTGGGGGAGACACCGGCGCGTGGTCCGGTGAGGGAAGGCCGAGCAGGCGGAGAGCGGAAACCGGCGGCGACGGCTGGTGCGGCGGCGACGACGGCTGGGCCGGAACTCTCGGACCAGCAGAGGCAGAACGACCGTCGGCAGAACACTCAACAGCAGCACCCCCAGAACCAACACCCCCAGAGCGAGAACCCCCTCCAACACCAGCGGCACCCCCAGAAGCCGCAGGACGAACACCCTCCTCCACACCAGCACCCCCAGGGGCCAAGAGCGGCGGCGGCAGTGGCGGCAACGGCTGCGGCGGCTGCGACAGCGGCGACGGCTGCGGCAGCGACGGCGACGGCGGCGGCAGCGGGGTCGGCGACTGCGACAGTGGGGGCGGAGGCACCGGGGAAGGGGGACGCGGCAAGGACCGACCGGGGGTACCACCAGAGTCAGCAGACTCCTCAACGGGGACAACCGACGGGAGGGGAGTGACCTGAGAGACACCAGACGGGGCAGGACGAGGCGGGAGAGGGGCAGGGGCTACCGGGGGAGAGGGAGCAAGGAACAGGGGGGGGGCAACTGGGAGACCTCGGTGAGGGAAGCGGCGGTAGAAGGAGACGGACTCGTCAAAGGTGACGTCACGAGAGTGGAGGAAGCGGTGAGACGGCGGGTGGTAGAAAAGCCAGTCAGACGAGTCCAGGGGGAAACCGAGGAAGACACAGGGGACAGTGCGGGCAGTGAGCTTGTCCGTGCCAGAGGCACGAACGTGAGCAAGGCAGCCCCAGACGTGGAATGCAGACGCGTCACCCGGGGACCCGGTCCAAAGGAGGGTCGGCGAAACCTGCGGCCGCTGGGAGCGTGGCCACAGGTTAAGCTGGTGAGCAGCGTAGCGAACAGCGAACGGCCACAAAAAATGGGGGGCATCGGCATGAATCATGGAGGTACGGGCGACCTCCATGACCAAGCCGATGCGGCGCTCAGCAACCCCATTCTGCTGTGGCGAGTCCGGCAAGGTGTACGACTGGGTGATGCCCTCCGCACGACAGAACTGTCCAAGCCGACCAGAGGCGAACTCGCCGCCACGGTCGGAGTGGAGACACAACACGGGGAGACCGCGGTGGAGACGCGCAGCCACAACCCACGGGAGAAGAACGTCGGGTACGTCGGCCTTCCGCTCCAGGGGAAACACCGTGGTGTAGCGCGTGTAGTCGTCGACGAGCACAAGGAAGTAGCGCTCACCGCGCGGTCCGGGGACGGGGGCAGGGCCCCAAACGTCCAAGTGCAGGGTCTGAAGGGGGGCAGTAGCAGGACGCAGCGAGGAGGAGTGAGGAGCACGGCGAAGCCGACCCTCGACGCAAGGCGTGCACGGTGGCGCAGTTGAGGGAGGAAGGGCAGGGAGCGATGCAGGGAGACCTAAGACAAGACCGTGCTGGGACATGTGACGCAGACGCGGGAGAGCAGGGTGACCTAAGCGGTGGTGCCAGAGAAGGGAGGGGTGAGTGAGGGACCGACACGAGCAAGCTGCAGCGACCTGGGAGGACGCACCAACCGGGGGGGAAGCGGTGTCTAGGGTAAACAGACCGGACACCGGGTCCCGGGGGAACGTCGCAAGGGGGGAACCTGAGACAGCCTCAGAACAGACAGCGAACCGCTCGTGCCCGGGGAACGTGGTGGTGACGCCGAGGTCCTGGAGACAGCCGACACCAACCAGGTTCCTGGAGAACGAGGGAACGTGGAGGCCAGTAAGGGAGCCCGAGGGAACTGCCGGACAGGGAAGGGACGTAGAACTGCGCGCGACGACCGGACCCGCAGAGGGGTCAGCGAGAGAGACAACAGCAGGTGCAGCAAGCGGCGTGAGCGTGGAACGGTCGCGGAAGAAGCAGGCAGAAGCACCGGAGTCGAGAGTGAAGGACAGCGACGCAGTGGCGGAGGCCGGGGACGGAGCCGGTGTAGCGACTAGACTAGGCAACCTAAGCAGTCCTACGCCTGACGCAGCAGGGGAGGCTAAGCTACACAGTGGTGCAACACCTAAACTAGAGTACACAGGGTAATAAGATCCAGCAAAACTCGAAGTGTCTGAATACAAAGCATGCAAAGCAGCACCTAGCTGATCCATGTCTAACTCAAAGATCGGCACGCCCTGGCGGAGCAGGCTGTGCCAGTCGGGGAGGTCTGGGGCCGGGCCAAAGCGACGACGAAAGAGATCGTCGAGGCGGCGGAAACAGCGGGCGGTCGGGTGCGGGCGGCGGCACAGAGTGCTGCGAAGAGGCCCAGTCTGAAGCTGGTACTGGCAGGTGACAGCACCGGAGACGCCGGTAGACGCCAAGCTGCGCGGGCCGCCACCACGGCCACTACCTCCGGAGGTGCCGGGCCAACCAGGCGGGAGACGGGCCCACTGCTGCGGCGACTGCTGCTGGGACGGTAACTGCTGCTGGGGCGGCGGCTGCGGCTGGGGCTGCTCCTGCTGCGGCTGGGGCTGCTGCTCCTGCCCACCAGTGGTAGTCCCCGCAGGCGGACTACCGTCACCACCACTACTGCCACCACCACCCCTACCCCCCTGGCGACCACGGCCACCGCGGCGCGAGCGCTGCTGCGGGTGGACCGCACCAGCCGACTCGGTGAGAGGGGCCGCCGAGGCGACCGCAGCCGAAACGTCAGTGAACGCACACTGAGAGGGGACACACACTGACCTGTAAGGTGGCGGCAGAGATCGGAGAGCCAGGCGGCGAAGTCAACCGCATGGCCCTCGGCGTCCAGTCGGAGCACGAAGTCCGCCATCGTGCAGGGTCAGCGGCACAGCTCCACAGGAACACAGCCACAGCCCCCTCCAGCACGGCGGCCGCGAAGCGCCTCAGCACGGGCGAGCAGCGGAGACGGAGCCCGAGGCGGCACGGCAGGACGAGCCGGGGCGAAGGGGCCAGGCAGGTGCGGTGGGGCCAGGCAGGTGCTGGCGGGGCCAGGAAGGCACGGCGGGGCCAGGCAGGCGCGGCGGGGCCAGGCAGGCGCGGCGGGGCCAGGGAGGCGCGGCGGGGCCAGGCAGGCGCGGCGGGGCCAGGGAGGCGCGGCGGGGGCCAGGCAGGCGCGGCAGGGCCAGGCAGGTGCGGCGGGGCCAGGCAGGCGCGACGGGGCCAGGCAGGCGCGACGGGGCCAGGCAGGGCGCGACGGGGCCAGGCAGGCGCGGCGGGGCCAGGCAGGCGCGGCAGGGCCAGGGAGGCGCGGCGGGGCCAGGCAGGCGTGACGGGGCCAGGCAGGGCGCGACGGGGCTAGGCAGGGCGCGACGGGGCCAGGCGGGCGCGACGGAGCCAGGCAGGGCGCGACGGGGCCGAGCGGGCGCGACGGGGCCAGGCAGGGCGCGACGGGGCTAGGCAGGGCGCGACGGGGCCAGGCGGGCGCGACGGAGCCAGGCAGGGCGCGACGTGGCCGAGTGGGCGCGACGGGGCCAGGCAGGGCGCGACGGGGCTAGGCAGGGCGCGACGGGGCCAGGCGGGCGCGACGGAGCCAGGCAGGGCGCGACGGGGCCGAGCGGGCCCGACGGGGCCAGGCAGGGCGCGACGGGGCTAGGCAGGGCGCGACGGGGCCAGGCGGGCGCGACGGAGCCAGGCAGGGCGCGACGGGGCCGAGCGGGCGCGACGGGGTCAGGCAGGGCGCGACGGGGCCAGGCAGGGCGCGACGGGGCCAGGCAGGGCGTGACGGGGCCAGGCGGGCGCGACTGAGCCAGGCAGGGCGCGACGGGGCCAGGCAGGGCGCGACGAGGCCAGGCAGGGCGCGACGGGGCTAGGGTGGCGCGACGGGGCTAGGGTGGCGCGACGGGGCCCAGGAGGGGCGCGACGGGGCTAGGGTGGCGCGACGTGGCCCAGGAGGGGGGGGGGGCGACGTGGCTAGGAGGCGCGACGGGGCTAGGAGGCGCGAAGTGGCCTAGCTAGGGTACGTGCGGAAGCGGTAGGTGGGGGATGCTAACCTACGCGTGATACCATGTTAAAGTGAGAACGAATAATGACTAGATGTAGAAACCTAGAACAAATACTTGTACTCACTAGAAGCATACCTCAGTCTAGCCTATAACTTCTACATAGATAATATGTATAAGTTGACAAAAACTACCGTGTTTTGGTAAAGGACCAATCGGCTGCTCGGGCTATCTCTGTGCTGGCGCCATCGCACATAATTTGACCGCCCGATGGCTCGGGCCGCGCCAGCGCAAATGTAAATTCGGTGTGATTGATGGTGACGACAGAGGTACCAACGCAAATCTCGCACCCCCCCCTCAAATGACGGTATTAGTGGAATCAGAATCCCCCTCCCATACAAGGATGAAGCATCAGAGTACACTTTGTAAAAGAAGTCTGAAAAATCAGCGTAGGTACATAAAACTTCTATGAAAAATCAGAGTAACATAGAAAAAAGATCTTTGGGATCAGAGCACACCCCCAAAAAACTCTGAAAAAGGTCTGAATCAGAGTAAAAAGTCTGCAATTTGGGGGTTGGAGTCTTGTTCCTGTGGCTGGACTAGTAGTGCCGCCCTTTGTTGTTTTTGTTTAGCTTGTACGCTTGCTGACTGGTCTTTAGACCCTTGCCTCAGAGGTTGGACTAGCAGTGCCGCCATGAGCTGTGTGCCTCTTGCTAGGCACTGACCCTTGTCTAGCCTAGGGGGTGTGTCAACTTATACATGTTTATATATATAACAGTTATAGGCTAGAAGGGTTCATGCTCTTAGAGAGTACAACACCCATCCATAGATTCCCTTGTATGCCTTCATTCTAGTCATTCGGTTACTCTGAGAAGAACAGTGTGCCACAGAATAATCGTGTGGTGTTCCTTTGTGATGTGACAAAACAAGCTAGGCGAGAACCAGAGGGCGATAGATAAACTGAGAGCGATGAATTGGCACTGGGCACTGGGCATGTTCGTGCCGTCCGTAGTACCGTACACAGTTGGATAACAATATTTTGTTACAATTTTGGAAGTGATGCACCACCACCTCCCTCCCTAACCTCACAAGCCTTCTCTAAAGACAAAGCACAAACCCATCCAGCTCACCTACTGCTTTTGTAGTAAATGTGAGCATCTCTCGGCTGGTTAACAGGGCAAATCGCCACCAGCCTGGCTGGTTCTCATGTGACTCTTGTCATGTTCATGTCATGTCCCTGTCATGGCATGTGATGTCCCTGTCATGGCATGTGATGTCCCTGTCATGGCATGTCATGTCCCTGTCATGGCATGTCATGTCCCTGTCATGGCATGTCATGTCCCTGTCATGGCATGTCATGGCAAGGCATGTCATGTCATGTCATGTCCAGTCACCACTAGCTGAACGGGTTCGGGACGGCGGCTGTGGCGGCAGAGCCGACAAATACCCCCCACCGCCACCTTGCGCTGCGGACACTAGAACAAACCCCGGGGTTCTCGTGAGGACCGGCGATTCACACCCTGGAGCATCCCCCCCTTCCTGTTTCAACCGCATCACCTCCTCTTCTAACCCCCCGCTCTGGCTCCGCCGCACCGTCCGCATCATCCCGCCTCGAATCTGCGTGCTCGGCTGAAACGACCCCGTTCGCCGCAGGTACGGCTGCTGCTGCTGCTGCTTAGGTTCGTTTCCCGGCATTGACTGGGATCCCATCCCCCCGGACCCAGCAGCAGCAGCACTGGCAGCGGCGGAGCTAGTCGTGGGGGCTGCAAGGGTGGCACTTCGAAACCGATCCCGGAAACTCGACCCTCCACCATTCCCGCTCCCGCTCCCGCTCCCTCCTCCCCCTCCCATCGACCCCCCCCCTCCTCCCCCGCTCACTCCCAGTCGGCTCATACCAGACGAATTCCGCAACTCGGGGCTCCTGGGCGGCTTGGTGTCCCATCTCCCACCACCTGACTTTCCACCTGACCCTCCGTTCCCTCCACCTGCCCCCCCACCGGGACTACCAGCCCCTGAATCCGATGCCAAACTCGCCCCCCGGAAATGCCGCACGCCCTTCCCGCTGCTCCCGCTCCTGCTGGACTCAAAGCTGCGAATACTCGCTGAAGATTCACTACCCCCGGACACAGAAACCGCGTCAAAGACGGTGTCGGGCATGAGGAGGGAGAAGGTGGGGTGGCGCAGGTGCTGCGGGCGCGGCTCGCAGGGCGGGTCGTGGAGGGGGAAGAGCTGGGGGTTCTGGAATAGATGGTCTGCATGGAGCACGTCCCGCAGACGGGCACGGATGTTGGACGCCGCTCCCTCAAGCACCCGAGAGTAGCTCTCTAGTACTGCTTTGCCGATATCCTGAGGGAAATAGACGGGCAAAGGCAGGAGAAGGGAATGACAGGGGGGAAGAATGAAGGGGGAGAGGGACAGGGAATGGGAGTCAGAGACGAGGCGCAGTGTCTGGAGGGTCACAGGGGGTGTCGTGAAGCGGGAAGAGGTGGGGTTCCGGAAGAGATGGTCCGCATGGAGCACGTTGCGCGGGCGAGCGCGGATGTTGGACGCCGCTGCTCCCTCAAGGACACGAGAGTGGCTTTCCAGGACTGCTTTACTGATGTCCTGCTGGTGAGAAAACAGAGGCCACGACAAATGGAGCGAAGACAACGGAGGGAGGGTAGGAAGGCTGAGGAGGGCACAAGATGAAGCGCTGATGTGAAACACCGGCAAAGCTTCTCTTCCCCTGGTACGAGTGACAAAAAAACTCGCCCTGTTGTTTCCCTCCCCCTGTTGAATACCATCTTCGCAAGGTCCAAGCCAAGGTAGTCTGCGGGAGGTCGGGCCACAATCGCGGGATGGCAGCAAGGCAAGACGCCACAGAAACCAGCCCTCAAACACCTTATTGAAAGCAAGTATAGCAAGATCAAGGGTCGTTTGGGGTAGGTCCGGGCACACAACTGCGGGATGGCAGCAAGGCAAGACGCCACAGGACCCAACCCTCACTCACCCTATTGAAAGCAATCTTTGCGAGATCGAGGGTCGTCTGCGGTAGGTCGGGCCACATCCGGCGGATGGCAGCAAGGCAGGATGCCACCCGCTCTAGATTCTCCTCTAGGCGCATGATCTCCCGGCTGCTAGTGGACAAATAACTGCCGCCCAGTGTGTGGGTCAGGTACGGCTCCCTGCAGTTCGGGCGAAGGTGTGGCGAAGGAAAGTGGGGCACGATTTCGATTTTATGGTTTACTGTTGAAGCTGTTGAATGCCACAACACCATGCCGCACTACACCCCGCAACTCACTCAATAGACCATACCTGGCTGCCTGGAGCTGTTGTATCCATATCTGCTGTGCTGCCTCCAGCTTGCAAGCTAGCTTGAGTGCTGCCCTTTTAAAGCGATGATGTCATCGCACTGGACCACATTGCACCGCACTCAACCACTGCCTACCTGGCTGCTTGCAGTTGTCTTATCCATATCTGCTGCGCTGCCTCCAGCTTGCAAGCTAGCTTCAGTGCTGCCCGTTGATTGCTCATATCGATCGCACTGAGCACTTTATCCTCGCTATAAGGCGTTGAGAGCAGCAGATTGTACACCCTGTCGCTCAGTATTGTCCTCAGGCTCTGTGCAGATTAGGGGGTGGGGATTTCGAGGGGGGAGAGGGAGGGGGAGAGGGGGGGGAGAGGGGGGGGAGGGGAGGGGGAGGGGGAGAGGGAGGGGGAGAGGGAGGGGGAGAGGGAGGGGGAGAGGGAGGGGGAGAGGGAGGGGGAGAGGGGGGGGAGGGGGAGTAAGAGAAAAGAAAGTTGTACACCCTGTGGCTCAGTATTGTCCTCAGGCCCTGTGTGAACAGTCTATTTTTGTCCTCAGGCCCTGTGTGAATAGGGGGAAGGAGAGGGAATGGTGGGGGAGGAAGGGCGGGGGGAATGAGGTTTGGCAATGAGGAGGGGACAATGAGAGGGTGAGAGGTCATGGCACGCTGTGCTGAAAGCCATGGGGTGCGTGCATGTGTGCAGTGCCTCAGTATTGGAACGCACCTTGGGCAGTCTCTGGAGAAACGCGTCTGGCACGTCCATGTCTTCATGCACTTGCTGGTTGATGCACATGCACGCCTACATGATGTGCGACGCCTTGTTCGCCTACATGACCTGGGACGCCTTGCCTGCCTGCCTGCTGTTCCACAGTCAATGCTGCAGCATCTACCGGCAGGGTGTGCCTCTACCACTCTCAACCGTACCTTGGGCAGGCGTTGCAGGAAGGCATCGGGCACGTCCATGTCGGCCAGCACCTGCTGGTTGATGAACATGCATGCCTTCATGATCTGGCTCGTCTTGTCCGCCTGCTGCTCCAGCCACCGCCGCAGCTCCTCTGACAGCTCCACCCTCATCCGCGGCTTCACCTTCCACCGCCACGCCACCCCCCCTCCTGCTCCTCCTCCTCCTGCTGCTCCTGTGACAGATGCTCCTTGCGACTGTGCTGCGCTCCCCCCCCCCCACCGCTGCCACTGCTGCAAACGCACTCACTATCTGCCTTCGCTGCTGCTGTTTCCTTCGACCGCCCTCTCACAAACGCCCCCAGGTCGTAGCTACCTGTTCTGCCTGTCGTTCTCCTCCTAATCAACTCCTTCACACCACCGCTGCTGCCACCGCCACCATTACCACCACCGCTGCTGCTAGCATTGTTGTTGTTATTATTACTACTGTTATTGTTTCCTGAGGTGGCAGTAACGGACGTGACTGTAGACGAGGTGGTGTAGGAGCGGGCGAAGCCCCAGGAGGTGCTTATAGAGGGGCTAGAGCCACCAGAGTTCGCCCCCTCCCCTCCGCTCTCCTGCTGCTGTGCCTGCCGGCCCTCCCCCTTCTTCTGCTCCCCCTCCTGCCCCCCTTTCTCCTGCTGTAATGGCCCTGATCCCGAACCTGATCCCGATCCTGATCCCGACCCTGATCCCGACCCTGATCCTGACCCTGATCCCGAACCTGATCCCAAACCTGATCCCGAACCTGATCCCGACCTTGGTAGTGGTAGGGTAGAGCCGAGGGCATCAGAACCAGCAGGATCAGCAGCAGTGGTGCCAGCGGCGTCGTGGGTTGAATCTGTGTCCTTGCCACTGCTAGCGTCGGCAGTAGCAGCGGCAGCATCAGCAGCATCGGCAGCATCAGCAGCAGCAGGAGCAGCAGCATCAATAGCAGCAGGAGCAGCAGCCTTGGCAGCACCAGCTTCGGTACCCGCATCAGTAGCAGTAGCAGCATCCGAAGAGGCAGGAGCAGCAGCAGCAGCAGCAGCAGTGGCACTAGACGGAGCATAGGGAGCATGACTAACAGAAGCAGAGGCACGCAACCGCCCGCTCCCCCCTGCTCCCTCCCTCCCACTTCCTCCCCCTCCCCCTCTGCCTCGCAGCCTAGCCGCATACTCCCTGTCCACCTCAGCAAAATCTCCGCACTCCCGTCTCTCCGTTGGGGCCGTGATGCTCCTTCTCAAGTGCTGCTCCATTTCTTCATGCTCCTCCTGCTGTTCCTCCTGCTGCCCGTGCTGCTGCTCCTTGTGCTCCTGCTTCTGCTCATTCTTCTGCCCCTGCTGCCCCCCCTGCTCCCCCTGCTCCCCCTGCTCCCCCTGCTGCTCCTGCTGCAGGGGCAGCTGAGCAGGGTCGGGGCCACAGGGAAAGTCAACCTCCCTCTGCTCCCCGCTCCCGCTGCTTGCACTCCCTCCGCTAAACCCACTCCCTCCCCTTCTCCCCCCTCCTTCTAGAGAACTGGCCTTTCTGGCTTTGCCGCCTCCTGCTGATCCCCCCTCGGACCCCAAGCCGCCTTCAGGCCCTATCCCCCCCCCTTCCGACCCCAAGCCTTCCTCTTCTGACCCTCCTGCCACGTCAGCATTCAGATCGAAATCCTGATCGACAATATCATGATCCATGTCGTCATCATCAACTTCCACGTCACCATCATCCTCCTCCCTCTCCTCCTCCTCTTCCTCCTCGTCTTCCTCCCTCGGCTCCTGCCCTCCCACCACCTCATCTTCATAGTAATACTCCGTTGACGTGCTCTGCTCTAGAATGCTCTGGTGCGGGGGAGGAACAGCAAAGGGAGCGAGGGAAGTGGGAGGGGAGGGGGGATGAAGATACGTTCTTCCCTGGGCCCCTGCTCTCGCCACCACCACTCTGTTGACGTGCTCTGCTCTGGTATGCTCAGATGGGGGGCCGAGGGAGAGAGAGGGTTGAAAGGGGGCCGGTGGTGGGGGTAAGGGGGGGACGAGAGGAGGGGTAGGAGGAAAGAGTTGTTTTGCTGTTCTCGGCTCCAGCCCTCCCACCCAACACCTCAGCCTCATAATTGTACTCTGTTGACGTGCTCTGCTCTTAAATGCTCTGGCTGGTAGGGGGGAAGAAGAGCAAAGGGAGAGAGTGGCGGAGGAGAGGGGTGGGAGAGGCGGGACGCGGCCATTGGCTAGCTCACTCCCACTCACTCCCACTCACTCCCCCTCACTCCCCCTCACTCCCACTCACTCCCCCTCACTCCCACTCACACCCCCTCACTCCCACTCACTCCCACTCACTCCCACTCACTCCCTCTCACTCCCGCTCTCACATGCACGCACGCGCGCAAACAAAAACCCCGCAACACCCCTCCCCCCCACACACCCCCCCCACCCCTCACAATCCCCCCACACACGCAAGCTCCCTCACAACCCCCCCCACACACGCACCCCCCACGCTCACCTGCAGCAGGCTGTCCAGCTTGTTGAGCGCTGGCAGATCGATTCGAAGGTCCTCCCTTACTCGTGCGTATTCTGAGTCGCACCTCTCACACACACACACACATACCCCCCCCCCTCTTCCTTCCCCCCTTCTTCCTCTCCCCCCTCTTCCCCCTCCCCCCCCCAAACCACATCCACCACCCACGCTCACCTGCAGCAGGTTGTCCAGCTTGTTCAGTGCTGGCAGGTTGATCCGAAGGTCCTCCCTCACTCGCCGCTTCATCACCTGGCGGAAGGGGGACGGAGAGGGGGGGGCGCGGCAGGTGTAGGTGGGGGGAGAGTGGAGGTTGGGGGGGGAGGACGGAGAAGTAAGACGAGCTAGTTTGATGCCCATCTCGCGCCTTCTCCTCCCCACTCTCCCTGCTGCTACTCTCCAACTCAAAGGCCTGACCACTCACCTCGAATCTTGTCCCATCAGGACGCGTCTGCCAGCCAGGAGCCAGCTCCACAATGTGGCGACACACCGACACCATGAGATGCCCACCTTGCATCGACTCTACCCACCACCCTCCCTACATGCCGACTAGCACATTCCCTGCCCCACTACTCACCTCGAATCTTGTCCCATCAGGACGTGTCTGCCAGCCAGGAGCCAGCTCAACGATGTGCCGACACACCGACACCATGATGCCCATCTCTCTCCGCCACTTGCTCTTGTCCTCCTCCATCAGTGGCCGCAGCCGCAAGCTGTCGCCGAACACAGACGCTGGGATCACGCAGAGGGAGAGCGATCGAGATCGAGAGAGATTGAGAGAGATCGAGAGAGTGGTTTGAAGCGCCTCAGAAGGGAGCTTCACCTTGTCCTCCTCCCTCAGTGGCCGCAGCTGCAAGCTGTTGCGGAACACAGACGTTGGGATCGACAAAGGGAGAAAGAGAGAATACACAACATAAAGAGTGCTTGAGGCGGCTCATGGCGTAGCAAATCTTGATCTTGTCAGGCGGGAGGGTCGTGGGGAGGAGGGGGGAAGGGGGGGAGCGCAGGGTGGGGGGAGAAGAAGGGGAGGGAGGGGGAGTGGCGGGGAGGGGGGAAGAGTGGGGGTAATTGGGAGTTGATTTCAGGGAATGGCACACCTGCAAGCTGCAAGCTGCTTTCAACACAGAAGATGCGTCCACGCATAACTTCCAATTGAGTCGAATGTAAAGCTGCTTTTGGCACAGACGCTGCGTCCACTCATAACTTCAGTTCCACCTGAGACTACCTCCACCCTGCCCACCTGAGACGCTGGTGATGGCGCTACCCATGGCCAGAGCCGGCCCGCACCCCTTAGGGCCTTGAAACCACCTCGGTTTGGCAGATATACCTGGGCTGGGACTTTCTTACCTGAGACCACCTCCACTCCACTCCACCCTACCCACCTGAGACGCTGGTGATGGCGTTGGCCATGGCCAGAGCAGGCCCGCACCCCTTGGCGCCTCCCGAGGGGTCGTCTCCCAGCAGCAGCTTGGACAGCCGCTCCCGCATTAGCTCCATGTCTGGTGGGTGAGGAGGGGGGTGGAGGAGGGGCGGGGGGGTAAACGGAGGGGCGGGAGGGAAACGGAGGGCATGCCCGCACCCCTTGGCGCCTCCCGAGGGGTCGTCGTCGTCCCCCAGCCAGCAGCAGCTATGAAAGACGCTCCCTCATGACTCATGAGCTCCATGTCTGGTTACGGTTGGGTTGGGTTGGGTTGGGTTGGGTTGGGTTGGGTTACTTCAAGGGGGGACGAAAAATGGGGGCATTGGGAAAGGGGAAGAGGGGTTTGAGGGGGGCAGGCCCGCGCCCCGTGGCGCCTCCCGACCCGAGGGGTCGTCCTCCAACAGCAGCTTCGACAGACGCTCCCGCATCACCTCCAAGTCGGGTAGGGAGAGAGAGAAACGGGAATGGGGGGAACGCGGAATGGGGGGAACGCGGAATGGGGAAACGGGAATGGGGGGAACGCGGAATGGGGGGAGTGGGTGCGAATGGGTGAGATGAGGGGGTTAGAAAGATCACCCCTTAGCGCCTACCGAGGGGTCGTCCCCCAGCAGCAGCTTGGGTAGCCGCTCCCGCATCACCTCCATGTCTGGTGGGAGAGAGGGGGGTGAAGGGAGGGGCGGGAAGGAAGGGGGGGGGGGGGGGGGGGGGGGGGGGTTAAGGAGGAATGACGAGCAGATGTGAAGGAGGGGCGGAATGGGGGGAGTGGGAAGGAGTGGAGGGGAGTGAGGGAGGGTGGTGTGAAGGGAGAGCAGGCCCACGCCCCTTGGCGCCACCCGAGAGGTCGTCCCCCAGCAGCAGCTTGGACAGCCGCTCGCGCATGAGCTCCATGTCTGGTGGGGAGAGAGGGGGGTGAAGGGAGGGGCGGGGGGGAAGGGAAGGGCTGGGGGTGGGGGTGTAAGGAGAAAGGGAGAGCAGGCCCGCGCCCCTTGGCGCCTCCCGAGGGGTCGTCTAACAGCGGCAGCTTGGTTAGGCACTCCCGCCATGTCTGGTAGGGGGGGAGAGGGGGGGGGGGGAGAATGGGGGAAAAGGGGGAAGCGGAGAGAGCATGGGGTCAGTTTTCCCGCAGCACCTTCGGCAGACGCGCTCGCATCAGCTCCATTTCTGGTTAGGGTTTGTTTCAGGGGGGAATGTGCGGTGCTTTGCAGGCGAAACGTATGTCTTACCAGCGATAGAGGAGATTTTGGAAACCCAATCTGCGAGGCGCCTTAAAATCCATGCGTGAGGAGTCTATTTTTGAGGCGCCTCAAAAATAGACTCCTCTTGCAGCCGAAACGTATCTCTTATCTGCAATAGAGGAGATTTTGGAAACCCTATGTTGGCGGGAAACGATAATGTGCGTAAGGGGGGGGAGGGTTCCAGACGGCGACGGAACTGACGGAAACGGAAACTTGACGGAAAAGGACACTGACGGCGAGGACGAAACTGTAAGGAACGGAAACTGGCAGAGACGACGACGAAACAGACGGAACGGAGACCTAAGAGCTTGGCTTCGCAATGGCAAAACGCGAACGCCTGTTGTGACCGTTAGGACCTCTCCCGCCTTACCTGGTCGGGCCATCGTGGAATGGAGGGTTCTTGTCGCCCTCCCTCACCAACGCCAGCGTTCGTGTTCCGTGACGGACTTGATGGACCGTCCCGTCGTACCGTGACGGTCGCTCGGAACACAACCATCGACGGCGAGATCGGGGGTCCCGTCGTGTCCTCGCTATTGAGTCCACTCGCTAGCTGCCCATCTCACCCTGACGGTCCCTGAACTGGCATTTCGGTCTTTACCGTGGCGCTCTCTCTGAACGGACCTTCGACCTTCCCGACTTACCATGGCGGCCTCTGAGTATTTTTGAGAATTCAAAAAAATACCAGGTCTCTGAACGGACCTTCCCGACTTACCATGGCGGTCTTTGGGGATGTAATCGTCGACGGCGAGATCGGGGTCGTCGTAGAATAGACGGTTCTCGTCGTCCTCGCTCACCGCCGTCAGCGCCGGTCCTGACGCCGCCATGGCGCGCGCAGCAGGCCAGAGGTGGTGACTATAGCGAGAGAGAACTACAACGAGTGATGACTGTCTAAAAAGTGTGACTATCCGCGCGTCGTAAGCATTGACGAGGAAGTTTTCTGAAACACGTCACACATGACCTAATGACCCTCATTTCGCATGACATGAGGATGCCGAACGAAATTAGGGATTGGACGGTAACCAGGTCAGCTGGCTAGGAGTGAGGGCCTGCAGGAAGCTGCGAAGCTGCTTCCGACGGCGTCACACATGCGAGGTGACAGTCGAGAAAAAGGCGAGTCTTTCGACTCCTAGACTTTTGCTTGGAAGGAATAAGACGACGTTTGAGTCGACTCAAGTCACCTACCACGGCGGCGCGCTACGGTAGCTGACAACGATGGCGGATCAACCCTGAAAGGATCACGAGGCGACGTGGCTAAAAGCGACGCTTAACCCTCGCCATGTCTCTAGCCCAAACCTTCCAATCCGAGTCGACTCAGAACGAAATTACTATCACACCAACTGTCACACCAACTATTCAATCCGAGTCTGTATAACTTATGCCACGCCGGTCCCGCCGCGGCTGGAGTCGCTGCTGATGACACACATTGACCAATTAGCTTTCACTATTCGAAGGGCGGTCGGTGGGGGGAAGGGCTCAACTGGACGTTGGAGGAAACAGCGAGCCAGCAGCAGGAGTAAAGAATGCAGGCGGTGCAGCACCGTCTATTGACTAAGTGAAGAAACAAATTGGGGATAGCAAGGAAACGGACGGCGAGAGCAGCAGCACTGGCAGTGCTTTGACAGACTAGTGTCTGTCGCTTTCTAGGACTTGGTTTGTCATGTTTCAGTATCCGCTTCCCTTGTCTTTCCATCTCTTGTTACGTCTCCAGCCTAGTTGGCAGGTCCGCCATGGCCAATCCAGCCTGCTTTGCGGAAAGTTGGTTTTGTCTGCCGTCCGCCACACCCCGCGAGAAGATGGGTTTGGGGGGTTGGTGAGTTCGCAAAGTCTTCGCGAAGGATCGCAAACCCACGGCGCCACACTCGAAGGAAGCCAAACCAGCCTTCCGTCAGAAGCTTGTCAACGAAGGATTAAGCGAAGACTTGTCAGGGTTACAGGAAGGGATGATTTGAACTCCCACCGTTCATGAAATATTTCGTTAGCAGTTTCGCACACCTTCAGTCCTCCCTCTGCGTTCACCCTGACCGTTGTCGCTGAACGATGTGTGCTCTTTCTTATGGCATTGTGCGACGACCTTTCGTCATTCTTCGCACAGCGTTGCGAGAGTTAGCCAAGAGGCATGAATGCACTGATTGGCTGCAAGTAAGACAAGACCTTTCACACATCACCCCAGGAACCAGCTGGCAATTTCGTCACTATTGACCCACGCTGCTGATCAACCTGGCAGGTTGACTTCGGTTCGGTGGCGCGTAGTGGGCGGAGCGTGCTGGGGTGCTACACCTGGCCCGCTCTACAGTAATTACACGGCGTAAAAGTGGGCGGCAGTAAAAATTTCGACTCTACCCTGACCAGTTCTGGGTCCGCTTTGGGCATTCCCGTGTTCACGATGGGCTCGAGCGAGAGGCTCGCAGTCTCCACACAGAACGACGGGTCCGAAACTTAGACTAATAACAACCACGAGAACACCGTCCAGCGCGATGCATCACAGTCAGAGAATGGAGACGTCGGGCTGTAAACATGGGTCGTCTAGAAACCCAAACCAACTGTCTTTTCTAGGGGCTGCGAAACTCGCCCCTTTGGTCATGGTATTGGAGGGTGAGGGCGTGTCGCTAAAAATCGTTTTGGCAAAATACCATACTAGACCGCTCTAAATGCTTATTTGACCGTTCCAGAACGCAAAATATCTTTGTGAACCGCAGTGGGACGCACTTTAGTGACACGCCCTGACAACCCTTCGGCAAAGCCGCGGGTGAAAATAGTAGGGGTGAAAATACAGCGGGCCAGGTGTACTGTAGTGAGCGCACGCCCCGCTCACTATCGGCACATGGCCTGTTATTATATAATAGTAATTTAACCAGCAGTATTCTGTTCATATAACACCCATCACAAAAGCCAAGAGGTTGGGACTAAACGTGAGGAAACTAGCTAGTAGTAACAAACGGCTGTACAATACTACTTTCAAGCAACAATGGAATTGAAGGCATCACGCATTTCCCGAGAAGATGGGCTGATGGCTTCATTCGCATAGCACTTGGCCACCACTGCCTCCAGCTCTTCATACCGCTCCATGAAGCTCTCCTGACCACACAGGTTCCCATCCCATCCAAAGAACAATAAAAACATTGAGAGTCATGTCGAGAGCATAAAACTGCCGGAAATAGGATGTGGAATTACTGTAGGTTTTTTGAAACACAGCAGTCAATCTGACAGCAGAAAGCCATAACATCTAGGAGCTCGCAACCATCTTATCGAACCACGTCTTAACCACATTGTGACCACGTAAAGTGCACGCAATGCACAAGTCGTTTGCTTCCCTACGATAACACCAAGAAGCAAACTTGCTGGGGATCATGCACTCACCTGGCACTTGAGCCAGAGAGAGGGAAGGAGGTCGCCTGAGGTGAGGTTCTTCCTCATCTTGTTGAACATGGAGTTGAGCGAGCGATCCACCTGCGATGGATTAGAAGGGGAAAGGCAACACCCAAGGGGAAAGGGGAAAGGCAACACCCAAGGGGAAAGGGGAAAGGCAACACACAAGGGAAAAGGGGAAAGGAGGTCGCCTGAGGTGCCGTTCTTCTTCGTTTTGTTGAACATGGAGCTGAGAGAGTGATCCACCTGTGATTAATTTCAAAGGAGGAGGTTTGAGGCGCCTCAGCACAGCACACACACTACTGCTGAATGTGGAAGAGAGAATCGCAGAGCAACCACATCAAAGAGGAGAATTCGATCACTAGGATCATAGAGGCAAGACGGAATGGTAACATGAAGTTTGGGGATGGTGGGAAGGAAAGCGGGGAGGGGGTAGAGGTGAAGGGAGGGGAGGGGGGGAGGGGGACAGGGATGGATCTGGTCATTTGCAGTTGCAGCAGCTGTAGCAGCTGTAGCATGAACAGAGGCAGCGCTTACCCCTGTGAGTTGCGACTTGAGCACTTTCCGGAGGTCTGCCTTGCTGAACCCGATTTGGAACGGAATCTGAAACACACAGAGGAAGGGGGATTGGGAGATTGGGAATGGACTCCGAAGCACACACACAACATGGTGGCACTGGAGGAGATGACTCCAAAGCCGTACGCAGTACAGATGGTGCTAGCCGGAGATGACACCAGAGCGATAAAACCAGGGGCATACGGAGATAGTTGTTGGAAGATGAAACCATGAGTACAGGGAGGGAACAGGGATTAAAGGCATGATTAAAGGCATGATTAAAGGCATCGCATACCTCCTCTGTTTCAATGGTCAGCAGCAGATTCTTGATCTTCTGAAGGTAGTCGAACAACTTGTCGAAATTCTGGAAAAAAAACACGTTGGCGGGCGTTGGAAGTGACGAGATAAAGAGTCGGGGTGGGGGGGGGAGGCGGGGAGAGAGCGGGGAAAGTTGGGAGGCAGGTTTGTTTTTCAGATGTCACAAAACAGGAGGGAAAATCAAATCAGGGAGGAAGGGAAGAGGGAAATGAGGGTGTGAAGGCGAAAAGATGACCGAGCCGATGCAGCGCGTGCACGCAGCCTCTCAAATCACCCCCTCCTCTCCCTGCCCCCCCATTCCTCCCCCCTTTTCCCCTGCCCCCCCATTCCTCCCCCTTTCCCCTGCCCCCCATTCCTCCCCCCTTTTCCCCTGCCCCCCCACCCACCCCCACCCCCCCCTCCTGGAATTACAAAAAAAACCACACAGGGGCCTGGGAAAGAGAGCTCACCCCAAAGATGACCGAGTCGATGTAGCGCGTGCAAGCCATCTCTCAAAGTCCCTCCCCCAACCCCGCCCCCCCCCCCCCCCCTCGCAGCCTGAGTAAAGAACGGTCACCCTGAAGATGACTGATTCGATGTCGCGCGCGCGTGCCCTGCACGCCATGCAGGCAGTCTCTCAAACGCCCTCCCCCTTCCCCCCCGTCTTCTCCCCTCCTGCGTAAAGAATGCTCACCCCGAAGATGACCGAGTCAATGTAGAACGTGCAGGTAGTCTCTCAAACCAACCCTGCTCTTCCCCCCCTCCTCACCACCCCGTTCCCTCCTGCTCTCGCCCATCCCCACCCCCCCCTTCCCCCTCCCACTTCATAGGGGCCTGAGGAAAGAAAGCTCACCCCGAAGATGACCGAGTCGATGTAGCGCGTGCAAGCCGTCTCGTATGTCTCGCTGGACTGCTGGTAGAAGAGGCGCAGAGTCGGAATAGTGCCCGCGAGATCGTACGTGCTGTGGGGGGGTTGGGGAGAGAAGAAACACCCATGTGAGATAGAGAGTGAGAAACTGTGCAGTCTCGTATGTCTCACTGCACTGCTTGTAGAGCAGGCGCAGAGTGGGGATGGTGCCCGCCAGGTTGTAGGTGCTGTGAGGATGGGGGGAGGGAGAGAGGGACAGGGGTCAGAGAGTATTGGGGAGTGAACGAGAGAGAGCGTGCAGCAGAGCAGTCTCGTTGGCCTTGCTGGACTGCTGGTAGAACAGGCGAAGAGTGGGGATGGTGCCTGCCAGGTCGTACGTGCTGTTGGGGGGGGGAGGGAGAGGGAGGGACAGGGGACTCAGTGTGTGAGAGTGGAGAGTGTGAGAGAGAGTGTGTGCACATGCAGTCTTGTACGTCTCGTTAGACTGCAGGTAGAATAGACGGAGAGTGGGTGGGATGGTGCCATTCAGGTCTGAGGGGTCGAAGGGAGGGACAGCAGCAGGCGGAGAGCAAAGGAGGGTTTGAGAGAGAAACCAAAAACGGAAAGAGAGGAGAGAAAGGGCATAAAAGTGAGTGTGAGAAGTGTGCATATGGCCAGGTGCGAGAGCGAAGTAGTTTGGATGTGAGAGAGTGTGCGAACTGAGGCTGTAAAGAACGACAATGAGAGCACATTTGCAAGTTACGCATTGCCAAAAGTGAAAAAAATCATTTCTGCCTGTTACTTCTCACGTTTTGGGAGGGCGATGGGTCTTCAGCAGCAGCGCGTCGCAGTGCTTGGGCTTGAGTTTTGAGGCGTGTGAAAACCAACCCTTGATGTGTCTGATTTCCCCAGTAGTGCTCTAGGTTCGGCCTTTCGCTCCCACCCGTTTTGAGGTGTGTCAAAACCAACCAATAACAGAATGCCTCTGCCACCTGTTCTGGAAGGCCGCGTGGTTCTCCAGCAGCAGCACGTCGCAGTGCCTTGTGTGTTGAGTTTCGAGGTGTGTCTTTACGAATCAAATCCTGCCTGTTCTCAGGCATGCCGCCCCTACCTGTTCTGGAAGGCCGCGTGGTTCTCCAGCAGCAGCACGTCGCAGTGCTTGGGGTCGATCTGCGCTATGCGGTCCAGCGTCGAGAACATGGTGCTCACCTGGGGGCAATTGGGAGGGGGGGGAAAGGGGAGAGGGGGGAGGGGCGATGGAGGGGGGGGGAGTGGGAATGTGGGGGGAGAGAGTGGGGGCGAAGAGCAACAGAGAGAGAAGTGTTAGAATATTCCCCTATTCTATATTAGCCTACATCGTTTATAAGGCTTAGGTCATTGTAAGCAACCTATCTCTACTAGGGTGTAGTAACCCTAGGTTGGGGGTTGGCTTCCCACCTTGTTTGGGTTCCAACCTTGGCCATTATTGGCCCCCCCAATGGGCTTGACCTCCCAATTATTGGAGACCCCAATAATCCTACCAAGATTATTGGACCCTCCAATAATCTTGGTTGGGATCATTGGACCCCCCAATAATTCCCAACTCCATTATTGGTGGGGACAAATAATCTTGGCCAAGGTCCCAACCAACCCCCCCCCCCCCCCCCCCTTCTTACCCTCACACCTATGTATACCCTCATTTCTTCAATAACATCATCAACTTCTCTTCTCACATGGTATCAGAGCCTATGGCTCACGCCACCTCCTAGAACGATCCTGAAAGCGTGTTCCTTCCCACGCCCTCCCTCCGCGCACTCTGCGCCTTGCTCCCGCGCATTCCGCGCTGCCCCCCCCTAGCGCACCCCGTGCCCTCTCCGTGCGCATTTCCGCGCCGCTGCCGCATTTCGTGGCTCTCCCGTCGTCGCTCGTCGCGACCGTTCATCTCCGCACTTCGCGGCTCTCCCGTCGCCGCCCGTTGCGACCGTTTGTCGCCACATTTCGCTGCTCTCCCGTTGTCGCTCGTCGCGACCGTTCGTCGCTGCATTTCGCGGCTCTCCCGTCGCCGCATTTCGCGGCTCTCCCGTCGCCGCATTTCGTGGCTCTCTCGTCGCCGCTTGTCGCGACCGCTTGTCGCGGCACTTCGCGGCCCTCCCGTCGCCGCACTTCGCGGCCCTCCCGTCGCCGCATTTCGCGGCCCTCTCGTCGCCGCATTTATCGGCCTTTTCGTCACTCCATTTCGCGGTTGCTCGTCGCCGCATTTCGCGACCCTCCCGTCGTCACCGCTCGTCGCGCGCAGCACGCACTACCACGCGACGCAATCTCGCCATCCGTGCCGCTCGACGACCCTTTCGTGGAAGGATTCCAAGGCTGCGCGTCGCACCCGTCCTTTTCTCCTTCCTCTCTCCTCCTCCCCCTCCCCCCACGTCGCTGGAAGCCGGTCCCTGGTCGCTGGTAGCTGGCTGCACGTAGCTGATTCCCACCCGCCATGGCAACGGACTCGCTCGCGGTTGACATCAGCACCATCGATGCACTTGAACTCGCCGATGGCGTGGTTCCTATCAATTGGAACTCGTTCGCGCAAAGCATCACCACAGTTCTCGGCTCCACCATCATTAACGACTTCTGCCTCCTCGACATCCTCGAGGACACTGAGGCAGGAAAGCCCCCCTCCCCCCCTGCCAAGCTTGGCCCCCGCCCTTCCCCCCCCCCTGATCCCCCCTCAGGACCTGAGCCCATCAAGCCCACTCACCCCGAGTACAACACTGATCCTGACCGCTGGGCTCACCTCTGCACTAAGTACGACAAAGACTTCGCCGACTACACTCTTCTCCAACACACCTACTCCGAGAAGCAGAACGCCCACGACGAGGCCAAAGCCCTCATCTCCAAGTATGACGAAGACGTTGCTCAGCATGCCGCAGACTCTCGTGAGTTTCGCACTCGCTATGCTGCTTGGGTTCAAGCTGACCGCAAATGCCTCTCCATCCTCATTGCTTGCGTCCCTTCCTCCCTTAAACGCGAGATCAATCCCTCCTCCTCTGCCTCTTTCTGGAAGGAGCTTTGTGCCACCTATGACCTGCAGGACACAAACTCCCTCCTCGCACTCCATCGTGCATTCCTCGAGATCACACTCGATAGCTGCCCCAACGCGCTTGCTTTCACCCGGCGCCTCACCTCCACTGCCAGCCGCCTCGCTGCTCGCGGCTCAGCTCTTCCCGATTCCCTCCTTGTGTGCCGTCTCCTCGACGGCCTCTCGCCGATGTTTGACACGCGCAAGGTGGCCTTCGATGAAGTCCATGCCCGCTACCCGCCTGACTCCACCGAGGTCGTCACGTGGATCCTAAAGACTGAGGCAGAACTCCTCCGCCAGTCTCCCCCAACCGTGAATGCCGCACAGGCACGTGGTGGACGTGCTGGCGGACGTGGTGGCAGCACGGCGGGGCGCTCTGGAGGAGGTCGCGGAGTGGTGGACGCGGCGGTGGCAGCGGCCGAGGCACCGGTAACTACCCTCCATGTCAGTATCTCATTCGTTACGGCACCAACAAAGGTCAGCGCTGCCTCCAAACTACTCATCCCACAACCACCTGCTTCAAGGCACTTACGGATGAATGGTTTGACCGCGGGAACACTGGTATCCCACCTCGCTGGTCGTCCATGACTCCGCCCCCCACTGCTCTTGATGTTCGCACTTCTCCCGCCTACCAGCCGCCCTCCTTTCGCCAGATCCTGGCACAGCACCTGTCCCCCCAAGTCCTCCAGCAGGTTCAATCCCTTCTCCCTCCGCAGCAGCAGCAGCAGTACACCCAACAGCAGCAGCAGTACCCCCAGCAGCAACAGCCGTCTCAGCAGCAGTACCAGCAGCAGTACCAACAGCAGTACCAGCAGCAGCAGCAGCAACAGCCGCAACAGCAGCAGCAGCAGCCGACTCCTCCTCCCCCATCTCAGCAATCCTCCGCTTCGAGTGCTATACCGGCCACAACTGCCCAGACTCCCTCTGGTCCTCCCGGTTTCACTCCCTTCCCCTCTGCTGGTTTCTTAGGTCATGTTACTCACCCCGATCCCACTATTCTGTATCCCGAATCTATTAATGAAGCTTCTTTCCAGTATTCCCGGACCCACTCCTCCCCTCCCCTTGAGTTCGTAATTGACAGTGGAGCAAGCGCCACGGTCCTCCGTGACGCCGGTCATCTTGCTCCCTTCACCTCCCCCTCCACCATCCTTGGGGCAGATTCCAGTTTCTCCATCACCACCACTCACACCTCCACCCTCCCCTGTCCCCTTTTTCCCTCTAGCTCCGTCACAGGTTTTCACATCCTCTCACTTCGTACTAACCTTGTCTCCCAAGGTGCCCTCCAACGTGCCGGGGTGACTACGATCTACCCCGGCCACGCTTCCCACTGTGACTTGTATCACTCCACCTCCGGTCGATTTATCACCCGTGTCCCCTTATGTCCTACCTCTCGTATGTACACCCTTCGCACTCCTCGTCCCGCCCTGTGTCAGGCTGCCTCTCTTACCCCCTCCGGTCCCCCTACACTTTTTCCTCTTCAACCCCCACCCACCAGTCCCTCCTCTCCTCCAGCACCCCCCCCATCCCAATGCCACTGCCGGGATCTCTCCCATCCCGCCCTACTCCTCCACCACCGCCTTGGGCATCCCAATTTTGCCACCCTCCAACGCACTGTTGCCACTGGCCTTCTCAAAGGCCTTCCACTCACCGTTCCCCCTCTCCCTCCCTCTCCTGCCCCTCCCTGCACCATTTGTGTTCAGGCTAAGCTGAAACAACTCCCTCATAAAAGCCACCCCTCATATGCCCCTGAGCTCCTGGACATTGTCCATATGGATCTCTGGGGACCCAACCCCTCCCCTACCCGCCAGGGTCACCGCTACCTTCTTGTCCTCGTCGACGATCACTCCCGGTATACCTCGGTCTCTCTCCTTCGAACGAAGGCCGAGGCTCCGGCTACGATCATCGCTTGGGCAGAGCAGGCCCGTACACACTTTAAACGCCCCGTTCGTCGCTTCCACTCCGATGGAGGCGGCGAATTCCTAAACCAGCAGTTTTCCTCATACTGCATTTCCCATGGCATTCGCCATACCCATACCCTTCCGCACTCCCCAGAGCATAATGGTTTGGCCGAGGCTCGGATTCGAGAGATCACTAAAACTGCTCGGTGTCTCCTAGTCCATGCCTCGTGCCCGCCCTCTCTTTGGGGCTATGCCCTCCTCCACGCGACCCTCCTAACTAACCTCTACCCCCACCCCCTCCGTCCTTCCACTACCCCTACCGAGCTTTGGACGTCCTCCAAGCCCGATATTTCTCCCCTTCGCGTCTGGGGCTCAAAGGCTCATGTCCTCATACACCCCGCCGACCGCTCTCGCACAGCAGGAAAGCTTGCCTCCAAGGCCCTTCCCTGCATCTTCCTTGGGCACAACCTTTCTTCCCCTGATTACCTTTTCCTCCATCCCCCCTCAGGTCGTCTCATACGTAGTCGGGACGTCGTCTTCAACGAATCCACCCCGTACTACTCTTCCCCCCCCACAAGTGACCCTCTTACTGTCACCCTTCGCCCTCTCACTGTGTCCGACACGATCTCCCTGCCTCTTCTCCCCCCTCCCCCCCTTGTCCCCCCACCTCCCCCTCCCCCACTTCCCCCGTCCTCTGGTCAATCTGACGACGCCTCTGATTTGGTAATCCCCCCCTCTCCCTCCCCCTCCTCCGCTTCCGCCCCTCCTCTTGCCCCTACTCCCGCTTCCACCTCCGCCTCTGATCCCGCCCCAGCCGCCACCTATCCTGCCCCTCCTGCCCCTGGCCCCGCTCCTGCCCCCGCTCCTGCCCCCGCTCCTGCCCAGGATCAACCTCCTCTTGTTCTTCGGCATCGCCCGCATACACGGTCCATGGATCCCATTTTTGGTCCTCCCATCCCTGCCCCCACCTCCCGACCTCAGTCCCCTCACCCTCCCTCCATCCAGATACCATCTGACAGCACCCCCTCCGCCCCTCCTTCTGCAGCACCACCCCCGCCGTGCAGCAGCGCAGCAGTCCACCTGTACAACAGCCCTCCAACTCCGTCATACAACAGCGCTAAAGGTTTTACGCAGCGGTATGGTCACGACTTCTTCGAGACATACTCACCGACCGCGACACCGCCAGTTGTGCGCGTCTTCCTCGACTTTGTCGGTCGACGTGGCATGATCCTTCACTCCATGGATGTCACTACGGCATTGCTGCAGGGCGAGCTTCATGAACGCATCTTCATGGAGCGCCCCAAGGGCTGGCATCTCCCCTTTGACCCTAATACTGCCTGGGAGCTCCGCCGCCCTGTGTACGGCCTCAAGCAGGCTCCTCGGGAGTGGCACGCCAAGCTCTCCAGCACCCTTCGAAACCTTGGTTTTCACCCCTCCGCGGCTGCCACCAGCCTCTTCCTCCGCACCTCTCCCTCCCCCTTCTACATTCTCGTCTATGTCGACGATATGTTACTCGCCGCCGACAATGACGCTGAAATGCAGCAAGTCAAGGACGAGCTTCAGAGGCGCCTTGCCTGCAAGGACCTGGGAGAAGTCCGCAACTA
Organism: Closterium sp. NIES-67; assembly: GCA_027943415.1. Taxonomy (NCBI): domain Eukaryota; kingdom Viridiplantae; phylum Streptophyta; class Zygnematophyceae; order Desmidiales; family Closteriaceae; genus Closterium; species Closterium sp. NIES-67. The sequence goes on from BQMB01001548.1 coordinate 444,033, forward strand.
CCTCGGCATGGAGATCACCCGTGACCGCGCGGCGAAAACCATCTCTCTCTCTCAAGCCTTCTACGTCCAAAAGGTCCTTGAGCGGTTCGAGATGGCCACAGCCAAACCCATCTCCACGCCGCTTCCCGTCGGACACCAGCTCTCCCTCGCCGCCACCCCCTCCTCCTCCACTCAACCCTACGCAGAGCTCGTTGGGTCCTTGATGTACGCAATGATGTGCACACGTCCTGACCTCGCCTACCCCATCAGCGTCCTGGCACGCTTTGTCGGTGCTGGCAAGCACACTCTCGAGCATTGGCAGGCGGCCAAGCGTGTTCTACGCTACCTACGAGGCACCAAGGACTATGTCCTCACCCTTGGAGGACCCTCCCCTCCTGCGCTCATTGGCTACAGTGACTCGTCCTGGGCCGACTCCCAACCCGACCGCCGCAGTTCTCAAGGGTATGGCTTTTCCCTTGGCAGCGGTCTCATCTCATGGCGCTCCACCCGCTCCTCCTCCATAGCTCTCTCCTCCTGCGAAGCCGAACTTTACGCCGTCACCATGGCGGCCCAGGAGGCACGGTGGCTTAGCTACCTCCTCGCTGAGCTGGATGCCCCCCAGCCCTGTCCCATCATTTGGTGCGACAATGCCAGCACCATTCACCTTACCAAGGAAGCCGTCTTCCACGGCCGCTCCAAGCACATCGAGTTGCGCCACTACTTCGTCCGCGAGCTTGTCCAGGCCGGGCACCTGGCCGTCCGCAAGATTGACTCCTCCGCCAACCTTGCAGATATTTTCACCAAAGCTCTCTCTCGGCCCGCTCATGCTACTCTTCTCCGGCTAACTGGCCTCGCTCCTCCCTCCTCTCGCGGGAGCACCTAATTCAGGGGTTGCTCTTTCAAGCGCCTCCGCCTTCTAGCCCTATGTAGGCTAAGGGGTTGTGTTAGAATATTCCCCTATTCTATATTAGCCTACATCGTTTATAAGGCTTAGGTCATTGTAAGCAACCTATCTCTACTAGGGTGTAGTAACCCTAGGTTGGGGGTTGGCTTCCCACCTTGTTTGGGTTCCAACCTTGGCCATTATTGGCCCCCCCAATGGGCTTGACCTCCCAATTATTGGAGACCCCAATAATCCTACCAAGATTATTGGACCCTCCAATAATCTTGGTTGGGATCATTGGACCCCCCAATAATTCCCAACTCCATTATTGGTGGGGACCAATAATCTTGGCCAAGGTCCCAACCAACCCCCCCCCCCCCCCCTTCTTACCCTCACACCTATGTATACCCTCATTTCTTCAATAACATCATCAACTTCTCTTCTCACAAGAAGTGCAAGGGGTCGACCTGAGCAATGCGGTCCAATCTAGAGAACATGGTACTCACCCGGGGGCGATGGGGTGACTTTTGAGTCACCTCGGTCCAATCTAGAGAGCATGGTACTCACCCGGGGGCGATGGGGTGACTTTTGAGTCACCTCGGTCCAATCTAGAGAGCATGGTACTCACCCGGGGGCGATGGGGTGACTTTTGAGTCACCTCGGTCCAATCTAGAGAACATGGTACTCACCCGGGGGCGATGGGGTGACTTTTGAGTCACCTCGGTCCAATCTAGAGAGCATGGTACTCACCCCGGGGCGATGGGGTGACTTTTGAGTCACCTCGGTCCAATCTAGAGAACATGGTACTCACCTGGGGGCGATGGGGTGACTTTTGAGTCACCTCGGTCGAATCTAGAGAACATGGTACTCACCCGGGGGCGATGGGGTGACTTTTGAGTCACCTCGGTCCAATCTAGAGAACATGGTACTCACCTGGGGGCGATGGGGTGACTTTTGAGTCACCTCGGTCCAATCTAGAGAGCATGGTACTCACCCGGGGGCGATGGGGTGACTTTTGAGTCACCTCGGTCCAATCTAGAGAACATGGTACTCACCTGGGGGCGATGGGGTGACTTTTGAGTCACCTCGGTCCAATCTAGAGAGCATGGTACTCACCCGGGGGCGATGGGGTGACTTTTGAGTCACCTCGGTCCAATCTAGAGAGCATGGTACTCACCTGGGGGCGATGGGGTGCGGGAGGGGGCAGTCTGCCCCTTCATGCGCACCGACCGACATCACTGGAACACGGCAAGCAAGGCTGTGGGTTCCACACCAAGCCACATGCCTGCCAATCCCCCATACTCTCCACCCCCTCACAACCTATTCCTTCAATCTCTTCCTCCCCCATCCCCCCCCCCCTCCCCCGTCCACCCCCCCTCCTCCTTTTCTCACCAGCTTGTTGTAAGCCTGGTCCAGTTATGAGGCGCCTCAAAACTTTTTCTCACCAGCTTGTTGTAAGCCTGGTCCACCGTCCCTGCAGTTGTTGGTGATGAACTCCATGTGCACTGCCATCGCTGCAAGGCTCTGCCCCCCCACATCATGCCACGTGCCTCCCATACCCCCCCACCCAATCCCCTCCGGGCCCTCCCCATAAAACCACCCCCCCCTTCCCCCCCCTCCCTATTTCTCACCAGCTTGTTGTAAGCCTGGTCCACCAGGTCCCTGCAGCTGTTGGTAATGAGGCCCTCCATGCGCACCGCCATCGCTGCAAACCGGGGCACATATGACAGCACGCCTGCCTGCTTCACGCCCCTGTCGTACCGCTCGATCTGCCCATTAGCCTCCTCCACGTACTGTGGGGAGACGGGACGGGGGGTGGATGGGTGGGTGGGTGCGTGGGCGGGCAGGTGGGTGGGTGGGTGGGATGGCCCGGGGTGGCGGGGCGGGGGGGAGGAGGGGAGGGAAGGAGGTTGGATTAACAAGCGAAACGAGGCACATATGAGAGCACGCCTGCCTGCTTCACACCTCTGTCATACTGCTCAATCTGCCCGTTAGCCTCCTCCACCCACTGCAGGGCGGAGGGGGGCGGGAGGGAGGGTGGATCAACAAGAGCATTGATGCACGTACGAGAGCATGCTCCCAACACTGCTGCATCCTCATCCACTGCAGGTGATTATAAAGGGGGAAGGAGGGAGGTGGAGGGGAGGGGGGAGCAGGAATGGTTATGAAGGGTTAAGAAAAGGCATCTGAGTGTGTGAGGGGAGGGGGGGAGGAGCCCCTGTGTGAGTGTGAGGCCTCTGTATGTCTGCCCTACCACCACTATGATCCAGCGCACGGGATCCACCTTGTATGCAAACTCCACCCCCAAACCCTAAACAGCTGCCTCCCGAAAACCCTAAACCATCGCCCTCCCAAACCCTGAATCCTCACCCTCAACGAAACCCTAAATCACTCATACTCAACCCCCCCACAACCCTACCTCTCTTCACTTACACGGAAGAAATTCTGTCGAATTCTGGTTTCCAGCTCCAGCAGAAGCTTCCTGGTAATGACTGCCCCGCACCCCCCAGCGTCGGCCCCGTGCTGCAGCTGCAGCTGCTGCTGCTGCTGCTGCCACGCCTCTGTCTGCCCCACCAGTGTGATGCAGCGCAGGGGGTCCACCTTGTACGCCCACTCCACCATGGCCACGAAATCTTCCTGGATCCCATCGAACAGCTGCTCTGCTGCTGCTGCCAACGCCGCCGCATCCTCATCAGCTGGAGAGGGAGGGAAGGGAGCATGTGAGTAGGTGAGTGCATGTGAGTAGGAGCGTGATGCAGCACAGGGGGTCGACCACCATGTACACCCACTCCACCATGGATACAACGTCCTCCGGAATGCCGTCAAACAGCTGCTCTGCTGCTGCTGCCAGCGCTGCTGCATCCTCGTCCGCTGCAGGTGATTATTGGGGGGGGGGGGGAATGGGGCGGAAGGGGAGGAAGGGGAGGGGAGAGGAGGGGGGAGTGGGAGTGTTTGTGGGTTGAAAAAGGCTGTGAGAGTGAGTGTGGGGTCTCTGTCTGCCCCACCAGGGCGATGCACCCCAGGGGGTCCACCTTGTACGCCCACTCCACCATGGTCCATGACTTCATGTATACAAAGTCAAAACGAATCTTCCTGAATCCCCTCAAACAGCTGCTCCGCTGCTGCTGCCAGCGCTGCTGCATCCTCGTCCGCTGCTGCAGGTGATTATAAGGGGGGAAGAAGGGTTGATTATGGGCCATTACAAGCACTCGCTTGCACACATGGTTAACAGAGGCATATCCGCACACAGGTCCACACACATTGGGGACACCGATACAAGCGCATTGGAAAGCAGACACAAGCACGCTGCTATACATGCACACCTGTACAAGCACACACCTGTACAAGTACACACCTATACAAGCACACACGTGAAAGAACACTGGAACACGTGCTCAAACACACTCACATAAGAGCTCCCACAAGGGACAATGGTTCACAGGCCACTCACACAAGGGCTCCTCGTCCTCGTCCGCTGCTGGGGCGAAGCAGAGAAACTGCTGGAAGAACAGACCCTGCATGGCGGAACGGAGAACACCGTGGGGTGTGGTGTGGGGTTAGGGCAAGTCAAAGCAAAGATGAGAGGTTAATTGATATAGTGTGTGCAGCCCAGATATTCTTAGGGCAGGGGGGAAGCCATTTTTGAGGCGCCTCAAAATTAGGGCAGGGGGGAAGCCATTTTTGAGGTGCCTCAAAATTAGGGCAGGGGGGAAGCCATTTTTGAGGCGCCTCAAAATTAGGGCAGGGGGGAAGTAGAGGAACTGAGGGACGGACGGACCCTGCGTCAGGGGGGACAGCATGGGGGGTGGGAGAGGGGCGAAGGGAGGGATGCAAAGTGGGAGAATAAGCAACGGAATGCATCCTTTCATGGGAGCGCCGCTAGTCTTGGCGCAGGCATCGATGGAATGGTATGGAAGGCAGCCTGGGAGTCAACAGCGGACGGCAGATGAGTAAACTTGCACTCTCTGAACGATACACCCGACACCGTTGTTGAGATGAGCGGCAAGAAGGCCTTTAGCTAGTCTTGGCACACGCACCGCTGCCAGCCTAGGAGTCTGCAGTGGGTGCCAAACCCCAGCTCTTTACACTCACACTCTCAAAACTTCTTGCTCGGAATATAGTCACACCTACCTCTTCTGATATGAGTGGCAGAAACACCCTTAGCATATCAGCACAGGCATCGCTAGCAGCTTGGGAGTCAGCAACGGGCAGCAATTCCCTACAACCACGCTCGTTTTAGTCACCCTTTTTCAAGTGACCTTGTTATAGTCACAAAAAACGCACCTCTTCTGAAAAGAGGGGAAGGAACGCCCTTAGCATCTTGGCGCAGGCATCGCTGGCCGCCTGGGAGTCAGCGGCTGGGGGCAGATCCCTATGATCTCACTCTCGCATAGTCACGAAACAGACCTCTTCCGATATGAGGGGCAGGAACGCCCTTAGCATCTTGGCGCAGGCATCGCTGGCCGCCTGGGAGTCAGCGGCGGGCGGCAGCGTGGAGCCCCCCTGCTCCAGGAAGGGCGGCGCCGTGCTGGTCTTGGCTGACACCCGCGCTGAGGCACGTAGATCGGTGGAGAACTCACGAGCCTGAAGGGGGGAGGGAGGAGGGGGATCAGGAGGAAGGGGAGAGGGAGGGGTTGCTTCTCTGCTCCAGGAAGGGGGGGGCGTGCTGGTCTTGGGCCTTGGCTGACACCTGAGCTGAGGCATGCAGGTCGGTGGAGAACTGACGAGGCTGTGAGACAAAAGAAGGAAGCAGCAGAAAGGGAAACAAGGGAGGAGTCAGCAGCGAGGGGCAGGGCGGAGTCCCCCTGCTCCAGGAAGGGCGGGGCTGTGCTCGTGAGGGTGGGAATGGGGAGTCAGCAGTGGGGGGCAGGGTGGAGCCCCCCTGCTCCAGGAAGGGAAGGGCTGTTGAGGTCTTGGCTGAGACACAGGCTGATGCACGCAGACCAGTGGAGGACTCACGAGCCTGGGATCAAAAGGAGGGGAGGAGGAGAGGGGGGAGGGGGGAGGGGGGAGTGGGGTGGGGGGGGGGGGGGGGGCGGGGTGTAGAGAAGGGGAGGAGACACGCAGAAGTTACTTGGTCAACATCCGCACTGAGGCACGGAGATCAGTGGAGAACTCACGAGCCTGTGATAAAAAAAGGGGGAGGAGGAGAGGGGAGGGGTGGGGGGGGGAGGATAGAAAAGGAGAGAAGGGGAGGAGACACACAAAAGCTACTTGGCCCAACATCCGCACCGAGGCACGGAGATCAGTGGAGAACTCACGAGCCAAGAGGGACGAGTGAGGGACAGGAGGGAAGTGCGGAGGGAAGTTGGTGCGGTAGGGAGTGTGGACGCGGGTTTGGGGGGTGGTGGTAAGGAGGGATTGTCAGAGAAGCGAGGGACGGGAAAACTGAGAACTGAGAATGAATATTTGCATGCACGCATGCCCCAACCATCATCATCCCACCACCATCCCACCAACTTCCCACCATCATCCCACCATCATCCCACCACCATCTCACCACCACCCACCACCATCCCACCATCATCCCACCACCACCATACCACCCATATGGATATCACTATTATCAGCACCCCATCCCACCCATATGGATATCACTATTATCAGCACCCATCCCACCCATATGGATATCACTACTATCAGCACCCCATCCCACCCATATGGATATCACTATTATCAGCACCCCATCCCACCCATATGGATATCACTATTATCAGCACCCCATCCCACCCATATGGATATCACTATTATCAGCACCCCATCCCACCCATATATGGACCCCATCATACCATCACTATCAGCACCCCATCCCACCTCGCGCCTCAGCAGCATGTTGACTGAGTGAATGTATGTCCGGCGAATGTTGTCCAGCACGTTGGGGTCCAGCTCCTGTGGTGAGGGAGGGCGTGGGGGGGGAGAGTAGGGGGGGGGTTGAAGTGAGGAGGTCCCAAAGAATGCTGACCCGAGTGGATGCACATCCGGCAAATGCTGTCCAGCACGTTGCGGTCCAGCTCCTGCTGTGGAGGGGAGGGGGGAGGGAGCAGGAAGAGGGGCGAAGTGAGGAGGCCTCAGCAGCATGTTGACAGAGTGGATGTATGTCTGCCGAATGTTGCCCGGCATATTGGGGTCCAGCTCCTGCAGGTGGGGGGGAGGGTTGAGGGGGGGGGTGGATGGGACAGGGAAGGGGGTGAGGGATGGGAGGGGTGGGGTGCACAAACTGAAGGGAGTGTGAATGTGTGACCTGTGAACGCTGCCCAGCACATTGGGGTCCACAGTCCAGCTGCTGCTGTGCAGGGGAGGGGGGATGGGAAAGGGAAGGGGGAGAAGGATGGGAGGGGTGGAGGTGGGGAGTGCACAAACTTATGTTCACAAAGACACTTGGTTACCTTCCTAACAATCGCCATTGTTACAAGACAATCACCTTCAATTAAGCAGCCTTCATTATAAACACCTTGAGGCACTGGATGAGTTGAGAGTAGGCCGACCATCTGCGGTGGAGCTCCTTATGAGAACAAGGACCCCTAAACACTTGTGCCCCCCCCGTATAGTCACATGCACCTTCACCATAGTCGCCACCTTCACCTTCGTTATAATCACCTTGAGGCACTGGATGAGCTGAGAGTAGGCGGACCATCTGCGGTGGAGCTCTCGATGGTCCGGCGGACCCCTCTGGGACTTCTGCTCCCCATGCAGTCACAATGAGAGGGGAGGTGCGGGGTGGGTGGGTGGGGGATGGGGGCGGGGAAGAGGGGGCGGGGAAGAGGGGGGGGGGAGAGAGGGAGGGATGGCACAGGAACATTGCTCCCCATGTAGTCACAACGGGATGGGGGAAAGACAACAAGAAGCAAAAGAGAACGCCACTAGTTTCGGCAGGTGGCTGCCTTCATCACAACGGGATGGGGGAAAGACAACTGCAAGGTGCACGATGGTTGGGATGGCACTGAGCTGTAGGATACGGACAATGGAAGGGGATGGGGACCAATGGGAAAGGGAAAGGGTAACTGGATAGGATAGGGAGAATGGAATGGAAGGGACGGGGAAACCCCTCACTGCAGCAGGCTTTACAAATTACAGTGGAGGAGACAAGGGAGCACATGAAGTCAGTGGCCCGCCGCACACGTGCGAGTGCGCACATACAGCAAACCATTTACTGTGTCATACAACTCAAACCCCCCCCCCCCTTTCCCCCACTCTTCCCCAGCCCCCAACCTCCCCCCACGCTTCCCCCCATCGTACCGCTTTGGCCTCCACAGTGGAGTTGACGAAGGAGCGGATGGAGTCGGTGGCGCGCCACCCATGTGGGTCAAACCCGGAACTCCTGCATCATACGCCCCAGCTCTCCCCCACCTCCCCCCCCGCTTTCCCCTGGGCCCCGTCTTACCGCAGCCGCAGCGGCCTCCACAGTGGACGACACGAAGGTGCGGATGAAGTCAGTGGCTCGCCGCACACATGTGTGCGCATCCAGGGAGCCTCACTCACACTAATACAGCCCCCCCCCCCCGAACCCCCCTAAGCACACAACCCCACTCCTTACCGCAGCGGCCTCCACAGTGGACGACACGAAGGTGCGGATGAAGTCGGTGGCGCGTCGCACAAAGCCATTCTTCAGGCTGTCCAGCTCCGACTTCTTCTCGCGCACCTGGCGGATTGGAAGGGAAGGGGGATATAGTAAAACAGCAATGGGAAGTGAGAAGGCGTTAAAGTCGTTGCATTGAAACGAGGTTGCCCGAAGAAAAAGGCAACACGAATGCGAGGGAGGGTGGGCTTTTGTCTTCACGCACAGAGCCTTCTTTGAATCATCCGCCTCTTTTTCTACGCACCGGGTGTCAGTCTCCCTCATCGTGTCAGTCTCCCTCGTTTCTCACTCCAGAACTTGATCTCGGGCACGCATGGCGTTGAAGCATGGGCGCATGCAAAGCCCACCCAGATCGGTAGTATTTCTGATTCACACACATACCGTACGCATGCTGACATAGTTCTGGTCCAGCTGAGGCTGCTCCAGCCGCTTCACAGCATCCATGAGCGAGCCAACCCATGCTGGGCATGGCTGCTCACCTACCTTGAGCCCAGCACGTGGATGCACACATGTGCATATGGCACACACATGACACACACACACACATCATACACACAACACACACACAGCACACACACAGCACACACACAACACACACACACATACCGCGCGCACGTTGACGTAATTCTGGTCCAGCTGAGGCGGCTCCAGCCTCTTCTTAATAGCATCCGCCAGCCATCCCACAGCCTCCAGAGGGTCGGGCATGGCTGCCTCGTCCAGAGAGAGCAAGCATGCCACACACACGTACACACACATGCCGCGTGCGCGCTTAACAGGCTTACCGCGCGCATGTTGACGTAATTCTGGTCCAGCTGAGGCGGCTCCAGCCTCTTAACAGCATCCACCAGCCACCCCACAGCCTCCAGAGTGTTGGGCATGGCTGCCTCGTCCAGAGAGCCCGAGCCCAGCACGCGGATGCACTGCGGCGGGATGTAGAGCGACTCCAGGAGAGTGTCCAGCTCTTCTAGCAGCTTCTTGTTGTTCTTCGCCTGCATCTCCAGCATGTTGTTCTGCGCCTCAATCTGGGGGGCATTTTGGGGAGGGAGAAAGAGTAAGGGGTTTGGGAGTGGGGGGGAGGGAGGGGAGGAAGGGGGAGATAGGGATAGTGCCATTGAGTAAGGTGGCACTGCTGCATCTTGTTGTTCTGCGCCTCGAACTGGAAATAGGACGGGAGCGGGCAGAGAGGAACAGGAATAGAGATTGGGGGGTGGTGGGGGGGGGAGGAGATCGAATAAGCTGAAGATGGCGGTGGCACTGGTGCCTGTCGTTCTTCGCCTGCATCTCCATGTCCTCCACTCCACTCCACTCCACTCCACTCGCCCTGCTCCAGGCCCCTCCACAACTCGCTCACCTACAGGTTACAGGCTCCCTCGTTCTCTTTGAAGCTGCCATCCACTCACCGACTCGTTGTCATGTCATCCCTCATGTGCTTCAGCTTCACATTGAGCTCGCTCAGCGGCTCAGCCAGTTCTCCATGTCCTCCACTCCACTCGATTCTTGCTTGCAGGCCCATCCCTCCCTCCCATCCACTCGCCCTGCTCTCAAGGCTTCTCTCCACCATTCGATCACAGACTACTCAGGGGAGCCGCATAGCACAGCCCCTTTACCATCCACTCACCCTCGCCATCCACTCACCGCCTCGATGTCATCGCTCATGTGCTTCGGCTTCACGTTGATCAAGTTCAGCCAGTTCTCCATGTCCTCCACTCGCTTCTTGCAAACCCTCCCCTCCCATCCACTCCTCTCGCCCTGCTCCAGGCCGCTTTCTACCATTCAACCATTCAACCATTCAACCACAGACCACTCGAGGAAGCAGCATCAGCAGCATAGCATCCCCTCGTTACCATCCATCCATGCACCATCATGAACCATCAGCCATCGACTCACCGACTCGATGTCATCCCTCATGTGCTTCAGCTTCACGTTGAAGACGTTCAGCCAGTTCTCCATGTCCTCCACTCGCCCTGCCGCCTCGTCCAGGCTGTCAACCACCTGCCACGTCAGCACAGCACGATTGGCGCCATGCCACGTCAGCACGATGGTAGAGTACACGGACAGGACGGCGTTCAAGAGCAAAACATCATCTGTTCTTTAAGAACAAATGCATAAAGAAGCCTCTTATTTTCTTTCCCTAAACACACTCACCTCTTCCACCAGTGCTTCACTCTCCAGAATGGCATGCACGTTTGCAGCCTCCAGAGCTCCCAGCTCCCTCTTCAGCCGTTCACTGAAGGCCTCTGCCTCGTCAATGCCAATGACGTAGCTGACGAGGAAAGAGGACGAGGAAGGGAGTGAGACGGAAGAGAAAGGGAGCGAGAGGGGGGGAGAGAGAGAGGGAGAGGGAAAAAAAAAAAAAAACAAACAAACAAACAAAACGGAGAGAGAGCACGGATTGTTGAACTCGAGTGCATGCCTAAATCACTCCAGTGCCCCAAGTAGACACGGGCAAAAAAAAACGCATCGCACTGCATTTAATCGCGTTTTTGCGATTGTGTGTGTGTGTGTTTTTTTTTGTTTTTTGTTTTTTGTTTTTGTTTTTTAAATCATCGCGACGCGATGCGATGAATTGTTTATCGCGCATTTAATTTAAATCGCGCTGCAAAAGCGATTTAAATGCGATATGCGAACCCACTCTGAAATCCACTACGAAACCACACGATTTATTTGCACTCTAGCTTACGACTGCCCATGATTCAATTTCCCAGCAGCCATGGTTTTTTTCTGGTTTTTTGGTGTGTTTTTTCATTCTTTTTTAAAACGCGATGCGATTCAAAATCGCATCGCGCGATTTAATTAAATACCGCATGTGGTTTTAATATTCATCGCGCGCAGAACACGATGTGCGATGCGATTTAATCCAGAAATTAAATCGCAGGATGCGATTTTGAATCGCATCGCATTTAATTAAATCGCCTGCGATGCGATTTAAATCGCTATCGCATTTTGCCCATGTCTAGCCCCAAGCTCCCTCTTCAGTAGCTGGGAGGAAAGACAGGGAAGAATATGTGACATTTGAACAGAATACCTGCGCTGCGCCCCATCATCGATCCTAATCACACAGCTGGGAAGATAAAAGTGAAGGGGAGACTGTCTGAGCTTGTCAACGACAATGCCAAGGAACATGCATTCGACAATGCCAAGGAACTTGCATTCGACAATGGCAAACCAGGCAAGGGAACCTGCAGTCACCTCACACCACCTCACTGAACCTGTGCTCAACGGACGGAATGTAACCTGCAATCACCGCACTACACTGCAGTCACTGCACTGCACCTGCCATCACCGCACTCACGTGCCCAGCAGCGCCTCCATGTCCTCCTCCTCGACCTTGGAGACCAGGCTATCCTGCGCCATCATCGACTCACTCTCCACCCCCACCGCCTCACTCTCCCCCTCCTCCGTCAGCCGCACTCCCCCTGGCAGCGACTTGGCGTTTTTCTGCATGGGACGGTTGGAGGGGTTGGAAAGGGGGGGGAGAAGGGTGGGGGGGAAGGAGTGGGGGAGAAAATGGAGAAAGCGGTTGAACGAAGACTTGGCGGTTTTTTTTTTAAGAACGCATAACTAGGCCCAGAGCGCAAGGTCAATGACATTGAGCCGGTTTTTCACGCGCCGGAAAGAAAACAGAGGTGTTTGAGGTAGACATGGGCATGAGCCGAGCCTGGCTCGGCTCGGCTCGTTTGGGGTCGAGCCGGCTCGGCTCGCCTCGAGCCGGGTCCTCAGGATCCCCGGCTCGGCTCGTGAAAATGGGATCGAGCCAGGGCTGGCTCGCCGGCGAGCCAGCTCGGCTTGGCTCGTCAGGGGGGCTTGTGCGGGCTCTCAATTGGGGCCATGGGGTTTGGCGTCTCTAGTATAGGGGATAATCCATATTATTTAGCTGATCGTCTACTCCTACATCTTACAAAACTATCAGGAGGAGCTGCCGGTTTAAATATGGCTGGCTGAGGTCGATAGACTAGCGCGACAGGGTGAGGTTAGGGTTGGCAGACAATATTGGTGGGGGGGGGGGGTTGTCGATCTGAAATTTGACAGTCGAGAAACCCCCCTTTCCCTAGCCGCGAGCCGGCTGGCTCGAAATCGAGCCAGCTCGAGCCGGCTCGACTCCGGCTCGCCTGATTTCACGTGCGCGAGCCGAGCCGGCTCGGCTCGAGTCGAGCCGGGTACCAAAAAAGAAGGCTCGGCTCGCCTTAAAGGCGAGCCAAGCCGAGCCGAGCCAGGTCTGGCTCGGCTTGTGCCCATGTCTAGTTTGAGGCACAGAACCATCCGCATCTTTGGCCAGAGACCATGGCCTTGGCCAAAACAGAGCCAGAGCCTCGCCTTGGGCAGAGCAGAGCCCAGATAAGGACAACGCACCTTGGCCCAGAGGGCGAGGTCGACAACATCGAGCCCAATGACCTTGGGCAGCGTCTTGAGGTAGTCCTTGCACATCTTGAGGAGCAGAAACACCAGCTGGTTCCTGCACTTAGGGGGGCAGCACGGGGGCGAACACCAATTGACACCCAGACCTTGGGCAACGGCGCCTTGAGGTAGTCCTTGCACATCTTGAGGAGCAGAAACACCAGCTGGACATACACACACAAGGAACGGGAGGTGGGTGGAAAGGGAGGGGGGTTAGGGGGTTTGGGGTGGGGGGAGGGAGGAGTGGGTTGAAGGGATAAGGGGGGGGAGGTTGGGGAGGTTACTACTAGCTAAGGGGAGGCTTGAGGTTGTGATAGTCCTTGCACATGTTGAGGAGGAGAGAGACCAGCTTCTGGGAGATCAGCAATGGGCGAGAGCGGAGAGGGACGAAGATTCACAGGAACGGAGCATCTCAGCACAGCTGGTTGTTGTGACCAACGATAGTGACATCTCAGTACCTGCCCGCTGTCTCAGTACTTGCCTGCCGTCTTGGTACCTGCCGTCTCGGTACCTGCCGTCTCGGTACCTGCCGTCTCGGTACCTGCTGTCTCGGTACCTGCCATCTCGGTACCTGCCGTCTCGGTACCTGCCGTCTCGGTACCTGCCGTCTCGGTACCTGCCGTCTCGGTACCTGCCGTCTCGGTACCTGCCGTCTCGGTACCTGCCGTCTCGGTACCTGCCGTCTCGGTACCTGCCGTCTCAGTACCTGCCGTCTCAGTACCTGCCGTCTCAGGAGAACAAGCTGTAGAAAACCTGATCTACTGGCGTATCAGCGCATACCAGTCATTTCAGCATACCAGTCATCTCAGCATACCTGTCGTCGACTGTGCGTGTGGTCCACTGGGGCTGTGAGCTGTCCGTCCTCTCATCGAACACCTGACAGCTCGCCGTTGGAGGAGAGGGGTAGGGAGGGAAGAAGACAAGAGCTGAGCTGACGGCAAGATGCCCAGGCAGGCAGGCATGGCCGCACCAGAGACGCATACACAGGGGAAATACTGTGAAGCAAATATCAAACGACAGCGAGCAAGCCGACGAAAGCAGCGCAAACGGCTCAGATCAATATGTGTGACACAAACGAGCATAAGCTGAGACTTACTTACCAGGAGGAAGGAGGCCAGTGGTGTCGCTGCTGACCAGCTCAATGCTCATGAGGGCCGAAAAGCAACACCGCTTGAGTCGACTCAAAAGCCACCTCACAACCATGTCTCAGAGCAGCACGAACGCGAATGCGTGAGCAGCCCACCAACCCCTTAGCCCTGAGAAAACCGTCGTAGCCACGCTGCAACCTGTGTTTGCAGGTTTTTTTTTTTTTTTTTTTTGAAGTGCCCAGAAATGTCTATTAAAAAAACGGCCGTTTTTTTTTTTTTTTTTCTTGCCGTATAAAACGGACCGTATAATACGAAAACCGTATTTTTCCACCTTGGGAGGAAGGAGCAGCCGGTGGTGTCGCTCGCTGCTGACCAGCTCAATGTTCGCGAGGGGAGGGCTGACTGGCGGGTACCTTCTTTCTAAGACGATTCAAATCAAAAACCACCTCGCTTCACTGTCACCTCGCGACAATATCTCACAGCAGGACGAACGTGTGCTGGGACATACCAGGAGGAAGGAGCGGCCCGTGGTGTCGCTGCTGACCAGCTCTATGCTGGTGAGGGCTCCCAAGCGGTACGACTTAAGCAGCTGTGGGGGGCGGGAAGGGATGGGAGGGGGTTAAGGAGGAGGAGAGGAGGAGAGGGAGGTTGGAGGGACAAAGTAAGGGGGGGAGGAATGGGGAAAGGGGGGGGAGGGGGGGAGGGAAGGGTTGTTAGTCAGTGGTAATTTTGAAGCGGAGAAGGGCAAAACAGCTGGCAAGGGAAGAGCAATGGCGTAGCGAAGCCTGTGGAGACGTACTGTAGGAGCAGGAAACGCTTGGGTTGGCATGAACTGCTAGGAAGGGCAAAAAAGGTTATGGTTGGCAGATAATCTGAAATGCAGCAGGGAACACTTCATTTATCAAAATATACCACCACCCACCACCCACCCTCCCCCCCCCCCCGAAAACGCGTCTTTTGACGACCTTCTGTACGTGCCTCTAGTCCTTGTGGCCCGGGCTTGATGATGTGGATCTTCGGTTTCTGCTTCCCCGCGCCCTCTTTGCGCCTCACTGCCAGTGTGCATCGGAGCAGTCACGCGATGCCCAAACCATGCATAGCCTATCAGCAGTGCCTTTAAGTGAGGAACCATAAATTGCTGCGCATGGCATGTTCTTGCCCTAAGTGCTCACGGAAAAGAAACACGTTTTACCGAGAATATGCCGACAAATGGCTTATTGCTAGTAAACCTTGCCCGTGCCACCAATGACCACATAAGACTTATCAACGATGACCTGAAGTACGGTATAATCGATGGTTATACACGGCATGCTCACCGCCAATAGCGAGGATACGCGGTTTGCTCTGCAGTCGCCCACGTCGCCCGGCTACGGTCCACGACGCCTGGTTCTTAGACAGTTTCATCGCCATGAGAATCGTCTGCGACGGATCCTCCAGCAACGACTCCACCTGCTTCGTCAGGTCCGTGCTCCCCGCCATTGCGACGGCTGGCAAAACTCCGGCGACAGTTGACGAAAAGTTGGCGTCGAGAGTAACGGGTCTGATGCTTGCTACGACGACGGGTGTTCGTTAAGACGATTGGCAGCAGCAGCAGAAGCAAGATATTTCTCGTTGTTGTGCGAGAACAGAATCAGGATGCGCGGTAAGAAGTCTAATGTCGACTACTAGGGGTCTAATGTCGGTAAGAAGGATGCGCGGTAAGAAGTCTAATGTCGACTACTAAATTCGTCCGCGGTCAGCAGCAGCTAGGTCGGTCTCACTCCTAGACTTCTAGGGGTCTCACTCCTGCTCACTCCGCTGACCAGTCTGCTGATGAGGACAGACGGCAATGGCTATTACCAGCAGCGAAGTAGGCTGGAACTGGAATGGCCAACAATATCTGCGCTGGATGGAGCCCTAGATTTTGTCGTTTTTTAACTTAGTGGATTGTTATGAATTATAACCACTGTATAGCACAGAATACTATAGGGGAGCGTGATTATAGAGTGCCCTATCCAAATGAGACCTAGGGCCTATATAGTGCGAGTTGACCAGGTTGAATGTCGAGGGTTGGACTAGTCAAGGGCTCGATAGTCCCCAGGGTGACGGGGTTAAAATGGGTTCGAGGCAACTTAGGATCAGGTTGGGGTCGAAAAGTTTGACAGGGGCTGGTTTGGTGCGAGAACCAAGGGCCGAGCCTGCAGACCCGGGAGGTTCGTGTGTACTCGCTGTGGCAAGCCCCAGTAAGGAATCGTAATTCCTTACACTCTCCCTCCTCCTAAAGGAAGGCACTCCCTTTATCGAGGCCGAACAATCATTAAAAGTAATCCCCGATATGCCTGTAAGTCTTCATCCCTGTGACGAGCGTTAATGATTACGTCGACCTAACGAGGTCTTGAGGTTGAACTGCGATCAATGGTCAGAAAGCATCGAAACGATCGTCGTAGATCCTGATCGTCGAATCTTGATGGGCGCAATGATGACGAGACTTCATGAGGAAAAACTCTATCCAACGACTGAGACATGTCGCAGCGATCTTAATCGATCAGAGTCGTTGAAGATTATAGACTTCTTCAGCTGACTGAACAGGTAATGGCGAAAACTCTCAAGTGACGAAATAATGAAGATGACCGATGTCGAACAATTAACTGTCGCATGGGCGGGTTATGATGACACGTTGCATGATGATAATGATGACTGCCGAATGACGTGATGGTCGATGAAATGAAGAACCCGTTCACCTAAACGCGAGGTCCTTCGTATCACATGCAAGAGCATGCGTCCGCGTTCCACGAAAGTCAGCGAACTCCATCAACGAAGTGACGAAATCAGGCGTGGAAGCGTAACGATGACGAACGTCGATCGAAAGTGGATGATGGTACACGCCGAAGGGTTGGACGAAAAATTGCAGCACAGCTGCACTTCTCCCCCCTCCAAGAAGAAACAACTCCTAATTATCCAGGTAAAATTCCATGAAACCCAATGCTCCAGGGTAGTGGAAATACCCATACCGCTGCCAAAATTCCTATAAAACTCAGCTTCGAAGATGCCGGTGAAGAACCCCAACGATGATAACTCCAAAATCCGCTCCAAGGAATTTTCGTCATCTGAGTAAACCTGTCTCAGGGTCTTTAAAAACAGCGACAACTGTTCTAGTAGATGCAAACAGTACTGTTGCAAATTGTTTCGTTTTGATATTGCTCCTGACGGTGGTGACGTGCGGCAGGGTTGTGTTTACAAAATTATGCGAATTGAGAATGAAGGTGGTAGCGGGTGGTGGCGAGACAAAAATGACGATGTCGATGACCTATAACTTGTTCTAAAACAGCTCTAGAGAAAAAACTCACACTGAACCCGGGGTCAAATGACACCAGCTGCATCAGCTTCGTTGTCCGTACACGCTGAATTTTTCGGGAAGAGACGAAACAGTTGTTGCGCGTCTCCCTTCCATACAACCAAAACACTCCGCAAATGTCGGTCGATGGCGCTCGTACCCTTGAAGATAGCGGGTACAACTCCAACTGTAACATCTTGAACTGCTCCTCAAACCCACCGAAAATGTCGGAACTCCATCGATACTTAACCAAAACTACAACACTGCCTCACTGCCACTCCTAAAAATGTCAAGGCATCACGGCGTCCTTTAGCAGCGCCCCCACAGTTGCTTCACCAGCTGTACGGATGAACTGAACCCTTTATATTAGGGTTTACCGGAGTCCACCGCCTCAG
This sequence comes from Closterium sp. NIES-67, assembly GCA_027943415.1. Taxonomy (NCBI): domain Eukaryota; kingdom Viridiplantae; phylum Streptophyta; class Zygnematophyceae; order Desmidiales; family Closteriaceae; genus Closterium; species Closterium sp. NIES-67. The sequence goes on from BQMB01001548.1 coordinate 461,662, forward strand.
CATGATGTTTTGGCCGTCGATCATGGTCAATGCGCATCACACGCCGTCGATCTCCGCCCAACTGTTACCCAACTGTAAAATACTCTGGTACCCCTGCCAGCGGACTGTGGAGACGTTCACCCATCTCGCGGCTGCTGCAGGTTACCCAAAACTGCTTCGCTGCTGCTTAAGTACTTAGGAGAATCCGCATAGATAAAAGTGTGCACACTTCTAGTCAGAGGAGCTTTAACGAGCTCGCCTACTGACCGCTGGACAGCTCCCTCCTCCGTCGAAAACTTGTCAAACTACACCCACAAAAGTCGGAACATTTTTCTTCTGCACCAGGTGAAACCCTCAGCTCCACTGTAACACTAACTCATGAATTTTCTAGGACACTCCATAGTTTGCATGTTCACCCCCTTTATTCAGCCAGAAGCGGTCGATTAATAAGTCGACACTGCTACTTGGTGGGGATGGTGATTTCCGGCCGACGTAGCTGAGCGAGCACCAGCCCGAACACTGCTAACCTATCTGCTCCAGTACTCCCGTGGTTCTTCTCCCATTGCTTCGGCTCCTGACAGTTAACGCTTTCGGAGACCGGTGGAAAACACTCAATACACACCCATGGATGGTGGCCTCTGTTTCCGTTGATCGTGGGGGTATGAATCGCTGGTCCTCGAAAAACGCCTCCCCATGCGGGAAGTCGCCCTCACTGAGTACACTCACTCCTGCACATCGTCAGATGGCCGTCGTGGTGAATAGTGCCGATGTCGTTAATCCCAGCTGCTCCCACACAACTGCACACCCACACGTCCTCGTGCGATCGTGTCATTCCAAATTTGTCGGATCCGCCTAATGCCGAAATAGTTTCCGAAGTCCCATCCATCGCCTACAACTAGCCTGTCGGAAACGCCGGGACCGGCGACACCGCTACAATGTTCCCTGCAGCTTCATGGCGCACAAGACGTACATCGCCGTACGTCCCGCCATTTTCGCCACCCCGCGCGCTCCTGACGACCAACTCCTGGCTGCCTGAGGACTCCCGTGCACTTGTCTTCTCCTGACCACCGACTCCCAGCCGCCTGATGACTCCTCGCTATTTTCAGAAGCCAATCCTAACACTTCGTTAGCGACTCCCGAAAATAACGAAACACTAACGAACATACCCGAAAAACACTGCGGAAATTAATTCCGTCTACGACCGGGGAAGGGGAGGACCGGCTAATCCCAGCCGTCCATCGGACATGATCTGACGGCATCGGCAACGCCCAGACAATTAATCTCCGCGACGTTCGCTCGCCATTAGCATCCTTCCGCCCCCTTCCCCGATAGGGTGTGCTCCCCTATCGGAACTTAGATGGGAAGAATCGTGGCTCTGATACGAGCTGTTATGAATTATAATTTGGAGTATAGCGCAGAATACTATAGGGGAACGTGATTACAGAGTGTCCTATCCAAATAAGACCTAGGGCTTATATAGTGCGAGTTGACCAGGTTGAATGTCGAAGGTTGGACCAGTCAAGGGCTCGATAGTCCCGAGGGTGATGGGGTCAAAATGGGTTCGGGGCGACTCGGGATCAGGTTGGGCCCGAAAAGGTCGACGGGGGCTGGTTTGGTGCGAGAACCAAGGGCCGAGCGTGCGGACCTGAGAGGTTCGCGTGTACTCGCTGTGGCAAGACCCAGTAAGGAATCGTTATTTCCTTACATGGATGGGGAGTTGTTACGGTGAACTGTACATTTGGTTGTTACGCATGCATTGATTCGCCTAAACATGTCATATCCTTTCAATTCATGGAACCTCTATGCAAGCTTTAGGACATTTGCACTGCAACTAATTCCCTGTGGTTCATGACAGTACAAGCTTACGTATATGTAACATTAACGGTACCTTGGAAATATAAGCATGCATGGAGGAGTGAGACCCCTACTGTAACCGCAATAGCAAAACATAATAGAACATACAAAGGTCAATCGAAGTCGAGGAACGGACAGGGAGATCTGAAAGAAGAACGCGCGGAAATAGGCATTCCATATCGCAGGGAGCTGCACAGACCCCACGGCAGAATATCAGGGGTGCGTTGGAGGCGGAAAGCCAACCAAGGTGAACCTATTCGCCAGAAGAGCTAGCTACCGACAAATCCAGGTTCGCCAAGGTAGCCAGCTGGGACATGTCCCTCCTGTGCAGCAGTCGCCAGCCCCTGTTATCCCGCAAACTGCCCCCCAAATTTCGCCCCCTTTTCGCAATGGCGTTGCTGACGCCACTGTTGCATCTGAGCGAAAACTTATTTTCGTTGGCGGGCTGGCGCCTTTTCCTCCTGACACCAAGGCACTCCGCCTCGTTTCCCCGAAACGACCCAATTGGACCCACGTGGAGGATCGTTTGAAACAGTTCATGCAGGGTGAATGGCAAGAACTCTACGAGGCAGCAATCGAGTCGACCCACTGCCCCCCACCGCCATGTCACGCCCTAGATACCGTCGACAAGATATCTCGGGCGGAAGGTCTCGCTCGACGTGGCAGCCTCCGGCATGCTCTCCTGACGCTGGAGTCGACACCCGTCAGCGAGTCAACCCCCAAGACCCTTGAATATTTGAAGTCAAAACATTCACCGGCGTTGACCGCGTCAATTGCTTGGCCCTCAGCGGAGGACATTGGCGCTGCGGTTCAAATCCCACGCGAAAGCTTCAATTGATTACTCGGTACCTGCGAAAACGAAGTTGGCGCAGGACCCTCGAGCACGACATTCGAGCACCTTCGCGACGCAACCCTCGCCAACCCTGCCGTCGCCACCACACTCCACTCACTCATCAACCACATGCTAATAGGGGATCTGCCAGAGGATGTGGCAGACCTCCTCACCACCTCCCGCCTGCTTGCTCTGACAAAGCCAGGAGGAGGCACATGTCCCATTGCCATCGGCAAGACTATCTACCGCTTGGGGGGCAAAGCGTCTCTCTACTCCTCGGCTGAGACTGCCCGTAGCCACTTCCTCCCCCTTCAATTTGGGGTGGCTATCACTAGAGGGGGCGGGGCAATTATTCACGGCGCACGCGCTTTCTCCTCGGAGTTTCAGGAGTCGTTGATCGTCCAGATTGACCTCGCCAACACTTACAATAGCGTCGACCGCGAGGCGATCGTGGGGGGACTTGCCGGCACATCACTCTAGGACCTCCTTCCATTTGTCAAGTTCTCCTACGGCCGACCATTGCACTTACTACTCGACGCGGGGTTTGGTAGCCCACCGCTCCTCAGCTAGCACGGTGCCCGCCAGGGGAACCCGCTCGGGCCGCTGCTCTTCGCTACAACTATTCACCCTGCCCTCCAGGCCACGGCGGATGCCCACCCCTCCGTCCTCTGTTTTGCCTACGCCGACGACATCTTCTTCCTGGGTGACCCGGCCGACTGCTCCTCCACCTTCGCGCACTTCACAGTCGCCCTCGCCGACCTTGGCCTGGCGCACAATCCCGACAAGTGTGCCGCCTGGTCGTCGATGCGACTGGCGCCGCACCTGCTGCCGCCGGAGGTCCCCTTCAGCACGCAAGGCCTTCGAGTACTTGGCAGCCACATCGGCCCTCTAGAGGGGGCTGCCACCTTCCTAGGGGCCCAGCTCGCCTCCATGGCGTCTCCCTTACCTGTCCTGGCCACCATGGACCCGCAGGTGGTGCTCCACCGGTGCATCTCTCGCCAAGTCTCATACCTGCATGAGAGGCCATCAATCTTGACATACGGATTTTATGGAACAAGGCACTGTACATGGGTCTACCACCATCACTACTATCTCACCAGTGCCACGTCATCTCACCAGTGAGACGTCATCTCACCAGTGCCACGTCATCCAGAACGATGTGAACCTGCTCCCGTGAACCTGCTCTCGACAGCCGAGTGGACCAGGTGGGGACGAGACCTCTTCTACACGCTCCTCCGGGCATGTGGCCTGCAGACGCCATGAGGGGACACTGAAGAGCTTCGCACCTGGGCCCAGGCGTCACTACCACCTTCACTAGGAGGCCTGGGCCTCACGGACCCTGCGGTGGAAGGCCCACACTCCTTCCTGACCAGCGCCACCCGCGCTCACGCCCTTCTCACCTCTCTGCCCGCCGCTGCTGCTAACACGTGACAAAAGCCCTCCGGCCCCTGGCGCCTCCGTTCACTAGCCCCACTACCCTTCATACCTGGCTGACGGAGTGTGAAGCAACGCTTCCGCCATGCGCCAATGAGCTACTGCAGTCGGAATGCGCCGAGGCGTCCGATGTACCCTTGCAGCACTGCCTACCTCTGGAGGTCCAGGCGGCCCGCTATGCCGACCAAGTGGAGGCCAGCCGCAGCATGGCGCTGAACCCCAACAGCGGCCATACGCAGAGCCTCTTCTCCCTCACGGAGTATGGCACGGGGGACTGGCTCCTGGTCATCCCCCTGTTCCCCTCCCTTTGGCTCACGCCCCCACACTTCGCGATTGCCCCAGCCTTTCGCCTGGGCCTCCCCTTCCCGGCCCCGGGGGTCTGCAACTGCACCAAGCGGGTGGGAATTCCTGACCCCCGGCTCCCGAATCACCTGTTCCGCTGTGGGACGGTGCACGGGCGCACTGACACGCATAATGCACTTCAGGACGAGTGCATCGGCATGGCGTGGGATGTACACTTCATCGTCGAGAAAGAAACTGCCATCTACACCCCAATTGACGACCAAACTGCCGACTTGGCAATTCGAGACCGAGACTCGGGTGCTGTATGGATCAGTGACGTCACCATCACCGACCCAATCAGCAACCGCGACTCCCTGGCACGGAAAGGGAGGGGGTACATGGCGCGGGAGCAAGCAGACAAAAAGATTGACCGCTATCGCAACAGCGCAACATATATCAGCCTCTTCCCCCTCGCCGTGGAGATCTATGGGTGCCCCTGTTCCGAGATGCCTGTATTCCTGCAGCTCCTGGCCAACACCAGCGCCCGCCGCCTCTTCAATGCGGACCCAAGCTCGTACCAAGCAGCCAAACTGCTCAATCAGTTTCGGCAGCGGTGGTCGATCACCCTCCAGCGCGGGCAGGCCCTCTCGTACCTCGGCAAGGTGAACGAAGCCTCCCTGTTAGAGGAGCCCACCCTTGGGGTGCCAGACGAAGGCATGTCCCTCGGGGACTGCTTCGTCGTCTTGGAGCCCGTAGGGGAGCTAGCGTAGGCTAGCAGGGGGGAGGGGAGGGGTTCAGGACGCATGCTTGTACTTGGCCAACTTGCCTAGCTCTGTACACAGGCTCCTAATGAATACAAAGGACTGATTGAGAGAGAGAGAGAGGAGAGAGAGGGAGAGAGAGAGAGAGAGAGAAGAGGAGAGGAGAGAGGAGAGAGAAGAGAGAGAGAGAAGAGGGAGAGAAGTGGCGAGAGAGAGAGAGAGAGAAGAGAGGGGGGAGAGAGTGAGGGAGAGAGAGAGAGAGAGAGAGGAAGAGAGAGAGAGAGAGAGAGAGAGAGAGAGAGAGAGAGAGAGAGAAGAGAGAAGAGAGAGAGAGAGAGAGAGAGAGAGAAAAGAGAGAGAAGATAGAGAGGTAGAGGAAGGTAGAGAGAGAGAGAGAGAGAGGAGAGAGAGAGAGAAGAGAGAGAGAGAGAGAGAGAGAGAGAGAGAGAGGAGAGGGGGGGGGGGGGGGAGAAAGAGACCAATTTCTCTTTTTTTTTCGTTCATTGCTAGTCACATTCATTCGTTTCAATCTCCGCTCCCCCTGCTTTCTCTCTCTCTCTCTCTCTCTCTCTCTCTCTCTCTCTCTCTCTCTCTTGCTCTCTCTCTCTCTCCCTCTCTCTCTCTCTCTCTCTCTCTCTCTCTCTCTCTCTCTCTCTCTCTCTCTCTCTCTCTCTCTCTCTCTCTATCTCTCTCTCCCTCTCTCTCTCTCACTCATTCTCAAGAATAGGATACAACATGAGGATGGAAAGATAGGTAAGGATAGATAGAAGGCAAGGAAGAGAGAGGAAAGAAAGGATCAAACAACATAAGAAAGAAATGATGAAAACAAAAAAGAGGTGAAAAACAAATTAACCTAACCTCAGTATAATATGGTTAATGTCACACGTGTCAATCACAATCTTGAGCTTCTGTGTAGAACCTAAGAGCACAAAAAGGCAAAAGTGATATTGTGAAAAAGCACATTGAGACAGGGACCAACGACTTTTTAGGCAAAACAAACACGTATGCGGGCCTGCAAAAAGGAAAAATGGAGGAAGGATAGCAGGAGAGGAGAGGAAGAGAGTAACACAAATGGGGGGGGGGGGGGGAGGGGATCAAGGAACGACCTAACTATTATCTCGCAATGGGCTGCAGCCCAAGAAAGGATCTAAATATTAGGTCGCAATGGGCCGCAGCCCAAGAAACGAGCTAACTATAAGGTCGCAATGGGCTGCAGCCCAAGAAACGAGCTAACTATTAGGTCGCAATGGGCAGCAGCCCAAGAAACGACCTCAGTAGAAGGTCGCAATGGGCTGTAGCCCAAAAAGCGACCTACGAATTAGGTCGCTATGCTGCAGCCCACAAAACGACCTAACAGCTAGGTTGTAGTGTAACTGCAGCCCAAGATGCGACTTAGGATAATAGGTGCAATGCCTACGGCCCTACAAACAACATAGTAGTGAAGGATGTGAGAGACATATCCTAGAAGAGGTGAGGCGTGGCGCGTTAGGAAACCTTGCTGGCGAGAAACGGGGAAGGTGGTGGCAGTGAAGGAATGAAACCTGAGGGATTCAACGTCATCACAAAACAACGTCTAAATATATTTGTTTTTACATGAAAGAGACTTCTTTGGCTTAGTGGTTTGGAAATGCTATATTATGGGGTTGGTTTGCAGCTCTATTCTTACAAAGCGCTCTTTGCTTTGTTGAAAGGTTGGAGATATAAGTTGTTGCATAGTTACTTGCATAGTTTGGTTTGCTATCCCTTTCTCACATTTGTCGTCACCTTATTTATTGCGACTATTATAATTATGTTATGTTTTGCAAGGCTTTCTCATGACTATGAATAGTCATTAAGCAATTATAACGTTACTTAATCAACAAAAGCTCCGCAACCCTAAGACGATTTCTTCAACTCTTGTTTCTATTTAGTCCCACGGTTTTTGTACGCGGCTTGAGCCTGTAAGCAGGAAATGGTAAAACACGGGCAAACGAGACCTTGAAGGGGAAAACCCATATTAAGCACCGACACTTGGTTACAAAATCTCTCTCATGCACTAGTTTAGTTGCCCGCGCGACGTCCCAGCTCTAAAACTCGCAATTGTCGAAATGCGACTTGGTTGTTCGCTATCGTTCAGCCAATCAGGTTCAGTGTGAACGCCAGTCATGCTGAGAGCCTGGTAGGTGGGATTGCAATTTGGACTGTTCCGGGTGAGACAATAGAGGAAACAAGGGGTACATATCAGCGAGCATCTCACGGCGTGTTCCTAAGCGACACAATGTCGCGCTACTTCGTGTCAAACTAAATTTTACGGGCAAACATGACCAGCAAAATCTCAAATGACACGAATTGACCTGACATCGTGTTACGTAGGAACACGCCCTCATACTGCACTGTTCGCGAAGCATACCAGCTTATCGGGTAGGCACACATGCAGGCAAAATGGGTGACAATCGCCTTTTACGCGGAGAGAATGGGCGAGGGCAAGCGAAAAAGTGTTTTTCTGCTCACTACATAACAAAGTCAAAAGTTTGCCCTGAAACTACCAGACGAGACCAGAGACCAGCACCACGCGAACCCAAGCGAAACATTTGAGTGTAACGTGGGTTGGAAAAGACGACGCCGTGGGGTGCATTATTAACTGTAAGTTACTGATCCACAGGCAATGTAAGGATTTAGTAATTCCTTATTGTGGCTTGCAGGGCGTACGGCTCGAACAGCCTTGAACCATCGCCACAGTTCCAGACCTTTCTGTTCGAGCCTCCTGGGCCTTTCCGGACCTCGCTCCGACACATCGAGATCCATCGATACTTTTCCTGAACCTTCCAATCCTACGACTAGAATCATTCACCGTTCACAGTTTCGCCAGTTCCCTCCAAGTTCTGACATGGTACATCAGAGCCAAAGGTCTTGGGTTCAATTTCCAGTGTGTGCACCGGTAGAGGTGGCATTGCACCAGCAGAGGTGCAACGTCTTCCATGCCTATCCCAACAAGGGGGGGTGTCGGAGACCTGCTGGGGTTGCCCTTGAGATCCTCGGGGAAGGGCCACAGGTGTAGAGCCTGGGGGGTTATGGGTGCACATACCCGCTACTTAACAAGCCCTTTTAATTTAGTGGTTAGTGACTGAGTTCTGACACTCTGCGTTACTCGGCAGTTCCATTCATAATATGCAACGATAGGCTCGGGTGTACGGTTTACAAGTGGGTCTGTGAGCTGGTACCCAAGTAGGCAACCACTAAACAAACGTTGCCATACGAATGTTGCAACATTGGGGTCAATGCTATGAATTAAACAAGCGAGTAGCGAGGAAGAAAATGTCGGAAATGCGAATGACCAAGTGACGATATAATGAATGACGTCCACAATATTTAGGAACACCGGAACGCTGCAATGTGATAAAATGGTTCGAGAATGATATGGTGTCGAAGCGTCGCAGATATGTTAGAGGTCCAGGTCGAGAAGTCGGACTAAAGCGTAGCTTCATGAGGGTTCAAGGAATCAAGTGCTCCCTTGTCTAATTAGTTAGCTCCTCCTACCATCCATCCAGGGATGCTATGCAGATGGTAATTGCAGTCGCATGCCGTTCCGAGCCCACGTGGCTTGCCAAAACCTTGACGTCAATTTCAGATCTCCATTGCTATGATCACCAAAGGGATTGCATGCAGGCGAAAAACTGTTGCATGAACAATCATGTTGTTTCTTCAGTTGTGATCGTTGTGCGATATGGAGCAATATGCTGCATCATTGCCGCTCAAGCCCCCCTTGTAGTCCAATAACGAAATCCATTGTCACGTGTTGCCTAGGCCATTGTGGAGGATTGTGTTCAGCTGAGAGAATGATGAAGTTTCACATGCAGGACAGGGTTCCTATATTCGTGTTGTCCCCTCTATATTTTGCACCTAGCTAGCCTACAGTACATACAATATATGTACGTTAATACACCCCCTAGTCTAGGTAGGGGCAGAGTCTAGCAGCAAAGCAAACACAGCAAACTAGTACAACACTACTAGTCTAACATCCGATGTATGTAGCAAACAGCTCAAGGCTGCACTACTAGTCTGGCCACTGAGACAAGGGCTAGAAGGCCAGTTAGGTGTATCAAGACAAACCAGTACAGCTTAAGATACAAGCAAGTGTGTGGCAACTAGGGCTAGGCCTAGCTGGGTACAAAATCGCCGATGATCACCAAGGCCCAATGGCATTGGTGAAGATATCAACAGTATTGGCCTCTGAGGCCAGCTATACTACGCGGGTCTGGCCGCGCTGCAGGAACTACCACAGCCTGATGTGCTTCGTCTTGCCCTCAAGTCGAGCCTCCTGACACAGGAGGATCATGGCTCTGTTATCAGCAAACAAGACCGGGACATACCTAGGCCCCTCACCTAGGTCAGTGAGCAGGAACGTCAGCCAGCAGAGCTCCTGATAAATTAGTGATCTTGGTACACTTCCCCCCTCTGTTGACAGCAGCCAATGCAACCTCTGCCGCATTCCGCTTTGACACCTTAGCCTGCCCTTTCTTTTTCTCATCTAGCACGCTCATTTAATTACAGACCTCCTGTGGCGCCGCCACGCACATTGAAATCGGAATCGTAAACCGCATGAGTACTATCAGGTGTGTACTTGTTTGATGATTCGGAATCTGCAGCAGTTGCGGCTGCAGAATCCTGGGGGGGGTCGACATGGCGCTGCCTAAAACGATGCTATGTGGTGCTCCCTAAGCTTAGGTTCTAGCTTAATCTGCTACCTAATGCGGCTGGTAAGTTACGAGAACTGTATTAGCGTTAGCGTGTTTGGTGGTTGCGGGAGAGAGGACTTGACGCTTGGTTGGGTTAGGTAGATGCCTTGGGATGAAGTGCGGCTGGAGGGGGCAGATTGGTTGGAAGTTGGATTTGGGCGAAAAATTGGGGTCTCGACATTTCGCGATAGTGTGGCTGGCTTCACCATGTCGCGAAGTGGCAATAGATTTTTTTGGAATTATTTTTTACGGGCTGTCCCCAAATTTTCAGCCGAGCATTTAGTGTTTATACACTCATATAGCGTATAGCGTATATATGATATACGCTATGGATTATGAGCGTTTAGTGCAACTTAGACAGTCACGAGAGATCTCCAAGCCCAAATAGCGCCCCAACTCTCCCAGGTCTGTACATGCTTGTCACTTGAGCAGCTCGACCTTCACCGAGGCCGGTGCGACTCTGTTTGAAGTAGCAAAGATAAGGTCATCTCCGTACACAAGTATGTAGAACGGAGTCTGACCATCGCGATCAAAGAGCGAGGGGTCAGCAAGGGACGGAAAAAACTGGAGAGCCGAGAGTGTAATGCGGAGCATGTCGTGTCACTCATAGGACGCCTGGCGCAGAAAGTAGACAAGGCGGTGCAGGCTCTACTGGGTTCCAGGACCAATGGACCGAGAGCACCGGTGGGCATCACAGGAAGATCTGACCATGTAGACCAAGAAGGTTGTTATCTTTGGCAACAAGGCTGCATGTGCGCGGAAGGAGGCCGACGAGGCATTGTGTCTTATGCTCGCCGGCTTCCGTATCCTAAAGCACCTCACCTGCCACCCGCTCTTCCTTAATAGAGTGCGAGCAATCGGTGCTACCGAGCGAACCTACATGCCTCCCAACCGCAACAACATTGGCGACGCACGGTTGAAGGCTGTCCTCAAGCGCATCAACGAATGGTTGGACCCCATTCGGGAGAGTTGGGAGGGCAACACGTTACAATTTGTTGCGACATGATGACCGACCAGAACGGGTGTCCGCTGGCAAATGTCCTCCTTGTGAACGGTCCGGGAGCTGTATTCGTGGAGATCATCGATTGCCGGATTCAGAGCAAGTTCGGCGGCTACATCGCCGACCTTTTGCGCCCCATCCTATAGAAGGTCGGATCAGAGAGTATGGTCGCACTCTGCATGGATGGAGAAAACAACTGGCACCTATCAAGCGAGGAGACGAGGGTGGTGCTCATTGGGAACATCCCCGACCCACCCCGGCGGGCTACAACGTGCATGCAGAGGGAGGCTTGGTGGACAATTACCTGTAGGATGACGCAGTGCTGCATGATGAGTACAGGGATGAGGAGGAGGAGGAGGAGGAGGAGGAGGAGGAGGAGGAGGAGGAGGAGGAGGAGGAGGAGGAGGAGGAGGAGGAGGAGGAGGAGGAGGAGGAGGAGGAGGAGAGGAGGAGGAGGAGGAGTAGGAGGAGGAGGAGGAGGAGGAAAAGGAGGGGTAGGAAGAAGAGGAGGAAAAGGAGGGGGAGGAGGAAGAGGAGGAAAAGGAGGCTGAGCGTTAGGGGAGTGTGCTGCAGGCTTGGCAAGCATGCAGTTGGTAGGCAGACATGGGGTATCAGGGATGTTGTGTTATTTGGGTAGTACTTATCGTTATGGCTGAGGGATGGGAAGGGAAGGGGCTTTGGAAGAAACCTTGACATGGCGGTTGTTTATCCCTTAAAGGCTTAACGATGTTCACTGTTTCATGGTGCAATGCAAATTGATTCCCCACACTACATCCCTTTTCCCCCCTCCCTGGTCACAATTTTTTCCCTGCCCAGAGGATTTTTTTTCCCCCTGCCTAGCATATACGTATCCCAAAAAAGTGTTTAGCTTGCATACGCTAACGTATAAAACGCCATAAGCGTTTAGTGCAGCTTAGGTGATCGTGTTGTGCACATGATCACACTCTCACAATCCCACATGATGCAGCAGATCCTCCATCGGTTCGGCTTTCAGTTCTCGCCAGTTCAGCCCACCCTTTTGCCTGTGGATCACAAGCTCTCAGCGCCTGTTTCCGGTGTGCAGGTCGAGCCTAGTGGGCCATATGCGGAGCTGGTGGTGTGCCTCTTGTACCTGATGACGGCACTTGCCCAGATCTAGCGTACCCTCTCAGTATCCTTGCTCACTTTGTTGCAACTCGCAGACCCTGGCCAGAGCACTGGTCGGCTGCCAAGAGGGTGTTGGGGTATCGGGCTATTACATTAGGACCGAGGCTTGTGCTGGGAGGATGGGAGCGAGTGGTCCTCACGAGACACATAAACGCGTCATGGGCTAACGACTTGGAGACGCTCAGGTCCTCATAGGGCTATTGCTTTAGTCTTAGTGCGAGTGCAGTCTCGTGGAGGCCCACTAGGAAATTCTATTAGGTCCACTAGGTCCAGTAGGACCTCTCATCTCGTCTGTAGCTCAGTCTATTTCTGAGGCAGAGATCTACGTTGGGGCTATGGCTGCTTAGTAGCTCCGCTCCCTGATGTTCTTGCTCACTGATTTAGGTGAGCGGCCTTGGTATATCCGGGTCCTGTTTGCCGATAACAGGTTCATGATCCTCCTGTCTCATGAGTCTTGACTTGAAGGCAAGGCCCAGCACATCCAGGAGTTGTACTTCCTATTGCGTAAGTTGCAGTTGTGCGGTCGGGCTTAAGTATTACAATTGGTCTCAGAGGTCAACACTGCTGATTCAAAATTGCTGATGGTCATGAGACGGTAGTACCTTGGTGAACATACCAGCAGTGTTGGCCTCTGAGGCCACGTGTAGCTGGATGTGCTTCGCCCTGCCCTCAAGTCGAGCCTCTTGACACCAGAGGATCATGGCCATGTTGTCAGCAAACAGGACCGGGGCAGACCTAGGCGGCTCACCTAAGTTAGTGAGCTAGAACGTCAGCCAGGTGAGCTCCTGAGCGGCCATGGTCCCAGTGTAGACCTTTGCCTCACAATTGGACTGAGCTACAGACGATGACCTAGTGGCCTCCACGAGACTACATCAGAACCAAGACTAAAAAAATAGCCCTGTAAGGACCTGAGCATCTCTACGCCGTCAGCCCACGAGGTGTCGGTGTGTCCAGTGAGCACCATTGGCTCCCGTCCTCCTAGTACAAGCCCCAATTCTGATGTACTCGCAGATATCGCAACACCCTCTTGGCAGCTGACCAGTGGAGTGGTCGGTGTTGCCTGTTGTAACAAAGCGAGCAACGATACTGAAAGGGTACGCTAGATCTGGTCGAGTGCAAGTCATCAGGTACATGGGGCACCCCAGTAGCTCTGCGTATGGAAAACAGGGTCCTAGACTACAAACAGCAGTGGATCCTAGACTACAAATAGCAGGATAATCGTGTCATCAGCATACACAGAATATATCGCATGCTCTATTCGAATTATATCAATATCAAAGATCAGAATGCCGCGTCGAAGCAAAGTGTGCCAGGGAGGTACCTGCACCATGGAGCTGTACTGGCGGTGGTAGAGGTCGTCCAGGCACCGAAAGCAGCGGGCGGCTGTGTGGCCCGCGCGCATGCAAACCTGGCCCTTCTCGGGGCTGGTCAGCAGCTGGTAAATACAGGTCAAACCGCCTCTAGGACCGCCATCACCCTAGCCCATAGAAGAGCAGCAACCCCTAGTGCACGGACTGCCCTGGGGCCCAACCACCATGGCCTCCACCACGACCACCACTCCCAGGGCCTGCCAGCCCCTACGGCAGCAGCGCCTGCTGCTGCTACTGCTGCGACCTTAGTTGCTGCTGCTGCTGCGGCTACTTCTGCTGGCAGTCCCCGACTCCGACTTACTATCGTCTCCATCTGTCCCTGCACCCCCTCCATCCGCCGCTGTCGATGCCCCACGACCCTTGCCCCGCTTGCCCTTGCCCACCTGGCTCGAGGAGCGACTAGGCGTGGAGACCGCCGCAGCGGTCTCGGTGACCTCCGCAACAGAGGCATAGGCCGAAGAGACAGGGAGTTGGGGGATAAAGCAGCCCTGAAGGATGGGGACCGCCACCATGCTAGTGGTTTCAGCGATGGCACGAAGGCGCGATTCAATCATCGTCAGGCCTGTGGAAAACTTAGCGAGAGTGAGGGAGGTGGGGAGCACAGCAAGGAGCGCGTCTCGCGCAGGGACGAGACGGTTAGAGAGGCAAGTGGCAAGGAGGCACAGGGGGAGGTAGGTAGGAGGGAAGTGGGTGGTGCGGTGCTCATCAGGGCAGGCTGCACGCCAGCTAGACTCAAGGGACTGCAGGTGCGCTACCAAGTCCACTACAGCGGAGAAGGAGGTTAGGTCAGGGAACAGGAGCAGCAGTACAAGACGAACTAGGGTGGCGGAGGACTGGGTAGAGTAGTAAGCGACAACATCGTCCCAAATACCCTTAGCAGTCTCGAGCGTCTCAAAGTGAGTCTGCTCATCAGGGGGAGGGCCCTAGTCACTACCAAATGTGTTGCTGCATTGCAAGACTGCCAGACAGAGAGGGTGGCTAGGCAGTCTCGAACTCAGTCCGCTCTGCGGATGTCACGTAAGCAGCAGGAGCAGCGGGCTCTGGGGGGGGCAGCTAACGTACCTGAGGTGTGGGCCACAAGGCCTGGCCGTCCGAGCGGATAGACGTGAGCTGGCAGCGGAGAGCGACTAGCCAAGCCGAGAAGCCAATCGCGCGACCCTCGGCATCCAGGCGGAGGACAACGGCCGGCGGGATCGCCATGTTGGCAGCTAGCGGCGACGATGACCGCAGCGGCAACGGCAGCGGCTACTGCATCGACGCGTTGCTGGAAACGGTAGGAGAAGGCTGCAGACAGCGGCAGTGGGAGGCTACTAGTGGTGGCAGAGAGAAGCTGCGAGTAGGGGCAACGGGCCGCGGCGGCAGTGCTGCTGCAGAGGCAGCGGCAGTGTGTGGCAACAGGCGGCAGTAGACGGCAGTCAGCGGCTGTGGGCGGGATTAGGCGACAATGGTTGGGAGCAGGCGGCAACGGGCGGCGGCGGGCGGCAGTGGCTGCGGTAGGGGCTGCGGCAGGGGCAGCTGCAGTGGCAGCGGGCGGCAGTAGGCGGCTGTAGGCGGCAGCGGGCAGCAGCAGCGGGCAGCAGCAGCTGCTGCAGTGGCTGCAGCAGTGCAGCAGGCGGCGGTGAGTGGTAGTGGGCAGTAGTAGCTGCGGCAGTGGCAGCGGCAGCTGCAGTGGTAGTGGGTGGCAGCGGCAGCAGTGGGTGGCAGCGGGCGGCAGTGGGCAGCAATGCACAGCAGGTGGCAGCTGGCGGCTAGCGGTGGCTGTTGGCAGCTTGCCACTGGCGGCTGGCGGCTAGTGCTGGCTGCTGGCAGCGCGCTGCTGGTGGCTGGCAGCTGGCGCTGGCTGCTGGCTGCTAGCGCTGGTGGCGCTGGCCGTTGGCAGCATGTTGCTGGCACTGGTTGGCTGGCGCTGGCGCTGGCTGATGCGGGCTAGCTGGCGCGGGCGCTGGCTGGCGCTGGCTGGCACTAGCCAGCTGGCTCTGGCACTGGCGAGCCAGTGAGCTAGCTGGCGCTGGCTACACCGTGTGGGCTGGCGCTGGCGAGCTGGCGAGCTGGCTGGCGGTGGCACTGGCCGTCGACTAGTCCAAGCAAGCCGTGGGAGGGAGGGGCCGGCGCCGAAATATCGGGGGAGGAGGGGGCGACTCTGGCGACTAACGAAGGCGGCGGCTGGTGCGGGCTGACGGTGGCTGGCGTTAGCTTGCGCGAGCTGCTCAGCGAGCAGGGGAGGGAAGGGAGGCGACTAGCGATGAGGCACGCAGCTAGGGGCGAGGCGCGGTAGGCTAGGGGGGGGGAGCATGTGCTACAGCGGAAGCTTAAGGAGGAATCTACTACACCTAGCTCTAGATGCCATATTAGAGTTGCATGAAAGTTCCACTAGGAAAAGGGGAGAGGAGATACAAGTACCAAGTGTTGTCCCCTCTAATAGCTGACCTAACGAAGTTATAACAAACATGTGTAAGCTAGCTAGATATTTTTGTTGACAATATCTTCACCAAGGCCCTAGGGCCTTGTGACCATCAACGGTTTTGTACTCAGCTTGGTTTGGTCTCAGTTGCCTCTCCCTTGCTTGTATCCTGATCTCTTTTATAACGGTTTTTGTACTTGCTCCTCTATACCGCCTCTCTTTTTACTCTTGTTGATTGGCCTTCTGGCCCTTGTCTCAGTGGGCAGACTAGTACCGTATACACCCGGATATAGGCGCGTATGTTCTTGTAATGGAACCCCTGTTAAAATCACATGCACTTATAATCAAATAAATTGTAGAAGCCCATGCGCTTCTTAAAGGTACGTTAAGGGAAAAAAGATTGGAAGGCATAAAAATGTAGCTCTTTGAATTTGTTTTCTGATGGAACATTCTCCTTAGGGGGACGTGTTGCTAGATTCTGTGGCATTAGCTCGTGACTCTCCCGTCAGCAAATCCTTGCTGGAATGAACCAGTCAGAGCCGACACAATTGAGCGGAATTTGTCAACTTATAGATATGTGGTGTATGTATAGTTATAGGCTAGATGGGTTCGTGCTCTTAGAGAGTACAACACCCAATGATATATCTCCCTTGTATCCCTTGTTTAGTTTACTTCGTTACTCGGACATGGTATCACACTAGCTAGGTCCCACCCAACCGCGCTTCCGCCCTAGCCTACCATCGAGCGCATCGCCCTAGCCTACTGTAAAGCGCCCCGTAGCCCGCCGCACCAGCCTCGTGTCGCCGCGCCGCCTTAGCTGCCACGCTGACCTCGTCTCGACGCGCCGCCATAGCTCGCCGCGCCAGCCCTTTCTCGTCGTGCCGCCCTAGCCCTCCACGCAGGTCCTGTCTCGCCGCGCCGCTGTAGCTCGCCGCACTGGCACTGTCCTGTCGCGTCGCCCTAGCCCGCCGCACTAGCCCTGACTTGCCGCGCCGCTGTAGCTCGACGCGACGGCCCTAGCTAGTCGCGCGACCCCCAGTTGCCACCGGCCCCAGCTCTTCGCGTGGCCTCCAGCTCGCCGCCGGCCCCAGCTTGCCGCGCCGCCCCAGCTAGTCATGTCAGCTTCGGCTCACCGCACCGCCCCAGCTCACCGCGCCGGCCCCTACTCGCTGCTGACCCCTACTCGCTCCCGGCCCTAGCTCGTCGACGGCTCTGGTGTCTCCTCTGCACCGGCGCCCTTGCCGGCTGTCTCCTCTCTCGCGGCTTCACCGCACTCCACCGCACTCCACCATGCTCCACCGCACTCCACCGCACTCCATTGCACTTCACCGCACTCCACTGCACCCCACCACTCTCCACTGCACTCAACCGCACCCGCCTTCACCCTTCTCCTCCTCCACTTGAGCTCTTTAGATGCTGCAGCTGTGCGTGATGGCGAACTCTGTTCTCCGCGTGGACGCGGAGTGACAGCACCAGGATGGCGAGTCCCTGGCCATCCATGTCGACGGTAAGCTGCCCTGCCCCCCGTGCCTGCCCCCGTTCCTAACACCCCCACGCCTGCTGAGTGTGAGGTTTTTACAGCTGCTGAGCTTGCCCGCTCTGTCTGGGAGTCGCGTGACGCCACTGCGCACCCAGCTATCAGTCACGCTCTCCTCTTGTATGAGCGTCCCCGCTTTCAGGCCCTAGAGACAGCCAAGGAGCACCTAGATGCAGTCATTGCCCCCTATTCCATTCCCTCCTCCGCCTCTGCAGGTCGTCTCCTCCTGCCCTTGCTCTTCCCTGATCTCACGTCCTTCCCCAATGTCGCTGATCTTGCCACTCACTTGCGTGCTCTTGAGACTGGCTGCCGTGCTACTAGCCCTGAGGCAAAGCTCATAGTAATTCCTCCTAGCGCTACACGTTATTTCCTAGCCACGCACTTCCCCGACCACCTAGCCACTACCTGCGACACCTTCCTTGGTCTCCACCTTGCTGACCTCACCCATATCGACCCTGTTTGCGATACAGTCCCGCGAGAGCACTATCGCTCAGTCTAGCGGTACTGCGGTAGTCCCTATCTTCCAGGGCTGTGCTCCCTCCCAATTCACTTACTCAGACGTTTCTGTCGCTGTTGCTGAGACTGACGCGGCGGCCTCAGCGCAGCCTCGTACGGGTAAGGGCCGTCGCCCTAGAGGGGGGCAGGGGGGAAGGAGGGGTGATGGGGGGGTGGTGGGGGTGGCGGGGCGGTGGAAGTGGTGCGAGCGAGTGCAGACGAGGGGGTGGGGCCTGACACTCGAGAGCAGCAGCAGGAGAAGCAGCACCTGCAACAGCAGCCGCAGCCGAGGTAGCAGCAGCAGCAGCCATGGGAACCCCCGCCACAGTGGTGGCTTGGCGGCTTTGGTGGTGGTGGCCACGGAGGCGGCCCTCACAGCTCGATGTCGGGTGGCGGCTCCAATTCTGTGAGTTACCAATATCATATCTAGTCTAGTCCCCTTCGTGGCACCATGTGTGACTGTCCTGGTCACATCGTTGCCCACTGCTACCACCATCTCGACGACCTCTTCCGGCTTTGCTTTGGGCCTTGTACGTCATCGTGTGCTGGTCTTTGAGCTAGATATGGATCAGATTTGCTCTGCTACAGTATGTATGTTATGTATCCTGGGGAATCTAGTGTGACTGGACCTTATTACCCTATATTGCCCAGCCTAGGTGTGTCTGTTATGTGTAGTCCAGGCTCCTCTACTGCATCAAGCGTAGGACCTCCTGCCTTGTTGAGCCTTGGCTCCACGTTAGTGGCCCTGCCGGCAGACACTTCCGCCACGCTTTCCTTCAAGCTAGACTCTTGTGCGTTTGCCTGCTTCTTTTGTGACCACACCACTCTCACGCCGCTTGCCGCCCCAGCAGCTGTTGCCCTTGCTAACTCGCGCGTTTACATCTCATGTCCAGGACAGTCTTGTGTTAGGGCTCCCAGCGTTGCTCCCTGCCCTCCCTCCCTCGTCTCCTGTGCCTCCATGCACGCCTTGTGTTGAGGGTCAGCTGCACCGTGCTCCTCACTCCTCGTTGCCCCCCACCACTGCGCCCCTTCAGACCCTGCACCTAGACATCTGGGGCCAGCCCCAGTCCCTGGGTCACGTCACGAGCGCCACTTTCTAGTTCTTGTAGACGACTACATGCGCTATACCACGGTGTTTCCCCAGGAGCACAAGGCCGACGGGCCTCACCTTCTTATCCCCGTAGCTTGTAGCAGCTTGAGTCCACCGCGCCCAGCTAGTACTTTGTTTCCACTCCAACCGTTGCAGTGAGTTCACCTCCGGTTGGCTTGGCCAGTTCTGTCGTGCGGAGGGCATCACCCAGTCGGACACACTGCGAGACTCCCAACAGCAGAATGAGGTCACTGAGCGACGCATCGGTTTGGTCATGGATGTGGCTTGTACCTCCATGATCCGTGCCATCACACCCCATTTTCAGTGGCCGTTTGCAGTTCCCTACGCCGCTCACCAACTTAACTTTTGGCCCCACTCTTCGTGACAGCAGGTTCCGCCGCCCCTATTCTGGACCGGGTCCCCTGGTGATGCGTCAGCGTTCCACTTCTAGGGCTACCTGGCTCACGTGCGCACCTCTGGCGCGGACAAGCTCACAACCCACAACGTCCCTTGTGTCTTCCTTGGTTTCCCTTCTCACCATTTCTTTCACTCACGTGACGTCATCTTTGACGAGTCTGTCTCCTTCTAGACCTGCTTCCCCCACCAAGGTCTTCCGGCTACCCCGCCCCGGTTCCTTGTCCCAGCTCCCTCGGTAGCTCTCACTACTCGTCCTGCCCCGTCTGGTGTGTCTCATATCGCTCCCCTTCCTTTGGTTAGCAGAGGAGTCTGCTGACTCAAGGGGCTTTGAAGCTCAGTATCCGCTGCCTGTGTCTACGACACCTCCACCCTTGGCCCCGGTGTCTCATCCGCCACCGCTGCAGCAGCAGGGATCAGTGGCTGCTAGGGGTGTTGCCACTAGGGGTGCTGCCTCTGAGGAGGGTGCTAGCTGTGGGGGTGCTAGTCCTAGGGGTGCTGTCATGGTGAGTCCTAACAGTAGCAGTGGTGCGGCTAGAGGTTCTGGTGTGGGTGTGGAGCAGCAGCAGTAGCAGTAGTCGTTGCCAGTATCCACCCTTCGCCTCCTCAGTCTTCCCTCCCCTGATCGACCACCTGTGCCTCCCCTTGTGCCGCCCCTCCTCCTCTCTACGACCATGTGTTCCCTTCACTGAACTCGTCTCCAGCTCGTTTCCCACGTCCTTGTCCTCCTGTGTCACCTCTGTTGTCTCCTGACCCGACGCCTCCCTCTCATTTCTGGTCTCACCGTCCCTCTCGTGCTTGCCTCGTCTCTCCTGTTCAGTGCTCTTACCATATGTTCCTCCGTTCTCACACTTTGTTCCTCTGTGTTCTCCCATCGCCTCCCAAGTCATCCCTCTCGTCTCCTTGCCTCCTCTCTTTGACTTCCTCCGTACTGCTCGCCCACTGGTTCCTCGGGTCCTCGCCTCTCTTGTCACCATCCCGTCCATTCCTGTCTCCAGTCTCTTTGTCGCTGTTGTCGCTGACTTTGCCTCTACCTACCGCCTTGACTACGCCAGTGCTCTTAGCTCTAACCCTGCCCATCCTCCATCCGTCGGGGGTGCACTTGCCCTTGGCAATGACTTCCTAGAGGACAGGCATTACGAGCTAGCTTTCCTTTCCGAGACCCCTCCTCATCTCTGCTCCATAATGCTACCCCCCGAGGGTGACCCTGATGCTCTTGCCATCCCGACCCCTCGCACCTACGCTGTGGCGACTTCAGGATCCAGGGCCTCTCAGTGGATAGCTATCATGGATGTAGAGATGGCATGTTGCAGATCCATCGGCACGTACATTGACGCAGTTCCCCTACCTGGGGCGAACAAGGTGAAGCGCCCTGTTGGAAAGCCACCATTGTTCAAAGCATGCTACATTGCTAGAGACTTTAATCGGCGCGAGAGAGTTGAATTCTTTCAGACCTTCGGCCCGACCCCGAAGATGACCACTCTTCGGGCGCTACTTCACATAGCAGCACAGTGCAACTACGAGCTTCACTCGCTGGACTTCTCCTCCGCATTCTTCCAGGGCAATCTGCACGAGCAAATCTACCTGCGCTATCCGCCAGGCTTCTTTGGCACTTTTCCTCTTGGACAGAGTGGCTCCTCCCATGCCCGGTTTACAGTCTGCGCCAGGCGCCCCGAGAGTGGCACGATACGATACGTGCTACTCTAGCACACCTATAGTTCTTTTCGTCCTCTGCTGACCCGTCTCTCTTCTTTCGCTCAGGCCAGACTCCGTTCTACATCCTAGACTATGTAGATGACCTCGTCTTTGCTGCTACAGACAATGATACGCTGGCCTCGGTGAATGCCAAGCTGCTGAGGAGATACACCTGCACTGACCTAGGAGAGTTGCATCGCTACCTTGGGCTGCAGATCTCCCAGGATAGAGTAGCACGCTCCATCACTTTCACACAGTCACACTTGGTGCACCAAGTCCTTCAGAGGTTTCGCCTTCAGTTCTCCTCCGCACAGCCCACCCCTCTGCTTGTGGATCACAGGCTCTCGGCTCCTGTCCCTGATGAGCCAGTCAAGCCTGGTGGTCAGTATGCAGAGTTTGTGGGCTGCCTTATATACCTGATGACTTGCACTCATCCAGATCTCGCATACCTTCTCGGTATCCTCGCTCACTTTGTTGCGACAGGCAAACACCAACCCCATCACTGGTCAGCTGCTAAGATGGTGTTGCGATATCTTGCAAGTGCATCAGACATGGGCCTAGTGCTTGGAGGACGCATGCCAGTGATTCCTACTGGGCTCACAGACGCTTCGTGGGCGGAAGATGCTGTGACGCTCAGGTCCTCCTAGGGCTACTATTTTAGCCTTGGTGCAGGCACTATCTCGTGGAGGTCCACCTGCTCGTCATCGATTGCACAGTACTGCTATGAGGCTGAAATCTACGCTGGTGCTATGTCGGCACAAGAGCTCCGCTGGTTGTGTTTACAATGTAATGTGTTTATAATTAGTGCATCCTAAAAAAAAGGGCGCGCCTATAATAAAATTAACGGATATAAGTGTGTGTGCAGTGCATAAGCCCACGGGCTTAATGAATGGCTGCACTTATATTTGGGTGTGTATGGTAGTACCCCCTAAGGTGTTTTTTAAATACTCTTGAGGCCAGACTAGTAGTGTTGCCCTCGACTAGTGTTTCTTTTTAGGCTCTGCCCCTACACAGGCTAGGGGGTGTATTGGCGATCATATATATATATATATATATGTATGTATATATATGTATGTATGTATGTGTGTTAGGAATATATGCACTATAGCAATGCTAGAGTTTATATCATATAGGGTACAACACTTGGATATCCTCTTGCCTTGACTAGTCACTTTTTCTCTCAATACCGTAATCCCCTGGATATAGGCGCATATGTGCTTATAGGGAAACCCCTTGAAATTTTAGATGTGCTTTTAATCGAATAAAAACTATAAGCCCATGGGCTTATGAAATGTACATTTATGGAAAGAACTTTTTAGGGCACAAAAACGTAGCTCATTGAATTTGTGATCGGGGGAATCATTCTCCAAAGGGGGTCTTGTGGATGGATTGGGTGGAAACGGCTCGCGAATATTCCGCAAGCAGATCACTATAGAATCGATCAATCAGAGCCTGAGCTAGTGAACGGGAAAAACAATCGCCGCTAGCGAGGTCCTCGGGAGGGCTGCGGGAGGGGCGCGGGAGAGCTAACGGGGGTCTCCAATATAAAAAAACTCGTGTTTTTGGCATTTTTTACAATGACGGAAAGCATTGCCTGGTATTTGCGTTTAAAATGTTCTTGCAAGGTTTTGGTGGATTTTTTTGTATAGTTGTACTTCATATTTGAACCTCCAAGTGCTGCTAGCTCCGCCGCCGCCGAAGCTGTTGTCGAAGCCGCCGCCGCCGCCGCCGCAGCTGGTGACGCTGGTCACGCCGCCGCACGCCGCCGCCCCCGCCACTGTCGACGCTGCTGCCGTCACCGCCGTTGCAGCCGCTGCCCTCGCTGTCGACGCCGCCGCCTCACACGCCAGGGGGGTTGACCATGCTAGAATAGCCGTCGCTGCTGCTGAGTATGGGGGTGATAGGCTTAGGGGGTGTGTGGCTTAGTGTGCTGTGTGTGTGGTGGGCTTTCAGCTACCAAGCCTAGGGGGTGTGTTCAGTTGTATATTTGATATATATAATGGTAGGGTTGGTAGGTGTTACAAGATCCTACTGTAGAGGGTACAACCCCCCTTCATGTATTCCTCTCTTCTTTTCAAAGCCCTCTTTTCTCTCGACATTTTCTCCTTCCTAAACCTCGCACCATTCCATGGCTTCTCTTCCTAGCTAGCTACTTTGGCAAGGGGGTGTGTCAACAAACATATATTGTTATAAATATACATGTCTACTTAGAGTAGATATGTTTGTTATACCTCAATCTCCATGCATGATCACCCTAGGTCTTTTGGAAAATTCACTTGAAATCGTTTGGGTGGACATATTAAAGGGAGGTAATTATTAAGGGTTAACGTAAGAACGAATAATGGACTAGTAAGAGAAACACAGAACAAATACCAGTTGGTTGTACTCATTAGAAGCACACACCTAGTCTAGTCTATAAATTCTACATATATGATATATATAAGTTGAAACACCCCCTAGGCTAGATAAGGGGTGGTGCTAAGCAAAAAGCATGCAGCTCAGGGTGGCACTACTAGTCCAACCACTGAGGCAGGGTTCAAAGACCAGTCAGCAAGAGTACAAACAAGACAAAAGCAAGCCAGGGCGACACTACTAGTCCAGCCACTGAAGGTAAGGCCACAAGGCCAGTCAGACAGGTATATATAGTAGAGAGTACACAATCATGGCCCTAGCAAATGAGAAGCTACACGAACAAGACCAAGCTGTACACAGTGCCGCTGATGATCTTTATCCGGAACAAAAAACGAGTACAAATACACTCTTGAGGAAAATCAGGGGTCCTCGAATGATTTACCCCAAACAGCGGGTCCTCACAATTCCTTTACGATATTAAGACCCGTGGTCCAGAAAAAAGACCCAGGGTCCCTTTTTCGGGGGGTAATCATGCTGGGAGATTACGGTATATAGCCTAGCTAGGTCCGCTCTTAGAAGGGATAACGCTCTACTTGTATCTCCCTTCCCCTCTTTCTATTCAACTTTTCGCACTCTATTTTCACATCCCTTGCATCCCATATCATGCATACCCTGCATGGAAAGGAGCATCAACTGTGTGAGAGGAGCAGCATGGCAAAACACATCCCATTGATACTGATGATACTGCTGCTGCTGCTGCTGACTATGCTGCTGCTGCTGCTGCTGCTGCTGCTGCGTCTGCTGCTGCCGTTCCAGTTGTTATTGTTTTGGCCTGTGCTGCTGCTGCTGCTGCTGCTGCTGCTGCTGCTGCTGCTGCTGTTGCCGCCGCCGCCACCGTTGTCCCTGCAGCAGCAAGCTCAAAGGAGCATCTGTGACCCCCAGATCCTGTGCTCTTTGCACTCTCATAGTCTCTGTTCCGCTGTAGGTGTGAGGCGCGTCAGAGCTAGGGCTTTGGTTGACCCTGGGGCCTGAAGCTACAGGATGGCTGATGGAACGAAAGGAGACTCTTGGAGAGAGGCAGTTGGTGGTGGAGGGACACGAAAGGCTGTGCGAGAGGGGGATAGATGGAAGGGCAGGAGCAGTGGTAAGAGGGGATGAAGGCTGTTGGGGTATGGATCGAAGAGGAGAGGTAGAAGGGCAGGGGAGGCTGTGCGAGAGGGACACACAATTAGGAAGGGCAGAAGCAGTGGTGGGAGAGGCAGTGGCAGCAGGTGAAGGCTGTTGGGGGGGGGATGGCAGGGGGGAGGTGGATCGGGAATCCTTGGTGGGGGATAGAAGATTGCTGATGAAAGCGTCTGGGGCTGCTAATAAGGAGGATAGCATGTGTGAATCTGTAGCTTGGAGAGGGGCATCTGGGGACGGCGTGACCTGGCTGAGGATGTGGGGGACTGGGTCAGGTATGGCAAAGTTGAGCATGGCAGGGTCAGGTATGGTAAGGTCAGGTACGGCAGGGCAAGGCATGGCAGGAGGGAAGGCAAGGGGGGAAGGTAAGCTCGTCAGACCTGCCAGACCCTGCATTTGAGTCGACTCAAAGGTAAAGCTCGTCCAACTCTCCTGCCCCTGCAGAACTTGCAAAACCTGCAGCGCTTGCAGTTCCTGCAGCCGCTGCAGCTGCTGTGGTGGCTGTGGTGGCTGAGGCAACTGCCACTGCTGCTGGTGTGGCTGCATCTGCTGCTGCCTGTGCTGCTGTTGCTCCAGGTACTGATGCAAGAGAGGCAGAGAGGGCAGATTCTCGACCCCGGCTCCCACTAACACCTCACTTCTGTCCCTCTCCCAAACACTCACCTCGGCTCCTGGCAGTGCGTTTGCTGCAGCACCCCCCTGCTTTTGAGTTGACTGAAAATCAGAGCTCTCCCAAGCTCCCATCCCCACTCCTGGCTGTGCTGTCCCTGTGGCACCTTCCTCCTGAGGTGACTTCCATGACTGCTCAACAGAACATGCCATGCCTTGCATCGCCATACCACACCCCGGCATGCCTAGCATTGTCATATCACAGCCCAGCATGCTCTGCATTGTCATACCAGACTCTGACATGCCGTCCACTGGCATACCACACCCGGATGTCCCCCCAGCACTGCTCCTGCTCCATGTTACCCCACATGGCTGCTGCATCGGCTGCTGCTGCTGCTGCTGCTGCTGCTGCTGCTGCTGCTGCTGCTGCTGCTGCTGCTGGAGGCACGACCTCGCAAATGGGTCGACCATGCCTTCTACTGCCATATCACACACGGATGACCCACCAGCACTGCTCCATGCCAACCCACACGCCTGCTGCTGCTGCTGGTACTGCTGCTCCCGCGACTCCACATGCGGTGTTACCATTCCTTCCATCGCCATTCCACCACACCCTGTTCCCCCAGCATCACTGCCTGCCACCCCGCACTGCTGCTGCACCGGCTGCTCCTCCCTCTGCGAATCCAGATTCGTCACGAATGTTCCTCCACCCAACTGCTGCCCCCCTTCCCCCACCTGTCTTGACCCACCAATGGCAGCAGCTTGGGCGTGGAAAAGGGCTGGGAGGACAGATGCAGTGGTGGTGGGGGGGGCAGCAAGGAACCCCCCTTCCTCCGCCTGCCTTGTCCCTGGGATAGCAGCGGTCAGAGATGCGGTGCTGGTGCTGTGGGCTGCAAGGAGTGCGTTGGTTGACAGCGAAACACGCTTGAAAGTGTGGGAAGGGCCATGCCCATCACCTCCACCACCACCAACACCAAACCTGTCGGCGCTGCTGCTGTCTGGTGGAATGGCAGCAGTCGGGAGTGCTTCTGCTGGCTCAGATGCTGCTGGTTGCTGCACTGATCCGCCTGTAACAGGAGCCTCGCACTGCCTGGCCGCCCTCTTTAAATCACAAGGCCCCACAGGAGATCTCTCAGGCAAAGTTGAGACCGTATCAGGTTGGGGCGTAGCACCTCTAGCACCTTCAGGGTGGAACATGCCTGTAACGGATGCAGGGAGGCGTCTAAGTGGGATGTGCAGGCGCTGCAAGGTGGGTGGGCGGGAGTTTGGGGGGTTAGGAGCCTCATGGTTATGTTCGTCAACATAGGTTATGATTGGGGTTATGGGAACCATGGGATCAATTTCAGAGGCATAAATATTGAAATTCAAGGAGGGAGCGAAAGTAGAGGCTGAAGCTAGCCTAGCCTCAGTCGCTTCTCCCACTTCCAGCCGTCCGCCAGTGGACGCTTGGGCTGCTGCTGCTGCTGCTGCTGCTGCTGCTGCTGCTGCGGCGGCGCTCAGAACACCCGGTGTGATTCTCCAGTCTACCAGTTTCTTGGCTGGGCATGGTTCTTGGTCCGGGTGGGTAGAGGCCTGATGCGGATCCCCGGAAAAGCAACGGTAATAGGAGCGGATACAGCAGGTATCGACGAGTAGAGGCTTTTGTCCATACTTGCTCCAGTCGTACCCATCGTCCGGCAAGTCAACAGGAAGCCACTGGTAATTCCGCCGCCCGATGTATCCACTTCTGCCTCTCCGCCGCCCGCTTTGTCGCCCATTGCCACCCTCACGCCTGCTGCCGGTCTGCCACCCGATGTTGCTGCTATTGCCGCCGCCAGCACCGTTCTGGGCAACAGAGGTCTCCAGACTTCGCTTACAGGTTCGGGGTCGGAAGACCCGGAGCTTCGGCGGAGCCTGGGAATTGTTAGGGCCAGACAGGGGAGGTTCTACCTTGGTAGCTGTTGTGGCAGCGGTGGTAGCAACAGCGGGAGCAGCAGAAGCATCAGCAGCAGCAACAGCGTCAGCAGCATTAGTAGCAGCAGCGTCAGCAGCAGCCGCATCAGCAGGAGCAGCTGCAGCAGCAGCAGCTTCGGCAGCATCATCATCATGAGCAGCAGCGGCAGCGTCAGGAGCAGCAGCAGAATCAGCAACTTCAGCAGCATCGGCAGCAGCAGCATCAGCAGCAACAGTAATGGCAGCAGGTGCGCTGTGAGTTGATGGTTTGGGAGAGGAGGGAAGGGAGAGGAGGGCGGGTACGGATCGTGGGGATAGCACGCGGCAGTCTAACACCTCTCCAGCAGAAGCCGAGCTGGGGAAGATGATGGGTTTTTGAGGCGCCTCAAAAACCGAGCAGGGGAAAATGGGACGCCTGTAGTCCTCACTGGCAGCAGGTTCCGTCATGCCGAGTCCAGGGGTGGCAGTGGTGGTGGCAGCAGCTGTAGCAGCAGAAGCAGCTGTAGTGGCAGCAGCTGTAGCGGCAGTGACGGGGTTACCCCTTCGGTTCTGGAGCGCGCGAGGTACTTGGCTCTGTGCGCCGTTCTGAGAAGAAGCAAAGTGAGGAGGGAGGGGAGATAGAGAGGGAAGTCAATCTGAGACTCAGAGCTAGTACCAGCAGCAGCAGCAGCAGCAGGGTTACCCCTTGGGGATCTGGAGTGGTTGAGGTACTTGGTTGTGTGTGCCGTTCAGGAAGAAGGAAAGAGGGAAGGCAAAGGGGAAAGCAAAGAGGGAAAGCAAAGAGAAGGCAAAGAGGGAAAGCAAAGAGAAGGCAAAGAGGGAAAGCAAAGAGAAGGCAAAGAGGGAAAGCAAAGAGAAGGCAAAGAGGGAAAGCAAAGACGGAAACGGGAGAGAGAAGCTGGAATGAGGAGCCAGCGGACGGAGCGATCTCCCGGACGTAGGGTTCTTGAAATCACTCCAAAGCCAACTCAACGGCGCGTACTGAGTATTCAGTGGCAAGTTACGTACAGTTTCCCTGCTGATCTCTGGGACTTGTAGTGCCGTGGCGCGTGGTTACGAGACGGGCCTTCCGACACCAAATCTGCCATTGCTGTGGCTGCATCGCCCATACAGGCCGGACCTGCAGCGTGTAATGCCGAAGACGAATTATAAGACCGGGAGAGCTGCATCGGTATTACGGCGTCCGATGGGCCTTCCTCTAATTTATCTTCCACTGCGGGGGGTGCCACATCTCCCCCCACACAGACCGGACCCGCCGCGTGAGATGCCAAAGACGCTGCAGGGCTCGAGCCCGAACCAGCAGGACTGGGTCCCGAACCTGCCGGGCTAGACCTCGAACCTGCCGGGCTAGACCCCGAATCTGCAGGGCTGGGATCCGAACATGCTGCATGGCCCACCGCCGGTGATTGTTCTGCCGCCCGGGAAGCTGCCCCAGAGCTTGGAATGCAGTCCATCATTATTGGATCATCCCCTTGCCCCCTCACAAGGCCCACGCCCACGCCCATGCCCACACCCATGCCACCAGCGGTGGCGGCGGCGGCGGCAGCAGGAGAAGCAGCAGTGGTGGCTGCGTCGGCGATAGTAGCATCGTCGCTAACCTGCTTCGGGAAGCGAAGGCTGGCCTCAGCGTGAAGGCCATCATCCCATGGCTCCGATGACGATGATGGGTTGTCCATGATTGGTATCATCATGCTACCTATCGATGATAGATAGCATTGCTAACTTGATCATGGGGAAACACGTCCACCACGCCGGGCCGGTTAGAAACAGAAGCTGAAGCAACGCCGATCAAAAGCAACGTAGATCAGAGCAATGCCACGACTTCCTTGTTTTCCTAATCCAGTGTTAAAAAAGAGCTATATTGTAGGTATAGTTGTTCGTATAGTAAGGCTACTCCGTAGCAGAGGTACCTATGCCGTACCTGCTGTATACCTACTCTCCGTACTTCTGATCCTGGTATTTTGGGACGAACCGAGGAGCGGCGAATGAGAGATAGAGTGTATTACTAAGTGGGAACCGTGGATGAGCGATCGTGAGGGGAGAATGAGAAAAATCGTGTGCGCAAGTGATAGAACGGACTCCGTCCTTTCATAGTTTCACAGAGACAGTATTCGGTTCCCCTGGCAATGGTGACCAAGACCGTCCTTTTCCGCAAGACCACAGGACTAGGAACGATTACCCTCAGCTGCTGCTCCTACTAATGTTGAAAGTGCTGCAGATGCGGACTCAGCGCCGCATGTCGTCAAAGGAGCAGTGCTGCTGGCTTTGTCGCCAGAGGTGACCTTTGCGAACTTAACGTGTTGCGTGTTACTAACAGCACCTGCGTTACACTTGCGGATGCTGTAGTCGTTCCAGTAACTAACAACTACTGGCACATCCAAACCACAGGCACTAGACGACAGTGCGCGTTGGAACCCTTGCACGACCACTGGTCGGCAACTTGCTGATCCCTTGGTGCTGTACAGTAGAACAGATTCCAAAGCAGCATCCCTTGAAGCAAGGTTGCTCAGTGCGGTGTTCCCCTAAAATACTACCCTCAGTGACTTTGTTGGGGTTGCGAGTCTGTCGAAATGGAAACACAACTCGCAAACCCTCGTGCAGTTTGTGTTCGCCAATATTGTTACACTCGAGAAGGTAGAAGTGGCGAAGGTTGGGGAGAAGGTTTCGGTCGTGCGAGGAGCAACCCGCCCAGTGTTACGTAGCCCGGAATGGTTACCTTTTTCGTACCATTCCGAGGCTGCTTGATGTTCGCAAGTTAGAGCGTGGTACACAGGTTGCACTTTGCCCCTAAACTGCAACCCGATGTACCACAAATGACGAAAATAACTAACCACAATTCAAACCAGACTAACCTAGCTCAAATAATTTTGAAAACGTCACGCGATATTCAACTGGTTTGGTAACCAGGCGCGGATGTGCAACTTCGACTGGTTGCGCAAGCAAGGCACTACGCCTTTGATTTTAGTTTTGCCATTGAAAGTAAGTGCAACTGTACTAACCATGACAGGGTACGTGAAAAAAGTATTCAGCTTCATTTTTCTCCGCGTAGTGTCATGCTCCCCACTCAATGTTCCAGCGAGCCGCGCAGTGTAGATAACATTGGCGAACCGCGGGCTGTAACTCTACAAGCGACACCGCTTGGGATGGTGGGTGGGTCGTCCAGGAGATGGAATGCTTACAATTCTCACGAACGACGCGTCTGGTCACTGTACTACTTACGCGGAATACTTACGCGGATTCCACATGCTTCAAGTGGGTGAACTTGACGGACCGGTAAGTTTGACTTTGGCAACCCGGGCAAAGACACAAACGAGTGGAGGAAAAAAAAAAAACGAATTGAGCTCATGCTGCAAGAATGAATTGAACTCATGTGAAGTTTGAACTGAAACAACGAGACCAGCACCACACCAACAACGCGGAACATTACCGTATAGTGTACCGGTTGGTATGCCAGAAAATGACCAATCCCCCAGACAGTTTCCCCAATCAGGAATGGCTCTCCGTCAGGAGAGAACGTTCCTCAGGGCTCGTCATTTTTAGGCACGCGGACATTGATTCAAACTTCATCATCGAATGTTCACCTCTACACTCCGCGCCGACTCAGTCACCGACGAAGAGTTACTCCAACTTAAAACCCGTGTCCCAAAATGTTCACGTTTTAGAAAAATAACGTGCTACAATAAGATATTTTGTGAGTGACAAAATTGTTGATTTAAGCAAACATGTCGCGAGTGTATTTCGTTTCACGTAGTCAGCGAATCCCAGAGGCACTGTTTGGGCTGGGATGCAAAAGTCCCAAATTGCAATGACCCGAATTTTCAAGTTTCCGCAAGCCACACAACGCAAATCCCCCAGTCAAGATTTTGACCAATCAGGAGCCTTCGCGGTGTGTGTTGTCAACTTACACATATGCTGTATGTAGAAGTTATAGGCTAGCCTAGGTGTGTGCTTCTAGTGAGTACAACCCCAACAGGTACATGTTCTAGGTTTCTCACACTAGTCCAGTCATTCTCTCCTTCTAACATGGTATCATGAGTAGGTTCGGTTCCTCTCGCCCGCCCACGCTTCCGCCCTAGGCCCTAGCCGCCCTCGTGACTCGCCCCTAGCTGGCCCCCTGGCCGTCGCGTCTGCCCCTAGCCGGCCCCCTGGCCGTCGCGCCCACCCCTAGCTGCCCCCCTGGCCGTCGCGTCCGCCCCTAGCCGGCCCCCTGGCTGTCGCGTCCGCCCCTAGCCGGCCCCCTGGCCGTCGCGTCCGCCCATAGCCGGCCCCCTGGCCGTCACATCCGCCCCTAGCTGGCCCCCTGGCCGTCAGGTCCGCCCCTAGCCGGCCCCTTGGACGTCGCGTCCGCCCCTAGCCGCCCCCCTGGCCGTCGCGTCCGCCCCTAGCCGGCCCCCTGGCCATCGCGCCCGCCCCTAGCCAGCCCCCTGGCCGTCGCGCCCGCCCCTAGCCGGCCCTCTTGCCGTTCGTGCCCGCTCCTAACCGGCACCCTGGCCGTCTCGCCCGCTCCTAGCCGGCCCCCTCGCCGTTCGCGCCCGCTCCTAGCCGGCCCCTCCTAGCGCCCGCCCGACCCCCTCTACCGCCCGCCCGGTCCCTCCACAGCACCCGCCCGGCCCCTGCTAGCGCCCGGCCGGCCTCTTGCGCCCGCCCGTCCCACACCGCCCGCCTGGCCCCACCCAGCGCCTACCCGGCTCCGATACCAGCCTGCCCAGCTCCTGCGGCTCCGTGTCTTCTGCTCGGCAAGGTTCCTCGGGTTTCCAGCCTCGTGTCTTCTGCTTGCCAGTGCTGGAGCGTCCTGCAGACGTCCCCCTGGAGCTGTGTTGCTGTGTCCCTGTGCCGCTGTGTCGTGTGGAGCTGTGCCGATGTGTCCTTGTATCGCTGACCCTGCACGATGGCTGACTTCGTACTCCGCCTGGACGCTGAGGGCCATGCGGTTGACTTCGCCGCCTGGCTGTCCGATCCCCGCCGTCACCTCACAGGTCAGTGCCAGGATGGGCACTCCTTAGTTCTCCATACTGATGGCTTTCTCCCCCACCCCCCTGCGCCTGCTCCCCTCCCTGCTGACCCCATCTCTGCTGAGCGTAAGACTTTCTTTGCTACTGCAATTGCCTGTGCCGTCTGGGACTCTCGCGATGCAGTTGCTCAGGTCGCTATCAGTGACGCCCTCCCTGTATCTGAGCGTTCGCGTTTTGCTACAGTTGATACAGCCAAGGCTTATTTAGAAGCTGTTGTTGCTCGCTATTCCACGCCTGCCTCCGCTACTGTAGGCCGCCTGCTCTTCCCTATGCTTTTCCCAGACCTTGCTTCCTTCCCTACTGTTGCTGACCTTAACACTCACATGCGCGCCCTAGAGTCTCGCTACCGCACTGCCAGCACTGCTGCCCAGCTCACTGCGCTCCCTCCCCCCTTCTGCATGACCCTCTACTTTATCGCCATGCGCCTGCCTGACCGCCTTGCTAGTGCACGCGACCACGTCCTTAGCCAGCACCCGGATGATCTCACCCTGCCAGCCTTTGTCACCGCCCTGATCGAGATCGAGACTCGTCAGCGCACTATCGCTCAGTCGAGCGGTGCGCCGGCAGTCTCTATCTTTTATGACTATGCCCCCTCCCAGTGCACGTTTACTGACGTTTCGGCAGCGGTCGCCACTACGACCCCTCTGACCGAGACTGCAGCTGCGGTACACTCGCAGCAGCGCTCGCGCCGCGCCGGTCATGGCCGCTAGGGAGGGCGTGGTGGTGGAGCTGGTTGTAGTAGTGGTGGTACCGGGGACAGTGGTTCTACTGAGGGGACTGCCTCAGCTAGTCAAGAGCAGCAGCCGTTGCCCCAGCAGCAGGAGCAGCCGCAGCAGCAGTCGCCATCGTCGCAACAGCTGTCCCAGCCCTAGCTGTGGGCTCGCCTCACCCCGGGTTGGCCCGGCACCTCCGTAGGTGGTGGCCGTACTGGCGGCCCGCGCAGCTTGGCGTCTACCGGCAGCTCCGTTGGTGTGACGTGCCAGTACCAGCTTCAGACCGGGCCTCTCCGCGGCACTCTGTGTCACCGCCCGCACCCGACCGCCCGCTGTTTCCGCCGCCTCGACGATCTCTTTCGTCGTCGCTTTGGCCCGGCCCCGGACCTCCCCGACTGGCACAGCCCGCTTCGCCAGGGCGTGCCGATCTTTGATTTAGATATGGATCAGAGAGGTGCTGCTTTGCATGCCTTGTATGCTGACGCTTCTAGTGTTGCTGGATCTTATTACCCTGTGTACTCTAGTTTAGGCGTAGCACCTTTGTGTAGCTTAGCCTCCCCTGCTGCGTTACTCGTAGGACTGCCTAGTTTGCTTAGCCTAGTTTCTGCACCGGCTCCGTTCCCGGCCTCCGCTACTGCCTCGCTGTCCTTCACTCTCGACTCCGATGCTTCTGCCTGTTTCTTCCGCGACCGCTCCACGCTCACGCCGCTTGCTGCGCTTGCTGTTGTCGTTCTCGCTGACCCCTCCGCGGGTCCTGTCGTCGCTCGCAGCTCCACTTCCCTTCCCTGTCCAGCCGTTCCCTCGGGCTCTCTTACAAGCCTCCACGTTCCCTCGTTCTCCAGGAACCTGGTTGGTGTCGGCCGTCTTCAAGACCTCGGCGTCACCACTACGTTCCCTGGGCACAAGCGGTTCGGTGTCTGTACCGAGGCAGTCTCAGGTTCCCCCCTTGCGACATTCCCCCGGGACCCGGTGTCCGGTGTGTTTACCCTCGACACCGCTTCCCCCCCGGTTGGTGCATCCTCCCAGGTCACTGCAGCTTGCTCGTGTCGATCCCTCACACAGCTGTCCCTTCTGTGGCACCACCACTTAGGTCACCCTGCTCTCCCGCGCCTGCGTCACATGTCTCAGCACGGTCTTGTCTTTAGCCTCCCCGAGTCGCTCCTCGCACTTCCCCCCTCGACTGCGCCACCGTGCACGCCTTGCGTCAAGGGCCAGCTCCGCCCTGCCCCTCACTCCTCCTCGCTTCGACCTGCTACTGCTCCTCTTAAGACCCTGCACCTAGACGTTTGGGGCCCAGCCCCCATTCCCGGACCGTGCGGTGAGCGCTACTTTCTTGTGCTCGTCGACGACTACACGCGCTACACCACTGTGTTTCCCCTGGAGCGGAAGGCCGACGTGCCCGACGTTCTTCTCCCGTGGGTTGTGGCTGCACGTCTTCACCGCGGTCTCCCCGTGTTGTGTCTCCACTCTGACCGTGGCGTCGAGTTCGCCTCTGGTCAGCTTGGACAGTTCTGTCGAGCGGAGGGCATCACCCAGTCATACACCTTGCCGGACTCGCCACAGCATAATGGGGTTGCTGAGCGCCGCATCGGCTTGGTCCTAGAGGTTGCTCGTACCTCCATGATTCATGCCGATGCCCCCCATATTCTGTGGCCGTTCGCTGTCTGCTACGTTGCTTACCAGCTTAACTTGTGGCCACGCTCCCAGCGGCCGCGGGTTTCGCCGACCCTCCTTTAGACCGGGTCCCCCGGTGACGCGTCTGTGTTCCACATCTTGGGTTGCTTTGCTCACGTTCGTGCCTCTGGCACGGACAAGCTCACTGCCCGCACCGTCCCCTGTGTCTTCCTTGGTTTCCCACTGGACTCGTCTGACAGGCTCTTCTACCACCCGCCGTCTCACCGCTTCCTTCACTCTCGTGACGTCACCTTTGACGAGTCTGTCTCCTTCTACCATCGCTTCCCTCACCGAGGTCTCCTGGTTCCCCCCCCCTTATTCCTAGCTCCCTCTCTCCCGGTAGCCCCTCCTCCCCTACCGCCTCGTCCTGCCCTGTCTGGTGTCTCCCATGTCACTCCACTCCCGTCGGTTGTCCCCGTTGAAGAGTCTGCTGACTCTGGTTGTCCCCCCGGCCCGTCCTTGCCGTGTCCCCCTTCCCCGGTGTCTCCGCCTCCACTGTTGCAGCCGCCGCCGCCGCCGTCGCAGCCGCCGCCATCGTCGCAGCCGCCACCGCCGTCGCCGCCGCTGCCGCTCTTGGCCTCTGGGGGTGCTGGCGTTGAGGAGGGTGTTCGTCCTGCGGCCCCTGGCGTGGTCTGTCCCGGTGGGCCTGGGGGTGCCACCAGTGCTGGAGGG
This sequence comes from Closterium sp. NIES-67, assembly GCA_027943415.1. Classification (NCBI taxonomy): domain Eukaryota; kingdom Viridiplantae; phylum Streptophyta; class Zygnematophyceae; order Desmidiales; family Closteriaceae; genus Closterium; species Closterium sp. NIES-67. The sequence continues at coordinate 496,813 of BQMB01001548.1, forward strand.
GGTTCTCGCTCTGGGGGTGTTGGCTCTGGGGGTGCTGCTGTTGAGTGTTCTCCCGGAGGTCGTCGTGCCCCTGCCAGTTCGAGGGTTGAGCACCAGCCGCCGCAGCAGCCGCCGCAGCCGTCGCCGCCGGTCTCCGCTCTTCGCCTGCTAGGCCTTCCCTCCCCCGACCGCTCGCCGGTGTCACCCCCACCACCTTCTCACCTTCCTGTCTCCGGCCCTGTGTTCCCACCGCCGGACTCGTCTCCGGCCCCTCTTCCTCCTCGTTCCCCTTTTGTGTCCCCTTTGCTGTGTCCTGACCCTACACCTCCGTCCCACGTTTGATCTCGCCGTCCCTCCCGTGCTCGTCTCGTCTCTCCTGTCCTGCGCTCCCACCCTATGTTGATCCATTCCCACTCGTCTCGTCCTCCCCTCCTCCCGTCGCCTCCTCCCTCGTCGCTTGTTGTTGCACCTCCCCCGCTGTCTGACTGCCTCCGTGCCGCTCGTCCCCTTGTCCCTCGGTTTCTTGCCTCTCTTGTTACAGACCCGTCTGTTCCTGTCTCACGCCTTGGCGCGCTTGTCGCGGCTGTCGCTGACTTCGCCTCTACCCGCCGCCTTGACTACGCTACCGCTCTGGTCTCTGACCCTGCCCGTCCTTCGTCCCTCGGGGGAGCACCTGCCCTTGGCCGTGATGTTCTAGAGGATCGGCAGTACAAGCTTGCTTTCCTTTCCAAGGCCGCTCCCCATCTCTGCTCCATACTCCTAGTCCTAGGACATCCCGACCCCGCGCCCTTACGCTGAGGCCACCTCGGGACCTTGGTCCTCTCAGTGGATGACTTCCATAGAGCAGGAGATGGCATCTTGGTGGTCCACCGGCACTTAAGTCGACACAGTTCCCCTGCCTGGGGTGAACGTAGTCGATGGTCGGTGGCTCTTCAAGGTGAAGCACCCCCCTAGAGAGCCACCTGTCTTCAAGGCGCGCTACGTGGCCAAAGGCTTCAGCCATTGCGAGGGGGTTGACTTCTTCCAGACCTTCGCCTCGACCCCGAAGATGACCACTCTTCGGGCGCTGCTACACGTAGCAGCACAGCGTGACTACGAGCTTCACTCCCTCGACTTCTCTACTGCCTTTCTTCAGGGCAGCCTACACGAGCAGGTCTACCTGCGCCGCCCTCATGGCTTCACTGGTACCTTCCCCCCTGGGACCCAGTGGCTTCTCAGGCGCCCGGTCTACGGCCTGCGCCAGGCTCCCCGCGAGTGGCACGACACGCTGCGTGCCACGCTAGCAGACCTACAGTTCTTTCCGTCCTCTGCTGACCCCTCGCTGTTTGTGCGTTCCGGCCAGACTCCGTTCTACATCCTTGTCTACGTAGACGACCTGGTCTTCGAACTGCTTATAGGGACGCACTGTCCTCCGTGAAGGTCGAGCTGCTGAAGAGACACACCTGCACTGACCTTGGAGAGCTGCGTCGTTATCTTGGCTTGCAGATCTCTAGGGACAGAGCAGCACACACCATCACTCTGACACAGTCACACTTGGTGCGTCAGGTCCTTCAGAGGTTCGGTCTTCAGTTCTCCTCCGCACAGCCCACACCTCTACCTGTAGACCATGGGCTCTCCGCTCCCGTTCTTGAGGAGCCAGTAGAGCCCAGTGGCCCCTACGCAGAGCTGGTGGGTTGCCTCATGTACCTGATGACTTGCACTCGCCCAGATCTCGCATACCCTCTCAGCATCCTGGCAATGGTCGGCCGCTAAGTGGGTTTTGCGATATCTAGCAAGTACATAAGGCATGGAGTTAGTGCTAGGAGGACGCAGGCCGGTGGTCCTCACTGGGCACACAGACGCTTCTTGGGCAGACGACTCTTAGACACTCAGGTCATCGCAGGGCTACTGTTTTAGCCTTGGTTCGGGTGCTATCTCTTGGAGATCCACTCGCTCGTCGTCTGTTGCTCAGTCCAGCTGTGAGGCTGAGATCTACGCTGGTGCCATGGCGGCACAGGAGCTCCGCTGGCTGACCTTCTTGCTCACAGACTTAGGTGAGCAGCCTAGCTCTGCCCTGGTCCTGTACGCTGACAACAGGGCCATGATTCTCCTGTGTCAAGAGCCTCGGCTTGAGGGCAGAGCGAAGCATATCCAGTTGCGGTACTTCCTCTTGGGCGAGCTACAGCAGCGTCGCCAGGCTCGCGTAGTTTACTTAGCTTCAGGTGCCAACACAACTAATATCTTTACTAAGGCGCTTGCACCTAAAGATCATCAGCGGCACTGTTTACAGCTTGGTCTTGTTCCTGTAGCTACTCACCTGTTAGGACCCTGATTGTGTACTCTCTATTTTACTCCTCGGCTGTTCGTCGACTTGAATGAGTGCTCTAAATGATCTTCTCCACGTGTATGCACATCATGCACATGTTTACGCCGCTGCACTCATCAAAATGCAAAAAAAGACTGAACATGTGGACAATTTTTTCCGTCACTGTAACCTAGCGTGATACCATGTGAATGTGAGAATGCGTGACTGGAATAATGCAAACAGGATGGTTTTGTTTCAGGGGTTGTCTCCTCTAAGAGTACGCACCTAAAGTATCTAGCATATAAGACATATACAAATATGTTTGACAGGGACAAAAGCAAAAGTCCTAATTATCATGAAGTCACCAGTCCTAACCACTGGGACAAGAAAGGATGTCCTCAGAAGAGTTAGGCTCCATATATCCACCTTCCCCAGGGAAAGCCTCCCTAGTACCCTCGCTAGAGAGAGAAGAGGTTCGACAGGGCTATCCCAGTGCCACGACACCGCCCCCTGCTTGAATAGCGTGTACACCAGGAGTTGAACCTTGTATCGCTTTGATACCATATCATTAAGTCACCGGTCCTAACCATTGGGGCAAAAAGAGATGTCCTCAGAAGAGTTAGGCTCCATATATCCACCTTCCTCGAGAAAAGCCTCCCTAGTACCCTCCCTAGAGAGAGAAGAGGTTCGACAAGGCTATCTCAATGCCATGACACTAATTGCAGACTCAAAAGGCGGCGCAGAGGGAAACGGGGGGGGCAGCACAAACAAAAGTTGCAAAATGCAGACTCAAAAGGGGGAACGGGGGAAAACGGGGGGGGCAGCACATGTCACAAGACTAGCTTAGCTAGGAAGCCATAAAATGGCATGAGGTTTAGCTAGGAGCTAGGAGGAGCCATGGAAATGGCGAGAGGTTTTAGGTGCTAGGAAAGTTGAGGAGAGAGAAGAGAGTCAGAATAAAAGAGAGGGATACAAGGAGGGGTGTTGTACCCTCTACAGTAAAGTTCAGTAAGCCTACCAAGCCTACAATTATATACTAACATACAGCGACGGAAAGTATTGCCCGGATAATTGCCTTAAAACATTTCTTGTACTGGTTTGGTGCCTTCTTTGTTTAGTTACGAATCAAATTTCGGGGTTGGATGTAAAGTAGTACTGTACTGTATGTGACGGATGCTGGTTTCATTTTTATAGGGGTCGATTTTTTACCGAGGACGAGATTTCGTCCGCGTGGGTGCATCCGGACAGTTTAGGCCAAGCAGCGTAGTAGATCTATTTCCTAACCTCGCTATTTCTTCTTACTTGCCCTCGCGACTATCGAGTAGTCAGGAGATAGGCTAGGACCGATGCGATGATTAGGCCGTCATGAAACCGTTAGATGAGGCGCTCTACGCATAGATCATTCCCTTGTTGCGGAGGGGGTAGAGCAATCGTTGAATCGCTAAACAGCTAGCCATAGGGAAGAGTTCGGCCCATCAAGGCGATTGTAGAGTCTAGCTGCGATGACGTGCGTCCTACGATGCCCTCAGCCGGTCGCCCTCGCTTAGTGACAGAGAGAGTTCGCCGCGGCATAGTTCGGTCGATTACCCTCGAGGAGGCAAAAATCTCCGCTCACGTGGCGAAAATCGTTGAGAAGCAGCACGGCATCACGTTGCATCCTAAGACATTGCGTAACGCTTTGAATGGGAGCCGACTTGTCGCAATCAAGCATCCCAAGAAACCGCGACACTCTCGGAAAAACATACGCGATAGGCTGGAATGGGCGCGTGCCCACGCAGACTGGACGGTTGACGACTAGAAGCGAGTTATCTATGCGGATGAGACCAAGATCGGTCGTCTTGCATCCGACTGACTCTCATACGCCTGCGTTCACGAAGGGACTGCCCTCCAAAGACACCAAATCAAGCAGACCGTCAAACACGAGGGCGGTTGCTTGATAATTTACGACTGCATGTCGTAAAAGGGAGCGGGCTTCATGAGCAAAACATATGGTAGGGTGGACGAACTGCTCTCGCTGAGTATACTGCAGGACGATCTCAACAGTACGATTGAGCTTTACCAGCTTACACCCTCAAAAACTATCTTCCAACAAGACAACGACCCGAAGCACAAGTCGCGTATCGTACAGGAGTGGCTTTGAGAGTAAGATTCAGGGGTGCTAGAGTGGCCGTCTTCCTCACCCGACCTCAACCCAATGGAGCATTTATGGGCTCATCTCAAGAGGCAGCTGGCCAAGCCTTATAAGCCTCCCACTGGTATGCTGGACCTTTGGGAGCGGGTGCAGGAGAAATGGGAGAAGATCCCGGCAGATGTGTGCACCCACCTGGTGGAAAGCATGCCCAGGAGGGTGAGGGCGGTGTCTAAGACGAAAGGGCGGTGGATTAGGTACTAGTTTGGGGTTGATGTAACTTGCTGCTTGCGCCTGGCAATAATTGTCCACATGTACCAAGATTGTTATTTTCTAGTATTTGTTGTAAACATCATTATACTTGTGTGATGTAAGGCATGGGCGTGGAGCCTTACCCCAACCTACATACACTAGGCACACCAGAAGATTAAGTCTTAATGTCCATGACCCCCTAAAATGGCAAAATTCCTCTAAGTCAAAAACATGTGGACAATACTTTCCGTCGCTGTATATAATTTAACAGCACAAACAAAAGTTGCAAATTGCAGACTCAAACGGGGGCGGCGGCAAAGGGGGGAGTGGCCACGCAGTGAAGTACGCTTCTGCTTCAAAAGTCCCAAGATCCATGCTCGGTTTTTCAAGTTCGGGGGGGGAAATCAGAATGAATAAGTTAAGTAGGATGTGTGAGTACAAGGGCATATAGATTAGGGTGTTGTACCCTCTAAGGCACAATCCAGTATAGTCTACAGTAACGACCTAAGTTACATTTGACACACCCCCTTACACTATATAGGGGCAGTGCCTAACAGGGAAAGAAGCAGCTCAGGGCGGCACAACTAGTCCAGCCTCTGAGGCAAGGGTCTACAGACTAGTCAAAGGAGTGCAGACAAGACAAGAGCAAGACCAGGGTGGCACTACTAGTCCAGCCACTGGGAGAGGCCACAAGGCCAGTCAGGGTAAAATATATGTATAAAGGGCAGTACAAGGTCAAGGCCCTAGCAAGTGAGCGGCTACAGGAACGAGACCTAGCTGTACACAGTGCCGCTGATGATCTTTAGGCGCAAGCGCCTTCGTAAAGATATCAGGTGTGTAGGCACCGGAGGCCAAATGTACTACGTGCGCCTGGCGGCGCTGCTGGAGCTCACGTAGGAGGAAGTACTGCAGCTGGATGTGCTTTGCTCTGCCCTCGAGTCGAGGCTCCTGACACAGGAGGATCATGGCCCTGTTGTCAGTGTACAGGACCGGGGCAGAGCTAGGCCGCTCACCTAAATCAGTGAACAATAAGGTCAGCCAGCGGAGCTCCTGTGCCGCCATGGCACCGGCGCAAATCTCGGCCTCACAGCTGGACTGGGCAACAGACGAGGAGCGTCGTCTGCCCAAGAAGCGTCTGTGTGTCCAGTAAGGACCACTAGCCTGCGTCCTCCTAGCACTAACCCCATGCCCGATGTACTTGCAAGATAACGCAAAACCCTCTTAGCAGCAGACCAGTGCTGAGGTCTATGTCTGCCTGGAGCCAGAAAGCGAGCCAGGATGCTGAGAGGGTATGCGAGATCTGGGCGAGTGCAAGTCATCAGGTACATGAGGCAACCCACCAGCTCTGCGTAAGGACCACTGCGCTCTGCTAACTCCTCAGGAACTGGAGCCGAGAGCCTGTTGTCACAGGATCGAATGTGTCGAGGAAAGGTTTGCTCAATGTTGCACTATCAATCAATACAAGGTGCTTTTATACTTCCAGATTATATCAGATAACCAGGTTTATCCTATCCAAAGGGAATAGACCCTTCTAGAATATAGAATCACCATGCGTATAGCCACGCGAGGCTATTGGCTATAAGGGATTACGGCAGGATTACGCTAGATATAGCGCGCCAGTACATCCCAAGCCTGGTCAGTGATATAATGATAATAACAGGATAAACCAAAGGATAATGGAAAAGGAGGAATAGGAAACCAAATGAGATGAGATAAAGACCAAATGAATCAGGATAAAAAGAGGAATGAAATAGAAAGGAAATATGAACAAGGAAAATTGGTGTAACGATGTCGTACTCTCACACTTCCCCCCCTCAAAGCTGGATGGTAGAAGTAACACCCTGCTTGACAAGGTAGTCGCGAAGAGGACGACGGGCGTTACCCATGTTGAATTCAGAAACGCAGCCTCAGAAGGATCACAACCCTTCCAGCAAAGAAGAAGCTCCAGAGTGCCATTATGATGACGACGGTGTCCGAGCACGTAGTTGTCCCATGGCGTGGACGAACACGGCGGCGACGGTGGTTGGCATTTGGTGTAGAGCGTGTTTGGTCTTCATAGGGTTTAAGATGCTGGTATGGAAGGCGTTATGGATCTTTCAAGTGGCTGGTTGGCAGAAGCGGAATGTGACTGAAGTGACCTTTGCTTCAACGATGATAGACCCGCAGAAGCAAGGTTGAAGCTTGGATGGAAGATGGCTGATGTCGAGATTATGGTGTGGATAACTGTAGTGATGAGTAGCCAGGTGCTTTTGCTGCTGTTGGATGTCCAAGTGGTGTGTCTGGGTGGCGTCCGTAACAGACGAAGTACAGCGTCTGTCTAGTAGCGGCGTCAGGAGCATACTTGTAGGCAAACTTCAGAACGGGCAGATGCAAGTCGGAGTTGGAGATGTGAATGGTTGGAACAGTGTGCTGTAACGTGCAGATGAATGGCTACGTTGATTGTTATGTGCATGCTGTTACCCGTATCTGGTCCACGTGTGAAGATCACCAAGTGTTGGTGGTATGGCAGTTGTGTCGTAGTACTGCTTCTGTAGCAGTGTTGTATCCGTTACATGCAGCTTCTGTCGAATGTTAATCCATGCCGTAGTGTTGTCGTGAGTCGTACCCACTCGGCATCGTAGTGCTGCAGAATGGATAGCAGAATCACTAGTAGTAACCCTGTCCACCACGCGGTCTGCTAGTCACACTGCCTTGAGTACAACAGCGCATGCGAAGTGCTGCTCAGCGTATCCCTTGTGTTCAAAATCGTGCGAGGGGCTGGTACCATAAACGCGGAGCTGGTAACTTCCAGAATCGGCGCCAAGTGGTTTCCCTCGTTGGTTGCTCAAGCAAGGAATCTCTGCTGCGTAGATATCCCACGGTGATGGATTAGGACATCTGGGAATATCAGGGGTACTCCCAAATAGTCCTCTCCCATTTCCAAATGAGCATTCGTGACAGCCAATCCAGTATGACCTTATGCACGTCCAGTTTAGCACGGAGGCCATCGGTAGGCATCGGTGTCTGGGTGCACATATTGGGATAGGTCTTCTGGTGTCATCATGTGTGGTCTCATTCTGTCACTGTCCTTGAAGTAGCGTTGATGTCAAAGATGTCTCAGCTACTCAGCATCAATGTTGAAGTCTGCTCCATTTCGGCAAATAGGGGTGTTGTTGGAGATACGCGGAGTCCACTATCCGGAGTGGCGTCGGCGCTCCATTCCACGCCTATCTGCTTCCGTGGAGTTGGTGCTGGTAATGGATTGGTTGCGACGCAGGTTTTATGACTTTAAGGAAAGCCATAGGCCATGAGGACTTGTATACCGGTAGAGTACCGCGGTCCTCCCATCCTCATAAGAGCAAATATCTTCTGCTCTTGAGGGTATATGGCATTGCCATGATGTTCCCTCGCATAGTGGTATCTCCTTCCCACTAGCTGGAAATCATAGGACTGTGCCTGGCCAGGTCTTAACGATCCACTGGAATATAATCCAGCATTATCTCCATTGAGCGGAGAATCATCCATCAGGGTTTGGATATAACTGTTGTGTCGAGTCTTCTGCTGCGGCGGCGGCGGCGGTTGCGACGACGGCGACGGCGGCAGCTGCTGCAGAGAATTCTCTCAACTCGTACCGGTTGAAGGAGAATCCATCAACTCCCTCTTCCCAGTAGAGTGTTCCTGATGGGTGTAACAGGCGTAACTACCAGGAACACGTGCACATTAGTACACATGTGTTGTTCCATTGCTGCCGGTGATTATTTCATTTGAGAGTATGAAGAGAAATTTGCTTCTCCCCTCAATGTATCCACGGGTAGCTATCCCTGGTATGCTCAACCGTGCCTCCGATGTACGGTCGGTAGAGCGCGTGATCGTGTTGTAGTAGTCCGCATCTCCCTCATTTGTTGACACCTCGTGTTGCTTGACGTTCTCCTGCATCGTCGAAGTTACGTTGGTGCTTGTAACGCTTCGGCTTCTGGTAGAATTGCCTCCAATGCATGTGCCGTAGGGTCGCTAGTGAACGAGTACTTGCCGGATTAGAGGTTAATTACTCCTCAATCTGTCAAGCATCGTGACGGGCACGGAATTTTCTTCCACGCAGGTCATTAACACCTGGAATCGCGACGCATGATTGGTGTGTCGCCTCGTGAGGTCGATGTTGAGACTGCTCCAATCAATCACTTCGGATGGCTGAGATTCTTGATGAAGACGAATCGTTAAGCTCCTGTTACGAAGTAGTGTCTCGCTGGCCTTGACGAGACGGGTTCACTGCGTCGTCGTTGCGTGCGAAATCTGCTCCTTCGCAGCAACTTGATGTTGGGAATATTGCAAGAGAATACTTCTCTGCAATCCCATGGCTTGTCGATCCAATTTATGAGATAAAGTATCTCATGGATGGAGAACATGTCTTCACGCAGCTCCATTGTTTTTCCTGGGTGAAGATCTCGCTGTGTTGATGTCGATCCATTTTTAACGAATATGACTTCGTCAAAATAACTTGATCGTTATCGACACCAGACAGAAGATGCGTCGATTGTGCAGTTAGTGGTCACGAATGTTGTCTCCATGATGATGATTTTCCATAGTGTAGTCTCCGCTGCATTCGTGCCGTTGATTCCGCACCGATCCGACGATCCACGTTCTCATGTCAATTTTCTGCTTGCAGCTATTACCAAGTAGGTAATACTCTGGCAGATTTCTGACTCTGTAGAGCATCTGGGCGCCATATTCGTCGCCAAAGAAGTATTTCGACAAAAATGTCGAAAGCGGCTGATTTCTGGTTCTGCACGTCAATCTCCCTTTGTGCAGAAGTCGCGCTCCATCTCGTCCGTTGAAGTTAAGTCGATCCGACGGTCCAAACTCCAAGCGATTTGAGGATAATCCTGAGTCGCGTTCAGCAGCTGTCGGCGCCCGGGTTGACTCGTTTCCTGCAGCAATTCTCGGTCGTCGATGTCGGTTGTCGAACGATCGGACGCTCCGAAAAACTTCGCGGCTTGCGAGGTCCCGTTCTCATTCGCGCCGAAACGCAAACTCGCTCAGATGGATTTCGTTTTCGCCTCGGTCGATCTGAAGCGTCGAATCTCCATCGGACGGATGTCGTCGGTCGAACCTCCGCAGAGTTCCGCGCAACTCCAAGTGTTGTCGCGAACTGCGAACTTCTCCGAATGTCGCAGGGAGTGTTCCGCCGGAACTGACGCGCTCACCAGGTCGAGGCCGTTTGCCCCGGCGAAAAATCGCCACCGTCGATGCAGTCCATCGAACGGTTGGCGAGGCATCTCGCCTTCGAAGGGGACCCCAGGTGCAACTGCAAGAGGTGAGTCGAAACTTAAATGAAAGTGCATTGTACTTACAGGAATTGAAGTTTCGACTCCATCCTCCGCGTGCTCCTGGGGGCCCCGTAGTTAAGCGTTGAGCTGAACCCTTGGCTCTGATTACCAAGTGTCAGAGGATCGAACGTGTCGAGGAAAGGTTTGCTCAATGTTGCACTATCAATCAGTACAAGGTGCTTTTATACTTCCAGATTACATCAGATAACCAGGTTTATCCTATCCAAAGGGAATAGACCCTTCTAGAATATAGAATCACCATGCGTATAGCCACGCGAGGCTATTGGCTATAAGGGATTACGGCAGGATTACGCTAGATATAGCGCGCCAGTACATCCCAAGCCTGGTCGGTGATATAATGATAATAACAGGATAAACCAAAGGATAATGGAAAAGGAGGAATAGGAAACCAAATGAGATGAGATAAAGACCAAATGAATCAGGATAAAAAGAGGAATGAAATAGAAAGGAAATATGGAAAAGGGAAATTGGTGTAACGGTGTCGTACTCTCACACCTGTGGTCTAGAGGCATAGGAGTGGGCAGTGCGGAGGAGAACTGAAGGCCGAACCTCTGAAGGACCTGGCGCACCAAGTGTGACTGTATCAGAGTGATGGTGTGCAGTGCTCTGTCCCTGGAGATCTGCAGGCCAATGTAGTTGTGCAGTTCTCCAAGGTCAGTGCAGGTGTGTCTCTTCAGCAGCTCTTCCTTTACGGAGGCCAGTGCGTCCCTGTCTGCTGTGGCAAAGACCAGATTGTCTACGTAAACAAGGATGTAGCACGGGGTCTGGCCAGCACGAACAAATAGCGAGGGGTCTGCAAAGGACGGAAATAACTGCAGGTCAGCAAGCATAGCACGCAGCGTGTCGTGCCACTCACGTGGAGCCTGTAGCAGGCCGTACACGGGGCGCCGCAGGAGCCACTGGGTCCCAGGAGGGAAGGTACCTGTAAAGCCCTGAGGGCGGCGCAGGTAGACCTGCTCGTGTAGACTGCCCTGAAGAAACGCAGTGGAGAGTGAAGCTCGTAGTCACGCTGAGGTGCTACGTGTAGTAGCACCCGAAGAGTAGTCATCTTCGGGGTCAGAGCGAAGGTCTGGAAGAAGTCGACCCCCTCACGCTAACTGAAACCTCTAGCCACGTAGCGCGCCTTGAACACAGGCGGCTCTCCAGGAGGGCGCTTCACCTTGAAGAGCCAGCGGCCATCGCCTACGTTCACCCCAGGTGGGGGAACTGCATTGACGTAGGTGCCGGTGGATCTCCAAGATGCCATCTCCTGTTCCATGGAAGCTATCCACTAAGAGGCCCAGGGTCCCGAGACCGCCTCGGCATAGGTACGAGGGGTCGGGATGTCGAAAATGTCGGGGTCACCGTCAGGGACTAGAAGCATGGAACAGAGATGGGGAGCAGCCTCGGACAGGAAAGCAAGCTTGTACTGGCGGTTCTCTAGGACGTCACTTCCGAGGGCAGGAGCACCCCTGACAGACGGAGGACAGGCAGGGTCAGAGACCAGAGCAGTGGTGCAGTCAAGGCGGCATGTAGAGGTGAAGTCAGCGACCGCAGCGACAAGGGCGTCAAGGCTCAAAACCGGAACAGACAGATCGGTAACGAGAGAGGCAAGGACCCGAGGAACAAGAGGACGAGTGGCACGCAGGTAGTCAGATAGAGGGGGGGGGGAGCAACGACAAGGGAGGACGGAGAGGGCGACGGGAGAAGGGGAGGACGAGACGCGTGGGAACGAAGCAACATAGGGTGAGAGCGCGAGACATGGGAGACAGGTCGAGCACGGGAGGGACGGCGAGACCAGACGTGAGACGGAGGAGTCGGGTTAGGAGACAGAGGAGGGGACTCAAGAGGGGAACGAGGGGGGAAACGGGCCGGAGACGAGTCCGGAGGAGGGAACACAGGGCTGTAGACAAGAGGAGGAGGAGGCACAGGCACAGGGTCAGGGGACGGAAGGCCAAGCAGGCTAAGAGTGGACACCAGCGGGGACTGCTGCGGCGGCGGTGTGACACCGACACCGGGAACGCAAGCTGCCGGGCGGCTACCTCCTGAACACTCCACGCCAGCACCCCCGGAAGGAACACCCCCACAGCTCAGAACCCCTCGAGCACCGGTACTACCTTCAGGCCCGCCGGGACAAGCCACGTCAGGAGTCCCAGGACTAGTACCCACCCCAACTCCAGCACCCCCGGAGGCAACGAACTGCTGCGTCGACGGCTGCGGCGGCGGCGGCTGCAACGACGACAGCGGTGGCGGTGACGACGGCTGCGACAGCGGTGGCGACGGCGGTGGCGACGGCGGCTGCGGAGGCGGCGGAGGAGGAGACACCTGAGAAGGGGCAGGCAGCAAGGACTGCGCTACAGGACCACCAGAGTCAGCAGACTCCTCAACCAGGACAACCGACGTAAGTGGGGTGACGTGGGACACACCAGAGGGGGCAGGACGGAGAGGGGGAGGAGGAGGGGCGGCAACGACCGGGGAAGGGGTGACCAGAAACAAGGGGGGGGTAACCGGGGGACCACAGTAGGGGAAGCGGTGGAAGAAGGAGACGGACTCGTCAAAGGTGACGTCACGGGAGTGAAAGAACCGGTGAGACGACGGGTGGTAGAAGTGCCAGTCAGACGCGTCAAGGGGGAAGCCGAGGAAGACACAGGGAAGGGTGCGGGCAGTGAGCTTGTCCGTGCTAGAGGCACGAACGTGAGCAAGGCAGCCCCAGACGTGGAACGCAGTCGCGTCACCAGGTGACCCAGACCTGAAGAGGGTCGGCGAAACCTGAGGCTGCCGGGGGTGCGGCCATAGGTTAAGCTAGTGAGCGGCGTAGCGAACGGCGAACGGCGAACGGCCACAGAAAATGGAGTGCCTTGGCATGGATCATGGAGGTGCGAGCCACCTCCATGACCAAACCGATGCGTCGCTCAGCGACCCCATTCTGTTGCGGGGAGTCTTGCAAGGTGAACGTCTGGATGATGCCCTCCGCATGACAGAAACGACCAAGGACACCAGAGGCAAACTCGCCACCACGATCGGAGTGGAGACGCAAGACAGGGAGACCGCGGTGGACACGCGCACAGACAAGCCACAGGATAAGAACGTCAGGCACGTCGGCCTTCCGCTCCAGGGGGAACACAGTGGTGTAGCGCGTGTAGTCGTCGACAAGCACTAGGATGTAGCGCTCTCGACGCGGCCCATGGAAGGGGGCGGGGCCCAAGACGTCCATGTGTAGAGTCTGTAGTGGTGCTGCAGTAGGGGGAAACGAGGAGGAGTGAGGGGCACGGCGGAGCCGTCCCTCGACACAGGGTGTGCAAGGTGGGGCTGGGGAGGAGGGAAACTCAAGGAACGACCCAGGGAGGCCTAGGACGAGACCGGGCTGTGACATGTGACGCAGACGCGGGAGCGCAAGGGGACCTAGGCGGTGGTGCCAGAGAAGAGTCAGATGAGTGAGAGACCGACAGGAGCAGGCAGCAGCAACCGGGGGAGACGCAGTCACTTGAGGGGGGGTCCCAGCCTGGGGAGTCACCGTGTCCAGTGTGAAAAGATCGGATGCCGGGTCCCGTGGGAACGTGGACAGGGGAGCACCAGTGGTGGCCTCGGTACAGACAGCGTACCGCTCGTGTCCAGGGAACGTAGTGGTGACGCCAAGGACCTGGAGGCAGCTGACACCAACTAGGTTCCTGGAGAACGAGGGGTTGTGCAGTCCTGTGAGCGAGCCCGAAGGAACCGCGTGGCAGGGGAGGGTGGTGGAACTATGGGCGACAACTGGGCCGGAGGAGGGGTTAGCAGGAGAGACTGCGGCAGGGACAGGAAGCGGTGTCAACGTGGTGGAGTCGCGGAAGAAGCACCGGGAAGCGCCAGAGTCAAGGGCGAAGGAGAGCGCGACAGTGGCGGCCGGAGGCGAAGCAGCAACGGAAGCACCAAGGCTAAACAAAGCAGGGGATCCTAAGGTTGACGCAGCAGGGGAGTCTAAGCAAGGCACACCTAAACTAGGCAACAAGGGGTAATAAGACGGAAGCACACTAGAGTCATCAGCATACATCACATGCAGAGCAGTAACAATCTCATCCATATCCATATCAAAAATCTGAACCCTACGATGAAGCAAACTGTGCCAGTCTGGGAGCTCGGGCGACGGGCCGAAATGCTGACGAAACAGGTTATCCAGGCGACGGAAATAGCGGACGGAGGTGTGACCGATCTTACCGCAAACGAAGCCACGGCAAGGACCGGTCTGGAGCAGGTACTGACAGCGCGCGTCACCCGAACCACCACCCGGCAGCCCACCACGCGCACCGCCACCACGTCCAGCACTACCACCAGCGCCAGGCCACCCGGGCGGGAGACCACTCGCCCGTCTCTGCTGCGGCTGTTGCGACTGCTGCGACTGCTGTGGCTGCTGCGGCTGACGCGAGTCCGGCTGCTGCGGCTGACGCGAGTCCGGCTGCTGCGGCTGACGCGAGTCCGGCTGCAACGCCGGCGGCTGCTGAGACGGCTGCTCGGCTGCATTTGGCAGGGTCCCCTCGTCCGCACCACCACTAGGAGACCCAGCTCCAGCACCACCTACACTTGCACTCCCACCCCTGCCGCCACGCCCAGCCTTGGGGTGGCGACCCTTCACCGGATGGACCTGTGCTGCAGCGGCAGTCTCAGCCACAGCAGCAGAACTGTCGGAGAAGGTGCACCGAGCGGGGGCGCAACCCTGAAAGATAGGGACCGGCACAGTACCGCTGGTCTGAGCGATAGAGCGGTGGCGGGCCTCTATAGCAGACAGGGTGTCAACAAAGTCAGTGAGGGTGAGGTCTGCGGGGTGGACGCTAAGGAAGTGGTCACGGGCAGTGGCAAGACGGTCAGGAAGGCGGGTGGCTAGCAGGTAGAGAGTAGAGGTGAGGGGCGGCTGGTGGGCTAGAAGCTGTGTGGGAGTGCAGGCAGCACGCCAGGTTTCGTCTATAGTGCGCAGGTGAGCGGCCAGGTCGGTGACAGTGGGGAACGACGCAAGGTCAGAGAAGAGCATGGGGAGGATCAGACGACCGACCGAGGCAGCAGGCGGGGTGGAATAGTGCTGGACAACAGCATATAGGAAAGCCTGGGCAGTGGTAATAGACCTGAAGCGAGGTCGCTCGGACAAGGGGAGGGCATTGCTAATAGCCAGCTGTGCGACAGCGTCACGGACAGCCAGACAGAGCGAGCAAGGGCAGCGGCCGTAGTGGACTCACGCTCAGCGGGCAAGGGATCAGGAGACAGTGCAACGGGGGGGTCAGGGCAGGGGAGAGTACCGTCAAGATGGACAGACAGAGAGTGGCCATCCTGCCGCTGACCAGTGAGGTGGCGACGGAGGTCAGCAAGCCACGCATCAAACTCAATCGGCTGGCCCTCAGCGTCAAAGCGAAGCACCTCCGCCATTAGTGACAATAGAGGGCATTAGAGAGCAGTACACTGCGGTGCAGTGTGGCGCAGTGTGGTACAGTGCGGTGCAGTGCGGTGCGGTGCAGTGCGGTACAGTGCGGTACAGTGCGGTGCAGTGCGGTACAGTGTGGTACAATGAGGTGCAGTGCGGTGCAATGCGGTTTAGTACAGTACCGGGGGTTCGTAGGGCGGTGCTGATCGGGAAGAACGGGGCGACCCCGAGGCGGCGGCGGGCTGGCGACGACGCGAATGCCGGGGCGGGCCGACAGGCGACGGACGCGAGGGGCCAGCAAACGGCGGCAGCGGGGGGGGGGGGGGCTAGGAGCTGGCACGATGGCGATTAGAGCCGGCCGCGACAGCTGCCAGGGACAGCCGCAACGGCGGCTAGGGGCGGCCGCGACGGCGGGAGCGACCGTGGGGCGGCTGGAGACGGCAGCGACGGCGGCTAGGGGCGGCCGCGACGGCAGCTAGGGGAGGCCGCGACGGCAGCTAGGGCGGCCGCGACGGCAGCTAGGGTCGGCCGCGACGGCAGGAGCGACCGTGGGGCGGCTGGAGACGACGGCGACGGCGGCTAGGGGCGGCCGCGACGGCGAGGGGCGGCCGTGAGCCGGCTGGAAGCGGCCGCGACGGCAGCTAAGGGCGGCCTCGACGTCCAGGGGGCCGGCTAGGGACGGGCGCGACGGCCAGGGGGGCGGCTAGGGACGGGCGCGATGGCCAGGGGGCCGGCTAGGGACGGTCGCGAACGGCCAGGGCGGCGGCTAGGAGCGGGCGCGACGGCCAGGGGGGCGGCTAGGGATGGGCGCGAACAGCCAGGGGGCCCGCTAGGGACGGGCGCGACGGCCAGGGGGCCGGCTAGGGACGGGCGCGACGGCCAGGGGGCTGGCTAAGGATAGTCACGAACGGCCAGGGGGCCGGCTAGGGGCGGGCGCGACGGCCAGGGGGCCGGCTAGGGACGGGTGTGACGGCCAGGGGGCCGGCTAGGGACGGTCGCGAACGGCCAGGGGGCCGGCTAGGGACGGGCGCGAACGACCAGGGGGCCTGCTAGGGACGGGCGCGACGGCCAGGGGGGCGGCTAGGGACGGGCGCGATGGCCAGGGGGCTGGCTAGGGACGGTCGCGAACAGCCAGGGGGCCAGCTAGGGGCGGGCGCGACGGCCAGGGGGCCGGCTAGGGACGGGCGCGAACGGCCAGGGGCCAGCTAGGGACGGGCGCGACGGCTAGGGGGCCGGCTAGGGACGGGCGCGACGGCCAGGGGGCTGGCTAGGAGAGGGGCAAGACGGCAGCTAGGGCCTAGGGGCGGAAGCGTGGGTGGGCTAGGGGGGGACCTAACCTAATATGATACCATATCAGGATGAATAAGTAAACTAGAATGTGTGAGTACAAGGGTATATAGACTGGGGTGTTGTACCCTCTAAGGCACAATCCAGTATAGTTTACAGTGACGACCTAAGTTACATTTGACAGGGGAACTCCCGCGTCCCTTGGTCGCCAAAACTCGGGCGAGCGAGATTGGCTCACCCGAAACCCGGCTACCATATTTTTTCCCTTCAAGGTTATTAATCTTGAACGCAAACGTGTGCGTTATGGGTCAACAGCTTTAACCGGGCATCGATCAAAGGCCGATGCTGATCGATGCCAACATCGGTTTTTTCCTGCCGATACCCGCGAATACACACAAAAAGACACGCTCTCTCAATGCAACCGGCCATGTTGAGTACAGTAATGCGTCATTACACAAATTACATTATAAAATTATACTGATGAGATTCAGGTTAGAAACAATGTTACCGTATCATTGAAATGTTAGTCAAACCATGTTAGGTCAAAAACAGCTGCTGTAGCCTTCTGGTATCAACTCAAGTGTATTTAATGTAGCCGCCCAATGAATATCGCTCACATGTAGTGGCGAATGTGCTAGATAGGCATAAGTCTGGAGAGTAGAAGTGCGCATCGTATGGCACGCCCCCATGATCGCAGCATCAGATACAACAAACAAGAACGCATTTCCAACAGAAATAGCACGTAGTGGAAGTGCTGTTAAATAATATTCTGCTGCAGCAGGAAACGGGAACCTGAAGGGCCAAAGAAAAGGGGGGAGGCATGTCTCGCCCCTCCAAAATAATGTTTCGCACGGCGGCTGTAGCCCTGCGACAAAAAAATTCGTCCACCACATCCCTAATGCTTGTCAGTGTACCTCATCGTATGCCTCCTCCTGTGGCAGCAAAGGGCTACAGGCGCCGTGTGCTCACTTAGCTTGATGATGGGAGCCATACAACATGCAAGGTGGTGGAGGTAAAACATGAAAGGAGGGTCAGAAGGGGTGGTAGTATGAGAATGGCTGAGAGCAGGGTTTAGGGTAGAGAGAGTCCAGGTGGCTTAGCCTTGCCTTTCGTCTTTCTGTGGATCATGAACCGGGTGACACTCCATGCCCATGCTTTCACCCTCGACCTGCATGCCCCTTATCCCCTCCATGCCCTGTAACCCCTGTATCCCCTGCATGCCCTGTATGCTCTGTATGCCCTGTATGCTCTGCATGCCCTGTATGCTCTGTATGCCCTGTATGCTCTGTATGCCCTGTATGCTCTGCATGCCCTGTATGCTCTGTATGCCCTGTATGCGCTGTATCCCCTGTATGCCATGTATGGACAGCGGCATCAATTGTGTGAGAGGAGCAGCGTCTACAAAAGCATCCCATCGATGCTGCTGCTGCTGCTGCTGCTGCTGCTGTAGCTGTTGCTGCAGCTGCCACTGCTGCCGGTCCTTCTGCTGCTGCTGCTGCTTCAGCTGCCGCTGCCCCTGCAGCAGCAAGCTCAGCGGAGCATCTGTGACCCCTAGATCCTGCGATCTCTGCACTCTCACAGTCGCTGTGGTGCTACAGGGGTGAGGCGGATTGGGGTTACAGGTATGAGGTGCATTAGGGCTATGGCGCTGGTTGAGCCAGGGGGGCG
Source organism: Closterium sp. NIES-67 (assembly GCA_027943415.1). Lineage (NCBI taxonomy): Eukaryota > Viridiplantae > Streptophyta > Zygnematophyceae > Desmidiales > Closteriaceae > Closterium > Closterium sp. NIES-67. Next base: position 515,100 of record BQMB01001548.1, read on the forward strand.
AGGAAACAGGTAGGGTTGCGGAAGGGAAGGAAAAGGTCGGAGGGAGGTGGGTAGTGGGGGGATTGAACGGGAGGCAAGGTGAGTGGGAAATAGAAGGCATAGTAGCAGCAATGGTAGGAGGGGAGGAAGGATGCTTGGGGACAGATAGCAGGGGAGAGGTGGAGGGAAAGGACTGGGTGTTGGTGGTGGGAGAAAGAAGGTTGCCGCCAGCCAGGAATGGATGGTGTCGGGAAGCAGAAGGGATAGAAATGGAGGAAATGGAAGCGGAAGGAATGCCGGCGTCTGAAGCTGCTAGTATGGAGGATAGCATGGGTGAGGGTGCAGCTTGGGGACGGGTGACTGGGGAAGGTGTGACCTGGCTGAGGATGTGGGAGACAGGGTCAGGTATGTCAGGGTCAGCTATGTCAGGTTCAGGTATGGCAGGGGTAGGTATGGCAGGGTCAGGTATGGCAGGGGAAGGTATGGCAGGGTCGGGTATGGCAGGGTCAGGTATGGCAGGGTCAGGTTTGGTAGCGTCAGGTATGGCAAGGTTAGGAATGCTACCGGAGGAGAGAGCATTTGAAGAGAAGACAGGGGCGGAAGTCAAGGCCGGGAAAAATGAGGGAAGAGGCAGGGTTACGCCTGAGGACCCCCAAACCGCTGGACCAGCTGCCTGCGATATGCCAGCTGGATTCTCCTGCTGGTTTTGAGAGCTTAATCCCCCTTCCTGCCCCTCCTCAAAGCTCAGCTTCCGTTCCTGTTGCTCCTGGACCTTATGCTCCTGAAAATCCATCCACTCTCCCGAACCTTGCAGCCCAAAATACTGCTGCTGATACTGCTGCTGCTGCTGCTCCTGCTGCTGCTGCTGATACTGCTGCTGCTGCTGCTGCTGCCGCCTGTGCTGCTGTCGCGCCAAGTACTGATCTAGGAGAGATCGAGACCGCAGCGTCGCGGCCCCAGGGCCCAATTCCACCTCCCTTCCTGCAGATGCCGCTGCGAATGCTGTGCCTGCTCCATCCTCCTCCTCCTTCACCGCTCCGAATCTCCCTGGGGCCGCTGGCCTCTGGATGCTGCGTCTGGGGTCCTGTCGTGTGGCGTTGTAACGAGGTGACTTTTCAGTCGACTCAAAAGTCGTCTCCTCCTCCTTCACTGCTCCGAATCTCCCTGGGGGCGCTGGTCTCTGGAGAAGGCTGCATTCGCTGCTTCTAGGAGCCCTGGGACTTGTGGTAGGGATGGTTGTGGAAATGGTGTTGGTTGCGATGGTGGTGGGGGGGGTGGGGGGGGTGGGGATGGTGGGGATGGTGGGGATGGTGGGGATGGTGGGGATGGTGGTGGTGGGGATGGTGCTGGTGTTGGTGGTGCCGGTGTGGCTGTATGCCATGGCTGCTGAGAGCATCTGCTGCTGCTGCTGCTGCTGCTGCTGCTGCTGCTGCTGCTGCTGTGAATGAGGGAAGGCCGACGTGGTGCTGCTGCTGTGGGCCGGAAGAAGCATTCCGATTGCGTTGGTCGAAAGGGGGACGCGCTTGGTAGGGAGCCAAGTACCACCATTCCCACCACCCGTGCCACCCTCACCACCACCATCCCAAGCATCCCCACCACCCCACCCACCCCCACCACCCCCACCACTCCCACCACTCCCTCCACCACCTGCCCCACCACCCCAGGCGCTGCTGCTGCCTGGTGAAATAGCAGCAGAGGAAAGCAGCGCCTCTGCTGGTTCGGATGCTGCTGCTTTCGGCGCTGATCGCTTCGACTCCCCAGGCGGAAATAATAATTGCTGTAATGCTGCTGACTCGTACACTGACGACCCAAGGAAAACCGGACCTTCCCAAAAACCGCCTGCACCAGTTGCACCTCTTCCACCTCTTCCACCACCTGCAGCACCAGTTGCACCACCTGCGGCACCTGCAGCAGCAGCAGCATCTGTCAGTATTCCTGCACCCGCATCTATCAGCATTCCAAGCGACTCTGGCTCAACGCCTGAAGCTGGGATGCCCGATGCGGTACCTGGGGAAACTCCTGCGGATTTCCAGGTTCCATCCGCTTCTGCTGCAGTATCTCCCAGGCTCACACTCTCCCTCTTGACCACAATCTGGTTACCACCTCGGCTCTCTGTTACAAGAGCCTCTCGCGGCCTCGACTGAAGCCCCACAGGGGTATTCTCAGGTTGAGCTGTATCCATAGTGTTGGGGTGAGGTGTAGCAGCTCCAGGGACCAGCGTGCCTGTAACGGAAGTGGGGAGGCCTGTGAGGGGGATGTGCAGGCGGAGGGAGGTGGGCGGGCGGGAGTGTGGGGGATGGGGTGCGTCATGGTTATGCTCATTGATATAGCTTATTATCGGGGATATGGGGGCCGCTGATGAGATACCAGCGGTGGGAGCGGTGCTAGCAGTGGGGGAAGCACCAGCAGGGGAAGCACCAGTGGCGCGAGGAACAGTAGCGGAGGCAGATGGTCGACTCGCGCCTTTCAGTTCCCCGGATTCCAGCCGTCCACTACTGGACGCCTGGGCAGCAGCGTAGGTAAGAACACCCGGGGTGATTCTCCAGTCGACCATTTTCTTAGCCGGGCAGGGTTCCAGGTCCCGGTGGGTGGACGCCTGGCGGGGAGCCCCAAGGAGGCAGCGGTAGTAGGCTCGGATGCAGCACGAATCCACCACTAGCGGCTTTTGTCCGTACTTGCACCAGTCGTACCCGTCGTCCGGCAAGTCTACAGGGAGCCGGTGGTACCTCTGCTGCCCGCTGCGACCGCCAGTGCCACTCTGCTGCCCACTCTGCCTCTCACTCTGCTGCCCACTCTGCCGCCCACTCTGCTGCCCACTCTGCCGCCCACTCTGCCGCCCACTCTGCTGCCCATTCTGTCGCCCACTCTCCCTTCCATTGTTACCCGCACTGCCACCACTCTGCCGCCCGGTGCTGGGGCTGCTGCTGCCGTCGTCGCAGCCTTGAGCAATGGTCTCCAAGCCTCGCTTACAGGTTCGGGTTCGAGAAACCTGGAGCTTTGGCGAGGGTAGGGTGTGGTAAGGGCCAGACAGGTTTGCTTCCGCCGCTGGTGTTACAGCACCGGTGGCAGCAGCAGCATTTCCAGCAGCGAAGGCACTGGAGATAGCAGCAGCAGCAACAATGGCGGCAGGGGCGCTGAGCGTTGATGGTTGGGGGGAAGAGGGCGGGGGCGAAGTTGGGCGTATGGGCGAAGTTGGCGAGTCCATGGCTGCTCCAGCAGAAGCCGAGGACGGAAATAAGTGCCGGTTATTGCCTGCACTCGCAGCACCCGTTATGGCGGCAACTCGCTGGATGCCGGCTGTGGTGGCAGCGGCGGGAGCAGACGCAGCGGCGTTGGATCTCCTCAGCCTGGATCGGGCGAGGGACTTGGCTTGGTGGGCCGTTCTGTCAGAAACGAGAAGCAAAAAGGAAAACGGTAAAGGAGAATGCGTGAACGGCCATAGATCACTGCAGTAAGGGAGGGGGACTCGTACACTGCTACGCTCCAGCTATCATGACTATGATAGTCGAAACGTTATTAGTACGCTACATCTGTAGTCGAAACGCCATCAGTACGCTCAATATGTAGTCGAAACGCTATTACGATACAGAGAATCATGAAAAGACTTGAGACGGCAGCAAGGGAATTCCGATGAGCCCGACGGCCGGGCCGACTTATGAGACCTGAAACATGGCAACGCACGTCGAACGTCGTACGGCGTTTCAGTATACAACACGTACAGTTTCAAGCTTTGTGACTTGGGAAACCGTACGGTTTCAGGTAAACCCTCGACCGGCGCCGCCGCGTCTGCCGCTACTGCTGCTTGATCTGCCGCATGCGACGCCGTCGACGATGCTACAGGGCTTGGACCCGAACCAACGGGGCTAGGTCCCGAACCTGCAGGGCTGGAGCCCGAACCAGCGGAGCTGGGAAAATGGCGGCTTCCTCCGGAGGGCGACGGATCTTGCGACGTCTCAAAAGCAAACGGCGACGGATATTGCTCGCAGTCGCAGCGGCGCCGCGCTGATCCCAAGGCCGCCGCTTCTTGTTCCGAGATGGTGAGTGGAGGCGGACGGCGAAACCTGTCCAGCACTGTTGGCTGTACAAGCGGTGGAGATGGAAAGGGGAAGTCCGCCGCTGGAGACGGACGGCGAAACCCGCCGGTTTCCACTGGCAGCAGCACCGCTGCGGGCGTTACTTCATCTTGAAGTCGGAATGGCAGCAGCATAGTATCATCATCCGTTGGTGCTTGCTCTGTCGCTGAAACCTCCCGACAGCATGGCGTCCAATCCATCATGAAACGCCCATCCCCCGCGTGCTCTTTCGCGCGGACGGCGGCGGCCGCGGCGGCGGCGGCGACGGATGCGGGGTTAACGCCGTCGGCTGTGCCGGCGCTAGGAGATTCCGAGCCGATTTCCTGCTTCGGAAAGAGAAGGCCAATGTCATAATCGTCGACCCACTCCCACGACTGCGATGGGAGCCCGTCCATGGCATCAGGATGCAAGTTGAAGGAGACGCCGCGCGATCAGACGAAACTATCGACTCGTGGTTGATGAGAGATGATGCGGGTTTTGAGAAGTCTCGAATCGCGGCTTTTATCCCATGGCAACAAGATTCAAGGAGAAGCGTGATCGGAAGGAACTATTGACTTCGTGGCGAATGAGAGATAATAAGCGAGAACGATAACGTCGCATGACTCTCAAGATCGGCGCACGGCGGGCGAGCAACGATAATGAGCGAATGGGGACGATGCAACACAAGCTCGCCGCGGTCCGGAACGAATGGAGGACAGGGCGCACGACTACAATATATCATCGGGCTGCGGTTGCTGCTGCTGCTCAATGATACGGACGCCGCGCATGTCTGCCAGAGTTAAGGACTACGACAACTGGTAGTTGTCCTCACGACACCCAGCAGCGTTACTTTGCAGCTGGTAACGACTACGCGTGTCAAGCCACCGAACGCCTACTAACTTGCACATTCAAAAGACTCGCTGGTCGGCAGTAGCCCTTCGGTAAGCAGGGCTGGGCTGGAGGCGGAATTCTCGAAAATGACGGCGAGGGAAGGAGGGGAGTGAGACAGACTAAAATCATGTTCATTGCAATGGATGCATTCTGGAGGAAGTTATAAATCCGTCATGAAACGTACTCATAAAACGCGCTCACAAAAAAGCCAAAAACAAGCCCCTCTCAATTAACAGCGCAATTTCTCCGCGTCCCCTGCATATGAACCAGCGAGCCGCGCCGTGTACAGCACATTGGCGAACCGCGGATCGCGCGCGACCTACCCGACGCGGTTTGAAGGGGTGCTCTGGTTACTGCTCACTGAATTATCTGGATTCTCATTGGATGAAATTATTGACGGTATGACATTGCCAGCAATTCGGGACACAAGCAGTCGAAGTGCGTTCCTTTCTACGCGGAGAGGGCTGGGCGGATTCTGGTATTGTTTCCCATTTACGGCAAAAGGTCAAATTCATATGAAGTAGAATGAGCAATGTAATGGACTCATACACCTGTTCCACGCTAAACGAGACGGTTTTTTTTTCACGCGGTTCGGTCCTGTTCCCCATAAATTTCAAACCACGGCCAAACGGGACATTAGCCCGGAAAATGCACAATAACTCCCGGGCAAAATGTTGAACATTTCGGCCTGACTTTGGGGGTCAATGCGGTTCATCTCGGTACCTGGTTGTTGGGACTGAACGTAGGGGGACACGAGCATGCGAGAATTGCAATTTGGACCGTATGGGCGACAAGATCAGCCGAGAAATGCAGTTTGGGCTGTTCGTCTGAGCACCATAGCGTGGAACAGGTGTATAAACATGGGCTCGTCGAGCGAAATCTTCACGCATTGGGTTCGTTTGGGCTGCCCATTTAGATCATTACGCCCACAATTTTCGCGCGTGTGTCGTATGGCCGCCACGTGGAAGACAAGGTGAATAAAATGGGTTTTTGTAAGGAATTATGATTCCTTACAGCTCGTCATAGCGATTACCCGCGAACCTCTCAGGTCCGAAGGCTCGGCCCTCAAGTCACGCGCCAAACTAGCCCCCGCTAAACCTGTCAGCCCCAACCTGATCACGAGTCGCCTCGAACCCATTTTGACCCCATCACGATCGGGAATTTCGTGTTAAATTATATATTTGTTATATAATTGGTAGGCTAGGTAGATGTTATTGAAACCTACTGTAGAGGGTACAATCCCTCTCCTTGTATGCCTCTCTCTTCTATTCTCGACTGTCTTTTCTCTTGTCAACTTCTCGCCTCCTAGATCTAAACTCTTATGCCATTTCATGGCGTCTTCTCCTCGTACCTAGCTTCTGTTTGTCAACATGGTAACAAAGCAGGTTGCCCGTCCTGGGCCTGCTTATCACGCTTTCGCCGAGCATTTTTTTTCTGTTGCCGTCTCCATGCCACCGTGGCGGCCTTTCTGAGCTGCCATGGCGGCTTCTTGGTGCTGCCGTCGCAGCTCCGACGAGCCGCCACAACATCGACGCCGTGCTGTGGCGGCATCGTAATGATGCCGTGGCGGCGTCGTCGGGTTGCAGCCGCCGCGCAACGCCTGTGGTGCCGCTAGACCTGCCGCCCGCTCGCCAGCCACGGACGTGATTATGGACCACATCCCGCCCTCCGCCCCCTCTCCTTCCCCTGCGTCCCCTCTTCCTTGCCGCAGCCGACGCCTGCCTCGTGAGGGCCTTCCCCATCGCCGCGGAGATTGGCCATGCCGCCAAGAGGGTGGGGGCCATTGCAGTCGCCGCTGACGTCGAAGCCGCCGCAGCCGCCGCCGTCGAAGCCGCTGCCGCCTTTGCCGCTGCAGCAGCCAGCTGCAGCCGCCACTACCGCCGCTGCCCATGCAGCTGCTGCTGCCACCGCTTTCCTTCCAGCTGCCACTGCCGCCGCTGCCCTTGCAGCCGCTGCTGCCGCCGCTGCCACTGCAGCCGCCACTGCCGCCACTGCCCTTTCAGCTGGCACTCCCACCGCTGCCGCTGCTGCCTGTGCAGGAGCCGCTACCGCTCCTAACGCCACTGCTGTTGCCAACACTCAGCTTATGCCTCCACCAGCCTGGCCATCAGCAGCCAGCACCAGTCGCCAGCCACCAGCAGCCGACCGCCGGCAACCTGCCGCCGACCCCCAGCATTCAGCCACCAGCTACCACCACTCGTGGCCAGCTGCCGACCATCGGCCGCCAGCCGCCAGTTGCCAGTCGCCAGTCGGCCGCGAGTCGTCAGTCGGCCACCAGCCTCGTGAGTCCCCTGTGCCCTGTGGACCGTCAATCGCCATGTGCCGCCAGTCCTAGTGACTCCTAGTATCTCCTTGGTGTGCTGCTCCTACTAGCTCCTCTCGCGCGTACTTCCTCCTTGTTTGCTCCCTAATTATCCTAGCAGCTACAGCCCACCGCCAGCTAGCCACTACTGCCGTCTTACTGTCACTCGCTCCTGCTATCATCAGCCTACCGCTAGCCGCTCCTACTACTAGCCTCCTACTCGTAGCCACTGCTCCCTCCACAGTCGCCACTGCTACAAACTCAGTTATTGCTCCTGTAGCACCTAGTGCCTCCCACTAGTCTCCTCCTCGTTTTTTATAGTTCTTCTCCGCCTCTTCTCTCGACATGATGGTCTCGTTAGGGTCTGTCCCTTGGCCAGACCACCCGGCACTTCCCTCCGCTCTTCGGTTTCTCGCTCACCGCCTATAGCTGGTGAGCCCGCACCTAGATTGCATGCTCCTAGAGGATCACATTAGTTACCTCCTTGGCTTCTAGCTCCACGACCTCAACGTCTGTTTCAGGGCTCTTTGGCCAGTGCCGTAGCCGCAGGAGCAGCAGCCACAGTGAGGTCTTGGGGGTGTTGGGCATGGTGGGGGTTTTGGAGGTGCGGCCTTGGGGCGGTCACTGCCCTGGGGCCACTATGGTTTCTCTGGAGGACTAGGGGCTTTGGAGCATAGGGGTCTAGGTCCCACTGTGTCTAGTCTAGGAGCCTCTACTACACGTCCCCTAGGCTCCTCCCCTACCCCTCTTGCGGCGGCCCTCTCCTTTTTTCCTTGACTCGAGCGTATCTCATTGCTTCTTTGGGGACAGCACAGCTCTCACCCCGCTTCCTGCGCCCGTCCGTGTCGCACTAGCAGACTCCTCCGCCATAGCTGTCGCACGTAGCACCACCACTCTCCCCTTTCCAGCTCTCCCCTCCGGCTCCCTCACCAGTCTGCACATCCCCTCGTTTGTCAGGAAACTAATTGGTGTCGGTCACTTTGAGGACCGAGGCGTCACCACTACGTTCCCTGGCCACGAGAGACACGCCACTTGCACAGATACAGCCAGCGGTCGGTACTTGGCCGCGTTTGAGCGTGACCCAAGGTCTAGTCTATTTACACTGCACACTGAGTCCCGGCCGACTGCTGCGTCTGCCACAGTTGCCGTGTCCTGCTCCTGTCGCTCGATAGCCCACCCGACCCTTCTGTGGCACCACCGCTTAGGTCACCCTGCACTCCCGTGTCTTAGGCACATGTCCCAGCATGGTCTTCTACTGGTCTCCCCGCGTCGCTTCCCGCCCTACCTACTGTACATCGGTAGCACCACTGTGCACGTCCTGCGTCGAGGGCCGGCAGCGCGCCTCTCACAGGATGGAATGGGTCGAGGAAAATTTGCACTATCGATTGATACAAGGTGCCTTTAATACTTCCAGGGTACATCAGGTAACCAGGTTTATCCTTTAAGAGCGTCCACTTTGATTTTGTGGCCGGGCTTGTACACGATGTCGTAGTGAAAGTGCGTCTCAAGGAAGTCAATCCACCAGACTTGCCGCCAGGAGAGGTTTGGCTGTGTTATCAAATATTTCAGGCTGTAGTGGTCGGTGTAGATGGTTGCTTTTCATCCTTCGAGATAACACGTTTTGAAGGCGATGATAATAGCAAGGGCTTCTTTGTCGTGTATCGAGTAATTTAGTTCTGCCCCGTGCAATTTTTTGCTGAGGTAGGCGATCGGTTGCGGTCCATTCCCCTGGTCTTGCATCAAGACTGCTCCCACTGCCTGGTCACTAGCGTCAGCTTCAATGACGTAGTCACGTTTGGGGTCGGGCAAGATGAGTACGTGTGCGGACGTGAGCGCTTGTTTCATCTGCTCTACGGCTTTCTGATGTTTTGGTTCCCACTGTGAACACATCCGCTTTGTACCCCTCCCAAAGCGTACCACCAATAAGCATTAAGACTTTATGTACAGTGGTCGGAAAGACCAAAACCCCTAATTAATGCAAAACATCTGGACAATTGTTTCCGTCACTGTATTGGGCGTGTTCTTCTTGAGCAGACTCGTGAGTGGTGTGGCGATTTTCGCGTACGGAGACACGAACCTGTTGTAATAGTTAGTGAAGCCTAGGAAATGCTGCAACTCCTTCTGTTTCTTGGGTGTCTTCCATGTGTGTACGGCTTCGATCTTCTTGGGGTCGACGTGAACTCCTAGAGAGCTCACCATGTTTCCTAGGAATTGGACCTTCTCGAGGGCAAATTCACTATTTAATTTGACATAGAATCGTTCTCGTCGAAGAATGTCGAAGACAAGTCACAGGTGTTCGACGTGCTGCTTCATATCGCGCGAGTAGATGAGGATGTCGTCCAGGTACACTACCACACAATTGTCCAAGAGTGGGCGTAGAATGTGGTTCATTTCGGCTTGGAACATTGCCAATGGATTTGTGAGTCCGAACGGCATTACCAGATACTTGTACAATCCGTATCGAGTTCGGAAGGCAGTTTTGTGGATGGAATTGTTTGCCATTCTTATCTGCCAGTATCCGGACCGCAGATATGGTTTGGAAAATAGCACGGCTCCCTGAATCTGATCAAGCAGGTCATTGATTCATGGAATAGGGTATTTGTTCTTGATGGTGGCTTGTTGAGGGCTCAGTAATCGATGCACATGCGCAGGCTTCCGTCCGGTTTTGGTGTGAAGAATATTGGGGCACTGTATGGCGCTCTGGATGGCCGGATGAGTCCCTTTGTGAGGAGATACTCGATTTGTTTCTTCGTGCTGGCTAGCTATGTGGGGCTGAGCCGATATGGCGCATAGAAGTTCGGCATTGAACCTGGTTCCTCCACGATCTCGTGTTGGTGCGTTCGGTATGGCGGTAGCTCGTTCGAAAGGTCGTCGGGAAGAATGTCTTGGAACTCTTTTAGAAATCCTTAATTTTTTCTGGAGGTTCCAAGGCTTTCTCTCCGTTATCTTCCGCATCTGTTGTTATTGCCAGGAACCCGGTGTCGTTTTGTTTCACATCCTTTTGGCAAGGGTCTTTACTGGGATCTCCTGTGTCATCCCAGTTTGGTAACTGGACTCTCCTTATGTTGTTGTAGATGCTTGTAGTGCGGTTGACCCATTTGATCTCGGGGTTGGATTTTTTTAGGAAGTCTCGCCCAAAGATCAAGTCAAGCCCTTTTATGTTGGTGATGGGGAGGGCATGTTCCCAACGCAGTGGTCTGATTTGTAGGTGTAACACCACTTCGTCGTAGACTGGTAACAAGCTGCCGTCCACCATCATTGCAGAGAATGCTGAAGGCTTGTACTTTTCCCGAAGTCGGTCGATTGTTGACTTGTCGCATACGGTGAGTGACGCTCCAGTGTCCACAAGTGCTTGGAGGCGTCGTCTTTTGCAGATGACCTCGAGCATGAGGGGCAGGTGTTGCTCGGAGTACCCAAAGATGGTTTTATTAATCGGATTATAGGGTACATCCCAATATTTTGTACACACCTTTTCATTGCCATCTGCTCCTGAGTCGGCAGCTGGCCGAGGCTGCTTCGAGAAAGGCTCTTCCCTAGGGCCTGGAGTTTCCTTGACGAATATGTGTGTTGATGCCGAAGTTGCTCAGCTGGATGCATCCGGAGGAGGATTTTGGAGCTTCTGTAGCTTCTTGTAGACCCCCAGCTTCCTCTTCAGCTGCTTTAGCTCCACCGATGTCGTCCCTGAGGAATGGGTAGTCATTGTGGACTTGTGTCGGGAGAGAACATTGATTCTGTGGAAAGGTCTGCTTCTTTCCACACTCATTATTTTTTCCCCTAAGTTCTCTGGTATCGGTAAGATCTCCACAATTTTCTACTTCTTTCGGAGTCCCTCCCGAAATTTCTCCGCCACTGTTGTGCACTCGATACTCTGCACGTGTGGCTTTCATCTTATTACAATCAAAGATTTGATGCCCCGGCACCCCGCAAAAATCACACGTGAAGTTGGTGCTTTTTGGACGTGGCCGCCCATCGAACCTATCGATGCCCATCAGGTTGCCGAACGTGGGGTGAGCCGAGCAGTCACCCTGTCACGTACTGTCGTCGTGTGTTCGTCGTGTTCCGGAGTTAACCATGTCAAATCGCTCCGCTGCCGAAACGACGTCACCGTAGCTCGCGTAATTTGTCACTGCGACCTGGCGTTTCACTTGGCTCTTCAGTTCGGCGAGATAGGACTGTACCTTTTCCCCTTCTATCAGGTCGGGAATGTGGTGATAAAATTCTTCCATCTGATGCGTGTACTGTGCTACACTCCCGAACTGTCGATGGCGATGATTTTCTTCCAGGGCAAGGAAACCGGAATTTATTGGCTCGAAAGGTTTCAGCAAGTCGGTGAGGAACTGCTCCCACGTGGCTTCGCCAAGGAAGAAGGTACTGTTGCCGTCGAAAACTCGAGTGCCGGCCCTCGCATCAGTGTCACCGCGAGTCGCACGCGCTGGCCGTCCCAGACTGACACAATTTTCTCGACTCTCTTTTCTCTCATCAACTTCTCCCCTCCTAGATATAAACTTTTACGCTATTTCATGGTGTCTTCTCCTCGTACCTAGCTTCCGTTTGTCAACATTTCGAGCCCTTGACTGGTCCAACCCTCGACATTCAACCTGGTCAACTTGCACTACGTTCCTTCCCATTAGGTTTCCGATAGGGGAGCAGACCCTATCAAGGAAGGGGGCGGAAGGATGCTGATGGCGAGCGGACGTGGGGGGAATAAATTGCGCAGGCATTGCCGATTTTGTTAGATCTTGTCCGATGGATGACTGGGATTAGCCGGTCCTCCCCTTCTCCGGTCGTAGACGACATTATTTCCCGTCGAAGAGATGTCGACGTTTCCGCATTGTTTTTCAAGTATGTTAGTTAAAGCTTTCGTACTTTTCAGGTGTTCGGACGGAGTCTTTGAATTGGCTTCCGAAAAAAGCGAAGGCCTCGTCATGAGGAAACAAGTGCACGGGAGTCCTGAGGCAACCAGGAGTTGGTCTCCAGGAGCGTGTGGGGTGGAGAAAATGGCGGGATGTACGACGATGTACGTCTGGTGCGCCATGAAGTTGCACGGTGAACCGTAGCTATGTCGCGGGTCCCGGCGTTTTCGGCAGGCTAGTTGCAGACGATGGACGGGACTTCAAAACTGTTTCGGTAATGAGCGGATCCGACAATTTCGGAACGACACGATCACACGAGGACGTGTGGGTGTGCAGTTGTGTGGGAGCAGCTGGGATTAACGACCTCGTCGCTATTCACCACGACGGCCATCTGGAGGTGATGACGATGTGCTGGAGTGAGTGTCCTCAGCGAGGGCGACTTCTCGCGTGGGGAGGCGTTTTTCGTGGACCAGCGATTCATACCCCCACGATCAACGGAAACGGAGACCACTAATCGTGGGTGAGTACTAAGTGTTTTTCCACCGGTCGCCGAATGCGTTAACTGCCAGGAGTTGAAGCAGTAGAAGAAGAACGACGGGAGTACTGTAGTAGTTATGGGTTAGCGGCATTCGGGCTGCTGCTCGCTCAGCTACGTCGCCTGGAAATCACCATCCACACCAGATAGCACTGTCGACTCAATAATCAACGGCTCTTGGCTGAATATGAGGGGTGAACCTGTGAACTACACTGTGCTGATGGAGTGTTCCCGAAATTTCAGGCGTTACTGTTGCAGCGGTGCTGAGGTTTTCACTTGGTGCAGCAGAAGGAGTTTCCGACTTTTGCGGGTGTAGTTCGACGAGTTTCCGACGGAGGAGGGAGCTGTCTAGCGGTTAGTAGGGCAAGCTCGTTAAAGCTCCTCTTATTAGAAGCATGTGCACTCCTATATCTACGGATTCTCCTGATTAGTTAAAAACAGCAGCGAAGCGGTTTTGGGTGACCTGCAGTCGCGAGATGGGTGAACGTCTGCACAGCCAGCTGGAAGGTGTACCAGAGTACAGTATTCTAAAGTTGGGTAACAACTGGGCGGAAAACGGCGGCGTATGATGCGCATTGACCCTGATCGACGTCAAAAAACATCATGCTGAGGCGGTGGACTCCGGCAAATCCTAATATAAACGGTTCAGTTCATGCGTACAGTTGGTGGAGCAATCGCGAGGGCACTGCTAAAGGACGTCATGACGCTTGGGCATTTTTACGAGGAGCTGTGAAGCGGAGTTACGATGTTTGCTAAGTACCGAGTGGTTCCGACATTTTCGGTGGGTTTGAGGAGCAGTTCAAGCATTTACAGCTGGAGTTGTGCCCTCTATGTTCTGCAGTATGAGCAACATCGACCGATATTCTCGGAATATTTTTAGTGCCTGGAGGAGGAGGAGAGCAGTAGCTGTTTCGATTCTTCCCGAAATTTTTGGCGTGTACGGAAAGAGAAGCTGATGCAGCTGGCGTCATTTGACCCTGGGTTCTCTTTGAGATTTAACTGTGGAATGATTTAGTATAGGTTACAGGTCGCCGCCATTATCGTCAACCTCTCGCCACCACCCGCTACAACCTCCATTTCTAATTCGCCGGATTGTGTGAACACGACCCTGCCTCGCCATCCGAGTCGACTACACCAGTATCGACGCGCGAAGATTTTGTTGCAGTACTATTGGAGCTGAGTTGGGACCAGCTCACAAGCAATGTTTCTACTCGTGCAGCATTTTTCGTTCGTGTGGGAGTCTTCCGGAGCAGTTCCTTCCGATTTTCAAGACCATTGGAGCGGGTTACCCTACAGAGGCATTTCAACTTTGGAGCATCTTTGGGAATTATAGCGGTTGGAGTTTTGCAGCAGCATCTTCGAAGCTGTATATACGAATTTTCAGCAGCAGTCTGGGATTCTTTCGACTACCCTGGAGCATTCGGTTTCTTGGCGTTTTTACATGGGAAGTTAGGAGATGTTTCTTCTTGGAAGGAGGAGACATGCAGCTGTGCTGCAATTTTCCGTCTGACCCTTCGACGCGTTCCATCATCCACTTTCGACCGACATTCGTTATCGTTATGCTTCCGCACCTGATTTCGTTACTTCGTCGATGAAGTTTGCTGACTTTCGTGCGACATGGACGCAGGATCTCGCATGTGACATGAACGACCTCGCGTTTGGTAAATGGGTTCTTCATTTCATCGACCAACACGATATTCGCCAGTCATCATTTCGAGATATTCATCTGCTACGCGCCATCATCAATCAGCAGCGTTACTGTTTACTATCCAAGAGGAGTTTTCACCAGTACCTGTTTACTATCCAAGTGTTGGAATTTCATTAGCACCAACAAAACTTGTTATGATGTTGATGGCACTTCGTAAAAATTCGACCAAAAGGCCCGTACGATACATGCAATTGAGACTGTAGGGTTTTCTTAAATATTGGAGCCTTGTTTGTTACACTGAGGGAAAAAACTGTCCGGATGCAGGGGATGTATTGCGTTTTTTAGCCATAATTTCAGAGAATGATTAAGCCTTAATGTGAGAACATTCTTGTGTCATGGGCACATGTAGTCTCAACTCTGTCCCTTGGTGTTAGCTCGTTCACCTCATACAAACATGCTCAGTTCACATTATACATACAAGGTCATCATCCGGACAGTTTTTTCCCTTGTCACCAAAAGATCTACTAATCCAGATTCTAGTAGCTAGTCCATCTTCCCCCAGCCTTGATCACAGCACGCACACGCTTCGGCATGCTGTCTATGAGCCTCTTGCAAAAATCCGCGGGAATCTGCTCCCACTCCTCTTGGATCCGCTCCCAAAGTTCCACCATTCCTGATGGTGGCTGCTCGTACTTGGACAGCTCCTTTTTGAGGTGAGCCCAGAGATTCTCGATCGGGTTAAGATCGGGGGAGGAGGAGGGCCAGACGAGCACGGAATAGTCCTGCTCCCCAAGGTATTCCTGCACTAGGCGACACTTATGCTTGGGGTCGTTATCATGCTGGAAAATGACTTTACATGGCGTGAGGCTATAGAACTCGATAGTGGATGTGAGTTCATCCTGTAAAATGCTGCGATACAATGGCCCATCCATCCTCCCATCTATCTTGCACATAAAACCCGCGCCGTCATAGGTCAGGCATCCCCACACCATCACAGAACCCCCTCCATGCTTCACCGTTTGTCGGATTTGATGGCTCTGCAGGTTGTTGCCGTCGCGGATCCAGGCGTATGCGCGGCCGTCCGAGCAAAACCGATTTATCTTGCATTCGTCGGACCAAATAACGCGCTTCCAGTCCTCAAGCGTCCAGTCTACGTGCGCCCTGGCAAACTCCAGCCTGTCCCTAATGTTCTGCTTGGACAGTCGCGGTTTCTTCGGTTGCGATACTGCGACTAGACCAGCTTCACGAAGAGAATTCCTAACTGTCTTGGGGCATACGTTAACATCGTGTGCTGTTCCTAGCATTTTCGCCGCGTCAACGCTCGTTTTCGCCGCGCCACTAGTAATAGCTCGAATAACGGTGCGCTGGAGTCGGGGTGATATAACACGTGGCCTTCCACCTGGCGGCATTGTGGGTCGCACCTCTTCGCGGCTAGTCTCACCGATGACTTTGAGACCGTAGTCATGGACGGTGCTTTTACCTACACCTAAATCTTTCGCTATTTTCCGCACGCTAACCCCCTTGCGCAGAAGCTCGATAATACGTGCTCGTCGCTTCTCATCGACCGGCTTCATGGCGTCTGGACCGTGTGCGGACTACGGGGCTACGGAGCGGCGGCGAGAAGTTCGCTAGATCGAGACCTAATTTAAGACCGGTGGCGAATGTAGATGTCGAACGTCGATCGGAAAAAACTGTCCGGAAGCAGTCCATCTTGCAAAGCCTTATCATACGTTAGACCTCTTCGTTATTACAAACCTCAACTCGGTGGGTTCATGAATATACGCACTGTTATACACACAAGGAAATTTGTGGAAACTTATTGTTACCATAACAGGCAAAAATTGACCGGCAATAGCCTAAACCCATTTATCCGGACAGTTTTTTCCCTCAGTGTATCTTCATCAAGGCACTTGCGTCTCGTGACCATCAGCAGTTCTGTCCTTAGCTCAGTCTCGTCTCTATAGCAGGACCACTCCTTGTATCGTGAGTCATACTATACGTGCTTGTGCTTCTTCTATACTTTCATGCCTTGCTACACTTGCTGATTGGCCTTGTGGCCTCTTGTCTCAGTGGTCAGACTAGTAGTGCTGCCTTGAGTTGCCTTGTTGCGTTCACCAGAGGTCAGACTAGTAGTGCTAGGTCATATTTGTTTATAGCCTAGCTAGTTTAGCTCTTAGCGAGTACAACCCTCCTTTTGTATCCCTCGACATTTTCCATTAGCATATTTTTCCCGCTACTCTAGCAATACCCTGTATCTCCTTCACAATAATCAAATATGCTTATTTGCATTCACTCCGATAGGATTCCTAACCAATCAATACTTCACGCAGACCCCATCACTTCACACTGGCCCCGCTAGTCCGCGTCGGCCCAGCTAGCCCGTTATGGCCCCACCACTTTGTGCCGGCCCAGCTTGTTCGCGTCAGCCCTGCCGTTTCGCGCCGGTCCCGTCCCTACGCGCCATCCTTGCTAGTCCGCACTAGCCCCCGTTCGAGCCGCCCCCAGTTAGCGCCGGCCCCTTCTCCGCCGTGCCGCGGTGCCACCGTGCTGCCGTGCCGCCGTGACGACGTGCCGCCGTGTCGCCGTATCGCCGTGGTGCCGTGGTGCCGTGTTGCCGTACTGCTGTGTCGCCGTGTCACCATGCCGTCGTGCCGACGTGCTGCCCTAACCCCGTGTCGCCGTTCTGTCATGCCGTCGTGCCGCCGTGCCGCTGTGTAGCCATGTCGCTGGGCTGCCGTGTTGCGGTGCCATTGTCAGCTACTGCGGCCGTGGTGATGGCGGACGTTGTGCTCTGCCTAGACGCAAAGGGTCGGTCGATTGTCTTTGAGGCATGGCTCGTCGACCTCTGCCGTCAGCTTACAGGTCAGTGCCAGGACGGCTACTCCCCGGCCGTCGATGTCGACGGTAAGCTTCCATGCCCTGCCGCGACTGCTGCACTTCCTGATGCTCCCAAGTCTGCTGAGCGTGAGGCCTTTGCCACAGGTGAGCTTGCCCACGCTGTCTGGGAGTTGCGCGATGCGGTAGCGCAGCTTGCTATTAGTCACGCCCTCCCCCAGTCTGAGCGTCCCCGCTTTACTGTTGTAGCGAATACGAAGGAATACTGAGACGCATTCATCGCGTGCTATTCCACTCCCTCCTCTATCTTGGTCGTTCGTCGGATCCTCCCCATGCCTTTCCCGGATCTTGCGTCCTTCCCTACTACCGCTGACCTTGCCACTCATCTCCGCGCACTTGAGACTAGTTACCGCACTGCTAGCACTGAGGCCCAGCTCACTGCCTTCCATCCTCCCCTCTGTGCTACCCTTTACCTCATTGCCACGCGCCTTCCTGACCGCCATGCCACTGCCCGCAACCACTTCCTTAGTCAGCACCAAGATGACTTCACCCTTCCTGCCTTTGTCACCGCCCTGCCCGCGATAGAGACCCGCCAGCACACTATCGCTCAGTCTAGGGCTGTGCTCCCTCCCAGTGCATTTACTGTGACATCTCTGCCGCTGTTGCTGAGACGGACCCTGCTCCCGAGACCGCTGCGGCGACCACAGCGCAGGCTCGTCTGGGTAGGGGACGTCGATCGGGGGGGGGGCGTGGCGACGGGAGGGGTGGTGGGGGTGGCGGAGGTGGCGGAGGTGGGGGCGGTAGTGGAGGGAACGGTGGTGCAGATGAGGGGACCGGGGCTGATGCCCCGGTGTAGCAGCAGGAGCAGCAGCAGCAGCATCAGCAGCAATCGCAGCAGCCGCCGTGGTGGCCCAGTGGCGCTGGTGGTGGTGGTCGTGGTGGTGGGCCGAGCAGCTCAGTGTTGGGTGGCGGCTCCAGTGTGGTCATTTGCCAGTACCAGCTTTAGTCCGGCCCCCACTGCGGCACCGTCTGCGACCGTCCCGGTCACACCGCTGCCCGCTGCTACTGCCCCCTGGACGACCTCTTCTGTCTCCGCTTCGGCCCCGCATCGGACCCCCCCGACTGGTACAGCCTGGTGTGTCGCCATGTGCTTGTCTTTGAGCTGGATATGGATTAGATTAGGTCTGCTATGTATGTCATGTATGCTGATGACTCTAGTGTGACTGGGGACCCGATGTGTGGCATGTTCAATCTAGACACCACCCCCCCCCCCCCGGTGGGAGCATCCCCCTAGGTGGTCGCGCCCTCCCACGTCACCGTGTCAGTCGCTCACCCACTTGTCGCTACTGTGGCACCACCGCTTGGGTCACCCCGCACTCCCACGTCTGCATCCCATGTCCCAGCACGGTCTTGTTTTAGGTCTCCATGCGTCATTCCCTGCCCTTCCTCCCTCGCCTGCGTTGCCATGCACGTCTTGCGACGAGGGCCGGCTACGTCGTGCCCCTCACTCCTCCTCGCTTCCCCCTACCACTGGGCCACTCCAGACCCTGCACCTGGACGTCTGGGGCCCAGCCCCCGTCCCTGGGCCGTGTCGAGAGCGCTACTTGCTGGTACTCATCGACAACTACAAGCGCTATACTATGGTATTTCCCCTGGAGTGGAAGGCCAACGTGCCTCACGTTCTTATCCGATGGGTCATAGCTCACGAGTCCACCGCGGCCTCCCTGTGGTGCGTCTTCACTCCGACCACGGTGGCAAGTTCGCCTTCGGTCGGCTTGGCTAGTTCTGTCGTGCGGAGGGCATCACCCAATCGTACACCCTGCTGGACTCCCCGCAGCAAAATGGGGTTGCTGAGCGACACATCGGTTTGGTCATGGAGGTGACTCGTACCTCCATGATCCATGCAGGTGCATGCCATTTTCTGTTCACCAGCTTAACCTATGGCCACAATCCCAGCGGCCGCAGGTTTCGCCAACCCTCCTCTGGACTGGGTCCCCTGGTGATGCATTTGTGCTCCATGCCTGGGGCTGCCTTGCTCACGTTCGTGACTCTGGCACGGACAAGCTCACTGCCCGCACTGTCCCCTGTGTCTTCCTTGGCTCCCCCCTAGACTTGTCTTACTCGAAATTAGCGGGATTGAAATGAAGGTGGTACATCCCCAGATTATGCGGCAGTTGGATGAAGCTGATGACGAGCAAAATCCCATGGAGGTGCTGCTACCACGGACCTGGTGCCTGCTTGATCTCGTAAATGGACTTTTGGAGCTCGCACGCACGTGAGTCCTGGTCGCTGTAGGTGTGCGGCTGCTCGACGAAGATTAGGGTGTCAACCTTTGCATACAAGAGCGCATTCTTGATGTCGATCTGTCGGAGCTCGAGATGTTGACATGCAGCAACAGCAAGCAAAATGCTGATGGAGGTGTGACAGTCGACCGGAGCAAAGTTCAGGTTGAAGTCGACGACATAGCATTGGTCGTAGCCGCATATGAACCTGCGTGCTTTGTAGCGTTCAATGTCACTGTTGGCATCCTTCTTGATGCGGTAGACCCATTTTCCTTTTAGATTTTTCCTCCCCTTTAATGCTTCGCGGTCGACTAGGAGCTAGGTATTCCGTGAGCGAAG
Organism: Closterium sp. NIES-67; assembly: GCA_027943415.1. Taxonomy (NCBI): domain Eukaryota; kingdom Viridiplantae; phylum Streptophyta; class Zygnematophyceae; order Desmidiales; family Closteriaceae; genus Closterium; species Closterium sp. NIES-67. The sequence continues at coordinate 534,816 of BQMB01001548.1, forward strand.
GGCTGCAAGCTCAGCATCCATGGCCTTGGCCTTACGCCATTCTGCACGATGAGGTCCGGTGAGACTTTGACGGGGTGTTTTGGGCTCAATCAGCTGGGACTTCTGTTGTACAGCTGCATAGAGGCTAGGGACATGGAGGACAGAGAGGTTGGTGTTGTGCTGTGTTGGTTCGATGACTTCTTGCACGTCATTATTTGAGTCGACGTCGACGCGAGGGCCAGCGAGAGTGTCAATGGTTCCCTCTCAGAGAATGGTGTATCGAGAGAGGTTGAGCGGGGCGTCGTCATCGTCATCGTCATCATTCAATCGTGGGTTTTCTCCCGAGTGCTTGTCAATAGGGTCTGCGTCCGTGCGTGCAGCGGTGGCTTCCTCTTCATCTGAGGCAAAGCTGCGCTCTCCGTGGTTGTAGGCGAAAGCTTGGTTACGGGAGCGGTTCGCTTGGAGCTGCTGCAGGGTAACCATTTCGTAGAAGAGCATGTCACACGAGGTCACGGCGGTGGAGTCCTCAAGGTTGAGGATTGTCCATGCCTTGTACTCGTGGAAGATCTGTTATAATCACAATAGGCTCAGATGTGCCTAAAATGAGAGAAATTGTGCACAGTTAGAATTCCGTCAGACAGCTTCAAATATTGATTCCGATCTGATCTATGCCTCAAACAGTGATCTGTAAATTGGATTTGTAGCGTGTCGCTGTCGCCTATCATTAGCAAGTTGAATCATAAAATTCCATGAAGATTTGACGACGCTATGGCGGTTTGACTGGGAGGAGGTATAGCAGCCACTATAGTCTTGGAAGTACAAACTTAGCAAGAAGAGTTCGAGATAGAGATGGTCCCCAGCCTCTACATACCCCAAGAGTCGAGGTCCAGGTTGGTGGTACACCACCACAGAGTCCCCAACCATGAAGAGTCTCAAAACAAACCCTCCAAGGGGCTACACCAAGTGAAATGTAACACTATACGAAGTAGCGTTACTATTTTCACTATTTAATATTTATCCGTGTTCCTTGGGCTTGAAATCTTGAGCTCTTGGTCTTGGTTTAGCAAGATAAATTCTTCTTGAGTTGTTGGAGGCTTGCTGCACACACCTGCGACACGATGGACACTTCACACTCGACAAAATAGAAAAAACACATGCGACACGCAAACGACGACTTGACATGCGAGTTGTGAAAACTCGCTAATGTCTTGACCGACACAAACCACATTGTGATACACCATTCAAACACACACACAAGCACTAGATAGCAATGACATAGACTCACAATTCATTCCATGCCATGCATGCACACACACAAACAAGGACGACAAGCCGAGTGCAAGCCATAGGGTTGCACCAACAAGATCTCCACGTGTATGCCCCAGTGCGCCCGCCTCTCAAACTTCCCTGTGGTAGCTTGGTGAGTGCGATACTGTACCATGCAGCCCCATATGCGTCGCATGATTGTACTCACTAAGAACAAAACTAGCTAGGCTATAAATAAATATGACCTAGCTAATCTATATAAATATATTTGTTGACACACCCCCTAGCCTAGATAGTGGCAGTTCATAACAAGGTAGTGTACACCGGGGCAGCACTACTAGTTTGACTTCTAAGACAAGAGGCCACAAGGCCAGTCAGCAAGTGTAGCAAGGCATGCAGGCATAGAACAACAAGTACAAGCAGGTATAATATGACTCAAGATACAAGGAGTTGTGTTGCTACAGAGACGAGACCAAGCTGAGTACAGAACCGCTGATGGTTACGAGGTGCAAGTGCCTTGATGAAGATATCAGCGGTGTTGGCCCCACGGGCCAACTGTACCACGTGAGCCTCATCACACAGCTGCAACTCACACAGCAAGAAGTACCGCAGCTGGATGTGCTTCGCCCTGCCCTCAAGTCGAGCCTCCTGACATAGGAAGATCATGGCCCTGTTGTCAGCAAACGGGACCGGGGCAGACCTAGGCTGCTCACCAAAGTTTGTGAGCAAGAACATCAGCCAGCGGAGCTCCTGAGCGGCCATGGCCCCAGCGTATATCTCTGCCTCACAACTGGACTGAGCTACGGACGACGATCAGGTGGACCTCCACAAGACTGCACCATCACCAAGACTAAAACAGAAGCCATGAGATGACCTAGGTGTCTCCAAGTCGTCAGCCCATGACGCGTTTGTGTGTCTAGTGACCACTGGCTCCTATCCTCCTAGCACAAAGGGTCACACACCTGAGTGGGAACGGGCGGGCGGACAGGGGAACTCGGAGCAAGACCAAGGAGATGAAGGGCAGACTGCGGCTGCTCCTGCTGCGGCAGCTACGCTTGCTGCTGTGGCTGCGCATGCTGCTACTGCTGCAACTACTCCCTGTCCTCTCTAAGACCTCCAGCGGCACCGCAGCTGCCACCGGCACTCCTCGAAAGAGCACCCCCAAGACTAGCACCCTCGGACGCACCACCCACAGAACCAGCACCCCGGGAGTCAGCACCCCAAGAACTCGCACCCCCAGAACCAGCACCCACAGAGTCAGCACCCCCAGAACCAACACCCCCAACACCAACACATCCAGCACCAGCACCTCCAGAACCAGCACCTCCAGAGCCCACTACTTTCTGCCGCTGCTGCTGCTACTGCGACCGCTGAGTCTGTTGTGGCGGCTGCTGCTGCTGCTGAGGCAAGGGGGGAGGCGGCTGAGGGGACCGGGGTACCAAGGCTGGGGGAGGCAAAGCAGGGACAGTTTGCCCGCCCCCAGCAGCTAGGCCCCAAGAGTCAGTCGACTCCCCCACAGGCTCAACCGAGGCGAGCTGAGTGGCGTGGGAGACACCAGACTGGGTCGGGCGAGGCGGGAGGGGTGTGGCAGGCAGGGAAGGGACAAAGAGGAGAGGAGGAGGAGGCACAGGACCATTGCGGGGGGGGAAGCGCCAGTAGTAGGGGAGTGTCTCATCGAAGGTAACTTCACGAGAGTGGTAAAAGCGGTGGTGTGACAGATGGTAGAACAACCAGTCAGAGGTATCAAGCGGAAACCCCAGGAAGACACAAGGAAGGGTGCGGGCTGAGAGCTTGTCTGCGCTAGTGTCGCGGACTTGAGCAAGGCTGCCCTAGACGTGGAACGCAAACGTGTCCCCAGGAGAACGGGTCCAGAAGAGGGTTGGCGAAACCTGTGGCCGCTGGAAGCGCGGCCACAGGTTAAGCTGGTGAGCAGCTTAGCGCACAAGGAACGACCACAGAAAATGGGGTGCACCGGCGTGGACCATGGAGGTGCGAGCCACCTCCATGATCAGGCCGATGCGTCGCTCAGCGACCCCATTCTGCTATGGGGAGTCCGGCTGTGTGTACGTCTAGCGGATGCCCTCCGCACAACAGAACCGTCCTAGATTGCCAAAGGCAAACTCGCCACCTCGGTTTGAGTGTAAGCAACCTACAGGCAGGCGGTTGTGGGTGCGAACAGTGAGAAGCCATGAGAGGAGAACGGTAGGCACGTCGGCTTTCCGCTCTAATGGGGACACTATGGTGAAGCGTGAGAAGTCGTCAACGACGACTTGAAAGTAGCGCTCGCGACTAAGACCATGGACCGGGGCAGGGCCCCAGACGTCCATGTGAAGTGTCTTTTGCGGTGCTATGGTAGAAGGAAACGAGGGGGAGTGAGGGACGGCATGCTGTCGGCCCTCGACGTAGGACGTGCACAGTGGCGCACAGTCATAGGTAGGGCTGGGAGCGACCCAGGGAGACCAATGACTAGACCGTGCTGGGACATGTGCCTAAGACGCGGGAGTGCAGGGTGACCTAAGCGGTGGTGCCACAAAAGGGTCGCGTGGGCTATGGAGCGACATGAGCAGGACGCAACAGCCAGCGGGGACTCAGTGTGCAGTGTAAAGAGTCCTGACCCTGGGTCATGCTCTAAAGTGGCTAAGTGCTGACCGGTGGTTGTGTCTGTGCAAGCGGCATGTCTCTCATACGGCAGCGCGTCGAGGCTCCCACGGCAGCACGACGAATCCGCCATGGCAGCACGACGACGCCGCCACGGCGTGGCGTCGATGCCACGGCAGCACGTCAAGGCTGCCACGGCAGCACGACATGGCCGCCACGGCGGCACGGATATGACGGAAGGAGGGAGAGTACGCTGTAGAAGCATGATGAAATGTAGGCTCGGCCTGCTCTAATACCATATTGACATAGGCTAGGAACTAGGTAGCCCTAGAAGATCGAGAGGTTTAGCTTGGTAGAGAGACAGGTTAGAAGTTGGCGAGAGAAAGGAGGGTTGACTAGCCAAGAAAGAGAGATACAAGAAGGGACTTGTCCTCTCTACAGTAGGAACCAGTACTTTATAGTGTACCTACCTAGCCTACACACACACATATAATATATATATATATATACATTTATATATACATATATATCTTGATAGTACATTCCTTTGGCGTTTCAGATCCGACTCAGGTAACTGAACACGACTCGAGTAACTACCTGTGCTGTATTACAGGGTCAGTTATGTGTTCTTGCTGTTGTGTCAGACCCTTGGTTTTCTGCGTGTTGGGTTGTCGAAAAATACACAATCGATAGGAGTTACAGTGTGCATGTCAGGTGTTACGACTCGTGTGTTACTTTCAAGAATGTACCGTATGAATCATTTCCTTATCGTAGAAATGTCGAGAGTGGGAAGCGAAAGACTAGTTAGGAAATAACGCGCCGACGTACGGGGAACTGTTGCGACGAGCCACCCTGAGGAAGAGAACTACGGCTGTTCTCTAATAGCATAGAAGGTGTTCGAGAAGCGAGAAAGTGTGTCCTAAGGGAAAATGTCGAGGGATAGAGAACTAGGGTTGTACTCACTAAGAAAAAAACTAGCTAGGCTATAAACAAATATGACCTAGCCAATCTATATAAATATATTTGTTGACACACCCCCTAGCCTAGATAGTGGCAGATCATAACAAGGTAGAGTGCACCAGGGCAGCACTACTAGTCGGACCTCTTGTGAGGGCAACAAGGTAACTCAAGGCAGCACTGCTTGTCTGACCACTAAGACAAGCGGCCACAATGCCAGTCAGCAAGTGTAGCAAGACAAGCAGGTATAGAACAACAAGTACAAGCATGGATAGTATGTATCAGCACAAGAGAGTGCACCAGCACCAAGACTAAGATAGTAGCCGTGAGACGACCTGAGCGTCTCCACGTCATCAGCCTACGACGCGTCTGTGTGTCCAGTGAGTACCACTGGCTCCCGTCCTAGCACAAGCCCTACTCCTGATGTACTCGTCAGATACCGCAGTACCCTCTTGGCAGCCGACCTGTGGACTGGTCGGTGCCTGCAGCGAGCCACGAGACTGAGAGGGTTCGCTAGATCTGGTCGAGTGCAGGTCATCAGGTACGTGAGGCACCCCACCAGCTCTGCGTATGGACCACTAGCCTCGACCGGCTCGGCCGGAACAAGAGCAGAGACCTTGTGATCCACAGGTAGAGGGGTGGGCTGTGCTGAGGAGAACTGGAGACTGAACCTCTTGAGGATCTGCTACACCATATGGGACTGGGAGAGTGTGATCGTGCGAGCGGTACGGTCACGAGAGATCTCCAAGCCCAGATAGCGCTTCAGCACCCCCAAGTCTGTACAGGTGTGTCTCCTAAATAGCTCGGCCTTCAATGAGGCCAGTGCGACTCTGTCAGGAGTAGCAAAGATAAGATCGTCTACGTACACTAGAATGTAGAATTGAGTCTGACTCGTGCGAACAAAGGGAGAGGGGTCAGCAGAGGACGGAAAGAACTGCAGCTTAGCAAGAGTGGTCCAGACCATCTAAAAGTATGAGGCAGCAAGCACGGAAACGCTCCCTAGTACAGTTTCCAGACATCACACTAAGTAGCTGCAGCTGACCAACCTAGATTGTGACGATGGCAAGGAGGATACCGGCGATTAGCAGCAACAAGTAGAAACTCCAGCAATGTAAAGATTTGATTTGATTGCAACAACAATTCCCTTATTCATCTCCTATAAATACGCAAACAAAGAGGCACTTCCGAAAGGAAGTGAATAACTGAAATACCTAAGAATGAGGGACACAAAAAAATATCTCGCCTCTCCAAAAAATGTTTCACATGGCGGCTGTAGCCCCGTAAAAAATCTGCCCCAGATGCTCGTGAATTCGTCCTAGATGCCTCGTGCTTCAGCAAAAGGCAACAGACATCGTGAGCTTACGCATTCCAGAAATTTAGAATGAGAACCGTGCTCTGTGAGCGGCGACGGAGGTACAAAAAGAAAGGAGGACCAGAAGGTCGTATGAGATTGGGTGAAAGCAGGGTGATTCAGCCTTGCCTTCCATTCTCCTGGGTACTTTGAGCCAAGCGGCAATCCATCCCCATATCCTCACCCTCAAGCTGCACCAAAAATGGCATCAGCCGTGCGAGAGGTGCAGCGTCTACAAATACTTCCCACCGATACTGCTGCTGCTGCTGCTGCTCTTCTTGATGCATCTGAAGTTGCTGCTGCTGCTGGTGCTGCTGCTGCTGCTGCTGCTGGTGCTGCTGCTGCTCCTGGAAGTTCAACAGCAAGCTCAATGGAGCATCAGTTACCCCCAGTTTCTGTGCTCTCTGCACACTCGCTGTCGGGGTAGTGCTGTGGGTGTGAGGTGCACGGGCCATTTGAGACGTGGCAAGACGCCCTTCTGTGGTGCTGTGGGTGTGAGGATCAGGAGGCTCTGGAGAATTTTCGAAGAGGGTTCTTGTGGTGCTGTGGGGGGGGGGACGCCAGAGTGCTGCGGCTGCGACTGCGGCTGTGGGTGAGCCTTGGGGCTGTGGAGACAAGATGGCCCTGGAAGGGAAGGAGAAGGTTGGAGAGAAAAGGGTGGTGGCGGAGGGACACTGGAGGCTGTGCGAGAGGGGGATAGATGGAAGGGCAGCAGCAGTGGTAAGAGGGGATGAAGGCTGTTGGGGTATGGAAGGAAGAGAGAGGTGGAAGGGCAGGGGAGACTGGGTGAGAGGGGTATAGATGGAAGGGCAGAAGCGGTGGTGAGAGAAGAGGAGGGCTATTGGGTATGGACGGCAGGGGCGAGGTGGAAGGGAAGGCGTGGGGATTGGTGGTGGGGTTTAGGTTGCCGCCAGCCAGCAATGGAAGGTGAAGGGCAGGGGCGGCAATGGAAGGCGAAGGAATGCCGGCATCTGAAGCAGCTAATAAAGAGGATAGCATATGTGTAGTGGCGGCTTGGAGAAGGGCAACCGGGGAAGGCGTGACCTGGCTGAAGATGTGGGCCAGAGGGCTGGGTATGACAGGGTCAGGTATGGCAAGGTCAGGTATGGCAGGGTCAGGTATGGTAGGGTCACGCATGGCAGGGTCAGGCATGGCAGGGTCAGGCATGGGAGGGTCAAGCATGGGAGGGTCAGGCATGGCAGGGTCAGGCATGGCAGGGTCAGGCATGGCAGGGTCAGGTATGGCAGGGTCAAGTATGGCAGGGTCAGGAAAGGCAGTAGGAAAGAGGGAAGTGGGGGAGAAGGTAGGGGTGGTGGGAGATAGGTCCGGGACAGACGAGACCCTGAGAGGCACCCCAAACTAGTGTCCCTGTTAGTGGCTCGGAGCCAGCTGTGCCAGCATGGTCAGGTTCGGATACTGGGTAGATTCTCTCTCCTTCCTGCTCCTCCTGCTGCCTCATCTGCTCCTCTTGTTCCTGCACATCCTGCAGCTGCTACCGGTGTTGCACGTGCTGCTCCTTCTGCCTCATCTTCCCTTCCTTCTGCCCCTGCACAGCCTGCAGCTACCATCGGTGTTGCATGTGATGCTGCGGCTCCTAGTAATACTGGTCTACGAGAGACTGCGGTTTAACGACCCCAGAGTGCAGTTTCCCAACCCTAGGACCCTCTTGGATGCTTGATACGGTCCCCCTCTCTCTCCCCCCATCGATCCGCCTCCCTTCCTAACCATTCTTTCCTCACTGCACCCTCCTCCTGCTTTACACCTCTGAATCTCCCCAGGGGCGCTGGCGCTGGCATTCGGCTGCACTCCCTGCTGTGGAAAGCCTCGGTCATCGCAAAAAGTGCAACGTTCACAGATCGTTTTCACCATTCGAGCTCGGGCATAAAGTCGGAAATCGTCCGCCAAGTGTTCGCCAAATGTTTTTTTCTCGTTTCTTTGCACGTAAATGATTCGCGAGTCTTCTGCGGATGGGATGTTATGCGAATGAGTTGTTTTGTGAATGTTACACCTGAATAATAAACATGTTCCCGTGTCTTATATTTGCATAAATGATTGGTTTTTGTACACTTAAACTTCTACAAAGTTTTAAAATTGTGCATAAGTAACTGAAATATAATAATATATAAAATATGTGCAATTTGCCAAAAAAAACTAACTGAATCCAACCCCAACCAACTCAACCCATATCTCACACGCTATTCGAGGTTCGGCGAGACCTGTAACCAGGCTGGGTTACGCATCTCCAATGGGTTGCGAAACCCAGATACCACGTCCTAACCCTATGCACCGTGAGGAAATTGAACAACCCCCTTGGGCATCAAAAGGGGCCATGCGATTGGTCGAAGCCAAACAACAACAATCGCAAACCCAACCCACAGCCTGCTCCCTCGACGGCAAAAACGACTAAGGGAAAGATGGTAGCAGATCTCGAATTCGGGATCTGTAATTTTCTCGACTTGCCCTCGTTTCCTCCTAGATCCATGCTCATGCGTAGCCATGCTAGAGAGTTGGTAGCGACTTATAAGATGGGATCGAGGCGACACCGTTGTCAGGCTAGTGAACGCGGATATCAATTGAGGTTCTTGGCGCGCGTAGCCTAGCCTGGACGAAATCACCAGCGCCTGAAAACAAGGGAAGGAAACAAATGACGAATCCCCCGCTGCTAACGGCCCACCGTTGCGGGCCGCTATAGCTTCCCGCCGCCTTCGATCTCCTCGTACGAAAATGCCACCCGCGGCTTCCCACATCGTGCTATCCCTGTCCTCGCGCTTCCTTGCTTCCCAAATCCCCGCTTCCCGCTTTCGAAAGCACGTCCGCATCTCACCTTCACGTGCTGCAGCATCTCGCTGTCCCTCGCTTCCTTCCACCCGCTTTCACCCGCGTCCCGCTATCGCTTGCTCCCCGAATCCCGCTTTCCCATGCTCCTCGCATTACCTTGCTCCCCGCATTCCAATGCTCCTCGCATTCCCATGCTTCCCTCATTCCCATTTTCCCGGCATTCCCATGTTCCCCGCATTCCCATGTTCCCCGCATTCCCTTGCTCCCCGCATCTCGCTTTCCCATGCTCCCCGCATTCCCTTGCTCCCCGCATCCCGCTTTCCCATGCTCCCCGCATTCCCATGTTCCCTGCATTCCCTGCTCCCCGCATCCTGCTTTCCCATCCTCCCCGCATTCCCATGTTCCCCGCATTCCCTTGCTTGCTCCCCGCATCCCGCTTTCCCATGCTCGCTGCATTCCCTTGCTCCCCGCATTTCCTTGCTCCCCACATCCCGCATTCCCATGCTCCCCGCATTTCCTTGCTCCTTGCATCCCGCATTCCCATGTTCCCCGCATTCCCTTGCTCCCCGCACCCCGCTTTCCCATGCTCCCCGCATTCCCATGTTCCCCGCATTCCTTGCTCCCCGCACCCCGCTTTCCCATCCTCCCCGCATTCCCATGTTCCCCGCATTCCCTTGCTCCCCGCATCCCGCTTTCCCATGCTCTCTGCATTCCCTTGCTCCCCGTATTTCCTTGCTCCCCACATCCCGCATTCCCATGCTTCCCTCATTTCCTTGCTCCTTGCATCCCACATTCCCATGCTCCCCGCATTCCCGTGTTCCCCGCATTCCCTTGCTCCCCGCACCCCGCTTTCCCATCCTCCCCGCATTCCCATGTTCCCCGCATTCCCTTGCTTGCTCCCCGCATCCCGCTTTCCCATGCTCTCTGCATTCCCTTGCTCCCCGCATTTCCTTGCTCCCCACATCCCGCATTCCCATGCTCCCCGCATTTCCTTGCTCCTCGCATCCCGCATTCCCATGCTCCCCACATTCCCGTGTTCCCCGCATTCCCTTGCTCCCCGCATCCCACTTTCCCATGCTCTCCGCATTCCCTTGCTCCCCGCACCCCGCTTTCCCATCCTCCCCACATTCCCATGTTCCCCGCATTCCCTTGCTTGCTCCCCGCATCCCGCTTTCCCATGCTCTCTGCATTCCCTTGCTCCCCGCATTTCCTTGCTCCCCACATCCCGCATTCCCATGCTCCCCGCATTTCCTTGCTCCTCGCATCCCGCATTCCCATGCTCCCCGCATTCCCGTGTTCCCCGCATTCCCTTGCTCCCCGCACCCCGCTTTCCCATGCTCCCCGCATTCCCATGTTCCCCGCATTCCTTGCTCCCCGCACCCTGCTTTCCCATCCTCCCCGCATACCCATGTTCCCCGCATTCCCTTGCTCCCCGCATCCCGCTTTCCCATGCTCTCCGCATTCCCTTGCTCCCCGCTTTCCCATGCTCTCCGCATCCCCTTGCTCTCCGCATCCCCTTGCTCCCCGCATTTCTTTGCTCCCCACATCCCCCATTCCCATGTTCCCCGCATTCCCTTGCTCCCCGCACCATGCTTTCCCATCCTCCCCGCATTCCCTTGCTCCCTGCACCCCGCTTGCCCATGCTCCCCGCATTCCCATGCTCCCCGCATTCTCATGCTCCCCGCATTCCTTGCTCCCCGCATCCCGCTTTCCCTTGTTCCCCGCATTCCCATGCTCACCGCTGTCCCATGCCCCCGCTTTCCCATGCTCCCCTCATTCCATGCTCCCCACATTCCCATGCTTCGCGCATTCCCATGCTTCCCACATTCCCTTGCGACCCGCACCCCGCTTGCCCTCGCTAATCCGCTGCTGCCTCTCTCCCCTGTTTCCCGCCACCCGCTTCCCCTAGCTTCCGGCATGCCGCTTTCCCCCGCTTCCTGTTTCTGCCATTCCCCCCTTTTCACATCCCGCTTTCCCCCGGTAGCGACTAGCGCTTCCCGCTTCACCTCGCGGACCGCTTCCCGCTTTCCCTTGCGGGTCGCTTCCCACTTTCCCACGTTGTAACGTGTTACCCGCTTTTTCGCGCGCCGCAATCCCCTGCCTTCTCATTGAATGAAAACAGATAAAGGTTCAAGGCGCAGCAGCAGGGAAGAAAGCGAGGCCGCAGGGATGGGGAAGACAACAGATAGTAGCAAGCGGGAGAGGCGAGAGGGGAGGGAGAGGGGCACGAGAGCAGTGGAGGGGGGAAGGCGTGAGAGCAGGGAGGGAGTGAGGCATGAGAGCAAGGAGGGAGTGAGGCACGAGAGCAGGGAGGGAGTGAGGCATGAGAGCAGGGAGAGAGTGAGGCATGAGAGCAGGCGTGAGTGCAGGGGAGGGGGAGAGGCGTAAGAGTAGGGGAGGGGGAGAGATGGGAGAGCATTGAGGTATGAGGTGCGTGATAGGGGGGGATGTGGGAAGGCGCAAGAGCCATGGAGGGAGCGAGAGGTGAGAGAAGGGAAGGGAAAGAGGGGTACGAGTAGGGGAGTGGGGAAAGGGAGAGTGCAGCCTGGAGGAGATGGGGAGGGGAAGAGGCGTGAGGGCGGGGGAGGAAGAGGCGTGAGGGGCATGGGAGGGGGAGAGGGTGTTAGGGTAGGGGAGGGGGAGTGGCGTGAGTGCAGGAGAGTGGGGAAAGATGGATTGCAGTGAGGGTAGGGGGGTAGGAGTGAGAGCAGAGGAGTGGGAGAGGCGTGAGGGCGTGAGAGGCAGGGACAGCTGGAGGAGATGGGGAGGGAAAGGAGCATGAGGAGAGGGGAGGCAGATACGCATGAGGGCAGGGGAGAGGGAGATGCATGAGGGCAGGGGAGGGGGAGAGGCATGAGGACAGAGGAGGGGGAGTGGCATGAAGCAGGGGAGGGGGAGAGGGCAGTAAGTGTGAGCGGGATCCCGGCAGGACAGGCAGTAAACACTCTATAACTAACCCCTCTCAACCCCCCGCCCCCCCACTAACGTATGCCCCCATCTCTTTCTCCCCCCCCCCCCCCCCCCCTCCCCCCCCTCCCCTCCTCCCCGCTCTCTCGCAGCCTACCGGGTGGCACATGATTGCTAGTCAAGCTCACCTTGGACAACCTCTCCGTTAAAAGCCAGACTTCACCCCAAACCTATCCACTCACTCCCCTGTGCATCTCTCAACAAACCACATTCTGTGGGTGATCTCCGTGCGGCCACGCATTCAGACATTCAGCCGTTATTGGCAAATGCTAACCATGTCTCTTCTCTAGCATCATCTACGACGGCTGCAGAAAATGGAAATTATGTAACCCTACATATGTGAACGACACCTTGTAACTGAGTTGGTCCAGGGTTGTAAAGCCAACTTGAATTTTGAGGTCCCTCAAGTTTGTTACATTCTTCCTGCCACATATATATGCGACCTTTTCAGGTTATGAACGGCTTGTCGGTCGTTCTGTAAGAGTACATGAACTTGGCACCAATTTTGGCAACAAGAGTAGCTTTTTATCTTTAGCATAAAGTCATATTAGTCTAGATACATTCAGAAAGTCAAGTTCCCATGGAAAGCGATTTAATCTACTAAACAAATCCAAGACACACACTGAGATATATCGAAAACGTCTTAGCATATATAGTAACAAGTGTTGGCTACAACACCTCCATCCAACCACCAAGAAGGGCGTAGTCCAACGGAATCGGTGCAAAACACGGCTTTATGAAATTTGTGAATACCAAACTGAACCGAATTGAATCGCAAATTACAGCGTGCTATAGAGCGCGCGGATTTTAGGATCCAAAATTTCAGGTCCTATTTGCTTGATATTCGGGTCTGTAGAAACACGCCCCTATTCACAAAATGACGTGCTGACCAATCACACACCCTTTGCCCCCACCCTTCACCTGCAACCGAACCCAACAAAATTTATTCATCCAACTCAGCCCCTGCACCTCGTCCAACCAATCAAAATCTGCCAAGTGGTTCCAGAGCGGCTAATCCAGCTCAACCACCTGCTCGCCCCAACCACCCAGCCCACCACGCTGCACCCCACATGCCAGCACTCCAGCCCACCACACACTTCTGATCCCTTCCTTACTTGCCCCCTTGTGCCCTCTCATGCCTTCCAGCTAGACGTTACTTACAATAATAGCCCTCGGCAGTTCTATCTGCATCAGTTTCAGCTCCCATTCTCGCCTTCGCGTCCCCTAGTGAGCAGCTCCTTCCTCTCCCACAGGCTTCGATTACCATGGTCGTTCTTAGTGCGCCCTATGCTGAGGATCTCGTTTCACGATGGTCTATCGTTTCAAGCAGCTCGTAGGTGACTAGTCTTGTTCACCCATGTCATTCTTATCTGCATGTTCATGAGCTAATGCGCCATTGGGGGGGCGGGAGAGTAAGGAGGGGCGAGGGGGAGGAGGCGGCACGCAGAAGCGGTATCTTCGGGAGGCGGGGCGCCTGGCGGAGTACCTAGATGCGCGCATGGAGGCGGCCACCAAGTGCGCGGACGCCAGCAGATGCGAGCACGGTGGTGAAACATCTCTTCCCTTGTTTCGCTTCTCGCCACTGTCCTTTTCCTCTCTCCTGTACTCGTTCCGTCTATGCCCGTCTCGATCCCCCTTTCGTGCCCTCTCTCCCTTTTCGCTCGTCCCAGCTGCTCTTTCTCCCCCTCGCCCCTGGAGCTGTGCTTGCCATGTGTGTGCTTGCCACGTGTGTGCTTGGCGCAGCAGCGGTGCGGCGTGACTCGTGCAGAGAGGCATGGCTAGTAGTGTGTGTGGGAAGGTGGAGGGGGCAGAGCGGAATGGAGAGCATCCGCTCTCGTGCACTCCCCTTCTCACGCGCATGCCCCATCCATCCGTCCATCGTGTGTGCGCTGCAGGTTGGGCACAGCAGCAGCAGGCCCGAGGAGCAGTGAAGGGGGGCATGCTGGCGCCATGGGTGGTGCGCTGCCAGACGACGTGAGCGCCATGGCGTATGCGCACGACCTGCCACCCAAGGTGCATACATGTGCCTTGCTATATGCATGGCGGTGTGAAGCCATCCCTGGCAGCCCATCCGTGTGCCCTCTGTTCTGCCTGTTGCGTGCCCATGCCACCCCCTTTTGGCTCTTGCACGCCACGCCTCTCCATGCGACCTACCACTCTCCTTGCCTTTACTCACCTCTTTCTTTCACATGGCTGCATGGAATCACATGGCTGCATGGCATGGCATGGGCGCATGGCACATGGGTGCATGGCATCACATGGGTGCATGGCATCACATGGGTGCATGGCATCACATGGGTGCATGGCATCACATGGGTGCATGGCGTGGGTGCATGGCATCAGGTGCATCTGTGGCAGCACCACGAGTCTCTCTCCTCGCGCCATCTCTCCTCCTCCCTCGCCTCCCTGCACCGTTACTTCGACTACAGGTGAACAGTCATGGCCAGGCGGAGAGGGGGGGGTCATACAGGTGCCACGGATGGGTTGCTGGAGTAGAGAGGCCCATGAGAGGGCATTCGCAGGCACGTGCGAGTGTGGGGGGCAGTGGGAAGGGCCTGCTGCATGACAGGGCAAGGAAGTGTGGGGGAGAGTGTGGCGTTCGCACGTTGATACGTGTGATCGTGTGAGTGTGCTGTGCACGCGTGGCCCTCATGGTGAGGCAGCCACGAGGAGTGCAGCCACCACGAGGAGTGCAGCCGCCACAAGGAGTGCAGCCTCCATTCTGTTCTTCCATGTCTTGTGCGCTCTTCCCCGACTCTTGCGCACACCGTCACTCCACCCTCCCGCTTCCGCCCCCTGCCACCCCCTCCTCTCTCCAAGCAGTGCGGGCGTGACAGCGGTGGGTAGTCGCCCGGCGTCGGAGTGGTGTGCGGGGCGATTCCAGGCGGGGCTGCTGGTGGAGGGTGCCATGCACGCACGATACGGGCACACACAGCACGCCATGGGGGTATGAAGGCATTTGTTACTTGACGTATCAATCAAACTAATGATTCGCATGTGTCCTCACGATGCTTGTCTTTATCGCAGCTAGCTATGTAACTCTGTCCAACATCGAGATAATTCCCCATGTAAGTCCAATTGTAAGTCTCGCTGGTCATTTGATCGTCGGACTAATTTCACAACAATGTCTCGTATGACGTGCAGAAATTTGTAGCCTACCACGTGCTATTTCCTCCGGTAAGCTGGCTCTTGTAATTGCTGTCGTATGGAATATAACTAATTTGATTACAATGTTTGAACCTAATGTGCACGACTCAATATCCAGCGTCGCGCTACTTCGTTGTTGTAAGCATTGTCCTTATTGTTGGTGATTTCGACCTTGGATTAATTTCGAGATAACAAGTTCTGAACGTAACGTGCAGGAATTCCAATCCAGTTTCAAGAATTGCTGCTCCTGGTGTGCCGCCGCTCAGTTTCTCTTTGTGTTAGTGCGGGACCCACATAGGGGTGCTGGTAGGCAAGGGCGGTTGGGCCATAGTGGTTGTGTACTGTAGTGTAGATGTTTTTTTTAATATATCAAATAATTTGCTTGTTGCATTTTAAGTAAATCCAAACGAGGCATGCCCTAATTGTACTGAACCATGCCCAAAAGGGTACTGCAGCCTGCAAAAACGGATCCATGAAAAACACCGCCAAACGTTTGCAACAAATCATGCTGAATACTAAAAATGGTGAGCATAAACTTCTCTATGCATTTACATGTTTACTGCAAAAGTTGTAGAAAGAACGCCGCCATGCATTTGTAAACGAACCACGGAGATTACCGAAAAGACACCTCTAAGCATTCGCTGTCGTGAACCAAAAAGTGTTTTGGGAAATGTTGTCAAAGCATTCGCCAAGTGTTCTAATCTAAGTCCGCCATGAATTTTCACCCACATGTTCGCAAAACGTTTGCAAAGCATTTGCGCGAATGCTACGCAATCGTTTTGCGAGCATACATTTTTTGCGATGGTCGTGGAAGTGCACTTAAAAGCTTCAGCTAGGAGCATCTGCTGCCGTTGCTGCTTCTGCTGCTGCTGCTGCCACATCTCCTCCAAAGGAAATGCCATGCCTCCCATCGCCATACCGCTCCCTAGCGCTCCTCCACCTACACCACCACCACAACCACCACC
Organism: Closterium sp. NIES-67; assembly: GCA_027943415.1. Taxonomy (NCBI): domain Eukaryota; kingdom Viridiplantae; phylum Streptophyta; class Zygnematophyceae; order Desmidiales; family Closteriaceae; genus Closterium; species Closterium sp. NIES-67. The sequence continues at coordinate 550,824 of BQMB01001548.1, forward strand.
ACCGCCACTCCCTGCCACCCCACATTGCCGCTGCACTGGCTTCTTCTCCCTCAGCCTGTTCAGCTGAGCCACGGACATTCCCTCACCCACCTGAACCCTCCCCTGGATCCCCCCTCCCTCCACCTGACCAGCCTCTTCAATAGCAGCGATCTGGGTTTGGAGTGAGCCAGGGACGAGCAATGGGACGGTGGCGCTGTGGGGAGCAACGGGCCCCCCTTCCTCCACCTCCATTGATGCCCCCCCAGCAGCAGTGGTCCCCGTGTGGAGAACGCCAGAGAAGAGCGATATGGCGGTGGTGTCATAGGCAGCAAAAAGCCCCCCTCCCTCCACTTCTCCCGCCCCTCCACCACCAGCAGCAGCAGCAGCTTGGGTGGGGAGTGAGCCAGGGAAGAGCGATGCAGCAGGGGCGTTGTGGGCTGCGACGAGCGTGCCCATCGAGTCGGCAGGGAAAAATTCGCGCTTGATAATGACACAAGGACCACCAGTGCCACCAGTGCAACCAGTGCCACCAGTCCCACCAGTCCCACCAGTCCCACCAGTGCCACCAGTGCCACCAGTGCCACCACTCCCACCACTCCCGCCACTCCCACCAGTCCCACCAATCCCACCAGTCCCACCACTCCCACCAGTCCCACCAATCTCACCAGTGCCACCAATCCCACCAGTCCCACCAGTCCCACCACCCATAACACCCCCACTACCTCCCCAACCCCCGGCGCTGCTGCTGCCTCCTGGCGGTGAGGCTCCAGCAGAGGGCGGCAGGTGACTGTTGAGTCGACTCAATAGTTGCCTGGTGCTGAGGTCCCAGCAGGGGGCAGCAGAGGGCAGCAGCACGACTGCTGGCTCGGATGCTGCTGGCAGTGGCGCCGGTTGCTTCGGGTGTGTTGCTGATAGGTCCGGTTGCCCTGGCAGGAACGGACGCTGGCCTGGGTACTGTAATGCTGCTGGCTCGGATACTGCTGGCTCGGATACTGGTGAGCCAAGGAAATTTGGCTCTGCCCTCATAACGCCGGCACCAACAACAGCAGTTACACGAGCAGCACCAGCGCCAGTATCTATCAGCACTCTCAACGCCTCCTGCCCATTATCCAGGGATGGGACACCTGATGGGAAACCTGTGGTGACTCCCAGGGGCCTACATGCCCCATCTGCTTCGGCTGCTTCCCTCCTCGTGCTCACACTCTGGTTACCACCGCCGCAATCTGTCGCAACCAATCTCATGTTCCACACTCTGGTCACCCTGGGGCTACCTGGGGCGACTCCTGGGGGCCTACATGCCCCATCCGCTTCGGCTGCTGCCCCTCCCATGCTCACACTCTGGTTACCACCGCCGCAATCTGTCGCAAGCAACCTGGGGCTACCCGGGGTGACTCCCTGCGGCCTACATGCCCCATCCGCTTCGGCTGATTCCCCCCTCATGCTCACTGTCTCACTCGTGACTGCGCTCCGGTTTTGAGTTGAATCACAAATGAGCCGCTGGTTACCACTGCCGCTCTCTGTTATGCGGTCCTCTGCCTCTCTCGCATGAGCCCCCCCAGGGATACTTCCAGGCGGAGATGTAGCAGCAGTGTTAGGGCGGGGTGAAGCACCTCCAGAGACCAACATGCTTGTAACGGAAGCGGGGAGGCGTCTACGGGGGATGTACAGGCGGGTCAAGGCAGGCGGGCGGGAGTGGGAGGGGCTGGGCGCCTCATGGTTATGCTCGTTAAAATAGGTGACGACTGGAGATAAGGTGGCCGAGGGAGCGACATCAGTAGTCGTAGTAATCTCAGCGCTGGTAGCAATGCCATCGGCTGCTGACGATGGGCCGGCTTCAGTCACACCTGTTACAGTCACACCTCCCGCTTCCAAGCGTCCACCAGTGGACGGGTGCATGGCGGCACAGCTTAGAACACCGGTTGTGATTCTCCAGTCTACAATTTTCTTGGCAGGGCATGGTTCCCGGTGCGCAAAGGAGGGGCCCTGACGGGGATCCCCAAGGAAGCAGCGGTAGTACGAGCGGATGCAGCAGGAATCGACAACTAGCAACTTTTGTCCATACTTGCACCAGTCGTACCCGTCATCTGGCAAGTCAACGGGCAGCCACTGGTTATTGCGCCGCCCGCTGTAACTGCGGGTACCACTCTGCTGCGCATTCTGCCGCCCGCTCTGCTGTGCATTCTGCCGCTCGTTGTAACCCGTACCGCCGCCAGTCCGCCGCCCGGTGCCGTGGCCTTTTCTGGCGCTACCACAGCCTTGAGCGGAGGCCTCCAAGCCTCGCTTACAGGTCCGGATTCGGGAAACCTGGAGCTTCGGGGAGGCTTGGGTGGTGGTGGGTTCGGACGGGGTTGATTCTACCACTGTAGATGTTACAACAGCAGTGGCAGTGGCAGCATTTGCAGCAGCAGCAGCAGCAACGGCAGCAGCAGCGCTGTGAGTTGGTGAGGGGGGAGAGAGCGGGGGCGAAGTCGGCAGTACAGGCGAAGTTGGTTGGGGTGGAAAGGGGAAGCCGATAGTTGCTCCACCAGAAGACGAGGACGGAAATAAGTGCCGGTTATTGGCTGCCAGTGCGGCACTGGCAGCATCCGCTGTGGCGGCGACTCGTTGGAGGCCGGTAGGGGTGGCAGCAGCGGCGGGAGCAGAAGAAGAGGACGGAAATAAGCGCCGGCGGTTGTTGCCTGCACTGGCATAACCCGCTGTGGTGGCAACTCGTCGGAAGGCGGCAGCGGGGGCAGCAGCGGGGGCAGCAGCGGTGGCAGCAGCGGTGGCGGCAGCGGTGGCAGCAGCGGTGGCGGCAGCGGTGGCGGCAGCGGTGGCAGCAGCGGGAGCAGAAGGAGCAGTGTTGGCTCTCCTAAATCTGGATCGGGCGAGGCACTTCGCTTGGCGGGTCATTCTGTGAGGAGCGAAAAGGAAAAAAAGGGGAAAGGGAGGATGAACGGCGAGCGGCTGGTGCATCATCATGGCATGCGGCGGCGAGGAGTGTCGACTCGTACACTGGAACGCCACAGCTAGTGTGGGAATGCTATTACGGTACAGCTACTCGAAACGCTATTAGTACGCTACAGCTAGTTTAAACGCTATTACGCTACGGAGAGTCGTCACAAGACTTGAGACGGCAGGTAGGGTATTCAGATGGAGGATGCGGGAGGGAAGCAAACTAGAGAGGGCCAATCGACAGACTTATGAGACCTAAAATATGGCAAACGTACGTCGTATGGCGGTTTCAATTCCACGATAGTACGTACAGTTTCAGGCTGTGTGAATTGGGAAGCCGTGCGACCTCAGATGAGCCCTTCACTGGCGCCGCCGTCGCCGCTTCTGCCGCTACTACCGCATGATCCGCCGCATGCGACGCCGCAGAATATGCTGCACGGCTTGGAACCGAACCAACGGGACTAGGTCCCGAACCGGCAAGGCTGGAGCCCGGCGAACCAGCGGAGCTGGAAAAATGGCGGCTGTCTCCGGAGGGCGACGGATGTTGAGACGCCTCGAAAGCAGACGGCGCAGACTGCGAGGGATATTGAGACGTCTCGAAAGCCGCCGACGGCGATGGATACTGTTCCAAGTCCCAGCCGCGCCGCGTTGATCCCAAGGCCGTCGCTTCTTCTTCCGCCGCCGGCCCAGGGCTTCCTGCCAGCGAGATCATCTCAGACCGCCGCGTAACAGGAGCTGGGATCATATCAGATCGCCGCCTACTAGTCGGAACTGGGATCATGTCAGATCGGCGCCCAATGATGTCAGATCGCCGCCCACTAATTGGAACCGGGCGGCGAAACCCATCATCCTCCGCTGCGTACGTTGCGTCAACTTCAAGTCGGAATGACATGATATCCGTGCCGCGACACCCGACCCTTGGACCAGCGCTACTTTGCAGCTGCAGCAACTACTGGTCGTACTAAGCGTATAAAGCCAGAACAAGTCTAGCTTTTCAGTGCTTCTTGTAGTGGTACTATCTTGTACATTCAAGGGACTCCACGTGGTCAGCAGCATCTCTTCAGTGAACGGATTTGGGATGCACACGGAATTCCAGAGAACAGTAGGAACGTTACGCGATGGGGTGATCAGTTGCGAAATTGCGATACATGAATTCTGGCAGGAGTTGTAACTGCTGTCCAAACTGCGTCGACGAAATAGATGTCAAGGTACCGAGCTGTAAACTATCTGTATTTTTTTACAAACTAAATAAAACGAGCTAAACCTGCGATGGATGTCGGCGGATTTCGTCGACATCCCACTTTGAACCCGCATTTCTGCAGTCGCTCGCTCCCTCAAGAAGAATCAACGAACAAAGAAATGGCCTCTCATTCGAAACAGTGCAATTTTCCGCGTCCCCTGCTCAATGTACCAGCGAGCCGCACTGTGCGCAGCACATTGGCGAACCGCGGATCATGCTACCTCCCAACGCGGTTTGAAGATCCCTTTGATTACTGTTGGCTGAATTCTCTCAATTTTCATTGGGTGATTGTTGACACGTATGACGTTGCACACTACTTTATGTGCAGAACTGTAAAAGAAACAAATTTGACAAATTTGCTGAAGCTAGTGTCTTGCCGAAGGAAGAATATATTGTATTTGTGTTATTACTCGCGGACAGACACATCGATGCACAAACGCGTGAGCCACATTCTAGCTTGTAAGGTGCATAGTGTACCGCTTTCACTATTTACTAGGGCATGAGCCAACTCATGCTTCTCTTCTAGAGTGTTAGTCAATCCATGGTCAGGTTAAGAAGGGCTGCCAGGGCCTTCTGGTATCAATTCGAGTGTAGCAGATGTGGCTACTCGAAGTATTGCTCTCTCAAGTAGTGCGGCAGAAGAGTGCTTAAGTCCAAGGGCCTGACAAAAAAAAAGATCAATAGCCACAAGTCGGTTCACCGGAATTGCACGAAACATCGCAATCAAAACGACAGCACCCGACAGCTGGCATGCGGAGAATGGGAGGGAGCAATGGACTCACCGGACTATGTATAAGCTCCAACAGAGCCGTTTTTTGCTGCTCTGTCATTGGCCTTGGCTTCAGTGCTGCTCCTGCTGCAGTTGCCGCAGGCCCTCCTCTACCAACTCTGTCTTCCATGGCTAGTCCAGGTCCTGACAGAGTGGAGGGCCCTTCTATGGTCATCCCATACACCAGCCCCGGTCCACTGCCTGCTGCTGCTTCTCCCTCCCTGCGAGCTCCACCACAGGCTCCAATCAGCGCTGCTACAGCCGGAGTCAGGTGGATACCACTGGCTGCAGCGAGTCCAGGTGTGGCTGAATCGCCTGCTGGTACACCTGGGGGAGGCACATCTGGTGCAGGTACAGCTGATGCTGCCTGGGCCGAAGAGGGAGTGTGGCCTGAGAGCGTTCTGGTAGTGGGGGGTGTATGACTGCTGTGAGTGTGAGACCAGAGCCGATGGAGAGCAAGGGAAAAGGGAGATAGGGGCCTTCCGGGGCGTGAAATACCGGCAGGCTTTGGTGGAGTGGTGGTGGGTGAGGGAGAATCGGATGGTTCAGGTGCGTTAGTGGGTGTGTCTGGTGAGGAGGGGGAAGATATTGAAGGAGAAATGAGTGCTTCAGATGGGAAGATTGTTCTCTGGGGTTGAAGTGGAGAGTGCAAATTAGCTGTGTTGGATTGGTGGTGCGAGGGAGGCTGGTTGGGAGACTTGGGAAGTGAGGAGGGCGAGGGGGAGTGGGACGGGGAGAAAGAAGGCGAGAGAGGGGAGAAGAGAGATGCTAGGGTTGATGCTGGTGATGCTGACCGTTTTGTCGCCTTTTCAGGTGTTATCCCAGGTGTCCTTTCAGTCCCTTCACCAGCAGAGGGAGCTGCTGAAGCTGCAGGTGCCTCAGGTGTTGCAGGCTTGGCATGGGCTGGTTTAGCAAGGGTGGGCCGGGGTTCAGTGGGACTGAAGAAACGGAATGGGGAGAGAGAGCGAGGGCGGGAGGGTTTGTGGGAGGAGGATGGAGAGGGTTGAGAGGAGGGAAGAGCAGGCGAGCCCGAGGACATGTGGGACTCAGTAGCAGAGGTGACGCTGGGGGCCCTTTGAGGCGCCTTAACAGCAGCAGCAGGGGAGCCAGAGCTAGTGTGACACTCTGAAGTAGCAGAGCTGACGCTGGGTGCAGCACCAGCAGCAGTAGCAGCCACAGCAGCAGCACCAGCAAAGGTAGGAGCAGCCGCAGCAGCAGCATCACCAGCAGTCACAGATGAAGACGAGAGAGGAGAGAAGGAGGGGGCGGAGGAGGAGGAGGGGAAAGGGGAAGAAGGGATCACCTTGAGGCGGATGAGAGGCGCAGCAGGGGTAACCAAGGGGCTCTTGGAGGGGGACGTCAGGGAGGTTGGGGAGGTTGGGGAGGACGGCAGGGATGACTGAGATTGCTGAGATCCCTTCAGGTTGGATCCAACACCCCAGACTTTGCCTTGAGACTGCTCTTCCCCTTCTTCTTCCTCCTCCTCCGCTTCCTCTTCCTCGTCCTCCTTGATCAAGGAGAGAGTAGTCCAGCGCATGAACCTGAGTCGGCGCTGCCTGGCGGGTTCCTCCTCACTCTGCAGAGCTAAGGGCAAACGGCGAGGGCTAACAGCAGCAGCGGCAGCTGCAGAAGCAGCTGTACTACCTCCTGCGTCAGAGGCAGAACCGGCTGCATTGTCTCCTGCGTCAGAGGCAGAAGCAGCAGCAGCGGCAGCAACAGCGGTAGCAGTGGCAGCAGCAGCAGCAGCGGCGGCATCAGCAGCGGTAGCAGCAGCGGTAGCAGCAGCGGTAGCAGCAGCGGTAGCAGCAGCGGCATCAGCAGCGGTAGCAGCAGCGGTAGCAGCAGCGGTATCAGCAGCGGTATCAGCAGCGGTAGCAGCAGCGGCATCAGCAGCGGTAGCAGCAGCGGTAGCAGCAGCGGTAGCAGCAGCGGTATCAGCAGCGGTATCAGCAGCGGTAGCAGCAGCGGCATCAGCAGCGGTAGCAGCAGCGGTAGCAGCAGCGGTAGCAGCAGCGGTATCAGCAGCGGCATCAGCAGCGGTAGCAGCAGCGGTAGCAGCAGCGGTAGCAGCAGCGGTAGCAGCAGCGGTAGCAGCAGCGGTAGCAGCAGCGGTAGCAGCAGCGGTAGCAGCAGCGGTAGCAGCAGCGGTAGCAGCAGCGGTAGCAGCAGCGGTAGCAGCAGCGGTATCAGCAGCGGTATCAGCAGCGGCATCAGCAGCGGTAGCAGCAGCGGTAGCAGCAGCGGCATCAGCAGCGGTAGCAGCAGCGGTAGCAGCAGCGGTAGCAGCAGCGGTATCAGCAGCAGCGGCATCAGCAGCGGTAGCAGCAGCGGTAGCAGCAGCGGTAGCAGCAGCGGTAGCAGCAGCGGTAGCAGCAGCGGTAGCAGCAGCGGTAGCAGCAGCGGTAGCAGCAGCGGTAGCAGCAGCGGCATCAGCAGCGGTAGCAGCAGCGGTAGCAGCAGCGGTAGCAGCAGCGGTAGCAGCAGCGGCATCAGCAGCGGAGCAGCGGTAGCAGCAGCGGTACAGCAGCGGTATCAGCAGCGGTAGCAGCAGCGGCATCAGCAGCGGTAGCAGCAGCGGTAGCAGCAGCGGTAGCAGCAGCGGTATCAGCAGCGGTATCAGCAGCGGTAGCAGCAGCGGTAGCAGCAGCGGTAGCAGCAGCGGTAGCAGCAGCGGTAGCAGCAGCGGTAGCAGCAGCGGTAGCAGCAGCGGTAGCAGCAGCGGTAGCAGCAGCGGTAGCAGCAGCGGTAGCAGCAGCGGTACAGCAGCGGTAGCAGCAGCGGTAGCAGCAGCAGCGGTACAGCATACAGCAGCGGTAGCAGCAGCGGTACAGCAGCGGTAGCAGCAGCGGTACAGCAGCGGTAGCAGCAGCGGTACAGCAGCGGTAGCAGCAGCGGTAGCAGCAGCGGTAGCAGCAGCAGCGGTACAGCAGCGGTAGCAGCAGCGGTAGCAGCAGCGGCAGTCAGCAGCGGTAGCAGCAGCGGTAGCAGCAGCGGTAGCAGCAGCGGTAGCAGCAGCGGTAGCAGGTCAGCAGCGGTAGCAGCAGCAGCGTAGCAGCAGCGGTAGCAGCAGCGGTAGCAGCAGCGGTAGCAGCAGCGGTAGCAGCAGCGGTAGCAGCAGCGGTAGCAGCAGCGGTAGCAGCAGCGGTAGCAGCAGCGGTAGCAGCAGCGGTACAGCAGCGTACAGCAGCGGTATCAGCAGCGGTAGCAGCAGCGGTAGCAGCAGCGGCATCAGCAGCGGTAGCAGCAGCGGTAGCAGCAGCGGTAGCAGCAGCGGTATCAGCAGCGGTAGCAGCAGCGGTATCAGCAGCGGCATCAGCAGCGGTAGCAGCAGCGGTAGCAGCAGCGGTAGCAGCAGCGGCATCAGCAGCGGTAGCAGCAGCGGTAGCAGCAGCGGTAGCAGCAGCGGTAGCAGCAGCGGTAGCAGCAGCGGTAGCAGCAGCGGCATCAGCAGCGGTAGCAGCAGCGGTAGCAGCAGCGGTAGCAGCAGCGGTATCAGCAGCGGTAGCAGCAGCGGTATCAGCAGCGGTAGCAGCAGCGGCATCAGCAGCGGTAGCAGCAGCGGTAGCAGCAGCGGTAGCAGCAGCGGTACCAGCAGCGGTAGCAGCAGCGGTACCAGCAGCGGTAGCAGCAGCGGTAGCAGCAGCGGTAGCAGCAGCGGTAGCAGCAGCGGTAGCAGCAGCGGTACCAGCAGCGGTAGCAGCAGCGGTAGCAGCAGCCGGTAGCAGCAGCGGTACAGCAGCGGTAGCAGCAGCGGTAGCAGCAGCGGTAGCAGCAGCGGTAGCAGCAGCGGTAGCAGCAGCGGCAGCAGCAGCGGTAGCAGCAGCGGTACCAGCAGCGGTAGCAGCAGCGGTACCAGCAGCGGTAGCAGCAGCGGTACCAGCAGCGGTAGCAGCAGCGGTACCAGCAGCGGTAGCAGCAGCGGTACCAGCAGCGGTAGCAGCAGCGGTACCAGCAGCGGTAGCAGCAGCGGTACCAGCAGCGGTAGCAGCAGCGGTACCAGCAGCGGTAGCAGCAGCGGTACCAGCAGCGGTAGCAGCAGCGGTACCAGCAGCGGTAGCAGCAGCGGTACCAGCAGCGGTAGCAGCAGCGGTATCAGACGGCTCCCCTGCCCTGGACTGTGCCCTTTCTTTCCCTCCTGCACTTCCTCCTTCCTTTTTACAAAGAGCCAAATGATTCGTGCCTTGTGCCTCATGTATCTCCGCAGGTGCCTTGCGCAGATCCTCAGATGGTTCGCACGGACCCTCAGGTGATTTGCACAGCTCCTCACGTGCCTCATGCATCTTCTCAGGTGCCTCATGCATCTTCTCAGGTGCCTCATGCATCTTCTCAGGTGCCTCATGCATCTTCTCAGGTGCCTCATGCATCTTCTCAGGTGCCTCATGCATCTTCTCAGGTGCCTCATGCATCTTCTCAGGTGCGCCTGAAAGAGCCTCTCCTCTAGGGCATTGTGTCCAACATTGTGTCCCACCCTGCTCGTCACCTGCCTCCAGCTTTCCAGGTGTCTCATACTTTCTACCCGCCCCTGCTGTTTCACCTGCCTCTGACTTTCTACCTGCTTCCTTCCCTTGAGTTGCCTGCTGCTGCTGCTGCTGCTGCTGTTTGAGAGCAGGTGGCACCTCTCCTGCTGCTGTGGGTGAGTCTCCAGCGCTTTCAAGCGACTCAGCAGGTGATGACAGGTCAGCAGCGGGCAAGGACACGTCAGCAGCTGGAGGCCAGCCGGTGGTTGGTGACGTGTCAACAGACCCATGGCAGTCGTGCCTCACAGGAGGCGCAAGAGAGGGGAGGGTAGTGGAGGGAGAGAGGCTATCACCATCACCATCAACAGCAGCAGCAGCACCAGCACCAGTAGCAGCAGTAGCAGCAGCAGCACCAGCACCAGTAGCAGCAGCAGCAGCACCACCACCACCACCACCACCACCACTAGCACCAGTAGCAGCAGTAGCAGAAGCAGCAGCGTCATAAATCCCATCAGCACCAGCACCAGCAGTAGCACCAGCAGCAGCACCAGCAGCAGCACCAGCAGCAGCAGCGACAGCAGCAGCTGCAGCAGAAGGTGCAATAGCAGTCGCAGCAGGAGACTCAGCAGCAACAGGAGGATGAGCAGCAACAGGAGGATGAGCAGCAACAGGAGGATGAGCAGCAACAGGAGGATGAGCAGCAACAGGAGGATGAGCAGCAACAGGAGGATGAGCAGCAGTAGAGGAATGAGCAACAGTAGAGGAATGAGCAGCAGGAGAAGCATCTGCTGCTGATCCACTACCCCCGCTGGCAGCACCAGTAGAGGCACCTGCTGCCGACCCTCCTGCCCCACTAGCACCATTACTTGAGCCTCTCTCACCAGCAGCAGCACCTGAGGCGCCAGCAGCAGCACCACCAGAGGCACCACCTGAGGCAGCACCTGAGGCAGCACCTGAGGAAGCACCTGCCCCTCCTGCAGCACACCCCAGCCATCCCCGCAGCTTGCTACTCTCCTCCGCCAGCTGGCGCATTGCCATTCGCTGCTGCTGCAGGCGAGTTTTGAGGGCCTGCAGGCTCTGGAGAGTGCTCTTCTGGGTGGCAATGCGGGCGGCTAGAGCGGGGGAGAGGGCGAGTGAGGGGGGAGGAGCGGAGGAGAGAGAGAGCGAGGTTGGTGGCAGTGTGGGGGTGGAGGCAGGGGGAGGAGTTTCAGGAGACTGCAGGCTCTGGAGTCTGTTCTGGGTGGGAACGGGGGCAGCTAGAGCGGGAGAGAGAGGGGGGGAGGGAGGCTGTGTGGCCGAGGGGGAGAGGGAGGCAGATGGCATGGGAGGGAGGCTCTGGAGGCTGTTCTGAGTTGTTATGGGAGCAGGTAGAGCGGGGGAGAGGACGTTTTGATTCGACTCAAAAGATGGCATGGGAGGCAGGCTTTGACGGCTGTTCTGAGTTGTCATGCGACCAGGTAAAGCGGGGGAGAGGGCGAGTGAGGGTGGAGGTGTGGGGGAGAAGAGGGAGAGGGGTGGTGGCGGGGAGAGATACGAGGATGGAGGTAATGAGGCTGGAGCTGTTGTTGTGGCTGGTTCTAAGGAGGCTGAAGCTGCTGTTGTGGTTCCCATGGACACGACGTTTTCTACCTTGCATTCCAACGCCCCTGTGTCACCATAACCACCTGTTCCAATACACTCCTCTTCTCCATCCTTCTCTTCCCCAGCTGCCCGTTCGCTTCCTGATGAGCCTGATCCTGTTGCTGTGAGTACAGCTGCTAGAGCTATCGCTGCCCCCCCTCCAGACGCCCCTGTGTCACCATAACCACCTTTTTCAATACACTCCTCTTCTGCTTCCTTCCCTAGTGTCCCTCCGCTTCCTGATGTGGCCGATGATGTTGCTGTGAGCACCGCTGCTAGAGCTGTCGCTTCCCCGCCTCCATACGCCCCTGTGTGATCACAACCACTCATTTCATCACCCTCTGCCTCTTCTTCTTCCCCATCTTTCTCTCCCTCAGCTACCACCCAAGTTTCCTCCAACCCCGCTTTCCTGTCAATCTCCACTTTCACAATCCCTCTCTCAACCTCCCTCCCATCCTCCTCATTCTCCCCCTCCTCCACCAGCAATTTTGCGTCCTGCACTGTGCCGTCCTGCACCTTGCCATCCGGCACCTTGCCGTCCTGCACCTTGCCATCCTGCACCTTGCCGCCCTGCACCTTGCCGTCCTGCACCTTGCCGTTCTGCACCTTGCCGTCCTGCACCTTGCCATCCTTCACCGTGCCGTCCTGGACCTTGCCGTTCTGGACCGTGCCGTCCTGGACCTTTTCTTTCACCTTTTCCTCCCCTCCCTCCTCTCTCTTGTCCTCCCCCCTTTCTGCTTCCCGTTCCTCTCCCAATGCTTCTTCCTTCTCTCCTCCTGCTTCCTCCAATCGTCCCTCGTTTATCTTCTCCTGTCCCTCCTCTCTGTACCCCATTCCCACCTCGCCACTGAGTTGAATCGGTAAAAGAGAATTCTCAAAAGCCAATTCTCCTCCTGCTTCCCCCAAAGGTCCCTCCTTTCTCTTCTCTTGTCCCTCCTCTCTCTCCCCCATTCCCACCTCTTCACTTCCCTCCCCCTCAACAGCCTTTTCTTCTTCAACCTCTACTGCTACAGCCGGCCCAGGAATCTCAACTCCTGCAGGAGAGCCTTGTGCTACATCCGACCAAGGGTTTCCAGCTTCTGCAGAAAATTCCCCTGCTACAGCCGGGATAGGGTCAAACTCTGCTACATTTGCTGTGATGGGAAATCCTGCCACAGATTTAGCAGCGGAAGCTTCTGCTACAGACAGCCCAGGTGCGGCTCCTGCTACAGCCAATCCAGGTGTGGCTCCTGCTACAGCCGGTCCAGATGCGGCTCCTGCTACAGCCAATCCAGGTGTGGCTCTTGCTACAGCCGGTCTAGATGCGGCTCCTGCTACAGCCAGTCCAGGTGCGGCTTGTGCTAAAGTTGCATCAGGAGAGCGTCCTGCTACTACCACGATTGGATTAGCTTCTGCTAGAAGAGCCTCCTGCTTCTGTACCGCTGAAGAAACGCTGCCTGCTACAGCCAGGGCAGAGGCTTCTTGAGATCCACCTGAAATTTCACCTGAGCCGGCACCTGGGCTCAGCATATTTTTTTTAGTCGACTCAAAGCGAGATTCACCTGAAATCCCACCTGAGCCTCCACCTGGGCTCAGCATCTTGTGAAGGGAAGACAAGAGGCGGCGGGGAGAAGGTGGACGGATCCTAGCAGCAGGAGAGGGAGACTTGTTAGGAGGAGGCGACTTTTGAGTCGACTCAAAAAGCGACTTGTTAGGAGGAGCCCGAAGAGCAGGAGGAAGGGAGGAAGTCGGAGGAGAGGGGTCTAAAGCGATGGCAGGAGGAGGAAGGGACACAGGGGGCAGGTTCCAAGCGGTTGGGAGGTTTGCAACGGGCCCTGCGGGGGCTGATGCAGGGACAGGCAGACGAGGAGGACGAGAAGGGATGGTGGAGGCAGGAAAAGGGGAGAGAGGAGGACGAGGAGGGGCAGAAGAGGCAGGATGCGGGGAGGTGGCAGAAGATGGCAGGGGGGAGGAGGCAGAGGCACGAGGTGCACCTACAGAAGCCTGGGGAGGTGACTGTACACAGTGTGACTCCTCGGAGCGTGGCTGTACGGAGCGTGACTTAGGGGAGGTGGTGGAGGCGGGGGAGAGAGTGGCTTTAAGGGAGCGGAGCCAGGAGGACGCTGCTGCTGACATGCTCTTGGATCTCTTGGGGGTCTTGCCACTTGGGGCATTCCCGCTTTGGGTATTGCCACTTGGGGGGTCCCCACTTGGAGACTTAAAGGCCTTGCTACGCTTGGGGGTCTTGGCACTGAAATATGTGAGGCCGCTGAAGGGCCTCTTGGTAGTGTCGTTGGCCTCACCCCCTTCACTAAATGGGGTGTTGTCGTTAGCACCAGCATCCGCACCAGCAGCAGCAGCAGCAGCAGCAGCAGCAGCAGCAGCACCCACAGCAGCACTAGCACGAGAAGGGAGGAGGGAAGTTGAGTGTGTTGCAATAGACAGAGGAGAGGGACGAGGGGAGGGGTGGGGGGATAGATTAGGGCCGGGATAAGCGGGGGGGGAGAAGGCACTGCGAAGAGCAGGGCTGACTCGAGAATCAACAGCAGCGTCAGAACGAACAGCAGCGTCAGAACGAACAGCTGTAGCAGCTGCTACAGCTGAGGACGAGTAAGGTAAAGGAGCATACTCGTTAAGAGGCGCCTCAGGACGAGCTGTGAAGGAGGTAGGAAGGGAGAGGCGGAGGCGAGGGGAGGAGGGGAAGTGATGGCTGGGGAGGGTGCTGTTGATGGGAGGAGATGGGGATGGGGACGGGGGTTGGACTGCTGCTACTGCTGCTAGCACTGCTGCTGCCGCTGCTGTTGCTCCAGCCACGACGGACTCTGCTGGGACGGCTGCTGCTGGAATGGCTGCTGCTGCTGCTGCTGCTGAAACTGCCGGGCTCCGAGGCACAACAGAGGCTGCTGGTGGGACGGCTGCTGGAATGGCTGCTGCTGCTGCTGCTGCTGTTGCTGTTGCGCCAGCCACAACGGACTCTGCTCGTACAGCCTCTCTTTGGGCGTCGGTGGGAGCACAGCCGGCAGTGATTGTTGGATTAGCAAGCCCAGGATCAGGCTGAACGCCAGGTTGACTTTCACCTGAACCTGCCACCTCACCAGCAACGTATTCAGAAGCTTCAGGTGCCGCTTCAGGTGCTTCAGGTGGCACCTCCGGTGATAGTTCCGTTTTCCCTTCAAGTGCTCCTTCAGGTGCTTTTTCAGGTGCTGTTTCTTCATCACTCATAACAGTGAACAGGAAGGGGGCTGTGCGAATCGTGGTGAAGGAGAGAGGAGAGTTGCCAGAGGAGAGCCGAGGGGCAACAGAAGGGAAGGAGAGAGTGCGTGGAGGAGAGTGGGTGTGGGAGGAGTGAGTGTGGGAGTAGTGAGTATGAGGGTAGTGAGTGTGAGAGTAGTGAGTGTGGGAGGAGGAGGTAGTATCAAAGTCATTGGTATTGAAGGGGTTGGGATGGGTGGAGTTGGTGTGCAGGGAGTGGGTGCGAGGGGGCGAGAAGGAGCGGAGGCGGGAGAGGGGGAGGGAGAGGCAGGAGGAGGAGGCGCAAGTGGAGGGGGAGAAAGGGGTGGTGGGGAAGGAGGGGGACTGAGGGGGTGGGGAGGAGGGCGAGTGTGCCGAGGCGGAGGAAGGGGAGGGAGGGGCGGAGGACGGGGAGTGAGGCGCGGGGGAAGGGGAGTGAGGGGCGGTAGAAGGGGAGTGAGGGGCGGAGGAAGGGGAGTGAGGGGCGGTAGAAGGGGAGTGAGGGGCGGAGTTTGCGTGAGGGCCGGAGGAAGGTGAGTGATTGGCAGAGGGGAAGTCAGGAGATATGGAGATGGCGTGTGAGAGGGCCTGGGACGTGGCTCCAGCAAGGGAGGCATCTCCTGTCAGGGAAACGTCTGCTACCAGGTAGGTGGTGTGTGGTGGGGCGGAGGAAGGGGAGTGGGGGACGGAGGAAGGGGAGTGAGGGACGGAGGAAGGGGAGTGGGGAGCAGCAGAAAGGTCAGGAGAAATGGAGATGACGTCTGAGAGAGCTTGGGACGTGGCTCCGGCAAGGAAAGCCTCTCCTGTCAGGGAAGCATCTCCTGTCAAGGAAGCATCTCCTGTCAAGGAAGCATCTCCTGTCAGGGCTCCGTCCTCAATCAGGGGTCCGCCTTCTGTCAAGGAAGCATCTCCTGTCAGGGAAGCATCTCCTGTCAAGGAAGCACCTCCTGTCAGGGCTCCGTCCTCAATCAGGGGTCCGCCTTCTGTCAAGGAAGCATCTCCTGTCAGGGAAGCATCTCCTGTCAAGGAAGCATCTCCTGTCAGGGCTCCGTCCTCAATCAGGGGTCCGCCTTCTGTCAAGGAAGCATCTCCTGTCAAGGAAGCATCTCCTGTCAAGGAAGCATCTCCTGTCAGGGATTCACCTTCAGCCAGGGGGGCATTTTCCGTCAGGGGTCCGTCTTTAGTCAGAGGGGCATTTTCTGGCAGGGACGTGAGCGGGAGAGAGGCGGGGGAGTGAGGCGAGGCGGAAGTAGCAGGTGCTGAGCCGATCAGAGGCGTTGAGCCGACCAGGGGCGTTGAGCCTTGAACCAACTCTGACGGGCCTTCTCCTCGTGCTGCACTAGGTAGCCCTTGCACTGACTCAGCAGCAGCAGCTGCTGCTGCTGCTGCAGAGTTGACAAGCCTCGCCTTGAGGCGCCTCAGCACCTGCTCCACTCTCGCCACCCTCTCCTGCTCCTCCTCCAGCCCCTGCTGCATCTCTCCCCCTGCTTCCTCCGCCTGCTTTTCTCCCCCTGCTTCATATTCCCCTCTCTGCTCTTCCTCTCTCTGCTCTTCCTCTCTCTGCACTTCCCCTCTCTCCACTTCGCCTCTCCCTACTCCCTCCCCCGCTTCCTGCCTCCCCAGCTGCATCCTCACTCGTCTCAGCAGCATGCCAACGAGTCGCACTCTCTCAATCACGTGTGCCGCCGCCGTGTCACGTGTGCCTGAATCTGCTCGTTCCGTCGTTTCTTTGTCGTTTTCCACTTTCTCGCCTTTTTCCATCTCGCCCCTTTCTGACACACTGCCCCTCTCCTCCACCACATCCTCTCTGGCATCTTCTCCACCCGGTGTCTCCTCTGCACCAGGACCTGATACCCCAGACCCTTTTCTACCATGCTCCATCGTGTCTTCTTGCTCCAACGCGTCTTCTTGCTCCAACACCCCCCTCCTCTCCGTCGCATTCCCTTCCCCCACCATCCACACTACGTCACAATTCAAGTCCTCCAGTCCCTCGCTGCCCCTCTCCACCATTCCTCCAATCTGCTTCTGAGTCGACTCAACAGCGTTCCGTTCCCCGGCCATCCCCACTACTTCAACATCAAAGAGCTCCGCTCCCTCTCTGCCACTCTCCACCATTCCTCCAATCTCCGCTCCCTCTGCTGCACTCCCCAATCCACCCACTTCAGCAGAATAACCCGCCTCGTCAGAGCCCTTTTCAGGCAACTCAAAGAACACCTGCTCACTGCTATACGGGCTTTCAAACCCCTCTTGAGTCGACTCAAACGACAGCGCTTCAGAAGTATCAGGGCTCTCAGCAGCTGCCTCTGCATATTCTAATGCGAGCTGGTCAGCTGTGGCTGCTGCTGCTGCCATCTCTTCTGCCTCTCTTGCTCCCTCCCCTCCTGCTGCTGCTACTGCTGCTGGCTCTTCTCCTGCCACAGCTGCTGCTGCTGCTGCTGCTGCTGCTGCTATCGCTTCTGTGTCTGCTTCACCCACAGATTCTGGTCCTACGTCTGTTTCTGCGCCTGCTATTGAGGCGACGGTAGACGTATCCACTTCTATTTCTGTTTCACCTGCTCTTTCTCCTACTTCTGCTGCGCACAGGCGCGTAACTCCGTCTACTGCCTCTGCACCTGCCGCCGTCTCCCCTCCTGGCACTTCCCCCATGGTTTTTGCCACCGCGGAACCGTCAGAGCATCGTCCACCCTCTGCGCTCCCAGATTCAGCTTGACTCGGCATCGTCGCTTCTGCTCTCTTCTCCTCCCCATCAGCTTCAGTTCTTTCTGCTGCTGTCTCGGCCTCCTCTTGTTCTTCCACCCTCTCCTCCTCTACACTCCCCTCTTCATTCTCCTCTACCTTCTCCTCTACCTTCTCCTCTACCTTCTCCTCTACCTTCTCCTCTACCTTCTCCTCTACCTTCTCCTCTACCTTCTCCTCTACCTTCTCCTCTACCTTCTCCTCTACCTTCTCCTCTACCTTCTCCTCTACCTTCTCCTCTACCTTCTCCTCTACCTTCTCCTCTACCTTCTCCTCTACCTTCTCCTCTACCTTCTCCTCTACCTTCTCCTCTACCTTCTCCTCTACCTTCTCCTCTACCTTCTCCTCTACCTTCTCCTCTACCTTCTCCTCTACCTTCTCCTCTACCTTCTCCTCTGCCTTCTCCTCTACCTTCTCCTCTGCCTTCTCCTCTGCCTTCTCCTCTACCTTCTCCTCTACCTTCTCCTCTGCCTTCTCCTCTGCCTTCTCCTCTACCTTCTCCTCTTCTTTCCCCTCTTCGCTCTCCTCTTCTGTCTCCTCCTCATCCACCCCATCCCCTCCCTCACACCTCTCCTCCTCCTCCTCTCCATCATCTCCTTCCTCTCCTCCATTTCCACCGCCATTTCCCACACCACCACTCCCCTCTCCACCACTCCCCCCTCCATCGGCTCCCCCTTTACCACTGCCATTTCCCAGAGCACCGCTCTCCTCTCCACCACTCCCCCCTCCACAATTCCCCCCTACTCCACTCCCCCCTCCACAACTCCCCCCTACTCCACTCCCCCCTCCATCGCTTCCCCCTTGACTTCCTCCGCCGCCTCCTCCCTGTCCACCTCTGCCCTCATCCTCCCCTCCTCCCTCCCTACCCTGTCCTCCACTTTCCCCCGCCCTCTCTCCCCCCTCCCAAGCTGCAGTAGGCCCCACCCGGCAACCTCCCTGCGCCATAGCCAGGGGCAGCTGCAGAGCCGCCCCAAACAAATTCTGCTTATGAAGCGCCTCGAATGGAGCAGCACCAGCGCGTGTGCTACCACCTGGCCCCACCTGCCACCCTCCCCGCGCCATAGCGAGGGGCAGCTGTTGGGCCGCCTCAAACGAATTCTGCTTCTGAAGCGCCTCAAAAGGAGCAGCACAAGCCAGCGCAGGCCCAATATGGAACCCTCCCCGCGCCATAGCCAGGGGCAGCATTGCCATGTGGTCGTCTTTATCCCACCCTCCACAGTCACTTTCTCTGCTGTCACAAACATCCCCCATTCTCCCCATTCCCCCAAGAGAGCAGCACGAGCCCACTCCCATCCCCCCCTCCCCTGCATCCCCGCCCACATCCAAGCCCACTCCCATCCCCCCTACCCCTGCACCCCCGCCCACATCATCCTTATCAGCAACGCTCCCACTCTCTTCCACTCGAGTAGGCTCCTCAGGCGGCTCAAAGGTTTCTTTCTCATGCGCCCAGCTCATATCTCCCAGACCCTCAGGGAGTGACTGCGCTCCTCGGGCAGGCGCCAGGAGTGGGTGCTGGTCGACGGGGAAAGGGGAGCCAAGGGAGGGGGTTATGGCAAGCGACAAGGGGATGTGACGGGCACCATAGGGCGAATGGAGGGGCACGCTGGGATCGGGGTGGTGGAGGGGCAAGCTGGGGTGGTGGCGGTTGTGGTGGTGGTGGGGTAAAGGCAGGCCGTTTCTTTGCCTCTTGTGGCCTGTGAGAGGGGCGGAGGACGGTCGCCAGATGAGCGGAAAAGCTGCTCCTGTCACTGCTGTAGCTGCTGCTAGCGTTGATACTGCTAAGGTTGGTCCTGAGGATGGTCGCCAAATGGGCAGACGACCTGGTGCTGTTGATGGTCGTGCTGCTGCTGTTGCTGCCGGTTCTGCTGCTGCTGTTGCTGCCGGTTCTGCTGCTGCTGTTGGGGCCGGTGCTGGTGCTGGTGCAGGTGGTGGTGGTGCTGCTGCTGTTGTTGCTGTTGCTGGTGGTGTTAGTGCTGCTGGTGGTGTTGGTGCTGCTGCTGGAGTTGGTGCTGCTGCTGGAGTTGCTTCTGATGCTGCTGCTGCTGCAGCTGCTTCTGGCATCGCTAACCCCGTCTGTCTCTCCTCCCATTTCTCCCGCCTGGATCCCCCCACCACCCCAGCAGCCTCTAGTAACGCCGTGAGCGTTATTATGTCCAGGATCGGCGAATCCCCGCTCGCCAGCTCAGCATCTCCTTCCATCTCCAGCCACTCACTCACCAAGCTTTGCAAGTCCCTGCATCGCCCGCTTCCCTCCTCTTCTTCCCTCTCATCACCATCCACATTCAAACTCCCTCCTCTCCCTCCCCTCGCCACCTCCCTCCTCTCTCCCTCCTCCCTCTCCCCCCCCCCTCCTCCTCCTCCTGCTCCTCACTCAATCTCACCAGCCCCTCACTCCTCACCAAACCCTCTCCACGACTTCGCTTGCTGCTCCCCCCGCCGCTTCCCTTCCTTCTCTCAGGCAAGGCCTCTAAGGCTTCACTCCTTCCTTGACGCGCCTTCCGTTCTGTGGCAGCGGGACTGCTCCTGCTCACCTCATTGCTGCTCCTCCCCTCAGTGCTCCTCCCCTCAGTGTTGCCCTTGCCCAAGTCACCATGAGCCCTGCTCGTGCTACCTCTGCCGAACCACCCCCTGCCACTGCGTCCGCTCCCAGCCGTGCTGGGGCTCCCCTCAGTACCCCTCCCATCGCTGCTACCACGGGGGTGACTGCTTAATATCCTGCTGCTGAAGCTCCCACCAGTGCTGCCCTCATCGCTACCCCTTGCATTCACGCTGCTACTAAGCACGTGGCTGCTATGTCTTCTGCTGCTGCGGCGCCCACCAGTGCTGCTCTCATCGCCACCTCCTCCATTCACGCTGCTACCAAGGGCTCGGCTGCTTAATCTCCTGCTGCTGTATCTCCTGCTGCTGTGGACGCCCCCACTAGCGCTGCTGCCGTGTCTACTGCTGCTAACCCCAATACCTGTGTGTTTATGAGTCGGCTCATGATTCGATGGACCAGACACCGCCGTGCCCAGCCCAGGAAATCTATACTCTTCCCTTCCTACGTCTTCCATACCCTCCCGCGCAAAGCCACCCCCTTGCCTTCTCAGCAAGCCTTTCTGCTGCTCTGCACCTCCCTCCTTCAAGTCACCCCCTCGCACACTCAACCCACTTTCCTGCCACTCTGCTCCTCCTCCTTGCTTCAAAACGCCCCTTTGCCTCAACAGGCCCACGCCCCACCCGTAGCTCACCCCCTCTGCAGGCCCCTCAAAAGCGTCTTTCCCTTCACTCTGACGGTGGTTAGAATCTCCTTGCGTCACGGCGCTCCCTTGCCGCCTCACGAGCCCCACGCCCCAGCCATAGCTCACCCCCTCTGGGAGCTCTTCCAAAGCTTCCTGCCCTGCACACTGACCATGATTTGAGCTTTGTCCTTGAGACGACCAGGACGCTTTTTGAGAATTCTCACATTTGGCAGCAGTCTCACTCCCATACCCGCTGCTGCTGCCTCTGAGCCTGAGAGGGGCGTGCCATGCTGCGTGGTTCCTCTCCCCATCCAAGGCGTTTGGAGGGAGGCTAAACTCGCTGAAGCTGCTCACCCTGCTGCTGCCCACAGCCATGCCGGAATCTATGGACCTGCTCACGGCTGACGCAGCACTGGCCGGTTCGCTGCTACAGCCGGACCCTGCTACACCTGCTGTGGCAGCAGCACCTGCGTGGGTGCCCCCTGCTATGGATGAGGTTCTTCGGATTCTGGAATCAGCCGGAGAAACGGCTGAGTTAGGCGTTCGAGAGGATAGAGAGCGGTTCAGGGGAGATATTGGGTGGTACAGGGAGAAAGGGCGGGCTAGAGAGTGGGCAGTGGAGGCGGGGGTTTTGAGGCAGGAGTGGGGGAGAGAGGCTGGCGTGGTGAGGCGAGAGCAATGGTTGGAGGACGAAGGGGTGGTGGTGGTGGTGGAAAACGGGGGGAGATGGAAGGGAAAGGGGAAGGGGAAGGGGAAAAGCGACGGAGAAGGAGAAGGGGATTGGTATTGAGATGCCGGAGGGTGGATGGGTGCCGCACTGGGCGTGTTAATAACACCAGAGGTCACACCTCCTGGAGACACACCTCCTAGAGTCACACCACCTGCACCCGCTTCTTCGCTGCTCGATTCAGTCATCATTTCCCCTCCGTCTCTCATTTTCTCTCTCTCCCCTTCCGTGCCCGCCTCTCCCTTCCTCTCTCTGTTTCCTGCTTCCTTTCCTTCGCTGTTCCTCGCGCCCTTTCCCACGTCCCGCTTCTCCTCATTGACCCGATGCCCCTCCTGCCCCTCCTCCTCCTCCTGCTCCTCCTCCTCCTCCTGCTCCTCCTGCTCCTCCTGCTCCTCCTGTTCCTCCTGCTCCTCCTGCTCCTCCTGCTCCTCCTGCTCCTCCTGCTCCTCCTCCTCCTCCTGCTCCTCCTGCTCCTCCTGCTCCTCCGCTTGTCCTTCCCCAAACCTTCCCATAAACGCGTGAAACAACAGCGGCGGCGGCTGCAGCAACGTGAAAGCACACTCGCCCTTTCCTCTCCCGAACACCATCCCTCCCCCAGCCCCTTCCTGTCCTGCTGCGCCTCTTCCCACTACCGGCACCAGCGGTGGCGGCTGCAGCAACGTGAACGCGTGCTCTCGCCTTCCTCCTCCTAGTACCATCCCTCCCCCAGCCCCTTCCTGTCCAGCTGATGCCGTCCCCTCTAACGGCAACAGCGGTGGCGGCTGCAGCAATGTGAAAGCGCGCTCTCGCTTTCCTCCTCCGAACCCCACCCCTCCTCCTGCCCCTTCCACTCCTGCTGCAGCACCCCTACCCTCGGAGCTCACTCGCCTCATTCCCCGAGGGTGCTTTCGCTCGCTGTCCACCCCTGAGGTGTTTGCCCCTGCACTTGCTGCCACTACGCCTGAACTACTCGCAGCCACCACCCCTGCACTCTTCACCACTCCCCCTGTGCAACCGACTGAAGCGACGCCTGTCTGAAGCACATCGACTGGGCCTATCAGCGTCTGCTTCACCCGCTCATCACCAGCATCATCCACGTTCCCTCTTATGTCTTCCTCACGCTCTGCTATTACAACTCGGTCTACATCCGCAGCATTACCCACATCATTTTCTTCACAAGTTCCCTCTGTCCGCCCCTTACGCTCCTTCTCCCATTCCTCTTCCTCCCCTTCGTTCCCCCTCTTTGAACGATCGCCGGTCTTAAAACCGTCACCTTCAGTTAAAACTCCACAGACCTCCTTCTCTGCTGCTGCTGCCTCTGTCCGTGCTGCTACCTCTGCCCCTGCCGCTGCCTGCTCTGCTCTGATGCTCAATTTCCCTGGCTCTTTCACCCTCAGTGCCCTATGCCCCTGGCCCTGGCCATATGTCTCTCTATGTTCCCTTCCGTGCGTCCGTCTGTGCGGCACTAACTGCCCCTCCGCTGCTCTGTGCCCCTGCTGTGCGCCCGCCATTGTCAGCGCCTGCACCGCAAGAGCCTCGAATACACTCGGGGACGGGCTGCGGTGGGTGTTAAGGATGGGTAGAGGCAAGAGAGGGACAGGGTGCAGGGGGAATAGAGCGAGGGAGGACACGAAAAGAGTAGTGGGAAAGGGGGAGGCGGCGTGAGAGGACTTTCACAAAGTCCAGATTCAGACAGCGTCAGTGTACGTGCGTGAGTCTGTGCGAATCTACGTGTGTGCGTGAAAGAAAGGAAACGAGGGGTGCAGCGGCTGATGGCGCTTCAGAAGCGGATGGTCGGGGAGATACGCGGCTGATACGCCAGTGCGTCTTACATGTGCGGTTGCTGCCATTGGTGGCACACTCCTCGAGGTTGAAGGTAGCTCGGCGCGCAGTGACCGTAGTACGAGTCCCGAGCTTGCAGGTGAGAGCACCCCATGCTCCCCGAGGCAGGAGGAACGGGACGGAGAGTGGGAGGAACGGACGGAGGCTCGGCAGACAGCAAGCTCCTGAGTTTGCTCAGGTTCGGCAGGCAAGGTGGGGAGTCGTGCGACGGCGAGGGGTGGGTCTTGCTGTTGGTTTGCCAAGGCGACGAGGATGTCGTGGGGGAGGGAGGTGGGGAAAATATGAGGTGCGGGGGGGAGAGGAGGGAAATAAGCGGGGGAAAAAAAGATGGGAAAAAGCATGTCAGTGTGGAGTTGTTAAGAACAATGGGTGAGCTGACAATAGTAGCAGAATCGCCATCCCGAAATGAGGAGAGGATGTAGGTACATCGTGGCAAGAAGGTGATCAGACCGCTTACTTCTGGACGTTAACGAGTTGGCGTATAAGAGACGCAACGGTCGTCCTGGACACGTGGCGAGACAGCTGTTTATCCGATGCTGCGACAGCTCCCTCCCGCTTATGAGACGACCGTTGCGACGACGCGCCTTCGCGACATCGCGAGGACGATTCAGTAACATCGTTAATAGCTGGAACTGTGGTCATAGCTAAGTAAGCTCAACGAAAAGGCTTCAAGAACGAATGGTTAGAACCTAAGCCCGTCGGCCATGTCAGTTTTCGATCTTGCCGCGACGCGATCGAGGGAGAAGCAGGCCTATGATATATGTCACCACCGTCCGCGACGTGATCTCGAGATAAGTTTAGGCATTAAGTTACTGTTAGTGTTTACAAGCTCATAATAGCAGCTGAGAACTGATTTCATCTCCTTTCCCCCTCGCCCCCGTTCTTGTGATCTTCCCCTCCATCAAGCTCGTTGAAAAGAAAGCTTCCTGACTTGTGTGTCAGGAGCAGCAGTCACTTGTAACATTTTCGCCCTCAGCACCAGCAGTAGCAAGCAGTCATTTGAGTTCCCAAGGTCCTGCGGTTTGGGAACCTTGAGACTACCGCAGAATGTTGCTCCGAGCCTGGGTGACAGACTTGAATGAGGGCTCAAAGATTCCGTGGTTGCTTGCGATTGGTTGAGAGGTGATAATACGACGCTGCACCGGAGCCAAGGCCACGACGCAGGCCTGGTCGGAGCTTCGTCAGGGCTCTCCACAGGCTTTCGTAGGTAGAGGTTACATTGTCTCGCAAAAGAGCTTCGCGAATTTCTCGTGATCAGGCACTTGTTGATCGTGCCAAGTGGTACCAGGAAGGCTTTTCGCAACAGATTCGCGAACGGTCTTGGGCTTTCGTGCACTCGCCACGAACAGGGGCTGCTCACGTCGCAGCCCGGAGGTTTGGTCAGAACCTCCTTCGGAGCGCTATAGTTTGCACGACTCGACGACTAAACGAAAAGTCTTACCGAGATGTAGCAAATACACCTCGTGTTTTTCCAGACAGTTTGCCGAACTACCTAAAGATCTATAATATCAGATGTGCAATTACGATATAGGATTTCTAGCACTATAACTCGTTATAATGTAGGATTTCCACCCAAAAAGAAATTATCGAATTTGAAACTATCATGCTTACATTACATGCGAAAATCCTTACTCAGCTAACTCTGCTAACTCGAGCCACCTATCTGACTTAGCCTCGATGGACTTCGCCAGCACAGCAAGCTCGTCGGACAAACCTTGGAGGGCATCGAAGTCCCCTTGTCTGCTCTTCTCCTCAAGCTTCGCCTCGACCAATCCCTTCTTCTTCTCCAACTTTTCTATCTCCTGCTCCAAGCGCTCCCACTCCTTCCTCTCCATATAAGACATCTTCCGGGCCGACTTCCCTTTCGTCTTATTTCCACCTGAAACCCTGGCCACATCAGCTTCCTCCTCGGCCTTCCTCTGCTCATCGGCTCTCCTCTTCCCCTCCGCCTCCTTCCTCCTCTCCTCCTCCGCCCCCTTCTCCTTTTCCTTCTCTGCTTTCTGCTCCCGAGCGTCAGCCAGATATTCCGAGAACAGCCCGTCAAAGAGCAACACCTGTCCGTTGCCCTCCAGCACGAATTGGCGGTCGACCACCGCGTCCATGAAGGCTCGGTCATGAGAGGCAACTAGCAGACAGCCCTCGTAGGAAGCGAGGAAAGACTCCAGGGCCTGGACAAGGAGCAACAGAAGGGAATCAAAACGGCAAGTCAATACTGCAAATGAAACTGAGTACAAGGCGTTGAAGAGGCCTGCCCATCCCTCTCTGCTGCACAAAAAGGTGGTCGCCCACCGCATCGCGTGAGGGGAGGACGAGCAGACAGCCCTCGTAGGCCGAGAGGAAGGATTCCAAGGCGTGGCAAGGAACAACCGGAGGAATACAATGGCAGTCGAGTGGGAACACAGCCACATGCGTATGCGCGTGCATAGAAGCTGTACCTCAACGTGCATAGAAGCTGTACCTCAACGTGCATAGAAGCTGTACCTCAGCATGCATAGAAGCTGTACCTCAACGCGCATAGAAGCCGTACCTCAACGTGCATAGAAACCGTACCTCAACGTGCATAGAAGCTGTACCTCAACGGTCGGTAGGTCCAGGTGGTTGGTTGGCTACCACCCTCCAGGTGGTTTGTGGGTTCGTCCACAAGTGTCCGTTGGGTCTGCTTTTGAGTCAACTCAAAAGCAGTGGTTGGTGGGTTGGTCCAGAAGTGTTTGTTGGGTCCTGGTTAGCACAAGGAAGTTGGGCCGCACAGAGCATACGGGGCTACACGTACAGTACACACAAAAGTGCAGACGCACACCTCGATGGTTTGTAGGTCCAGGTCGTTGGTTGGCTCGTCCAGCATGAGGAAATTGGGTCTTTGTGCCAGCACTGCTGCCAGCAGCAGCCTTCGTTTCTCCCCCCCACTCAGCTTGGAAGCCCTGATCAGCGTGTGTGCATGGAGGGGGGGGGGAGAGGAGAGATGGGAGGAGGAGCAACAGTGATATGTGTGAAATGGTGGGTTCATCGAGCATGAGGAAATTGGGTCTTTGCGCCAACACTGCTGCCAGCAGCGGTTAGTTTCTTCTCCCCACTCAGCTTGGAAGCCCTGATCAGTGTGTGTGTATGGGGGCGAGGAGAGATGTGTTTTGAGTTGACTAAAAAAACACCTGATCAGCGTGTGTGCATGGGGGGGGGGGGAGAGGAGAGGTGGGAGGAGGAACAACAGTGATATGTGTGAAATGGTGGGTTCGCGTCGAGCATGAGGAAGTTTAGCGCCACCACTGCTGCCAGCAGCAGCCTTCGTTTCGCCCCCTCTCAGCTTGGAAGCCCTGGTGTGTGCGTGTGTGTGAGTGTGTGTGGGTGTGTGTGGGTGTGTGTGGGTGTGTGTGGGTGTGTGTGGGTGTGTGTGGGTGTGTGTGTGTGCGAGTGTGTGGGAGTGTGTGTGGGTGTGTGGGTGTGTGGGTGTGTGTGTAGGAATGAGTGTGTGTGGGTGTGTGTGTGCGTGCGAGTGTGTGTGTGTGTGCGAGTGGGTGGGAGTGTGTGGGAGTGTGTGTGGGTGTTTGTGTGTGTATGCGAGTGTGTGTGGGAGTGTGTGTGGGTGTGTGTGTGTGTGTGTGAGTGCGTGTGGGAGTGTGTGTTTGTGAAGACAGAAAATGTATAGCACGAGCAGCAGACACAGGGGCCTACTGACGGACAGGAAGGGGAGAAGGTCCAACATGGAAAGGCCACAGTGAGAAGAACACGGAGGCTGGAGGAAATCGCACTAGCTTTACTGGCACGGGCAACAAGGGAGAATGCGGAACTCACCAGGCATACTGCTTGCTTAGCTCGGGGGAAAGAAGATTTGTCTTAGGAAGTCTCAAAGCACTAGCTTTCCTGACATGGCCATGCGGAAGCGGAACTCACCACGCATACTGTTTAGCTCGGGGGAAACCAAACCGCTCCAAAAGCTCCGAAGCAGAAACAGGCTCGGCCGAGCCACTCCCTCCAGAACCAGAGGCAGAACCCGCACCACCACCAGCACCACTACCAGCACCAGCAGCAGCAGCAGCAGCAGGGATGGAGCCCCAGGAGCCGAGAACAGCCGCCATGGGGTTGAAATTTTGAACGAAGTCGAGCACCCGCATGTTGTCCGGTATGGGCGGCATGTGCTGCGTGTAGTACCCCATCACCACTGTCTCGCCCATGTCTCTCGTGCCAGAGGGGAGAGGCAGCAGACCTGCTAGGGCGTCAAGGAACTGAGGGGAAAGGGGAGGGAAGAGGGAAGGAGAGGGGGAAGGGGGGACGAGAAGGGGGGTGTGTGGTATGGGTGGCGTGTGCTGTGTGTAGTACCCCATCACCACCGGTACGCCTACGCCTCTGCTGCCCGAGGGGAGAGGCAGCAGACCTGCCAGGGCGTCAAGGAACTGAGGGGAAGGGGAGAGGGAAAGAGGGGGGGGGAGGGAGAGGGAAAGAGGGGGGGGGAAGGGAGAGGGAAAGAGGGGGGGGGGGGGGGGGAGAGGGAAAGAGGGGGGGGGGAGAGGGAAAGAGGGGGGGGGAGGGAGAGGGAAAGAGGGGGGGCAGGGAGAGGGAAGGAGGGGGGGGAGGGAGAGGGAAAGAGGGGGGGGGAGGGAGAGGGAAAGAGGGGGGGGGAGGGAGAGGGAAAGAGGGGGGGGGAGGGAGAGGGAAAGAGGGGGGGGGAGGGAGAGGGAAAGAGGGGGGGGGAGGGAGAGGGAAAGAGGGGGGGGAGGGAGAGGGAAAGAGGGAGGGGGAGGGAGAGGGAAAGAGGGGGGGGAGGGAGAGGGAAAGAGGGGGGGGGAGGGAGAGGGAAAGAGGGGGGGGAGGGAGAGGGAAAGAGGGGGGGGAGGGAGAGGGAAAGAGGGGGGGGAGGGAGAGGGAAAGAGGGGGGGGGAGGGAGAGGGAAAGAGGGGGGGGGAGGGAGAGGGAAAGAGGGGGGGGGAGGGAGAGGGAAAGAGGGGGGGGGAGGGAGAGGGAGAGAGGGGGGGGAGGGAGAGGGAAAGAGGGGGGGGGAGGGAGAGGGAAAGAGGGGGGGGGAGGGAGAGGGAAAGAGGGGGGGGAGGGAGAGGGAAAGAGGGGGGGGAGGGAGAGGGAAAGAGGGGGGGGGAGGGAGAGGGAAAGAGGGGGGGGAGGGAGAGGGAAAGAGGGGGGGGGAGGGAGAGGGAAAGAGGGGGGGGGAGGGAGAGGGAAAGAGGTGGGGGGAGTGAAAGGAATGGAGGTAGAGAGATTGAAGGGAGACGCATGCAAACTAGTCGAGGCCGGACAGGCTATAACCACTGTGCTGAAGTCCGGCTGTGAGTCTGCTTTTAAGTCGACTCAAAAGCCGTCTGTGAGAGTTACGTGGATATAGAAGGACAAGAGGTGATCATTCACAAAAAAGAGAGGTATTCTGAATAACTCAAAACACGACACAAACCTTGGCTTAGGAGAGTAGGGCGCTTACTGTGGTTTTCCCAGCCCCGTTTCGCCCCACCACTCCCAGACGATCCCCGCGACCAAACTCATAGCTGTATGGGGGGGGGGATGGGGAGAGAGACGGAGGAGAGGGGGGGAAGAGACGAGGGGTTACCAGATGTTACGGGGATTCAGGACACCTACCACCACTCCCAGCCGATCCCCCCGACCAAACTCATAGCTGCGTGGGGGAGGAGGGGGTGAGGGGAAGGGAGGAGGGATGGGGAGGGACGAGAGGGGGAGAGACAAGGGGAAGAGGGGGAGGAGAGGTGCAGGGAGAGGGGTTACAAGATGTTACAGGGATACAGAACACCTACCACCCTATGATTACAACCCCATCTGATAAGCATGGCCCAACCTATAAGCACACCCCCACACTATAAGCACACCCCCACAATATAAGCACACCCCCACACTATAAGCACACCCCCACCTTTCCCAGCACTCATGTGAACCTCTCAAACACAGTTCTCCTCTGCCCTCTCTCACCCGCTGCATCTTAAAACCACACATCCGCCCTGCTGTGACGATCCCCCTTTCCTCCCCACCAGAATCCCCCTTTCCCTCTCGAGCTGCTCACGAGAATCCTTCATACACGGTCGTCTGCATCCCTCAACTCTGTCACTTTCACACTCAATCACGGCCGTTGCATCCCTTAACTCCAACACCTTGTTTTGAGGCGCCTCAAAACTGGCCGTTGCATCCCTTAACTCCAACACCTTCGCACCCGGTCTCGCCTCCCACATACCCATCTCCACCCACCATATCACCTCTCGAGCCACCCTACAGACACATCCACCCCTCCAGACACACCCCACTCACGTGAACCCTTCAAAGGCGGTGTTCCACCCTCTCATGGCTGTTGCATCCCTCAACTCCATCACCTTCCCACCCAGCCTCGCCTCCCCCATAAACAAGAATCACAAACCACCCTATAGGCTATACCCTCGCCCCCATCCTTCCCCACACTCACGTGAACCCTTCAAACACGGTGTTCTGCCCCCTCATGGCCGTTGCATCCCTCAGCTCCATCACCTTCCCACCCAGCCTCGCCTCCCCCATACCCATCTCCACCACACTCCCCACCGCCTGCTGCTGCTGCCGCTGCCGCTTCTCCGCTGTCGCTTTAGTAAGCGACAGAAACCGGTCAATTCTCGACCGGGACTTAGTAGATCTCGCCTTCGGCATTCGACTCATCCATTCCCCTTCCCGCCGCAGCGTGTTCGCTGCCCGGCCAATCGCGGCTGCTTCTTCGACCGCCCGCTTCGCCCGGGCAGCCAAAAAGTTTGAGTAGTTGCCCGAGTGGCGGAAGGAGGAGCCTCGGTCGATCTCGAGCATTTCGGTGCAGACGGCGTCGAGGAAATAGCGGTCGTGGGAGACGAGGACGACAGTGAGAGAGGGATCTGAGAGGGCGGACTGCATCCAATCAATGACTGCCACGTCCATGTGGTTGGTGGGCTCCTGGAGAGGGGTGAAAGGGAGAGAATTGAAGCAGAAATGAAGCGAGAGGGATGATGAGAGGGAGGGGTGAGAGAAGTAGAGAGCAGGCTGATTGCATCCAATCAATGGCTGCCACGTGCATGTGCATGTGGTTGGCGGGCTCCTGGAGGGGTGAAAATGTTTCGTTTCGAAGAAAAAGAGGGGAAAGCGTGGTGTGCTGTTGCCCACTCGCTCAGCTGGTGGAGATGGGCTCGATTGCACCAATCAATGACCACCACGTCCATGTGGTTGGTGGGCTCCTGGAGGGGGCTGGGGAGGGAGGGAGGAGAAAGGAGAATGAGAAACAGGGAAAAAGGTTCTAAATAACTTACACAAGAAATGGTCAAGTAAGTCAAAGGAATAAATAGGCAAAAACATCCACTCACGTCGAGAATTATGAACTCTGGTTTCACCAGCATTTGAGTCGACTCAAAGGTCCACTCACGTCGAGAATGATGAGCTCTGGTTTCGCCAGCAGCGTCGCAGCCAGCGCCACCCGCTTCCTCTGCCCTCCGCTAAGCGACGAAACTTGCCGCTCCGTGATTCCACCACCACCACCACCACCACCACCATCACCGTTCACAGCATTAGCAGCACCGCTGTTGACACCAGCAGCACCATTGTTGACCACAGCATCCCCAAGGCCCAGGATGTCCAGCAGCTTCTCTGCCTCTGCCACCACGTCCCACGCCCCCATCGCCTCCACCCCATCCATGGCTCTCTGCAATGCAGCAATGTCCGACGGGCTGGGCTCTGGTGGAGGTGAGGTAGAAGAAGGGGGGGAAGGGGGGACAGGGTTCAGGACGGGTTTTGGGTATAGGCTCCTGAAGTAAGGCTCTCTGCCTCTGCCACCACGTCCCATGCGCCCATCGCATCCACCCCATCCATGGCTCGCTGCAGCGCTGCTCTGTCCGACGGGCTGGGCTCTGGTGGAGGCGAAGGGGTGGGAGGGTTAAGGAAGTGCATGTAAATCTCTCTGCCTCTGCCACCACGTCCCATGCCCCCATGGCCTCCACCCCATGCATGGCCCTCTGCAGCGTCGCTATGTCTGACGGGCTGGGCTCTGGTGCAAACGGGGGAGATGGGGGGTACAGGGGATGTAAGCCTCTCTGCCTCTGCCACCACGTCCCATGCCCCCATGGCCTCCACCCCATCCATGGCTCGCTGCAGTGCTGCTATGTCCGGCGGGCTGGGCTCTGGCGGAGAAGGGGAGGGGGGAGGGGGGAGGGAGGGAAGGGGGGGGGGGGGGGGGGAGGGGGGACAGGATTCAGGACGGGTTTTGGGTATAGGCTCTGGTGTAAGGCTCTCTGCCTCTGCCACGCTGCTCTGTCCGATGGGCTGGGCACTGGCGGAGAGGAGGGAGGGGGAGAAGTGGAGGAAGGGGATGAGTGAGCAGGTGAATGTGGGATGAGTGAGCAGGTGAATGTGGGATGAGTGAGCAGGTGAATGTGGGATGAGTGAGCAGGTGAATGTGGGATGAGTGAGCAGGTGAATGTGGGATGGGAAATGCCTCTATGCCTCTGCCACCCCACCACCCCCCATGCCCCCATCGCCTCCAACCCAACCATGGCTCTCTGCGAGGCTGCTAGCCTTGGCGGGCTGGGCTGTGGTGCAAAAAGGAGGGGGGGTAGGTAGGCAAGACAAGGGGATGTATGAGAGGGTTAATGTGGGATGTGCGAAATCAATAGGAAAGAATCGATGCCTCTGCCACCGACCCCCATGCCCCCATCGCCTCCAACCCATCCATGGTTCTCTGCAAGGCTGCTAGCCTTGACGAGCTGGGCTCTCTGGTGCCAATGACGGAAAGTGAGGGTTCAGGGTTTAGGGTTAGATATCAGGTTTCGGGTTTCCGGAAAGCGGGGAAGTGTAAGGTTCACTGTTTCTCCCCTTGCACACTCCCCTCTCACACACCCCCCTCTCTCACTCCCCCCTCTCACACACCCCCCTCTCTCACTCCCCCCTCTCACACACCCCCCTCTCTCACTCCATAACATTCTCTCCTCTGCCTTCTGACTTCTTCCCCCCACTCACCTCTCCCCTTCATCCTCTGGGCCGCCCTCTCATAGTCTCTCACAGCGCGCATGGCAGCATTGTCGGCTGAGAGCACCGCGTCGAGCAGCGAGAGCGAGCCAGGCAGGTCGGGGTCCTAGCAGCATGGGTGGGAGGGGCGGGTGCAAGAAAGAGCCTTCTTGAGTGTCCTTCCGGGCCGTCCCTCACAGCGCGCATGGCAGCATTATCTGCTGAAAGTACTGCGACCAGCAGAGAAACGCCAGGTTCGTCAAATCACCTGGGCGAGAAACGCCAGGTTCAGTTGGCGCCTGCGCTGCACCTTGCCCTTATCAGGAGCCTCCATCCCCGCTAGTATCCTCAGCAATGTGCTTTTACCGCAGCCGTTCCGCCCCAGCAGACCAAGCTTCTGCCCTCTGCTTATAGTCACATCCAGCCCCTCAAAAAGCACATCCATTCCGAAGCTCTTCACCAGCCCTTCCCCCGTTATAAGCGCCTCACCGCCTCCGCTTCCGCCGGGCCTAGGCGCAGCGGGCGCGGAACTGGCGGAAGCGGAGGATCCCGCGGAGGCATTGGTCGCCGCTGCAGCGGTCGTAATCCGGCTAGAGCGGGATTGCCCCGTATTGAGGCTGTTGCGCGCGGGGGAAGCGGAGGCGGAAGCGGAGGGGAAAGCGAAGGGGGAAGCGGAGGATCCGCGCACTCCCCCGGGTGCGCCTGCCGCCGCAGCGGTCACAGTCCAGCGAGAGTAAGACTGTCTGTTACCGAAAGGCCGAGAAACATCTTGCAATGACAGCGGCGCTAAGACGATGCTAGTACCAGACATAAGCCTTGTGGTAGACATGAGGCCATTGGGAAAAAAAGAGCAGCTGTTGGAAGTGAGGCTACAGTTAGACATCATTCCAACGGTCGCGAATCGAGGAGTGGGTTTACCCCGCAGACGCCTCGAGAATCTCTTGAGGAAAGGTGGCGAAAGGGAGCGGCTCGAGCGACAGTGCCAGTGGCTGTTGGTCTGGTTCCTACGGCTGTTCGTAATGACAGGTTTCAAGGATTTGTAGGTTTATCACAACAGGGAACTATGTTCCGTTCTGTGCATTCCTAGGCTGAAATTGTGCACTGGTTTGTCCTTTTCCCATGCAACATATGAGCGAGCGGAAAATGCTACTACTAGCAATAGTTCAGACGAGGAGCCCAGTATCGTGTATGGGGAACGGCTTTTTGCCACAGCCGAAGTTCGCGCCTGGGGACATTTTGCTTCCTCGACGTTTGAAACTGCAATCCAACCCTTGATTTCCAACCCGCTGAAATCTGATGGCCCACAGTCAATTTCAACGAGTTCAGCCGAGATATCCACGATAACCCAGGAAGCAGAGAGGCAGTGGGGCTGTACGTTTTGTCTAGTTACCCGTTTTTCGTGACGCCAACTCGTTTCGCCGATGGTAGGTTGCTGTACAGCATTGATTCGCGTTCCAACAAGGAAAAGGCCAGGATCCAGTCAAGGCAGCCAAAATCTCTCCACCCCACCACCTGACCTGACCTGAGCCACCACTAGATGATTCCAGTGAAACCCTAGCCACCAGATCGAACCTTTTCTCTTGACCAAGTGACGAGCCTGCTTATGCCGAGCTTGGTGAGCTCGGCTGAGGGAGCCACATTCCCTCGAGCTTGCCGAGCTCGGCCGAGCCTGTTTTTCGAACCTAGGGTTTCCCCAAGAAGTACCTGTTCAGCGAGCCACCAGGTGCTGCCGAACCGTGAACGTTCGAATTCAGGCTTCCGAAGCAACACCAGGAGCCCCGCCGAGCCTCGAGACCTCCGTTCTTGCTATTGTCCTTTCCGCCCGTCCGTTACTCTACTCCAAAACTTTTCCTTGTGGGCGTACATTGTAGATTCCTAGGAGCCTAAAAGTACGTGCACAGTCGGTGACGACTCGGAGCGTCTCACGGTGTTCAGTAGATTATCAAGAACGGCAGAGTTAGCGTTATGGTGTCTGCTGGCTGGACGGACGGGCTTAGCCTTCTTGCATCTCAGTCTCCTCAAATCTTCGTCCATAGATGAGGCGGTTGCCGTTGCTTTAGCGGAGAATGTGTGGAGAATTCAGGGAAGCATCGCAGACCGAAGTAAAAGATGGCGACCCGCTTCAGAGGGTCGTGTAGTAGCAGTGATATGAGACTTATCCATTCTTTTTATTCATAAGTTGAATTCGTTCATAAGTTAAATTTGTAGGCTTCTGTAAAGAGGCTTCGGTAATGGAGTCGGTGATTCTGGAGGAGGAGATCGACGAGAGCTACGAGCCGACGCAGGATGGTACTTCCGCCCTCATTAAGCTTACTTTCGCCCTCTTGGTGCCTCGTCAGCATCTGTTTCCTGCTAAATGCCGTGCATGGTGATAGAACTAGTAGAATTGGTCGAACTGGTCGAACTGGTTTGGCAACTGTGTGTCAAGGTTTGGGATTCCGGAGCATTCTTACTAGCTCCTTCTACCATGCCTTGCTGCGGAATGACATGCGCTTTCCTTACTCTTCTCGCGCAGTAGCTCGTTTATGTCTTAGGCCCCGAAGCGTCGTCTATTTTTAAGCGCCTCAAAAAGAATTGAGGAGCCTCTGAAATACATGCTCTTTCCTTACTCTTCTCGCGCAGAAGCTATTTCACAGAATTCTCCACGCCGTCGCCTTTAGCAGAACGTATCGGCGGCTGAAATCTCGCTTCTTCTTCCCCCTCCCCACTCTCCCCCGGCTGACCCCTCCCGCTTTCCTTCCTCCCGGCCTCCCTCAGATATCCTGGAGTACGCGCAATGGCTGGGGATGGAGCTTCCGGGGGAGGAGGATCTGCTGTGGGTCGCACGGCAGGGGCTGAAGTCGCCTCTGCCGCCTAACTGGAAGCCGTGGTGAGTGCTTCGTTTGGAATCCCTTTTTATACCGTGTATTCCCTCCCGCTCATACAGTCGTCCTTTGCCGCTTGTCTTTGCATCTCGTATATCTTCTCATCGTATCTCATCATATCACATTATATCACATCATATCCCATCATAATATGCCATCATATCCCATCATAATATCACATCATATCCCATCATATCCCATCATATCCCACCATATCACATCATATCCCATCATATCGCATCATATCCCGCCATATCCCATCATATCTCAACGTATCCCAACGTATCACATCGTATCCCATCATATCTCACCCCATCCCTTCATATCTCATCATATCCCATCATATCCCGTCATATCTCACCATATCCCATCATATCCCATCGTATCCTCTCCTCGACCCTTTTTATACCCGCCAACCCTAACCAGCCGCACAGAGGACGAGCCGAACTACCAGTTCAATTTCTAAGCGGGCGAGAAAGATCACCCCTTCATCCTCCTCTTCCCCCCTGCTCCACCCACCCCTCCCCCCTACACCGCCACCAGTCGCACAGAGGACGAGGACCACCCCTGCGACGACCACTACCGCGCGCGAGGGCCAAACTACCGCTCTCTCCCTCTCCTTTCCCCTTTCTCCACCATTACCAGCCGCACAGAGGACGAAGAGATCTATTATTTCAACTTTCAAACCGGCGAGAGTGTGTGGGACCACCCCTGCGACGACCACTACCGCGCGCTCTACCACCAGGAGAAGGCCAAACTGCTCGCCAGCAGACGAGCGGCTGCTGGGAGCGCGGAGAGTGGGGGAAGGAGAGGAGGTGGGGGCGGGGGGGTGGGGGCGGGGGCGGGGGCGGGGGCGGGAACGGGGACGGGGGCGGGGGCTGGGCCGGGGATAATGAGAGGGACTGTTAATGCTCCTGGGGGAAGGGGGGGAGGAGGAGGAGGAGGAGGAGTAGGAGGTGGTGGAGGAGTGGGAGGAGGGATGGGGATGGGGATGGATGGAGAGACTTATGTGCGGCAGGCGTCGCTACCACCGCAGTCGGGAGAGGCGCGTCAGCGGAACTTGTTCCGGCAAGGATCCTTGCAGCCCAACTCTGCAGCTGTTTTGGTGAGGTTTGCTTTGGCTGATTGGGAGTGTCACGGTGTCACCCCCCCACCCCCACCCCCCCGCCTCGTGGACTAACGAGACATGGAGAGACGTATGTGAGGCAGGCGTCGCTACCGCCGCAGTTGGGAGAGGGGCGTCAGCGGAACTTGTTCCGTCAGGGATCCAACCCAGCAGCTATGGTATGGTAAGGCTGCGTCATTGCCCCGTTCCCCTGTCTCCCGCCCACTTCCGCCCCTTCTTTCTATCCCCCCCCTCCCTTTCACTCGCGGAATTCCCTCTCCCCCTGACACTCCGCTTCAACTTCGTCATGCTTACTTCTCCCATTTACACACGCTTCTACTATCAAGATAGCCTTTTCTTGTCGACTCTCTTCTTCCTGCCTCGTGGTCTCTCGCCTTGTGCTCTACCAGCGCCAGCAGAAAGGGTCCCCTGCACACGCCCAAGCCCAGCAGTCGCAGCCGTTCTCATCTTCTCTCTCCCCCCTTCATTTCCGTCTCTCGCCTTGTGCTCCACCAGCGCCAACAGAAAGGCTCCCCTGGACACGCCCAAGCCCAGCAGTCGCACCTGCGACCTCAGCAGCAGCAGCAGCAGATTCTGCACCAGCAGCAACAACATCATCAGCATCAGCAGCAGCAGCACCAGCAGCAGGCGCGGAATCAAGTACAAGGAGCAAGAAGCCGTGCCAATGAGCCTCCATTGGAGCTCATGCATCAAGTCACCTGGTCTCCCGAACCTCGCTCGGTTCGACAGTCTGCCGAGGCTGCCAGCCTCGCTCGGGCCGGCTCCGTGCCTGCTGTGGCGAATGGAGTGAGGAGTCTACCTGCTGAAACTGAGGAGGAAGAAGGTGCGTGTGCGTGCGTGTGGGGGTGGGGGAGATACCAAGCTGCCAGGTCTTCCTCTGTCCCATACCCTTCTCCTTGCCTGCAGAGTGGAGTGGACCAGGTCAGGTGACGGCCTGTCAGAAAACCCTACTTCATCCCGCACTGCTGCTCCTTCGGCCTCCCCTCGGGCTTCCTTGCAAGAAATCAAGCATATCTCTGCTTGCTTATCCTCTCCCACCCACATCCGTCGTCTCCTTGCCTGCAGAGTGGGCCAGCTCAGATGACGGCCTCTCAGAAATCCCCTCTGCTTCATCCCACACTGCTGCTGCCTCCGCCTCGCCTCTTGCTGCCTCTGCTGCCGCTGCAGCCGTTGCCACCGCTAAGGCTGCTGCTGCTGCTGCCGCTGCAGGCGCAGCTGCTTCTGGTGGGAATGCTGCTGGTGCTGCTGCTACTGCTGCTGCCGCTGCTGCCGCTGCTGCTGGTGGGACATCTTTCCAACAGCAGGCACAGCAGCAACACAAGTCCGGACCTAACGGTTCGGACGTGGGCATAGGAGGAGGGGAAGCGGGTGGTGGGGATTCAGCTGCTGCTGGCGCTGCTGCAAGTGGAGCAATAGGTACCGCTGTTGCTGGGTCGAGGCTGGCAGCAGTCATGGGGCAGGATGTGCGGCGAACCTTCTCAGATCCTAAAAGGGCTTCAGGGTTCGCTGGTGCCGCTGCTGGTAACCCTGTTACTGCTGGTGGTGGTAACCCTGCTGCTGCTCGGGGTGTTGGTGCTGTGGCTTGTGCGGCAGGGGTAGCAGCAGGAGCAGAGGGGAAGGAGAGGAGGAGATCCTTGGATGGAGCTGTTGAGTCGCGAGGAGGGGGAGGAGGAGGAGAGGGGGGAAGAGCAGGGGGAGGCGGTGGCAGTGGGACTTTCAAACGGGCGGATAGTGGCAATACTAAGGGTGTTTTTCGTGTTGATGCGCCTAAGCTACCAGGCAGTGGGAGCTTTAAGA
Organism: Closterium sp. NIES-67; assembly: GCA_027943415.1. Lineage (NCBI taxonomy): Eukaryota > Viridiplantae > Streptophyta > Zygnematophyceae > Desmidiales > Closteriaceae > Closterium > Closterium sp. NIES-67. The sequence goes on from BQMB01001548.1 coordinate 588,253, forward strand.
GGGCTGACAGCGGGGAGTCGAAAGCCATGCTAGGAAGCAGTGGGAGCTTCAAGCGGGCGGACAGTGGGGATTCTAAGGGCGCTCTGAGCCTGGGGGCTCCGAAAATTGGCGGCAGTGGGAGTTTCAAGAGGGCGGACAGCGCAGAGTCCAAACGCCTGCAGAAAATTGAGGCGCCTAGAAAGGGAGGCAGTGGTAGCTTCAAGAGGGCGGACAGTGGGGATTCTAAGGGCGCTCTGAGCCTGGGGGCTCCGAAAATAGGAAGCAGTGGGAACTTCAAGCGGGCGGGCAGTGGGGAGTTGAGGGGCACGCTTAGGCCCTGGCATGTAGGGGGTGGGGAGGAGATGAAGCAGCAGCAGCCGCAGCAGAGAGGGCCAGCAGTAGCTGGTTTAGAATCTTCTTCTGCTGCTGCTGGTGGTGGTGCTGCTGCTGCTGCTGCTGGTGCTGCTGCTGCCAAAGCAGGCTCTGCGTCTTCACTCAAGGTGACCGCTGTGATTTGTGATGTTCTTTTCAAACACTGGCTGCGGTCTGTCAGAGCCTGAGATGCTTTCAGATTCTCTCGCTCTGCTACTGCTTTGCCCCTCCCCTGGACGACCCCGAGACTTTCGAGCAGGAGGAGCCATCGACGCTGCTGGACGCGTTTTGAGACGGCTCCGAACACGAGTCTGAGCTGACGTGCCTTGAAGTTTTCCCCCCTTGCTCATGGCCTTGCACCCTTCCCTGCACCCTTCCCTGCACCCTTCCCTGCACCCTTCCCTGCACCCTTCCCTGCGCCGTTTCCTGCAGGACCCCTGGGCGTTTAAACAGGAGGAGCTGGTGGCGCTGCTGGACGGGGACGCTGCCAGGGAGGCTGTGAGGAGACGAAAGATAACAGAGGGAGAGGTAAGGGGCCAGGGGGAAGTGAGGGGCAGGGAGAGGGGTGTGGGGCGGTGCACAGGGAGACTTTTCAAACAGGAGGAGGTGACGGCGCTGCTGGATGGGGACGCTACAAGGGAGGCTGTGAGGAGACGAGATCTGACGAGGAAGAGGTAAGGGGGTAGGGGGAAGTGAGGGGCAGGGGAGGGGACCTTGAACTTGAAGCAACTCGCCCATACCCCCGCCAGCCGTCCGTCACACTCTGCCTCATGGGCATTGCGCCTTAAACCAAAGGCTTTCCTCCTACCCCTTATCTTTGTGCGGCTCGTTTCCCTTATCCCAGCGTGAGGAGTCTGTTTTTGAGGCGCCTCAAAATAGACCCCTTATCTTTGTGCGGCTCGTTTCCCTTATCCCAGCGTGAGGAGTCTGCTTTTGAGGCGCCTCAAAATAGACCCCTTATCTTTGTGCGGCTCGTTTCCCTTGTGCAGAACGAGGAGGCAGTGGAGCTGACGGAGATAGCAACGGGCTCAAAGGCGCATCGATGTGTTCGAGGCGGATTGTGAGGGGAGGCACTGCAATCCTTCCCACCCCCTTGCCCCCTTGTTGCCCTGTCCCAGGACGAGGAGGCAGTGGGAGTGAGGGAGATAGCAGCGGTGGCTCAGAGGCGCATCGACGTGTTTGAGGCGGAGTGTGATGGACGGCTGGCGAGGATACGGGCAGAGAGAGAAGCGCTGATTCAGAGCAGGGAAGCGGAGATCACTCAACTGGCAGAGCGCTTGAACACGGTATGAAATTGATGCTTGAAACACATTTGCTCTGTACAGGAACAGAGTGTGTGATGGTCGAATTGCTAGGGTATTGGCAGAGAGAGAGGGAGGGGCTGATTCAGCGGAGCGAGGCGGAGTTGAATCAGTTGGTCTATAGAGCGCTTGCACACGGTATAATTTAAGGCAGTTTGTAGTCTATAGTCGCACTGACGTGATGGAGCACTGCTACATACGAGGATACGGGCAGAGAGGGAAGCGCAGCGCTGATGCAGCGGAGGGAGGTGGAGCGGGAGAAGCAGCGCACAGACCATCCACCCCACCTCCCCCCCCTCTCCCTTCTTTCCTCGTCTCCATACCCTCCTCCTTGTTCCAGCCGTTTCGGAGTGCACCAATGGAGGAGGGGAGGGCGCTGGTATCCCGGGAACGAGAGGCGGCAATAGTTGCAGCACAGGAGGAGGTGGAGCGGGAGAAGCAGCGCGTGCTGGCACGGCTGGTGGAGGAGCTCGGAGCTCAAAGACCAAGTGGCTGTATCTTCTTTCTTCGCCCCCTTTCCCCCCTCCTTCCCCCCCCCTCTTGCTGCTTTTCCCCTCTCTCGGTACCTTCCTTGTTCCAGCCGTTTGATGTGGGGGCGTTGTCTCAGGCAAGAAGCGCAGCGATGGAGGAGGGGAGGGCGCTGGTGTCCCGGGAGAGAGAGGCGGCAGTGGTGGCAGCACGGGAGGAGGTGGATCGGGAGAAGCAGCGCGTGCTGGCCCGGCTGGTGGAGGAGCTCGGGGCTCAACTGGCCGCTGAACGGAGGAGACTGCAGATAGACCCTCAGTCTTTGGAGGAAGCGAACAGGGGAGATGGTTTGAATCCGCGGGAGAGGGAGGTGCGAGAGGAAGGGGAGAGGAGGAAAGCTGCGCGGTTGGTTGTAGTAGAGAGGAGTATAGAGGCTGAGATGAAGGGGTTGCAGGAGGAGAGGTGGGGAGGGGTGGTGGAGAGGGTGAGAGGAAAGGTGAAAGATGCAGGAATGGGGTTGGATGGAGGGGAGGAGGGGAGGGTGTTGGGGTTTGTGCGGGAGGCGTTGGAGGAGGAGAGGAGGGAGGTGAGAGAGAGTAGGCTGGAGCGGGCTCTTGTAGCGGCTGAGGAGGAGGAGAGGGAGGTGCGGGAGAGAGTGAGGGAGAGAGTGAGGGAGGGAGTGAGGGAGGGAGTGAGAAAGGTGGTGGATGAAGAGATGGAGGAGGGGGAGGAGGAGGAGGTGAGGGTGAGGGTGAGGGATAAGAGGCCTGGGGATGATGAGGGGACGAGGCTTATATCCGAGAAGGAAGGTGGGGAGGGGAGCGAAGGGGCAGAATATGGGAAGGAAGGGGTGGTGATTTCTGAAGCAGGTCAAACCAAGGAAAGGGCAAAGGGAGTGTATGGTGGGGGGGATGGGGATGGTGATGGTGATTTAGAGGGGAGGAGGGAGGGTATGAGGGAGAGAATGCAGCAGGAACTGCAGGAGGGGATGGAGAGGGAGAGGGAACGTCTGTGGGAGGAAATGCGGGCAGATGTGGTGAGCCAATTGGAGCGCAGGAAAACGGAGCTGCTTGCTGACGTGGCGAGGAAAGTGGATGCTGACGTGGCCGAGGAGTATGAGAAGGCGAGGCAGCAGCGGGAGGAGGAGATAGAGAGGAAGATTTGGGATGAGAAGGTTGCTGAGCTGGACGGGCAGATAAACGAAATGCTGGAGAAGGAGCGAGAGGAGCGGCTCAAAGCTGCCCGGAAAATGATGGAGGCGAGCCTGAGGCGGCAAATAGTGGCTGAGAAGGAAGAAAACCTGGGCAGGTGCAGAAAAATGTGGGATGATATGGAAGCAGAGGGGAGGAAAGAGTGGATGGCAGAAGCAAGAGAAGGAAACCTAGAGCAGAGACCGGATGAGTTGAGGGGTAAAGTGCGGGGTGAGGTTGATTCGGAGGTGGGGGAATTCCGAGCCAGAATGCTAGCTTCGGTAGCTGAGGAGGAGAAGAGCCTGAGGGCGAACCTGAGGGAGCGTAAGGATCGGGAACTGGCTCGGGCCGATCGTGAGCTTCGGCGGCATCAGGAGGAGCTGCAGCTCCGGGCGGCTCAGGTGCTGGACTCGTTCCGAACCGACCTGCAGGTTCGGCTGGAGGGCGAGAAGCTGAAGCTTCGGAGGGAGGCGGTTCGGATGCTGGAAAGGTGGAGGGAAGATCTAGAAATTAAGGTGCAGAGGAAGGTTCAAGGAATGAGGGTGGAGTTACAGATGAGGCTGGAAGCGACTAGGAGGGAGATGGAGATAGGGATGAGGAAGAAGGTGGAGGAGGAGAGGGTGTGGCGGCTTGAGAAGCTGAGCTGGGAGTTGAAGGAGGAAGAGAGGGAGCTTAGGAGGGAGTGGAGTGCGGTGATGGCGCGAGACCAGCAGGTGATGCTGGGGGCCCCGAGGGGTAGAGAGGAACAGGTGTTGCTGGGGGGGTCACGGCATTCTATGGGCGTAGGACTGAGGGAGGAGCGGACGGAGTTTGGGAGCCTAAGGGATTCTAAAGCTGGTGGAGGGAGAGGAGACGCCCAAGCGTGGAGGCAGCAGCAGCAGCAGCAGCAGCAGAGGCTGCACCTGGGGGAGGGGCATCTGGGGGAGGGGTTGTTTGTTGGGAGGCGTGTAGTGGAGGGCAGTTTAGGGATGGAGTCAGATTTTAGCCGGGATGGTATGGATGGGGATGGGGGTGGGGATGGAACGGGGGGTATGGAGTTTCTGCTCATGTCGTCGCCAGGAGCCAGGCCGGAGCACAGGAGGGCGAGGGGAGGGGCGCAGGGGATTGGGGGGGCTATTGCAGGGGCAGAGGGAGGGGCGCAGGGGCAATACGTAGAGGGCTTTGGGGAGGGTGGATATGGGGGAGGCCGTTCTGGGACAGGTGGGTTTGGAGCAAGTGCTGGTGGTCGTGGTGGGTATGCTTCTATGGCTGCTGGCTGTGCTGCTGCTGCTGGTGCTGCTGGTAGTGCTGCTGGTGTTTCCCGAGGGCGGTTGGATGGCATAGGGGGCACTGGAGGGGGGTTCCTGGCGCTGGAAGACTTTGGCCTGCCTGAAGGGAGAGTGGGGAGGGCGGGGGGCAGTGGTATGATGCAGAGGCAGCAGCAGCAGCAGCAGCAGCAGCAGCAGCAGAGCCATCAGGGGCAGCAGCTTCGGGAGCAGTTTCAGCAGGGTCGGCAGGGCGGAAGTGATGTAACTGTCAGTTTAAGCCGGGGGGTTGGGGAACTCAGGGGGTGGGGAGCAGCAGCAGCAGCAGCAGCAGCAGCAGTAGAGGCTGGAAGAGGAAGCGGCGGAGGGAGAGGAGGGGGAAGTTATGGTGGTGGTGACACGGTAACTGGCAGTGGTTACAAGCAATTTGAGACGCGTTTTGAGACGTCCCAAAGGCGTGTACAGGGAGGGAGTGAAGAGGAGGAGGGAGCGGATGGGCCTGTATCGAGTCGGATGGTCCCGGATGTGACTATATCGGATGAGGGTACAAAGAGGGAGGCGGATTCTTACACCAGGAGTCGGGCCAATGGACAGACTATGCTTTCGGACGTCGATGCTGATGCTGGCGCCGCCGCTGCTGCTGCTGCTGCTGCTGCTGCTGCTAGTGCGGCTGTTGGTGGTTCTGCTGGTGCTGTTGGTGATGCATCTGCTCCTGCTGAGGCAGCAGCATATGCCGCCGGTAGTGGGGCTCAAGAAAACACTCCACCCCAAGCCTCTGACTTCCAGACCCTTCTTCCTTTCCAAGGAGCCCAATACGACTCGGGCAGCAATTTCGGGGAGAGCTCCTGCGAGTTGTTCCCAAGGTTTCTTCTCGGGCAGCCTGGGCAAGCAGAAGGAAGCGGATTGGCCGGGGACTGGATGGGCAGAGGGGGGATTCGGCCTGGGGGAGGGGGGAGGAAAATGAGGAGCCGGGGGAAGGGCAATCGGACGTCTGGGAGTGGATCTGGCCACGATCGGACGGTGGAGAACGGTCATGGTTCTATGGATGTGCATCCAACGAACGGGGGATACTACTCGGAATGGAGTGACTCGGACTCAGAGGAGCTGGGGGAGTTAAGGGAAGGGAACCTGAGGGCGGGGGACCTGAGGGCGGGGAGAAGAGGGTTCGACAGCGCTGGAGGGGCGTTCGGCGACGGAGGGCTATCTTTTGGGTGAGTCGAGGTGTTGGTAGGTATGAACCAAGGTTGAGCTGGGTTGAAGTGTACTGGATCTGGTTCTGTAGGGTGGTGGGGGTTGGGGGGGGGTGGGGGAGGAGGAGTGGTTATCATATATTCGAGGTGAGCTGGCATCTGATGCTCCGTATCCTATGCTCACCCACTTCCCCCTTCCATTGCCATCTCCCCAATGAGCGGTCTATTTTTGAGGCGCTTCAATTGTAGACCCCTCACGCATGGGTTTCCTCACGCATGGGTTTCATATGCTCACACACACACACACCGTCCATTAACATCCCCCCAGTGAGCGTGGCCTTAAAAATAGACGCCTCGCGCATGGGTTTCCTCACGCATGGGTTACCTACGCTCACGCACACCCCCCTTCCAATCCCACCCCCCCAGTGAGCGTGGGAGCATGATGGAGCGGGCCAGGCAGTTTGTGGCTGAACAAAAGCGGCAGTTGAAGGAGAGAGAGGGGGTGATAAGAGCAATTAGGAGAGGTTGCTTTGAGGAGCAAGCGATAAACCAGTCGTGACCTCCCTTCCTCCCCCCTCTCCCCCCCACGTCACCTTTCCCCTGTTCGTACACCCAGTGAGTGCGGGAGACTGATGGAATGGGTAAAGCAATTCTCAGCGGGGCAGAGGCGTTCCTTGACGGAGCGAGAGACGGTGATCGAGGACTGGTCTGCTCTGGGGAGAGTTGAGCCAATCTTCCCCTTCCTCCTGTCCCCCCCCCTCAGCCCCGGTCTCCATGTCCTGTTTCCCCAGCTTATTCCTCCCAGTGGGCGTGGCAGTCTGATGGAACGAGCCAGGCAGTTTTCAGCTGAACAGAATCGGAGCTTGAAGGGGGGAGAGGCAGTGACAGAGGCAGCCAGAGACCAGTCTCTCCCTCCCTCCCTCCCCGCGTCCCCTTTCCCCTGCTTCTTCTCCCCAGAGAGCGCGCCAGTATGATGCAACGAGCCAGGCAGTTTGCAGCGGAGCAGAAGAAGAGCTTGAAGGAGAGAGAAGCGGTGATAGAAGCAGCAAGGAAGGACTGGCGGAGCCGCATGCAGGCAGTGCAGGAGGTGAGAGGGGGATGGGGAGATGCGAGTATAGGGAACGGAATCTGTGAGAGTGGGCTTGCAAGGGGTGAAGGAGAGAGAAGCAGTGATAGAGGCAGTGAGGAAAGACTGGAGGAGCCGCATGCAGGCAGTGCAGGAGGTGAGAGGGGGGTGGGGGGGGGAGTGAGGGGGGCGTGGGGGGGGATGGTGGGGGGGGTGTCCATTGGTTGGATGAAGGGATGTGCTTATCATTTTGACCTAGAGGGCTTCCAGGGCGTGGAGGAGAGAGGGGCGGTGATAGAGGCGGCTAGGAAGGACTGCAGGAGTTGCATGCAGGCAGTGCAGGAGGTGAGAGGGGGGTGTGCTTATAGTAAAGGGATGTGGCTGTAGTGAAGGGATGTGATTATGGTGAAGGGCGACTGCTATACTAGAGGGCTTTCAAGGTGAAGGAGAGAGAGGCGGTGATAGAGGCAGCTAGGAAGGACTGGTCGAGCCGCATGCAGGCAGGCAGTGCAAGGGGTGAGTGAGAGGGGTGTGACTATAACGAAGGGATGTGATTATAATGAAGGGATGTGATGTGATGTAGTGAAGGGATCTTAAAGCCCGACCGGCAGGTTGCAAGTCCCCTTTTCTCAAGATGCTGCACCTTGAGGCCCCCGTAACCGAGCAGCTTGCGTCAAACTGCCAAATGCTCGCGAAGGGTCTCCAAGCTGGCAGGGCTGGGGACCTCTCGGAACTTGGCAGTGCCAACCTGCCAAGTTCTTCGAGGGGAGAAATGGGACGATTTGTGTGGGGGCTAGAAACCTAAAATTGTACTCGCAGTTTGGGCGAGAATCGCGAAAGAAATATATGCTTCGAACTTTTTGTGTCGCATATTATCGAACCGTAGAGTGCGCCAAACCGCATCAGATTTTTGTTTTTTTAACCAGTCAGGACGAGGTGCTGGTTGTGATGTCAACAGCCAACCAGTCACCCTACAAACTTGGCAGAGCTGGGGAGGTGGTTCTCCGCCAGAGTGAGAGCCCCAGAACTTGGCAGCCCTGCCAAGTTTCCAGCCCCACTAGCTTGTGCGAACCAACGCTGACTCTACGTACGAAGCCTCCCCTTTGCCAAAATAATTAGTTTCTATAATAATTCGCCGACCAATCAGATTCTGTCACCCCACCCACCTGAACAGTACAAATATGCAACCTGCCGGGCGGGCTTTAAGGTGCAGGAGAGAGTGCCGGCTAGGGAGGTCTGAACTGAGGGAGGAGTACCCTTTTACTTTCTGCTCCAGTTCCCACTTTCCTCCTCCCCCTTTCCCTCCTATTGTTACATCAGACAGAATTTCACAACGTCCTCCTCCTTTCCTCGTCTCCTGCCATCTTGCCGTTATCAGACGAGTATGAAAGGCTGCGCCAAGTCCAGCACCTAATGCATGCAGCAGCATCTCTCACTCCGCTCTCCTCCCCCCTTCTCTCGCCCCCTCCTTGCAGTTATCTGACAAGGACGAGAGGACACGCAAAGTCCAGCACCTGATGTATACTGAAGCCACGCTGGACCAGGACCACGCTGGAGCGTAAGACAGCTGAGGAAGAACCTTCTCTCCCTGTTGCCCTGTATCTTTTCCCATCGCCGCAGTTGTCGGATGAAGATGAGAGGAGGCGCAAAGTCCAGCACCTGATGGACATCAAAGCCACGCTGGACCAGCATGTGAGGGAGCTCAACGACGACACGAGAAGCGTCAGACAGCTCAGGAAGAACCTCCTCGCCTTCTCCCGCAACTCAGCCTCTGCTGCTGCTGTTGGTGGTGCTGCTGGTGGTGGTCTAAGGGGCAGTGGGAACCTAAGTGCCAGTGGTGGTTTTAGTGCGGGAGAGTTGGTGTGGTTCGGGAGGAGAAGAGGGGGGAGGGAGCGAGTGGGAGGATGGCTGGGAGGCGGGATGGGAGGGGGAGTAGGTATCCCGCCAGGTGGCGGCGTGCGATTGGACCAGAACGGCCCGCTGCTGAATTTCCCACCGAATGCGATCATGTCCCCAGCCTCGTCGTTTGGTTCGGCAACGATGCAGGACGGGAACCCGGACCTAAGCGATGTGAGCGACAACTCAGGTTCGGTAAGGATGTTCCCTGCAGAAAGGGCTGCAGAACGGGCTTCTGGCAGGGATGCTGGGACTGCTGGGGATGCCTCTCCCTTGTATTCCCCTGTGGGGAGAGATGCTGGACAAGGCATGCTGGGTGCACAGGCAGAGGGGAGGAGAGATGGAGTGGGGAGGGGAGGTGATTGGAGGCAGGGGAGGGTTGGTACCAGTGTGACTGGCGCTGCTGCTGCTGCTGCTGCTGCTGCTGGTGTAACAGTTGCAATAACTGGTGCTGCTACTGGCAGCCGCCAAGGGGTTGGGGTGACATCGGAGAGTGGAAGTGTGGGAGGAGGAAAAGGAGGGGAAGCAGGAGGAAGGATTGAGGGTGGAAGGGAGGGGAGGAGGATAGCTGAAGGTGCAAAGCAGGGCGCAAGGGATGTTGATAGCGCACTACGAGAACCAAGGAGTGTGAGCGGTGCAAGTGGGGCGAAGTGGGGAGAAGCGAAGCGTGGAGGAGGGCTGGGGAGAAGGGGAAAGGACGCTAAGCTAGGTGCAGTTACGGGAGGGACAGCCACAGCAGCAGCAGCAGCAGCAGCAGCAGCAACAGCAGCATCGGCAGCACCAGCAGCCGGAGCACCCGCTGCAGCAGCAATGGCAGCACCGGTAGAAGGCCAATCAGCTCAGAGCAATTCAATGTGAGCACGAACAATCTGTTGCTTTCCCTTGTGACTCACTTTCCTTTTCACATTCCTTCTCACACTCCCTCTCCCATTTCCTTAACATCCTTAACATCCCTCACACTTCCTCCCCTTTCTCCTTGGTCCTCTGCCCTTATCCTCTCTCCTTTCCCTCTGCTTCTTCTGTTTCCCTCGCCCTATCCCCCTCCTCTTTCATTCTCTTGCATTGCCTTCCCTCTGGCCCGTGGCAGAGGAAGGGTGAAAGGAGGCCTTCGCAGCACAAGTGCGAGTGCGATGGGTCAGGCTACTGGCGCAGGAACAAGTGCAGGAGCAGGAGGAGCAGCAGGAGCAGGGGGAGCAGGAGGAGCAGGGGGAGCAGGGGGAGCAGGAGGAGCAGGAGGAGCAGCAGGAGCAGCAGGAGCAGGGGGAGCAGGAGGAGCAGCAGGAGTAGTGGTAACCATCAGTCGTAAACCTAACCTTAACAACAGAAGAGCAGCAGCGCCATTCGTTCATTTAAACGGCACTAAGGAGAGTCAACAGCAGCAAAAGATGCAGCCGAGTGCAACAGCGGTAACACCTGGAGGAGCAGCTGGCGGGCCGGGGTCAAGGGCAGCAAACAACATGAGCAGTGCACGTGAGCAGGTATGGCCCAGGCAGGTACAATCCAGGGAAGGTATTGCGCAAGGTATGCATGGGCAGGTATGATCCGGGGAATTTAATTCCCAAGGTATGCATGGGAAGGTATTGCGCAAGGTATGCATGGGCAGGTATGATCCGGGGAAGGTAACGTCCAAGGTATGCATGGGCAGGTATGGTGTGTGTGAAAACATTGTGTGATTGAAGTTGAAGGGGGATGTGCTTCGTTTTTCCCCATCGTCACTCTTCCTTGATTCCTTCCCCCCACCCCCCCACCCACTTTTGAGTCGACTCAAAAGCCCACCGTCACTCTTTGTTGATTCCTTCCGTCACGCTACCCCCATCTTTCCTCCCTGCAAGCGGAAGGAACAGTAGCGGATCAGAGCCGAGAGCAGGGCAGAATGTAGGCTCCTTCAAGATCGAACGGCAGGTTGCATATTGACACGGTTGAAGTAGGTAGGCTGGCCGAGAGCAGGGCAGAATGTAGGCTTCTTAAAGCCCGACCGGCAGGTTGCATATTGACACGGTTGAAGTAGGTAGGCCGGCCGAGAGCAGGGCAGAATGTAGGCTTCTTAAAGCCCGACTGGCAAGTTGTATATTGACACGGTTGCAGTAGGTAGGCTGGCCGAGAGCAGGGCAGAAAATAGGCTTTTTAAAACCCGACCGGCAGGTTGCATATTGACACGGTTGAAGTAGGTAGGCCGGCCGAGAGCAGGGCAGAATGCAGGCTTCTGAAGGATTTTCCCCTTATCGGGTGCCTCCCCTTTCCCCATTCCCCTTGTATCCTTCCTAGATGCAGCGAAGGGCCAGCAGCGGATCAGTGCCGGGAGCAGAGCACAGTGAAACGAGCAGCAAGTTCAACCAGCAGAGGCGGCCATCCCTGGACGTGTGAAGCACAAGCAAGGCATGGGTGCCCACCCATGCAGGGAATGGGTAACCATTCCAGTCATGGGATTGAGACGTCTCAAATCGAAACTGGGCGTGTGAGGCATGTGCAAGGCATGGGTACCCGTGCGTGGAACGGCTAAGCGGTCAAAGAATGCCTGGTGGGAGCATTACTGCCACTTCACTTGTGGCAGCAGCAGCAGTGGTGGCAGCAGCAGCAGTGGTGGCACAGCAGCACCTCTTTGTATTATATTCTAACAAGTTTGCTTGGGTTGGTGATGGGGAGAGTTGACGTCTCTGCAATAACTGGAACTCATTTCATTTGTTTTAATTTATTTCATTCAGTTTGGACATTTGCTGTCTCGGCCAATTCCTATGAAGTAGCATCACCACTGTTGGAAATATTGTCAAACATGTTTATTGATCATGTTTGTATAGACTGTATAGGGTAACCTCCTAGAGGGTACAACATTTAGGTATATGTGCATGTACTCACTAACTCTATTATTATTCTATTCTAGTTTTGAGATGGTATCACGCGTAGGTTTCGACCCCCCCCCCCCCCCCCCCCCCCACCTACCGCTTCCGCTCCTCCCGTCGCGTCTCCTAGCCTAGCCTCGCCCCTCCTGAGCCCAGTCGCGACTCCCCCCCCTAGCCCCGTTGTGCTCCTCTCAGGCCTCGTCGCGCCCCTTCCAGGTCGTCGTAGCGCCCCTCCAGGCCCCGTCGCGCCCCCTTCCAGGGCTTCGTAGCGCCCCTCCAGGCCCCCGTCGCGCCCCTCCTGGGCTCTGTAGCGCCCCTCCAGGGCCCCGTCGCGCCCCTCCTGGGCCCCTTAGCGCCCCTCCTGGGCCCCGTCGCGCTCCTCCCAGGCCCCGTCGCGCTCCTCCCAGGCCCCGTCGCGCTCCTTCCAGGCCCCGTCGCGCTCCTTCCAGGCCCCGTCGCGCTCCTCCCAGGCCCCGTCACGCCCCTTCCAGGGCTTCGTAGCGCCCCTCCAGGCCCCGTCGCGCCCCTTCCAGGGCTTCGTAGCGCCCCTTCTGGGCTCGGTCGCGCCCCTCCCAGGCCCCCGTCGCGCCCCTCCCTGGGCCCCCGTCGCGCCCCTCCCTGGGCCCCCCCCCGTCGCGCCCCTCCTGGGCCCCCCCTTAGCGCCCCTCCTGGGCCCTGCCGCGCTCCTCTCTGGGCCCCGTAGCGCCCCTCCTGGGCCCCGTCGCGCCCCTCCAGGGCCCTGTCGTGCCCCTCCTGGGCCCCGTCGCGCCCCTCCTGGGCCCCGTCACACCTGCTCGGCCCCGTCGCCCCAGCTCGGCCCCGTCGCAGCCGCTCGGCCCCGTGGCGCCCGCCCGGCCCCTGTCGCAGCCGCCCGGCCCCTGTCGCACCCGCCCGGCCCCGTCACGCCCGCCCGGCCCCGTCGCAGCCGCCCGGCCCCGTCGCTGCCGCCCGGCCCCGTCGCAGCCGCCCGGCCCCGTCGCAGCCGCCCGGCCCCGTCGCAGCCGCCCGGCCCCGTCGCGTCTGCCTGGACCCTCGTCGCGCCTGCCCGGCCCCGTCGCGCCTGCCCGGCCCCGTCGCGCCTGCCCGGTCCCGTCGCGCCTGCCCCGGCCCTACATACTTCCTGGTACTGTCCCCCGTTCCCCGCACCGCTTTGCACCCTCCTGCACTTCCCTGCCCCGCCTTGCACCTCACTGGACCGCACTGCACCGCACTGCCTCGCACTGCACCGCACTGGACCGCACTGCACCGCATTGCGCTGCACTGGACCGCACTGCACCGCACTGCATCGCACTGCACCGCACTGCACCGCCCTGCACCGCACTGCACAGCACTACACCGCACTCCACTGTCCTCCACTGCCCCTGATGGCTGCTGAGCTTCGTTTTGATGCTGAGGGTCAGCCTCTGGAGTTCGAGGCGTGGTTGGCTGACCTTCGCCGCCACCTCACTGGTCAGCGGCAGGACGGCCACCCGCTTTCTGCCCACCTAGACGGTATGCTCCCCTGCCCTGACCCCCCTGCTGTGCTGCCCGCTGATCCCACGCCCGCTGAGCGCGAGTCCACTGCCGCCGCTGCCCTTGCCCGCTCTGTCTGGCTTTCCCGCGATGCCCTTGCTCAGCTCGCCATTAGCAATGCCCTCCCCCCCCCTGAGCGCCCTCGCTTTAGAACCATTACTACCGCCCAGGCCTACCTCGATGCTGTCATCAAGCGCTATTCTACCCCTCCTGCTGCCTCAGTGGGTCGCCTGATCCTCCCCCTGCTCTTTCCTGACCTTGCGTCTTTCCCCACTGTCTCTGACCTCGCTGCCCACCTGCGCTCGATCGATGAGACCTGGCGCGCTGCCTGCACTGATGCACAGCTTAGAGTCCACCAGCCTCCCATGACCTCTACCCTCTACCTCCTTGCCACCCGCCTCCCTGACCGCCTTGTCGCCGCCCGCGACCAGTTCCTTAGCATCCACCCCGCTGCTCTCACCCTCACCGACTTTGTTGACACCCTGACAGTTATAGAGACTCGTCACCGCTCCATCGCCCAGGCGAGCGGTACAGTACCGGTCCCTATCTTTCAGGGTTGTGCCCCCGCTCAGTGTACCTTCTCCGACGACTCTGTCGCTGTGGCTGAGACTGCTGCTGCAGTGCAGTCCCGCTCGGGGAAGGGCCGCCGCCCCAAGGTTGGGAGCGGCGGAGGTGGCGGGGGTGCGGGTGGGGGTGGTGGTGGAGTCGGGTCGTCCGGTGCCGGTGCGGACGTGGGGACCCTGCCCAGTCCAGCTGCCCCGCTGCCTCCACAGTCGCAGCAGCAGCAGCAGCAGCAGTCGCCGCAGCCGCAGCCTCCGCAGCAGCCGCCGCAGACGAGGCAGGCGAGTGCTCTCCCGCCTGGGTGGCCTGGAGCTGGTGGTGGTCGTGCGCGTGGTGGTGCGCCGGGTGGTGGTTCTGGAGGCGGGCGCTGTCAGTACCAGATCCAGACCGGTCCTCGCCGCGGTTTCGTTTACGGTAAGATCGGTCATTCCACTCCTCGCTGTTTTCGTCGTCTGGACGACCTGTTCCGTCAGCGCTTTGGCCCGGCGCCCGACCTCCCGGATTGGCAGAGCTTGCTTAGGCGTAGCATTCAGATTTTTGACTTGGACATGGATGCCATTGTAGCAGCCTTGCATGTGATGTATGCTGATGACTCTAGTGTGCTTCCCTCTTATTACCATGTGTTGCCTAGTGTAGATGTGCCTATCGTAGACTCCCCTGCTGCGTCAGGCGTAGGATCTCATGCTTTGCTTAGCCTCGGTGCTTCCACCGCTTCACTGCCGCCTCGCGCGACTGCTGCACTTTCCTTCACCTTGGACTCTGGCGCCTCCCGGTGTTTCTTCCGCGACTCCACGACGCTGACGCCGCTGCCTGTTCCCGCTGCAGTTACTCTTGCTGACCCCTCCTGTGGTCCCGTCGTTGCCCGCAGTTCCACCTCCCTTCCCTGTCCGGCGGTTCCTTCAGGTTCGCTCACCGGTCTGCATATCCCCTCGTTCTCCAGGAACCTAGTTGGTGTCGGCTGCCTCCAGGACCTTGGCGTCACCACTACGTTCCCTGGTCACGAGCGGTATGCTGTCTGTACCGAGGCCGCCACTGGTGCCCCCCTTACCACTTTCCCCCGGGACCCGGTGTCCGGCCTGTTCACACTTGACACCGCGACTTCCCCGGCTGGGTCTTCCCCCCAGGTCGCTGCGTCCACCCAGGTTGCTGCTGCGTGCTCCTGTCGGTCCCTCACTCACCCGACTCTCCTTTGGCACCACCGCCTTGGTCACCCTGCACTCCCGCGTCTGCGTCACATGTCCCAGCACGGTCTCGTCCTTGGTCTCCCCGGTTCGTTCCCCGAGTTTCCCTCGTCCCCCGCCCCCCCGTGCACGCCTTGTGTCGAGGGCCGGCTCCGCCGTGCCCCTCACTCCTCCTCGTTTCCCCCTACCACCGCACCACTGCAGACTCTGCACATGGACGTCTGGGGCCCAGCCCCGGTCCATGGGCCGCGTCGCGAGCGCTTCTTCCTAGTGCTTGTCGACGACTTCACGCGCTACACCACCGTCTTTCCCCTGGAGCGGAAGGCCGACGTGCCTGACGTTCTCATCCCCTGGCTTGTCTCTGCTCGTGTCCACCGCGGTCTCCCTGCCTTGCGCCTCCACTCCGACCGGGGTGGCGAGTTTGCCTCAGGTGTCCTTGGTCGCTTCTGTCGTGCGGAGGGCATCACCCAGACGTTTACCCTGCCGGACTCCCCGCAGGAGAATGGGGTCGCTGAGCGACGCATCGGTTTGGTCATGGAGGTGGCTCGCACCTCCATGATCCACGCCGGCGCACCCCATTTTCTGTGGCCGTTCGCCGTGCGCTACGCCGCTCACCAGCTTAACCTGTGGCCGCACCCCCAGCGGCCGCCGGTTTCGCCGACCCTTCTGTGGACCGGGTCCCCTGGTGACGCGTCTGCGTTCCACGTCTGGGGCTGCCTTGCTCACGTTCGTGCCTCTGGCACGGACAAGCTCACTGCCCGCACCCTCCCCTGCGTCTTCCTCGGTTTCCCCCTTGACGCGTCCGACTGGCACTTCTACCACCCGCCGTCTCACCGCTTCTTTCACTCTCGCGACGTCACCTTTGACAAGTCCGTCTCCTTCTACCGCCGCTTCCCCCACCGTGGTCCCCCGGTTACTCCCCCCCTGTTCCTGGTCCCTCCTTCCCCGGTGGTCCCTGCCCCTCCCCCCCCCGCCCCCCCGTCCGGCCCCCTCTGGTGTGTCTCACGTCACCCCCCTCCCGTCGGTCGTCCCGGTCGACGAGTCTTCTGACTCTGGTAGTCCTCCGGCGCAGTCCTCGCCGTCTGTCCCTCCCCCGGTGTCTCCTCCTCCACCGCCTCCGCAGCCGCCGTCGCCGCAGCTGCTGCAGCCGTCGTCTCCACCGCCGCCGCCGTTGCAGCCGTCGTCTCCGCCGCCACCGCCGTCGCGGCCGTCGCTGCAGCCGCCGCCGCCGCCGCCGCAGTCGTCGCTGCCGCTGTTTGTGGACTCTGGGGGTGCTGGCGTTGAGGTGGGTACTAGTCCCGGGGCTCCTGTCGTGGCTTGTCCCGGCGGGCCTGGGGTGGTACCGGTGCTGGCGGGGTTTCGTGCTCTGGGGGTGTCCCTTCTGGGGGTGCCGGTGTGGAGGGTTCGGGAGGTAGCAGTCGCGCAGCTTGTGGCCCTGGCGTTGGTGTTGTGTCGCCGCAGCAGCAGTCCCCGCCGGTGTCCGCCCTCCGTCTGCTCGGCCTTCCGTCCCCTGACCCTGCGCCTGTTCCTCACCTGCCGTCTCCTCCTCTTCCCGTCTACGGCCCCGTGTTCCCTCCGCCGGCGTCGTCCCCGGCTCGTTTTCCCCCTCGTTCCCCACCAGTGTCCCCTCCTCTGTCTCCTGACCCGACGCCTCCCTCTCACGTCTGGTCTCGCCGCCCCTCCCGTGCTCGTCCTGTCTCCCCCGTCCCGCGCTCTCACCCTATGTTGCTCCGGTCCCACGTGTCTCGTCCTCCCCTCCTCCCGTCTCCTCCTCCGTCCTCTCTTGTCGTTGCGTCTCCTCCTCTGTCTGACTACTTTCGTGCCGCTCGTCCTCTTGTTCCTCGGGTCCTTGCCTCTCTGGTTACAGACCCGTCTGTTCCAGTGTCGAGTCTTGACGCCCTTGTCGATGCGGTCGCTGACTTCGCCTCTACCCGCCGCCTTGACTACGCTACCGCTCTGGTCTCCGACCCTGCCTGTCCTCCGTCTGTCGGGGGTGCTCCTGCCCTCGGCAGTGACGTCCTGGAGGACCGCCAGTTTGAGCTTGCTTTCCTGTCCGAGGCTGCTCCCCATCTCTGTTCCATGCTGCTAGTCCCTGAGGGTGACCCAGACGCTTTCGACATCCCGACCCCTCGTACTTACGCTGAGGCGGTTTCGGGACCCTGGGCCTCTCAGTGGATAGCTGCCATGGAACAGGAGATGGCATCTTGGAGATCCACCGGCACCTTCGTCGACGCAGTTCCCCCACCTGGGGTGAACGTGGTCGATGGCCGTTGGCTCTTCAAGGTGAAGCGCCCTCCTGGAGAGCCGCCTGTGTTCAAGGCGCGCTACGTGGCTAGAGGCTTCAGTCAGCGCGAGGGGGTGGACTTCTTTCAGACTTTCGCTCCTACGCCGAAGATGACTACTCTTCGGGTTCTGTTACACGTAGCGGCTCAGCATGACTACGAGCTTCACTCCCTCGACTTCTCCACTGCCTTCCTTCAGGGCAGCCTTCACGAGCAGGTCTACCTGCGTCGTCCTCAGGGCTTTACTGGCACTTTCCCCCCTGGGACCCAGTGGCTTCTGCGGCGTCCAGTCTACGGCCTACGCCAGGCGCCTCGTGAGTGGCACGACACGCTGCGTGCTACCCTTGCTGACCTGCAGTTCTTTCCGTCCTCTGCAGACCCCTCGCTCTTCGTTCGTGCTGGCCCGACTCCGTTCTACATCCTTGTCTACGTAGACGACCTGGTCTTTGCCACAGCTGACAGGGACGCACTGGCCTCCGTGAAGGCAGAGCTGCTGAAGAGACACACCTGCACTGACCTTGGAGAGCTGCGCCGTTACCTTGGCTTGCAGATCTCCAGGGACAGAGCCGCGCGCACCATCACCCTGACTCAGTCACACTTGGTGCGCCAGGTCCTTCAGAGGTTCGGCCTTCAGTTCTCCTCCGCACAGCCCACCCCTCTTCCTCTGGACCACAGACTCTCCGCTCCAGTTCCTGAGGAGTCGGTAGATCCCAGTGGTCCTTACGCTGAGCTAGTGGGTTGCCTCATGTACCTGATGACTTGCACTCGCCCAGATCTCGCATACCCTCTCAGCATCCTGGCTCGTTTCGTGGCCACAGGCAGACACCGACCTCAGCACTGGTCTGCCGCTAAGAGGGTTTTGCGTTATCTTGCAAGTACATCGGGCATGGGGTTAGTGCTAGGCGGACGCAGGCCAGTGGTCCTTACTGGACACACAGACGCTTCTTGGGCAGACGACGCCGAGACGCTCAGGTCTTCCCAGGGCTACTGCTTTAGCCTTGGCTCAGGTGCTGTCTCGTGGAGAGCTACCCGCTCCTCGTCTGTTGCCCAGTCCAGCTGTGAGGCTGAGATCTACGCCGGTGCCATGGCGGCACAGGAGCTCCGCTGGCTGACCTTCTTGCTCACTGACTTAGGTGAGCGGCCTAGCTCTGCCCCGGTCTTGTACGCTGACAACAGGGCCATGATCCTCCTGTGTCAGGAGCCTCGACTCGAGGGTAGAGCGAAGCACATCCAGCTGCGGTACTTCCTCCTGCGCGAGCTCCAGCAGCGTCGCCAGGCTCGCGTAGTACACTTGGCCTCCGGTGCCAACACAGCTGATATCTTTACGAAGGCGCTTGCGCCTAAAGATCATCAGCGGCACTGTGTACAGCTTGGTCTGGTTCCTGTAGTCCCTCATTTACTCGGGCCTTGACTTTGTACTGTCCTATATATATGTGTACACTCAGACTGGACTTGTGTCCTCTCACAGTGGTTGGACTAGTAGTGCCGCCCTGTACTTGTTCTTGTCTTGTCTGTACTCCTTCTGACTGGTCTTTTAGACCCTTGTCTCAGAGGCTGGACTAGTAGTGCCGCCCTGAGCTGCTTGTTTAGGACATTCCCCTATGCAGTCCAGGGGGTGTGTCAAACATGTTTATTGATCATGTTTGTATAGACTGTATAGGGTAACCTCCTAGAGGGTACAACATTTAGGTATATGTGCATGTACTCACTAACTCTATTATTATTCTATTCTAGTTTTGAGAAATATCTCAAAGGACTTGAGCGTTTCTGAAGTGTAACACTACACTCGAGGAAGATCACAACGGGTATGCGAGTCAACGGAGGTTACACGAGGGGTTGGACAAAGAACGCGAAGGGACTTGAAGAGTCGCAACTGGAGGTTGCGACTGACCGTTACAACAGCGCGGATGGTAACCGAAGCGACAATCGAGTCGCTGTGCGACTCGATAACCGCTCCTGCAACTGTACTCTACAACTGCTTTACCGTTCTATTTCTCTATATATTGCTGTATGCTTGTCTCTTTAATCAATCACTTGTTCTCATATACTAGTACAAGGGTTCAACCACCTCAACTTCCGCTGCACTACTCAAGTCTTTACAACTGGGACTTAGTCTCTGGAAAGATCCCAAGGGCTTTTCTCAGCCCAACATGGTATGAGAGCTGGTCAGAGACCAAACTCCC
Organism: Closterium sp. NIES-67; assembly: GCA_027943415.1. Classification (NCBI taxonomy): domain Eukaryota; kingdom Viridiplantae; phylum Streptophyta; class Zygnematophyceae; order Desmidiales; family Closteriaceae; genus Closterium; species Closterium sp. NIES-67. The sequence goes on from BQMB01001548.1 coordinate 607,512, forward strand.
AGCAACTACGCTCTATCTACAATCTGCAAACAAGCCATGGACAGCAAGGGCAAGAAGACCTCTACGGGCTCACCCAGCGCCCAAGACATTCAACCCGGCAACTCTGGATTGCATACTTCAGGACTGCAAACCGAGACCGGCGCTGCTCAAGAAACAAAAGGAAGAGCACCGGAAATGGTAACCCCATCACCCTCTTCAAGCGTGGATCCGAACCTTATGGAAAGGTTCTTCAGCTTCATGTCACACTTCGACCAGCAGCAGCAGACAAGGACACCTACATATTCAACACAGAGTAACGGAGGAAACATGGGATTAGCACCGATGAGCCTCGACAATTCATCGTTCGGGCGACACAATCAAGCGCCTACCTTTGCGCCTTATCACTCTTCACCGGGGACATTCGAGTTCATGCCGCCCCGTGCCCAACCAACAGCAGCTGCATCACAACAAACACCAAACGAGATTTTAAGTCTCCAGGCGCAGTTTTCACACGTGATTAAACTGCAGACATCCTCACCATTCAACGGACATGATTTCTTTACCTGGAGCTTTGAGTTCGAGCTGCTGATGGAGGCTGCGCATCTCCTGGGATACTTCAACGGGTCCCTGCCATTCCCAAGCAACGGCACTGCAAAGGAGCAAGAAATATTTACTTATCAGTCGCTGCTGGCGTACACAGTTCTCCTGCGGAACCTGTCAACACAAGAACAGCAGTGCATCAGAACATATCGGAGGTACGGAAACTCCGCGGAACTCGCATGGCATCATCTCAAGTGTCTCTCTCAAGCAAACGACAGCGTGACACAAAGCAGACTCATGCAACAACTGACAACAATACAGATGAAGACTGGGGAAAAGGCGATGCAGTATATGAGTCGCTGCCAGACCCTCCGCGACCGCCTGCTTCGGTGCGGAGGAACAATCACTGTGGAAAGCTTCGTAACGCTTGTCCTCGCCGGGCTCGGACCAGAATGGAGAACCACACGCTCGCTTCTTCGCGCCCACGGAAGGATCTCGGAGATGCACCTCTGCGCCGAGCTTCACGCTGAACAACAGGAGATGGACCTGTTCAAAGAAAGACAACCAAGGAAGCAGCAGCAGTTAGTTTTCTACACTCAACGAAGGAACGGCAACAATTACAATCGACGCGGCAAGCAAAATCAACACGACAACAGAGGACTCACCTTCGTGCCGCCGTTCTGCCACAACTGTCAGACTTCCGGACATTCCAAAGTCAACTGCACACGTCCTCGTGTTTATCGTCCAGTAGATCCACACGTCGCCTCCACTCAAGAAAGCCCTCCAAGACGCTCTTCCACATCTGCACAAGGGACACCAACCATCATTAACTGCATGGTACACATCGACAACTGCGCACCCGGATCACCACCCACCTACGCACCAGATGAAGAAGAACTTCCGCCGCCACGCTCACAAGGACTTCAGGTCAACCCGACATACGCTGCGGTCGCCAACGCCGAACCCACCGGGCGAAACACCTGCTTCTTGGACAGCTGCTGCGGTCAACACATGTGTTCTTCCGGACGCTTCGTGCAACAAGAGCGACGCCTCAACCGCGACGTCATCATCACCGTTGCCAACAACGAGAACCTGAAAACAAACAGACAAGGCGTGGTTCAGTTACAATCCATGGAGACAAACGTTATACTTCAACTCAACAAGGTCCTCATCGTCGACAACTTGGGATACAACTTACTAAGCGTAAGCCAGCTAATGGCAAAAGGGATTCACCTGGAGTGCGACTCCTACTCCAACGAGTTTCGCCTTTACCACGGGAAGGGCGGTCTCTTCATCGGTCGTGCTCTCCTGAAGTCCGGCGTCTTCATGTTGGACTTCGTCCCCGACCACAGTACTGCCGACAGCGACGGAATCGTGTCGTTCGCCGCCTGGACACACCCGCCGGATCTTGACCCCGACTTCGACCCTGACGGATTCTGGCACTCCAACACTATACCTGCAGCAGAGAGAACACGAGCATTAGCAGTCATCAGACAAGAACGACAAGTACCAGCAAGTGTCCCTTCCCAACCATCACCTGCAGTAGCAGCAGCAGGACCCAGCCGAGTACCACCACCAGCGAGCCGAGGACCGCCAACCGAAGCAGATCAACTTATGCCCATCAAACGAGAAGTCTGTCGAAGTCCCGCCACAGTCGTCGCGTTCTTCTCCAACACCGACATATACCACCGCTCACCCGGCCATCGCGCTCCCGACGACATCTGGCACCAACGACTCGGGCACCCTGCAAACAGTACAATACTGCAAACCATCCAAGCCGAAGTGTTAGAACGCAACGCTCTCCTAACAACGAGCGGTCAAGAACTTCGACGACCACGCGTACGGTGCTTTACGTGTCCCGAAGCCGATCTTCCCCACCAGTCTTTCCCATCTCATCACAACCCAAGCGCACCTGCATACGCACCGATGGAAAAAGTCTACAGCGACATTTTAAACATGCCTCGAGAAGACACTGAAGCCGACTTCAACTATGTCATCACGTTCATCGACGCAGCAACAAGATACGTCTGGCACTACAACCTCAAGACGCGCGATCAAGCCTTCGACGCCTTCACAACATGGCTACCCATCGCCGAACGAGAATCCGGAACCAAGCTCAAGAGCTTCCAGTCAGACGGTGCACTGGAATACCAGTCACAACGATTCAGGACCTATCTGGCGGAAAGAGGAATCAGACGCCTGGTGTCTCTGCCCTACGCTCACCAGCAGCAAGGGGTCGCAGAACGCATGAACCAGACCTTGCAGACGACGATGCGAAAGCTGCTCCTGGGGATGAGACTGCCCACCACACTGTGGCCAGACGCGATGACACATGCAGTCCACCTGCACAACCTGTTGTCCTCGTCATCGCTTCCCAACAACGCATCACCGCACTTGCTGTGGACACAAAAAAGGGGCAGCACAAAATTACTTCGAGTTTTCGGCTGCATGGTACAGTACAGACCCCACACAGCCCGAGCAGGACGCTTCACTCAACGAGCTCGGTGGGGACTACAGCTCGGCATCGCAAAACATTTTCACGCTTACAGTGAAATACAGTGGCATCACGTGATGTTATCTTCTACGAGCGACTGACGCTGCAGCATTACCTGGACAACATTGCCAACACACACGACCCCACCAACGGCTTCGCGGGCCTTCGTTCCTTCGCCGACCATGCTGCCGAGGCTGACGCAGCAGAAGAAGACGTACCTGGAGCCTCGGAAGCTGCCGGACCACTCCCTTTCTATTCCGTACCTGTTCCACTCGACGAAGACAATCCTCTCGATAGTAACAACCTCGACACCTTTTACCACTTCGCTGACCAAGGTTGCATTACACCCCACCCGGTCGACACAAATATTTCAGAACGCATCGGCCCCAGCTTCTTACCTGATCCAGAAGACGGTGACGAAGCAGCCTATTCCGGGAATGAAAATTCCCCTCGACACACACCCACGGGACTGCAGATCCTCGGCCTCTGGGTCTCCGTCCAGCATCCGCCGCCGCCATCTCCGCGCGAGCCCTCGACTTTGTCGCAGGCTCTGGGGGGGGAACATAAGGCGAAATGGAAGGAGGCGATGGAAAAGGAGCTAAAGGCTCTGCAAGACCGAAATACATGGAAGCTGGTACCTGCAACAAGCATCAACGGGAAGAACGTCCTCTTGGGAAAATGGGTGTACCGCATCAAGACCAACGCGGACGGCTACAACTGCCGCACGACCAAGGCATGTATCGACTACAGAAGGAAGAAGCCTTTCTCTTTCTCATCGTCTACGTCGACGACCTGCTCTACATCGGCTCCACTACCGGCATCGCCACCTGGTTCGAAGGGGAGCTGAAAGAAGACTTGACACTCACGGTGTCCGACGCAGTGACCCAGTACCTGGGACTGAATGTCGTCGAAGACAACTTGGCGTTCTACCTACACGCTGGAAAGTACGCAGGCACTGTCGCGAAGAAATTCGGACTAACGCCGACTACGGTCCCAACTCCCTACCGCTACGGGAACAACAACAGCACCTCCGCAAAACTCCCCGCGAAGCAAATCCAGGAGTATCAACAGAAGCTCGGCTGCCTACTATTCGCAGCAGTAACCTGCCGACCCGATCTCTCTTATTGCGCGAGCCAACTGGCGACGCATCTGAAGCACCCGGAACAAGAAGATCTCAAGGAACTCAATCGGGCACTACTCTACTTCGTCTCCACGCCGACGACCAGGCTTACCTACAGCAAAGTAACAACACCGTCCGTACGACTACTCGGATACGTCGACGCCGACCACGCGGGAGACAGGGAAAATCGATGATCGAGAACGGGCTACATCTACCGACTAGAACCTATCGGGACTATCTCCTGGCAGTCGAGCAAGCAGGAACTAATCGCACTATCTTCGGCTGAAGCAGAATATATCGCCCTCTGTACTGCGACCAAGGAAGGACTCTACCTATGAGAGTTGCTCGAGGAAGCGAAGATCGCGACCCTGCCCGTCTTCTCACTCCTCTGCGACAACCAATCTGCGATCAAAATCGCGAACAAGGACGGCTTCGCCAACCGAACCAAACACATTGCCCTGCGGTACTTTTTCGTCAAAGATGAAATCGCGAAGGGGAGACTTCAACTCAGTTACTGCCCTACAACAGAAATGGCCGCAGACTACCTGACAAAGAAACCGGCGAAGACGAAGTTCGATTACTGCATGCTGCTGACCGGGCAGACAAACGTCACCGGATCTGAACACGTCAGCACTCCAGAAACGAAGGGGAGTGTTGGAAATATCTCAAAGGACTTAAGCGTTTCTGAAGTGTAACACTACACTCGAGGAAGATCACAACGGGTACGCGAGTCAACGGAGGTTACACGAGGGGTTGGACAAAGAACGCGAAGGGACTTGAAGAGTCGCAACTGGAGGTTGCGACTGACCGTTACAACAGCGCGGATGGTAACCGAAGCGACAATCGAGTCGCTGTGCGACTCGATAACCGCTCCTGCAACTGTACTCTACAACTGCTTTACCTTCCTATTTCTCTATATATTGCTGTATGCTTGTCTCTTTAATCAATCACTTGTTCTCATATACTAGTACAAGGGTTCAACCACCTCAACTTCCGCTGCACTACTCAAGTCTTTACAACTGGGACTTAGTCTCTGGAAAGATCCCAAGGGCTTTTCTCAGCCAAACAACCACTATAATGGCGATATTCATTCTGATGCTAGGTACTTCCTGTAATGGAACTGCTCGCATCGCATCACTATGGGCTCCGCTGTTAGGTTATCTAGAGAAATGTGTAGGGGTACAAGAATAGGGTTGTATGTGAAACTTATATGCATATGTTATTATAGGCTAGATAGGTGCATGCTCTTATAGAGTACATGTTAGAAGCTAGAATGAGTAATTTCACATGGGAGATATCTGGTTTGGGTTGGGTTGTACCCTCTAAGAACCAACCTTATCTAGCCTATAACTTCTACACAACAAGATATGTATAAATTGACACCCCCTAGGATATGTTTGGGGCCGAAAGACCAGTCAGCAGGGGTACAAGCAAGACAAGAGCAAACCAAGGCAGCACTACTAGTTCGACAACTGGAAGAAAAGCCACAAGGCCAGTCTGAAAGTCATAAATATAAAGACGTACACAATCAAGGTCCTAGCAAGTGAGAGCCTACACGGACTAGACCTAACTGTAAGCAGTGCCGTTGATGATCTCTAGGCGGAAGCACCTTAGTAAAGATACCAGCTTTGTTGGCACCTGACGCCAAGTGTACTACGTGGGCCTCGCGACGCTGCTGGAGCTCGCGCAGGAGGAAGTACCGCAGTTGGATGTGCTTCGCTTTGCCCTCAAGTCGAGGCTCCTGACACAGGAGGATCATGGCCCTGTTGTCAGCATACAGAACCGGGGCAGAGCTAGGCCGCTCACCTAAGTCGGCAAGCAAGAAGGTCAGCCAGCGGAGCTCCTGCGCCGCCATGGCACCGGCGTAGATCTCAGCCTCGCAGCTAGACTGGGCAACAGACGAGGAGCGATTGGACCTCCACGAGATGGCACCTGAACCAAGGCTAAAGCAGTAGCCCTGGGAGGGCCTGAGGGTCTCAGCGTCGTCAGCCCAAGAAGAGTTTGTGTGCCCAGTAAGGTCCACTGGGCTGCGTCCTCCTAGCACTAGCCCCATGCCCGATGTACTTGCAAGATAACCCAAGACCCTCTTAGCAGCCGACCAGTGCTGTGGTCGGTGTCTGCCTGTGGCCACGAAGCGGGCCAGGATGCTGAGAGGGTATGCGAGATCTGGACGAGTGCAAGTCATCAGGTACATGAGGCAACCCAACAGCTCTGCGTAAGGACCACTGGGCTGTGCTGACTCCTCAGGAACTGGAGCTGAGAGCATGTGGTCTACCGGCAGAGGTGTGGGCTGTGCGGAGGAGAACCGAAGACCTAACCTCTGAAAAAACCGGCGCACCAAGTGTGACTGTGTAAGAGTGATGGTGCAAGCTGCTCTGTCCCTGGAGATCTGCAGGCCAAGGTAGTGGCACAGCTCTCCTAGGTCCGTGCAGGTGTGTCTCCTCAGCAGCTCGGCCTTCACGGAGGCCAGTGCGTCTCTGTCTGCAGTAGCGAAGACCAGGTCGTCTACGTAGACAAGGATGTAGAACGGAGTCTGGCCAGCACGAACGAAGAGCGAAGGGTTAGCAGAGCATGGAAAAAACTGCAGGTCAGCTAGCGTGGTACGCATCGTGTCATGCCACTCACGGGGCGCCTGTCGCAAGCCGTAGACAGGGTGCTGGAGGAGCCGCTGGGTCCCAGGAGGGAAAGTACCGGTGAAGCCCTGAGGGCGACGCAAGTAGACCTGCTCATGTAGGCTGCCCTGAAGGAAAGCAATAGAGAAGTTGAGAGAGTGGAGCTCGTAGTCACGCTGTGCTACTACGTGTAGCAGTGCCCGAAGAGTAGTCATCTTCGGGGTCGAGGCGAAGGTCTGAAAGAAGTTCACCCCCTCTTGCTGACTGAAGCCTCTAGCGACGTAACGCGCCTTGAACACAGGCGGCTCTCCAGGGGGGAGCTTCAGCTTGAAGAGCCACCGGCCATCGACTACGTTCACCCCTGGTGAGGGAACTGCGTCGACATAGGTGCCCGTAGCCCTCCAAGATGCCATCTCCTGCTCCATGGCAGCTATCCACTGAGAGGCCCAGGGTTCCGAGGTGGCCGCAGCATAGGTGCGAGGGGTCGGGATGTCAAAGGCGTCGGGGTCATCCTAAGGGACTAGCAGCATGGAACAGAGATGGGGAGCAGCCTCTGACAGGAAAGCAAGCTCGTACTGCCTGTCCTTTAGGACGTCACTGCCAAGGGCAAAAGCACCCCCGACGGATGGAGGGCAGACAGGGTCAGAGATCAGAGCAGTGGCGTAGTCAAGGGGGGGGTAGAGGCAAAGTCAGCGACAGCAGCTACAAGAGCGTGTAGACTGGAGACAAGAACAGACGGGTCAGTAACGAGGGAGGCAAGGACCCGGAGAACAAGAGGACGAGCCGCACGAAGGTAGTCAGACAGAGGGGAAGGCGCGAGAGCAAGCTACGACGGAGGAGGCGAAGGCATGAGGGGAGGACGAGCAAATGGGAACGAAGCAACATAGGGTGAGAACGCTGAACAGGAGAGACAGGACGAGCACGAGAGGGATGGCGAGACCAGACGTGAGCCGGAGGCATCGGGTCAGGAGACAGAGGAGGAGTAAGAGGAGGGGAACGAGAGGGGAAACGATCCGGAGACGAGTCTGGCGGAGGAAACACAAGACCGTGAGCAGGAAGAGGGGGAGACGGCGAGGGAGGCGCAGGCGAGTGGTCAGGGGAGGGAAGGCCGGGCAGGCGAAGGGCGAACACCGGGGGCAACAGCTGCTGCTGCTGCTCAACGCTGACACCTGGACCACCAGCGGCACCACTGCTACCCCCGGTACACTCCACGCTAGCTCCCCCATAACGAGAAACGTCTCCAGCACCGGTGCCACCCCCGAACCCGCCGGGACAAGCCACGACAGGAGCCCCAGGACTAGCACCCTCTCCAACTCCAGCACCCCCAAAGTCCACGAACGGCTGCGGCTGCGGTGGCGGTGGCGGCGGCAGCTGCAGCGGCGACTGCGACGAGGGAGGAGACACCGGAGGAGGGACGGGCAGCGCAACCTGCGCCGTGGGGCCACCGGAGTCAGGCACGAACGTGAGCGAGGCAGCCCCAGACGTGGAACGCAAACGCATCACCAGGGAACCCGGTCCAAAGAAGGGTCGGCGAAACCTGCGGCCGCTGAGAGCGAGGCCAGAGGCTAAGCTGGTGAGCGGCGTAGCGAACATCGAACGGCCACAGAAAATGGGGTGCACCGGCATGGATCAGGGAGGTACGATCCAGTTCCATGACCAAACTGATGCGTCACTCAGCGACCCCATTCTGCTGCGGGTAGTCTGGTAGGGTGTACGTCTGGGTGATACCCTCCGCACGACAGAACTGACCCAGCCGACCAGAGGTGAACTCGCCACCACGGTCGGGGTGGAGACACAGCACAGGGAGACCGCGGTGGAGGCGTGCAGCTACGAGCCACGAGATAAGAACGTCAAGCACATCGGCCTTGCGCTCCACAGGAAACACCGTGGTGTAGCGCTTGAAGTCGTCAACGAGCACAAGAAAGTAGCGCTCGTGACACGGTCCAGGGAGAGGGGCTGGGCCCGAGATGTCCAAGTGCAGGGTCTGGAGGGGTGCACTGGCAGGGCAAAGTGAGGAGGAGTGAGGAGCACGGCGTAGGCAGCCCTCGACTCAGGGCGTGCACGACAGCGCAGGTGAGGGAGGGAGAGCAGGGAGTGACGCAGGGAGGCCGAGGACTAGACCGTGCTGAGACATGTGACGCAGGCGCGTGAGCGCGGGGTGACCTAGGCAGTGGTGCCACAACAGCGACGGGTGAGTGAGCGACCGACACGAGCAGGCCGCAGCTACCTGGGTGGACGCAGGACCAGAGGAGGACTCGCCCACCGGGGGGAAAGCAATATCCAGTGTAAGCAGGCCAGACACAGGGTCCCGGGGGAACGTCGCAAGGGGGACATATGAGGCAGTCTCGGTACAGACCGCGTACCGCTCGTGCCCAGGGAACGTAGTGGTGACGCCGAGATCCTGAAGACAGCTGACACCAACTAAGTTCTTGGAGAACGAAGGGATATGCAGGCCTGTAAGGGAACCCGAGGGAACCGTCGGACAGGGAAGGGTAGTGTAGCTGCGAGCAACTACAAGACCGGAGGAGGGGTCCGCAAGGGCGAGAGCGGTAGGTGTAGCAAGCGGCATGAGGGTGGCGTGGTTGCGGAAGAAACAGGCTGACGCACCAGAGTCGAGAGTGAAGGACAACGACGCCGTAGTGGCCGACAAAGGAGGAGCAAGGGTACAGCCTAGGCTAGACAAAGCAAGATGTCCTACGCCTGACGCAGCAGGGGAGTCTGAACTACACACAGGTGCTACGCCTAAGCTAGAGAACACAGAGTAATAAGATCCGAAAACACTCGAAGCATCAGCATACAGAGAATGCAAGGCAGAACTAATCTGATCCATGTCTAAGTCAAACACAGGCACACCGTGGCGCAGCAGGCTGGGCCGGTCAGGGAGGTCTAGGGCGGGACCAAAGCGGCGACGGAAGAGGTCGTCGAGGTGGCGGAAGCAGCGGGTGGTGGCGTGCGAGCGGCGGCACACCGTGCCACGCAGGGGCTCGGTATGAAGCTGGTACTGGCAGCTCACAGCACCGAAGCTGCCGGTGGACGCCGAGCTGCGAGGGCCACCACCACGACCACCACCGCCAGGGGCTCCTGGCCACCCCGGCGGGAGGCGAGCCCACGACTGCTGCTGTTGTGACGGCTGCTGCTGCTGCTGCTACGGCTGGGACTGCGGCGACTGCTGCTGCTCCTGGGCACCAGCACCAACCCCCTCGTCAAAACCAATGTCCCCGCCACCACCACCACTAGCGCCACCTCCACGTCCTCCCTTGGGGCCACGGCGGGCCCGGTGCTGGCGCTGCTGCGGGTAAGCCAGAGCTGCTGTCTCAGGTGCAGGCGCAGTCGTGGCAACTGCAGCGGAGACGTCAGCGTACGTGCACTGGGAGGGAGCACAGCCCTGAAAGATAGGGACTGCCACAACACCGCTTGACTGAGCGATAGTGCGCTGGCGAGTCTCTATCTCAGACAGAGTAGTGACAAAGGCGGTCAGGGTGAGGTCGGCAAGGTGCTGACTAAGGACGTGGTCGCCGGCAGTGGCTAAGCGGTCAGGCAGGCGCATGGTGATGAGGTACAGGGTAGCGCAGAAAGGCGGGGGAAAGGCAGTAAGCTGGGCGGCAGAGCTAGCAGCACGGTAGCTGGTCTCTAGTGCACGGAGGTGAGTAGCGAGGTCAGCTACCATGGGGAAGGCGGAAAGATCAGGGAAGAGCTTCGGTAGCATCAAGCGGCCTGCAGAGGCGGAAGCAGGTGTGGAGTAACGCTCAACTACGGCAGCAAGAAAGTCCTTGGCGTTCGCGACAGCGGTGAAGCGCGGACGCTCTGACAGGGGGAGCGCATGGCTAATGGCAAGCTGCGCTACAGCATCGCGAGAATCCCAGACAACGCGAGCGAGCGCAGCAGCAGCAAAGGCCTCGCTCTCAGTAATGGTAGGGTCAGCAGGAAAGGGATCAAGCGCAGGGGGGCGGGGGAGCAAGCCATCAACATGCATAGCCAGGGAGTGCCCATCGTGGCGCTGACCTGTAGGTGCCAGCGGAGGTCGATGAGCCAGGCGACAAAGTCGATCGCGTGCCCCTCAGCGTCCAAGCGAAGAACGGCGTCCGCCATCGCACAGTGGGACAGCGGCACAGCGGCTCTGCGGCGCAACGGCACAGCGACTCGGCGGCTAGGCGGCTCGGCGGCTCTGTGGCTCGGTGGCACGGCAGCGCAAAGTCACGGCGGCTCAGCGGCTCGGCGGCTCGGAAGCTTGGCGGCTCAGCGGCTTGGTGGGAGGGTGCTCCAGCAGGGGCCAGCGGGAACGCGAGGGGCCAGCTCGGGCGGAAGGAGGGGCCGGTAGAGGTGCCAGGGGCCAGCTAGGGCGCGAGGGTGCCGGCTAGAGCGCAAGGGGGGCCGGTGGGGGCCGACTAGAGGGCCGGCTAGGGCCGGCTAGGGGCCGGCTAGGGGCCGGCTAGGGCCGGCTAGGGGCCGGCTAGGGGCCGGCTAGGGGCCGGCTAGGGGCGCGAGGGGCCGGTAGGGGCGCGAGGGGCCGGTAGGGGCGCGAGAGGCCGGTAGGGGCGCGAGGGGGCCGTAGGGGCGCGCTGGACCGGTAGACAGAGACGCACTGGCCTCCATGAAGGCCGAGCTGCTGAGGAGACACACCTGCACTGACCTAAGAGAGCTGCTCCTCTACCTTGGCTTGCAGATCTCCAGAGACAGAGCTGCACGCACCATCACTCTCACACAGTCACACTTGGTGCTCCAAGTCCTTCAGAGGTTCGGCCTTCAATTCTCCTCCGCACAGCCCACACCTATGCGTAGATCACAGGCTCTCGGCTCATGTCGCTGACAAGTTTGTAGAGCCTAGTGGTCCGTACGCAGAGCTGGTGAGTTGCCTCATGTACCTGATGACTTGCACTCGTCCAGATCTTGCATACCCTCTTAGAATCCTGGCTCGCTTTGTGGTGACTGGCAGACACCAACCGCAGCACTGGTCGGCCGCTAAGAGGGTTTTGCGCTATCTAGCAAGTACATCGTGCATGGGGCTAGTGCTGGGAGGACGCAGACCAGTGGTCCTTATAGGGCACACAGACGCTTCGTGCGCAGACGACGCTAAGACTCTTAGGTCCTCCCAGGGCTATTGCTTTAGCCTTGGTGCAGGTGCCATCTCTTGGAGGTCCACCTGCTCGTCGTCTGTTGCCTAGTCTAGCTGTGAGGCTGAGATCTACGCTGGTGCCATGGCGGTACAGGAGCTCTGCAGGCTGACCTTCTTGCTCACAGACTTAGGTGAGCGGACTAGTTCTGCCTTGGTCTTGTACGCTGGCAACAGGGCCATGATCCTCCTGTATCAGGAGCCTCGACTGGAGGGCAAAGAGAAGCACATCCAGCTGCGGTACTTCCTCATGCGCGAGCTACAGCAGCGCCGCCAGGCCCGCGTAGTACACTTGGCCTCAGGTGCCAACACAGCTGATACAGTGACGAAAACAATTGTCAACACTGCCAACACAGCCAACACAGTTGTGGGAGGATTTTTTATGGCCTCAAGGGACGTAGTCGATTTTTTTGGGTTGCGGAGGGTGTGGAAGGGATGTTTCTCGCTGTGGGGACTAAACAATTTTTCTGGGTGCGGTAGGTGTGGGAGGAATGTTTATGACTGTGGGAACTTAGTCGAATTTCTTGGGTTGCGAGGGGTGTGGGGGAGAAATACCCGTGGGTTGGAGGACTTAGCCGTTTTTTTGTTGCGACCTAGTGGGGTGGTGGGTTAGGGGGAAATCTCGGTACAGTAATCTCGCAAGTGTTTGTTTCAGTGTCGATCCTTGTTAGTGCACTGATGTATTAGTGTCTACAGAAATAAAACATTGAAACATCAGTCTCATATGTAAAACAAAATGCCTTTTTAACAGGGTTCAATCATTAAAAAAAAAATGTTTTTTCATCAGGGTCGGTACTAGCAAACACCCTGAAAAAAAAAAAAAAAAAAAAAAAAAAAAAAAACGTAAAAATCCTGATATCGTGGGGCCTGGAGAGGAGTGTGACTGGTCGAGGACTTCAAGATAATTTTCCTGGGGGTGTGTGTGAATGGATGCGGTAATCACGGGGGGACGCAAATCTTGCTGCACTCGGTTTCAAACTCCCCCCCAGAGAATTCGCTGAAACCTCAGCCTATACCCCAACAAAAACGCTGAAATCATCAGACATCACTATAAATCAAAGGCTGATTTTTTCAGCCTTACCTATCTCAAAAATACTTACAGTTCAGCGTAGGTACAAGAAAAAAAAGCTGAAAAAAGGCTGAATCAACGTAAAGGCTGATATTTAGGGGCCTGGTAAGAATTGATCTAACTAGGCTATAAACAAATATAACCTAGCTAATCTATACAAGTATGTTTGTTGACACACCCCCGAGCCTAGATAGTGGCAGTTCATAACAAGGCAAAATACAGGGAATGACTACTAGTCTGACCTCTGGTGAAGGTAACAAAGAAACTCAATGCAATACTACTGAGACAAGAGGCCACAAGGCCAGTCAGCAAGTGTAGCAAGGCAAGCAGGTATATAACAACATGTACAAGCAGGCATAGTATGACTCAGGATACCTGGAGCGGTGCTGCTACTGAGACAAGACCAAGCCGATTAGAGAACCGTTGATGGTCACAAGGCGCAAGTGCCTTGGTGAAGATACCAGCAGTGTTGGCCTCTTAGGCCAACTGTACAACAAGAGCCTGACCGCGCTGCTGCAACTCACACAGTAGGAAGTACCGCAGCTGGATGTGCTTCGCCCTGCCTTCAAGTCGAGCCTCCTGACAGAGGATGATCGTGGCCTTGTTGTCAGCGAGCAAGACCTAGGCACCTCACCTAAGTCAGTGAGCAAGAATGATAGCAAGCGAAGCTCCTGAGCGGCCACGGCCCCAGCGTAGAACTCTGCCTCACAGCTGGATTGAGCTACAGACGACGACCTGGTGGACTTCCATGAGACTGCGCCAGCACCAAGGCTAAAACAGTAGACCTGAGACGACCTGAGCATCTCCAAGTCATCAGCCCACGATGCGTCTGTGTGTCCAGTGAGCACCACTGGCTCCCGTCCTCCTAGCACAAGCCCCAGTCCTGATGTACTCGTCAAATACCATAGTACCCTCTTGGCAACAAAGCGAGCTAGGAGACTGAGAGGGTACGCTAGATCTGGCCGAGCGCAGGTCATCAGGTAGATGAGGCACCCCACCAGCTCTGCGTATGGACCACTCGCCTTGACCGGCTCAGCCGGAACAGGAGCAGAGAGCTTGTGATCCATAGGCAGATGGGTGGGCTGTGCTGAAGAGAACTGGAGTCTGAAATCCGAAAGATCTGCTGCACCATATGGGAATGGAAGAGTGTGATCGTGTGAGCAGCACGGTCACAAGAGATCTCCAAGCCCAGATAGCGCTTCAGTCTGTACAACTGTGCCTTCTAAGTAACTCGGCCTTCACTGAGGCCAGTGCGTCTCTGTCATGAGTAGCAAAAATAAGATCGTCTACGTACACTAGGATATAGAACAGGGTTTGACCCGTACGAACAAAGAGAGAGGGGTCAGCAAAGGACCGAAAGAACTGCAGCTCTGCAAGTGTGGTGCGAAGCGTGTCGTGCCACTTACTCGGTGCCTGATGAAGGTCGTAGACAGGGCTAGGCAGGCTCCACTGGGTTCCAGGAGGGAAGGACCCAGAGAAGCCTAGAGGGCACCGGAGGTATATCTCCTCGTGCAGACTACCCTGCAAGAACGATATGGAGAAGTCGAGTGAGTAAAGCTCATAGTCACGCTGCACGGCTAGGTGGAGGACCACCCAAAGAGTAGTCATCTTCGGGGTAGGGGAGAAGGTCTTGAAGAAGTCCACACCCTCTCGCTGACTGAAGTCTCTAGCCACATAACGCGCCTTGAACTTCGGCGGCTCTCCAGTTGCGCGCTTCACCCTGTAGACCCATATGTCATTGACTACGTTCGCCCCAGGCAGGGGAACTGTGTTGACGTAAGTGCATGTGGATCTATGGGATGCCATCTCAACCTCCATGGCCTGTATCCATTGGTTTGCCCAGGGCCCCGACACCGCCTCAGCGTAAGAGCGCAGAATAGGGATGCCGAGGGCGTCTCGGTCGCCCTCTGGGGATACAAGCATGGAGCAGAGATGGGGTACAGCGGAAGCAAGGCAGACCAGCTCGCCACTGCCAAGGGCACGTGCACCCCTGACGGACGGAGAACAGGCAGTACCAGAGACCGGAGCGGCACTGTAGTTAAGGTGGTGGCTAGCAACAAAGTTAGCAACAGCAGCGACAAGCGCATAGACAGTCTTAGGAGGAGCAGTAGGCTCAGTGACAAGCGACGCAAGCAAACGCGAGAGGGTTGGACGAAAAGTGCGAGCAGAGTCAGAGAGAGGAGCAGAGGACTGCGGGAGCGACGACGGAGGAGGTAATGGAAGCACGGGGACTGGAGGTGCACGAGATTGAAGGACCATCGGGTGGACACTAGGACGGGGAGAGACAGGATGAGCAACAGAGGGACGACGGGCCCAGTGGGGAAGAACTGGGGACTGGGGACAAGCGGGGAAGGGGGACAAGTCAGGAGATGGAGGAGAGCACGGGGGAAAACGAGTCGGAGAGGACTCTGGGGGTGGGAACAGCGGGCCGTAAACAGGGGCACGCACCGGAGGAGGTAGAGGTGGTCGGTCAGGGAACCGGGAGCAAGACCAAGTAGATGCAAGGCAGATTGCGACTGGTGCTGCTGCTGCAGCTGCGGCTACTCTTGTTGCGGTGCCTTGTCCTCACCAGGACCTCCAGCTGAACCTTGGCTACCACTGGGACTCCCCAAAACAGTACCCCCAAGACTGACACCCCTGGACGCACCACCCACAGAACCAGCACCCCCAGAGTCAGCACCCCAAGAACTCGCACCCCCAGAACCAGCACCCCGAACACCAACACCAACACCTCCAATACTCGCACCCCCAGAACCAGCACCCCCAGAACCAGCACCCCCAGAGCCCACTGCTCCCTCCTGCTTCTGCTGCTGCGGGGGCAAGGGGGGAGGCGGCTGAGGTGCCTGGGGTACCAAGGCTGGGGAAGGCGCCACAGGGACAGCAGGCGCGCCCCCTCCAGCTGGGCCCCCAGAGTCAGCAGACTCCCCCACGGGCCCAACCAAAGGGAGCTGAGTGGCGTTGGAGACACCAGACTCGGCCAAGCCGGGTGGGAGTGGTGCGGCAGGCGGGGCAGGGACGAGGAAGATTGGAGGAGGAGGCATAGGAGCGTTGCGGTGCAGGAAGCACCGATAGTAGGGGAGCGTCTCGTCGAAGGTGACGTTACGAGAGTGGTAGAAGCGGTGGTGTGACGAGTGATAGAACAGCCAGTCAAGGACATCAAGCGGAATTCCCAGGAAGACACAAGGAAGGGTGCGGGCTGAGAGCTTGTCCATGCGAGTGTCGTGGATGTGAGCAAGGCTGCCAAAGACGTGATTTGCAGACGCGTCACGAGGAGGCCCGGTCCAGAGAAGGGTTGGCAAAACCTGTAGCCGCTGGGAGTGCGGCCACAAGTTAAGCTGGTGAGTAGCGTAGCGCACTGCGAACAGCCACAAAGTATGGAGTGCAAGGGCGTGGACCATGGAGATGCGAGCTACCTCCATGACTAGGCCGATGCGTCGCTCAGCGACCCCATTTTGTTGTATGGAGTCTGGCTGTGTGTTTGGCGGATGCCCTCTGCACGAGAGATTTTTTCTAGAGTGCCAGAGGCAAACTCGCCACCACGGTCAGAGTGTAAGCGAACTACGGCCAGGCGGTGCTAGACGCAAACAGCAAGCAGTCACGGGAGGAGAACGGTAGGCACGTCGGCCTTCCGTTACAACGGAAACACCGTGGTGAAACGCGAGAAGTTGTCAACGACGACGAGGAGGTAGCGCTCCTGACTAAGACCATGGACCGGGGCAGGGCCCCAGACGTCCATGTGCAGTGTCTGTAGCGGCGCTGTGGTAGGAGAAAACGCGAAGGAGTGAGGGGCAGCGTGCTGCCGGCCTTCAACGCAAGAGGTGCACAGTGACGCTACTGACGCAGGCAGCGCGGGGAGCGACGCGGTGAGACCAGAGAATAGACCGTGCTGGGACATGTGCCTAAGACGCGGGAATGCAGAGTGACCTAAGCGTCGGTAGCGGTAGCGGGAGTGGCGGCTGCAGTGGCAGCGGCGACAGCAACAGGTGTGGCGGCAGCAACAGGTGTGGCGGCAGCAGCAGTGGTGGGTGCGGCAAGCCAGCGGTGAGCTGGCTGGCGGCTATTGGCTACTGCTTTCTGGCAGGCCAGCGGTGAGCTGGCTGGCGGCTGCTGGCGGCTGCTAGCTGACGCTGGCGGCTGGCGCTGGTGATGGCAGCTGGCTGCTAGTGCTGGCGCTGACGGCTGGCGGTAAGTGCTGCTGGCGCTGCTGACAGTGGCAGCTGGCGGTCAGCGGAGGCGGCGGGCGTTGGGCACTAGAGGCCGGTGGCTAGGTGCTGGCGAGCGGGTTGGTGGCCTGCTCTGGCTGGCACAGGCTAGTAGGCACAGGCGAGCCGGTGCTGGCGAGCTGGCACTGACGAGCTGGCACTAACGGCAAACTGTCAGCTGACTCTGGCAAGCTAGCTGGCGCTGGCGAGCGGGGTGGAGCTGGCACTAGCGAGGTGGCTGGCGCTGGCGAAACGACGCTGGTCAGCTCTGGCACTGTTGCTAGCGAGCGCGGGCGAGCTGGCGAGCAGGCGAGCTGGCGCGGGCTAGCGCTGGCCGTCGACAAGTACGAGCGGGCGACGGGAGGGAGGGGCAAGCGAGCGACGAACTAGCGGGGGAAAGGGGTGGGGGTGGCTACGAACGAAGGCGCCGGCAGGCGTGGGCCGGCGGCAGCTGGCGTGAGCTATGCGATGGGTAGGAGAGGGTGGGGAGGGGACAAGCGACGAGGCGCGCAGCTAGGGACGTGGCGCGCTAGGCTATGGTGTGCTAGGGCGGAAGCGTTAGGAGTGCGCGGGACCAAGCTCTGAGAACTGATCCAACTACGCCACAAACAAATATAACCCAGCTAATCTATACAAGTATATTTGTTGACATCAGCGAGCGAAACGTTCGCGCGCCGGGTTTCTATTGCCCAGTACGACCTAATTATGCCCGCAAAAAACACTCGCGCGTGTTGTATGGTTGCCACATGCAAGACAATGTGAAATCAGCGACAACAGTTTCCTTCGTGCGAACAAAAATTGTTTTGCTGATCCGCAGGAAGCAAAAAAACATGCGTTGGAAGTTGCATCAGCATCAGCCAAGCCTATTATGATGCCGATGTTACCTGTATTTCATATGAGTTCGCCCTAAAACTACTCTTAGAAAAGCCCCTACCCAAGCTGGTGCACAATGCCAGCTCAGGCGCCAGTTGAATTGAAAGCCTACCAATCTGTGATCGGGCTTACAAGTCCCAACTCCATGCCATGCTACCAGTTGAATGAAGTGTATGATGTATCAGTGCTCGAGGTGGCAGAATCAGTGACGTCGTCATTCAGAAAGCTATCCACCGAAAGCAGCTCGGAGTCCAAATAGGTCTCCGTTCCACTCACACACCGCATCTCCAGCATCTCCGCATCAGGGCTTCAGTAGTCAGGACAAAATGCCCTGAAATGCTGTATATCAGGGTGTTTTTTTAGGGTCGTCCTGTTTTTTCAGCTTTTGATTTTTCCTAGGCCTGAATTTTAGGGGTTGTCATTTGAGCAGGCCTGAAATATTGTATGTTCTTGTTTTGGTCACCCTGAATTATCAGCCTTAACGGATTTCCAGCCTGAAACAGAATTCTATCTGACTGGTCGAGGCGAGCTGGAGCAGCTGTGAGGGGCGTGTCTTGTCCTAAGCCAAAATGACGGGCGTGTCTTGTCCTAAGCCAAAATGACGCAGGTGACGCAAGCTAGAGCACATGTGAGGGGCGTGATTGGTCCTTCGCCAAAATCACGCAGGCAGTTTGACACGAGCTGGAGCAGGTGTGAGGGGCGTGACTGGAACTTAGGCAAAACTACGCAGGTAACGCGCGTTGGAGCAGATGTGAGGGACGTGATTGGTCCTTCACCAAAATCACGCAGGCAGTCTGACGCGAGTTGGAGCAGGTGTGAGGGGCGTGACTGGTCCTTGGCTAAAATCACGCTAGTAGTGTGAGAATTTGTTTGTACGCAATGAAGTCCGATCTGATCTAAGGATCATAAACCTAAAAAATGTACCTGATGAGTCAGGTTTTTTTTTTTTTGTATGACAAAACATGCCATGTCTAACATAATGTGCTAGGTTAAAATCCTACCCACCCTAAAAAAATCGTCAAGGTTCAACCCATCATCTCAGCTCTGAAAATTTTGAGTCCTGATTTTTCAGCCTTTGAAAATTTTTACCCTGAAAAAAATTGCAACTTCCAAAACCGGACCCTGAAAAACGGGGGCTCCTTCTGGGGGCACCCTGAGCCAACAGCCCCTCAAAATCCAATCTGAAGCCCTGCTCCGCATCCACCTTCTGTTGAGTCGACTCGAACACAGTCCCCATTCAAACAACTATCAAGGGAAAGCAGCTCCAGTCTGCGACTACGCTTCCAACCCCATGCCACAGAGCCTACGCTGCTGTGGTGCTCGGGGTAGTAGCAGCATCAGTGAGATCTTCATTCAGAAAGCTGGCCAGCGAAAGCAGCTCAGTGTCCAAATCAGTCTCCGTTTCACTCACACACCTCATCTCCAGCACCTCTTCATCCACCCTCACTGCGGCAACCAGCTCCTCCTTTCCCACCACATCAACCCTCAGGCTCATCAGCTCGCTTGCAACATCTTCCATGCTTGGGCGGCTCGCAGAGCACTGCACGGTGCACCTGACTGCCAGTTCAGCCCAGCGCTGAACAGCATCCAGAGGGGCATCCATGCGGGGGTCTTTGAGTGAGATTGTTTTGCCGGAGGCGAGGCAGCTTACCGCCTGTGCGGGGGAGGGGGTTTGGGGTGATAATGATCGTGTTGTGAGACATCTCAAAACATTATTACGTCCCACGGGAGTATTTCGAGGCGATTATGGTGCCAGAGGCGAGGCAGCCTTCTGCCTACGTGAGGGAGTTTGGAATCAGTGAGGGCAGGAGTGAGGGATATTAGGGGCGAGAAAGAGCGCCTCGAGGTGACTTTTGAGTCGACTCAAAAGTCACCTGAGTTTGGGATCGGAGAGGGCAGGAGTGAGGGATATTAGGGGCGAGAAAGGGCGCCTCGAAAATCGCCTCATGACTTGTCGAGATGCGAGGACACTTGAACACCAAATAGGTGCCATTGTGTCAATACGTGGCAGCAACTTGTGTGATGACACCTGTGAAAATCGCCTCATGACTTGTCGAGATGCGAGGACACTTGGTCGACTCACAGGACGTTCTTGTTCTTATCAAATCAATGGAGGTTCACCCATTCACTTCTTTAGGTGCCTAGAAAAGTGCTCTCATCCCAATCGACTTTATAGTGTATGTACCCAATTCTTCGATTTTATAGTGTACATACCCATGATAAGATGTGGCATCTCTCCTTGCCGAGCTCGAAATCCGGATTGCGTCCAGAGAGCACCACCAGCATCAGCACTCCAAAGCTGCGCAGGGGGAGGGACAGCGGCCGATTCAATCAATCCAGAGAGACATTGACAGCTACGAGACTGTGAAGGTATCGCCCCGGTGAGTGAGAAATTCAAATACCGGATTGCAGCCAAAGAGAACCACCGGCATCAGCACACCAAAGCTGCACAAGCGGGGAGACAGTGACGGGCAGCAATGAAACTATGAAGGTATTGTCTCATTGGACAATGAAACTATGAAGGTATTGTCTCATTGGACAATGAAACTATGAAGGTATTGTCTCATTGGACAATGAAACTATGAAGGTATTGTCTCATTGGACAATGAAACTATGAAGGTATTGTCACATTGGACAATGAAACTATGAAGGTATTGTCTCATTGTCCAATGAGCTTTGCTCTGAGGTTCCTCACCTCATCATTACCTACCCTCCAGCTTGTTGAGGCCATTGTCAGCAAACAGTTCCATCACATTTAGACATATTTTTCAACGCTTTTGAGTCGATTTTTTAGGCGCATCAAAACCAAACAGTTCTATCACATGTAGAAATCCATTTGAATGCTTTTGAGTCGACTCAAAAGCCCTCCAGCTTGTTGAGGCCATAGTCAGCAAGCAGTTCCATCACATGTAGACATATGTTTTAACGCAAGCCAAGCATAGACAGAACGGGCAGTCTGGCATTCAGAGGCGTGCGCGGACGTGGTTGCCTTGCACGCCTTTTGAGTTGACTCAAAGGTCTATCACCCATGGGCCACAAAAGTCATCACCTGTGGCGGTGGTCGACTCAAAAGCAGATTCTTTCATCACCTGTAGACGTCTGTGGCAGTGGTTGACTTGGATGTCTTGATGTAAGTGAGATCCACATAGCTTTGAGGCGCCTCAAAACGAGATCCACATAGCTCGGCGTTCCCATCACTCGAGACGAAGCCACAGTGATTCCCTCTTCCATTTAAGAGTCGACTCAAAAGCAGATTCTTTCATCACCTGTAGACGTCTGTGGCAGTGGTTGCCTTGGATGTCTTAAGGTAGATGAGATCCACATAGCCTGGTGTTCCCATCACTCGAGTGGAGGCCACAGTGGTGCCCTCTTCCATTCTCACCAGCCCAAAGTCTGCAATCTTGGCCTGCAAGAAGAAGCAGAATGGGTAGACCATGGGCATTGTTGCAATATGCAGTATTGTGAGAACGGAAACAGTAGGAATGTATAGGCTTGAGCAAAATACCCGCCCGGGTCAGGTACCCGGACCCGGATCTGCTTTTTGGGCGGGTCGGGTATCCGGATTCCGGAATATTACACGGCGGGCCGGGTCCAGGTTACCCGGGCGGGTTTCCGATACCCGTTACCCGAAATGTTACCCGACGTGTCGGGTAACGGGTACCCGACCCGGTCGGGTATTCCACCTAGTCATGGGCGTAAGTCGCGCTGTATTTTAGGTTTTGCGGCAAAACGGTTTGGGAGGTGAGGGGGGACGAGTGGAGCATTTGTGAGGAGAAGTTGGAGTTTGTAGATGGGGAGGAGTTAAGTGCGGTGAAAGGGAGGAAGTTGGGTGGTCGAAATTCGACCCCCGGAAAACTCGACTCTCATTTGAGAGTTGCGTTTTCAGAAACCCTACCTAGCCTAGCCCGTTTTTAGGATGCCCACTAGTAAGTGGCGGGTAGTAATACCCGCTTTTTAGGGTAACCGGGTCGGGTATACCCAGACCCGCCAGGCGGGTATTGTATTACCCGTCCCCTAAGGCCGGGTCCAGGTAATGGTCCTGGGCATATTACCCGACCCGGACCCGACCCGAAAATACCCGACCCGAGGTCAGGTATTGTAAAACCGGGTCGGGTCGGGTAATTACCCGGTTTTGCTCAACCCTAGGATGGGAGAGGTGGAAAAAAAAAACAAAACAAACAAACAAACAAACAAACAAAACAAAGCAAAAAAAAAAAAACACAAAAAAACGATGCATAACCATTGCCGTGAGTCATCAAGAATGGAATAGCAGCTTGTTGATGCAAGTACTGTGCACTGCATACAAAGGGCAGCATTACGCATTGTGCCGCGTGTATTGAATGAAGTGCACAACGAACGAGGTTGAGTTTTGAGGCACCTCAAAACAAGACAGACAAACAAAATACAAAGAGAGCTCACTCACAAAAAAAAGTAGGCCAAAAAATGAGAAGCAACCCACATCAGGATAACTCGACGTTGTTCAAAGGTGACTTCTGTGTCAACTCAGAATTCACCTCGTTTCGAGTCGACTCAAAGGCCAAAAAATGAGAAGCAGCCTGTTTTTGAGAATTCTAAAAAACACCCTGCAACATTGCGGGCATCCTTGTGATGTGGGAGAATGGGAATCCTGATGTGGGCTGCCGCTTCTCATTGTCAAAAAATGAGATTCACATAACATTCTCATAAGGATTCCACACCACATTGTTGTTCCCTCAAGACTTTCGCCCAAGCCAGCACATTGAGTTGTCTGGATTCGGGCTCGAAAACACTTGCACAAGCCAATCTTTTCTCATAAGAGCCTGTCTCGAGCTTGCCTGCATGGTGGAAGTGATGAGGATGTTGGCGGGCTTGATGTCGCGATGCACGATGCCAAAGCTGTGCAGGTACGCCAGCCCGTGCGCAGCTCCAATGAGGATGTCCAGCCGCTGCTGCAGGCTCAGAGAAAGGGGGGTGTCTGCAGCAAGCACACAGCGAAAGAGCATTCAAAAGCCTGAGTCCGAAGTGGTGCACGATGCCAAAGCTGTGCAGGTACTCCAGGCCATGCTCAGCTCCGATGAGGATGTCCAGCCGCTGCTGCAGGCTCAGAGCAAAGGGGGCGTCTGCTGCAAGCGGAAAGCAAAAGAGCATTCAAAAGCACGAGTCTGGCGTGGTGCACGATGCCAAAGCTGATTTTTTAGTCGACTCAAAAATCGACTCATTGCACACAAAAGCAGGAGTCTGGCATGGTGCACGATGCCCACGCTGTCCAGATAGGTATCCCAGCCCATGCACGGCGCCGATGAGGATGACCAGGCACTGCCGCAGGCTCAGAGCATAGGGGGCGTCTGCTGCAAGCAGAGAGCGAAAGAGCATTCAAAAGCATGAGTCTGACACTGGTGCACGATGCCAAAGCTGTGCAGGTACTCCAGACTCCTGCACCCTCCGTACCCCCCTCTTGAGCTGCTGCTTGCTCGCCCTTCCAGGGGAAAGTGCGGATCAAACTTGTAGATCAGAATTCGTTACAAGCGTGCGTCCTCGTTTTCCCTCTGACAGCAAACCCACGTCTGAGGCGCCTCAAAACGATGCACCTGTGGTGATCCATTGCTGGAAGTCGCCCGGCCATTACTCAAAACTCGTAAATGAGGATCTGCTCCGGCCGTGTCCTCATGCTCCCCCAAACCCAACCGCAATCCCATTCGTAAGGCCCCTCAAACGACACACCTGAGTGGATCCAATGCTGGAGGTCACCGTTGGGCACAAACTCGTAGACGAGGATTTGCTCCGGCCGTGTCCTCATGCTCCCCCCGACCACAAACCCCAGCAGCCGCACGATGTTGGGATGGTTCTTGCCAGCCATCTGCTGCACCTGCCGTGGGCAAGGGTGCGGTCAGGTTTTGAGAGGTCTTAAAGCAGCCGCACGATTTTTGAGAAAGGAAGATGGGAAGATGGGAAGATGGGATGACGGGGAACCCTTGCGGTTGTTCGCTTCCTACTCACCTCCCTATGGAAGGGTTTCCCACGCTGCTTTACAGCGAGCGCGCAATGCAACAATGATGAGACGCGCCCGCTTTTCTGCCCGCGCTGTGGTGCTGTCTCGAGGAGACAACCCCTTGTGCACATGTTCAAAGGCTTAAAGAACTGTACATTCCCCACCCACGCACCTCCCTCTGAAAGTCAACGTTGATCAGTCGGGCTCGCTTCACAGCCCATGCTGTGGCGCCGCCCCGAGGACACAAGCCCTCGTACACATCCCCTAAGGCGCCTTAAAAACTGAAACGCCTTTTGAGGCGCCTCAAGAAACGATGTACACTCCCCACGCACCTCCCTTTGAAAGTCCACGTTGATCAGTCGCGCCCGCTTCACAGCCCACACTGTGGCGCCGTCCCGAGGACACACGCCCTTGTACACATCCCCAAAGGCGCCCGAGCCCAGGCGGTTGGCCTTGGCCCAGTGATTGGTGGCCGCTGCGACTTCCTTGAGAGAAAACTCCGTGCAAGAAGAGGCTGCGATGCTGTCAAACAGGTCTGGTGGTGTTGTTGATGAGAAGAGAAAAGGGTGGAATACCGTTTTGAGACGTGTCAAGAGCCGAGCCGGTTGGCCTTGGCCCAGTGGTTGGTGGCTGCTGCGACTTGCTGAAGAGAAAACTCCGTGCA
Organism: Closterium sp. NIES-67; assembly: GCA_027943415.1. Classification (NCBI taxonomy): domain Eukaryota; kingdom Viridiplantae; phylum Streptophyta; class Zygnematophyceae; order Desmidiales; family Closteriaceae; genus Closterium; species Closterium sp. NIES-67. Next base: position 632,143 of record BQMB01001548.1, read on the forward strand.
GCTTGAGGCTGCTATGCTGCCAAACAGGTCTGAATGCATGGGGCCAGAAAGGACAAGGTGTGATAGGGTCAACTGCTCTTTTGCTGCTATGCTGCATGCTGTGCTGCGGCATATTCGAATGAGAGCTCCGCGCAGCACGAGGCTCCCTATGCTGTCAAACAGGTTTGAATGCATGGGACAAGCCAGGGTAGGAAAGGGTGAACTGTTCTCAGTTGCTGCTATGCTGCAGAACAGGCCTGCTATGCTGCTATGCTGCAGAACAGGCCTGCTCGTGTTGCTGGGGAGAGAAAAAGGGGTGAGAAAGATAAAAGATGGCCTTACCCTTTGAGCTTTTCTGCCCTCTAAACTACCCTTTGGGTTTTTCTGCCTGATGTGCATCAGGTAGAGCAGAAGAGCAACGCAGAGCAGGAAGGGTCTGTTACTAAGGCGCGCCGCCTAAACAATGGAGAGATTGTTCTAGAGCAGAATGAGCCGACTGCTACCCTTTGGGGTTCTCCTTTGGGGTTCTCCTTTGGGGTTCTCCTTTGGGGTTCTCCTTTAGGGTTCTCCTTTGCGGATCTCCTTTGCGGATCTCCATTGCGGTTCTCCTTTGCGGATCTCCTTTGCGGTTCTCCTTTGGGGCTCTCCTTTGGGTCTCACCCTTGGAGTTCTTCCGCCTGACGTGCATGAGGCAGAGCAGAACAGCAGCGCAGAGCAGGAGGAGCACAGTGACAGCAGCAACAGCGATGCCTGCGATGGCTCCCACTGAAAGGTCGCTTCCACTCCCAGACGCCGATGACACGGGCTGGCTGCTGCTAACGCCGCCGCCGCCGCCGCCGCTGCTGCTGCTGCTGCTGCTGTTGGTGGTTGTGTTTACGGCCTCCGTTGCTGTTGCAGCAAGGGTCGATTTGCAATCACAAGTGAGAAACGCCACATGATGAGGCCAGGAAGGAACAACACGCCCCGCAGAAAGCACTTGAGCTGATTCTGAGGTTACTTTCTGAGGTTACTCATAACTCACGGGGTGTTGGCTTGACACAAGAGGAGCAGAAGGCGGCTCTAGTCTTGCAAAACGCACTTGAGCTCTTCTAAGGTGGCTTCTGAGTCAGACAAAAAACTCACAGGAGGGCTTTGGCTTGATGCAAGAGGTGCAGAAGGCGGCACAAATCTTGCAAAAAGCACTTGAACCTTTCTGCTTGACCACACAGCTGCTGAAGTCCGGTGGGCATGTGACTGCCGTTCCAGTTACGTTCCTAAAAATACAAATGTCAAGATGTACAAAAACACGAGAATCAAGAGATCATTTCCTCTGCTTGACCGCACAGCGGCTGAAGTCCGGTGGGCAAGTGACAGCCGTTCCACTTATGTTCCTGCAAATGCAGACCTCACAATATATTTTCACACTGTATAAGCTGGAAAAGGAATGTGAGCATCAGGAAACAGAAACTCTGGTATGAATTACACAAATATATGAACTTTGTGGATAACCAAGCAAAACACAATGAGCGATTAAATTATAAACAGTAGAGGTACACGCTGGCAAGAAAGGCAAGTGATACAACACAAGATGACACTACATGTGAAGATTATCTTACAAGTATGAAAGCCCGATAAGGCTGCCAACCGCTGGAGGGAGCAGTCCAACAAGGCTATTGTGCGAAACATTACTGAAACATTGACCGCTTCAAAGTATTATTTATGATTATCCGAAATCTTTTAAGAGGGAGCATTCCAGCAAGACTGCTCTGGAGCACATGACCATGAGTGACGACGCCCTGCTCTGGAACACATGACCATGAGTGACGACGACCTGCTCTGGAACACATGACCGCAGCAAAGAAGCGTCGAAAGCGGGCATGAAAGAGGAGGGTGACGCCACACGGCCCAACGCGGGCCACATGGTCACCTACTGTCAGGAGAACCACTCTGTAGTTCCCCTTTGCCTTATAATGCCAAAATAATAAGACTCACAGTTCCTTGAGCTTTGAAAGCCTGCTGATGGAATCGGGAATGGAGCCCGACAGCTTGTTGTATTGAAGGACTCTGGTACATGACCAGGGGGGGGGAGGAGCACATGAGGAGAGGGTGGTGATTAGACAGAAACACACACAGGGATAATTCATGAGATATCAAGGGTGAGAGGTAGGCAGAGACACACACAGGGAGCCTAGAAGTCATGAGTGCAAGAAGGATGAAGGGAACCCAGCTATTCTCGACTTACGAAGTACCCGGACCCAAACACGAGCAGTGGCTTGAAATGGCTTGAAATGGTTTGAAATGGTTTGGAATGGCTTGAAATGGTTTGGAAGCGTACAATCTTGTCAGATGGGTAAGTTTTTCAATGGTTTCTGGGATGGTTCCAGACAATGCATTAGAATACAGGTCCCTGCAATTAGTGTACAGAGAAGAAAATTGCAATAAGTGGAAGATCTCATAACGAGGAAATGAGATTGGAAAATAGAGTACAGCAAGCAACAACAAGCAAACCAAGAACGCACAAAGGAACGCAAAAAGGAACACACAAACGAACACACAAGGAGTTGACACCTGGAAGTTGGTACACCGTGTAACAAATTTAATGAAAAGTACACGTGGCTTCATCAGGTGAAGGAAGCACTGCCGCTTGCCACCTACTCAAGTGAGTGAGGTACTCAAGAAGTACTGGCCATGTCATGGCCCATGATACGGACAGGAACTTCAAGCTGCTCATGCCGCCAATAGTAGAAGGAATGGAGCTGCTTAAGTTGTTCACACTTAAATCCCTGATTGGCCATGTGGTTGAACACCATGGGGTTAGAGGGATTGAAGAAAGGGCCGAGGAAAGGGGGGAGGGGGTGGGGGGTGTGGGTGAGAGGGGGGGCAGGATGCTGACGAGAAGCATCACATCATGATTCACACATCTGAAGCATCTAGAGAACTCTCAACAGAGGCCAGGCAGCACAGAAAATGCAACGTGCATTCCGAAATCGAAAAGTCCCAGTTATTGCAGTAAGCTGGGCTCACAAATAGCTGAGGTCTACTAGTCTGCCCAATGTTGCTGGTATCGACCCACTTAACCTGTTGTGCCAAAGTGCCCTGGGGAGGATAGTAGAGGCAAACACATGTACTGGGAAACACATTCACCAGCAGTAGCTAGCCACAGCAGCTTGCTGGTATCCGGCCGCTTAGATTGCTGTGCCAAAGTGCCCTGGGGACTGGGGATAGTAGTTTATTTCTGAGGCGCCTCAAAAATAGACTCCACACACACGGATTTTTTAGGCACCTCAACAGCAGCAGCCACGGCAGCTTGCTGGTAACCAGCCGCTTAGATTGCTGTGCCAAAGTGCCTTGGGGCCTGGGGATAGTAGAGGCAAAGCAGCTCTGCGAACTCCGAATACTCACAGAGACTTCAGGCTGCTCATGCTGCCGATAGTCGATGGAATGGGCCCGGTTAAACTGTTCTCACCCAGGTCGCTGACGGGCAAAAGGGTTGGGTTGGGGGCCACGAAAAGGGATCAGAAAGAGAGGGAAAGAGGGAGAGAGGGAAAGAGGGAGAGAGGGAAAGAGGGAGAGAGGGAAAGAGGGAGAGAGGGAACGAGGGAGAGAGGGAACGAGGGAGAGAGGGAACGAGGGAGAGAGGGAAAGAGGGAGAGAGGGAAAGAGGGAGAGAGGGAACGAGGGAGAGAGGGAACGAGGGAGAGAGGGAACGAGGGAGAGAGGGAACGAGGGAGAGAGGGAAAGAGGGAGAGAGGGAAAGAGGGAGAGAGGGAAAGAGGGAGAGAGGGAAAGAGGGAGAGAGGGAAAGAGGGAGAGAGGGAAAGAGGGAGAGAGGGAAAGAGGGAGAGAGGGAAAGAGGGAGAGAGGGAAAGAGGGAGAGAGGGAAAGAGGGAGAGAGGGAAAGAGGGAGAGAGGGAAAGATGGAAAAATGGAAAGATGGAAAGATGGAAAGATGGAAAGATGGAAAGATGGAAAGAGGGGAACCAGAGGCTGGCAAGTGATGGTGATGAAAACTTGGAGCTTGCTGATTGTCGCCGGTGTCCCGCCAGTTATTCTGTTCTGCCTCAGGGTTCTGACCTTCTGACCTTCTGACCTTCTGACCTTCTGACCTTCTGACCTTCTGACCTTCTGACCTTCTGACCTTCTGACCTTCTGACCTTTTGACCTTCTGACCTTCTGACCTTCTGACCTTCTGACCTTCTGACCTTCTGACCTTCTGACCAGACCACCCAGCTGTGTGGGTTAGAGAAGCCCCTGTTCTCTGGAGGAGGAACGGCCACACTCACCCGTGGCTGAGGTCTAGGAGCTTGCCGACTGTTGCTGGTATCCCGCCAATTACCTTGCTCGGCCACAGGGTTCTGAAGACCATCCAGCTGTGTGGGTTAGGCAAGCACCTATTATCGGGTGGAGGAACGGCCACACTCACACATAGGTGAGGTCTAGGAGCTTGCCAATTGTCGCTGGTATCCCGCCAGTTATCTCATTCTGCCAGAGGGTTCTGAAGACCATGGGACCATCCAACAGCAAACGAACGATGGGGGGGGGGGGCGGGGGGGATCATGACGCACGGCCGAGGCACAGTTCCAAGTTTGTAACAGAGTTTTGCGACATCTCGAAACTAGATTCTTATCATACAGACCCCTCTCCAAGTGAGCGACAGCTTTTGAGGCGCCTCAAAAGCAGAGTTTTGAGACGTAAAAAAAAACTAGATTCTTATCACACGGCTCTCTCCAAGTGAGAGACAGAGTGGCTGAGTGGCACGGCCAAGCGACAGAGTGTCGCCATGAGAATACGGGTGATTTCTTAGAATTCTCAAGAGCACACTGCCCACCTCTTGTCAACGTCATTGTGAGAGATTTCTTAGAACTCTCAAAAAGCCCGCCTTGTGTTGAGATGACAGAAAATGCACTTTCCAGCAAGAGAAAATGATTTAGCATTTAATTCAGTTTTCCGTGCCACTGACAGGAACTGCAGGAATTTTTTTTGGCTTCTCAAAATTCTCGGAAATTCTCGAAAATCTCTCGCAGGAACTGCAGGCTGCTCATTTAGGTTTTTGAGAATTCTCAAAAACCTAATTCAGCCTAGTTTCCCTTGGTACTGACAGGAACTGCATGCTGCTCATGTTGCCGATAGCCGATGCATTCGTAAAGTCATGCTGCCGATTAAAGTTGGAAGTGCAAGCAGGCTTGAGCATTGGCCTAACCCGACCCGACCCGACCCGTTGCTCAACCCTAATTGAAAGTGATGTTCTCACACAGTTCTCTATGTCCATGACAGGCACTGACAGGAATTGCAGGCTGCTCATGCTGCCGATAGCCCATGGGATGGGCCCGGTTAATTTGTTCTCACTTAGGTCCCTGAGGCAGGGTTGGGAATTATCAGAATTTGCTTATGGGTTACAAATTATTACAGCAAATTATCAGAATCTGCATATTGGTCGAGGGTGGAACCAATGGGGCCAGGGAAGAGATTTACAAAGGGGAGATGTCGCAAGAAGATATGAAAAATTAGCACGGGAACACTGGAACTGGAATACAAAAATGGATATAAGTAAAACCATAATGAGGGGGTTGGAAGCAAGGGGAATGTTACAAAAGAAGCACGGAAAAAGGCGATTTACCTAAACAGGAAAAGGTGATTTACCTAAAGTGCGAAGCACAGGAAAAGGTGATTTACCTAAAGTGCGAAGCACAGGAAACGAAGAACCAATCAGGATACTCACAGGTAGCTCAGCCTCTGAAGCCCGGTCACTGCTACTGGTATGGTGCCGCTTAGATTGTTCTTCCAAAGGGTTCTGGGGGACCGCCATACAGCGGTAAGGAATCGACAGATAGTAAGGAAACGACCGATGGTAAGAAAACGTTTGAAGGGAGAGATAATGCCAAAACACTCAGCAGTGTGCGTGCTGCCCGAAAGGTTATGAAGAGAACGGACCCAAACCCAGCCAAGGCCGAAGTAAGCAGTTTATGAGTCAGCACTACGACTCACAGCAGATCCAGGCTTCTGAGTCGCCCAATGGCAGGAGGAATGGGCCGCGTCAAGTCGTGCGACTGGGCTTTTGAGGGCCGCAAAAGTTGTGCGACTGGGCCCAGTCACCCTGAAGCAGCCTCGCCACGGATGGATGTGGTCTCCGTCGACTCAAACACAGTGGAAATCTAATGCACTCACAGCAGCTCCAGGTTTCTCAGTTGCCCAATGGCCCGCGGAATTGGCCCGGTCAAGTTGTTCTCACTCAGATCCCTGATGGGCCAGCGAATTAAGTCAAGACGAGCATACGCAATGTAACGGAATAAAAAACGGATCCATATGGGCCGCATGCAATGATGCATCCGGTCACTCAGATCCCTGATGGGCCCTTGAGGTGACTTCTGATGGGCCCTTGAGGTGACTTCTGATGGGCCCTTGAGGTGACTTCTGATGGGCCCTTGAGGTGACTTCTGATGGGCCCTTGAGGTGACTTCTGATGGGCCCCTGAGGTGACTTCTGATGGGCCCTTGAGGTGACTTCTGATGGGCCCTTGAGGTGACTTCTGATGGGCCCTTGAGGTGACTTCCGATGGGCCCTTGAGGTGACCTCCGATGGGCCCTTGAGGTGACTTCTGATGGGCCCTTGAGGTGACTTCTGATGGGCCCTTGAGGTGACACGGATTGATACGGGCGACTTTTGAGGTGCCTCAAAGATATGGTCAAATCGCATGCAATGCATTGCATGGCATGGAATGGCATGGCATGGCATGGCATGGTGTGCATGCAATGGGATAATCGTCGTCAAAGTACTCACAGGTATTTTAGGCCGCTCAGTTGGCCAATCGTTGTTGGAATGGGCCCGGCTAACTCACTCTGCTGAATATCCCTGGGGGAAGGAAGTACGGACGCCATGGATGAGGAATTTTTTACGCGACTCAAAAATAGAAGTACGGACTCCAATGAAGGACATAGTTGTCCTTTTGATTCGACTCTTTCTTAGGTGATTTTTGAGAATTATAAAAAACCACCTAAAAAACAGCAAAAATATAAGTATGGACTCCAACCAAGGAAGGATATGTTTTTTTACAAATCTTAAAAAAACCAAGCGATTGGGAAGTAAGGACGCCATATGCCCCAAAACACAAAGCACACTATGTTTCGGTCGACTCAAAACACGCTCTTGAGTCGGCTCAAAACTGCCCATCCCCACTCACATGCTGGTCACCATGCCTTGCGCGTTGCAGCTGATGTAAGCTGCCACGTAAAGACCTATGGCACCCAAGTGGTGTTCACTTGCACTCACATGCTGGTCACCATGCCTTGCGCGTTGCAGCTGATGTAAGCTGCATCGGTGCAGTCCCCCCCAACCCGCCACCCGCGAAACCTCCGCCCCCACACCTGCTGGCACACCATAAGAGCGCGCGCTGGAGGCAGAGGGGCGGGAAGGGCAGGAAGAGCAGGAAGAGCTGGAAGAGCAGGAAGAGCAGGAAGAGCAGGAAGAGCAGGAAGAGCAGGAAGAACAGGAAGAGCAGGAAGAGCAGGAAGAGCAGGAAGAGCAGAAAGAGCAGAAAGATCCCGGAGAGGCTTCTTTTTATGATTTCCAGTCCACCCAGAACGCCCCTCCACCCGCGAAACCTCCGCCCCCGCACCTGCTGGCACTCCATAAGAGCGCGCACTGGGGGCAGAGGGGCGGGAAGGGCCGGGAGGGATTGTGAGGGCCAGGAGGGATTGTGAGGGCCAGGAGGGATTGTGAGGGCCAGGAGGGATTGTGAGGGCCAGGCGGGATTGTGAGGGCCAGGCGGGATTGTGAGGGCCAGGCGGGATTGTGAGGGCCAGGCGGGATTGTGAGGGCCAGGAGGGATTGTGAGGGCCAGGAGGGATTGTGAGGGCCAGGCGGGATTGTGAGGGCCAGGCGGGATTGTGAGGGCCAGGCGGGATTGTGAGGGCCAGGCGGGATTGTGAGGGCCAGGCGGGATTGTGAGGGCCAGGAGGGATTGTGAGGGCCAGGCGGGATTGTGAGGGCCAGGCGGGATTGTGAGGGCCAGGCGGGATTGTGAGGGCCAGGCGGGATTGTGAGGGCCAGGAGGGATTGTGAGGGCCAGGCGGGATTGTGAGGGCCAGGCGGGATTGTGAGGGCCAGGCGGGATTGTGAGGGCCAGGCGGGATTGTGAGGGCCAGGCGGGATTGTGAGGGCCAGGCGGGATTGTGAGGGCCAGGCGGGATTGTGAGGGCCAGGAGGGCCGGGAGGGGAGGAGCGGGAGGTGGAGCAGGGAGGGACAAGGGTGCTTCGTCTATTCTCTTTCGAAAATCGGTTCATTTATCGCAGCTCTCATGCTAGAGAGTTAAAGTTTGTTGGCGGAGCAGGGAAGGAGAAGGGTGCTTCGCCAACTCCCTACTAGCCTAGCATGAGTCGACTGAAAAAACCGGCTGACAGGCGACGCAATAGTAACGGACCTTGGGAGTTGGCGAGATTCACACAGCCCACACCCGTTAACGCCGCCGCGAGGCTCGTCAGCAGGAACAGCGCGCCAAGCTGACGGCGGCGGCTTGCGCGATCGCGATCACGATCCATTACGGCGGCTACCGCGCAAGGCTCCGCCAATGATATCCCGGCTGCGTTTAACTTCCCGGAAGAATGAAAAAAATAACCAACTATTACTACTACTACTACTTTCAAAATCTTTCGGTTGCTCGAGCAGGGAACGTGACGTGCTTCTAACGAGAGGGGTTTCAAGAGGTGGCGTGCTCCCCAGGATTTGATTCTGTCTTGTCTAGTTTCAGGCACTTCAGTGGCTGGATATTTTCCTAAAATAAATAGGATTTTTTTGTTTTATGCGGTAGTAGTTCATAGTGACTGAGGGACCTACTAAAACGGAGGCGAAACGAATGCGACGCGGCGCGACGCGACGCTGTCGAGTAAGAGCAGTAAAAGGGACACGCTTTGCCAAGAAGCTTAGGAGGGAGAGATTCATCTTGTCGGGGAGGAACGCGGCGTGGCGAACGAGTTGTTCGCTTGTGTACAACTAAGAGCGGGGCGAAGCGAGCACGGCAAGAATCCGTGGCGAGAAGGAGCCGCAAGAACTTCCTGAGCTGCTCATGGCACATGAGAGCAGAATGCGTGGGAGAGCTCTGACAGTGATATATTGTAGAGGCTGTAGATTTATTTCATCCTGTAGCAGGGGGTATGACGAAGTTGCGCGCGCGTCACAAGAATTCGTTTTCCGTTGAAACCCTGCCCAACCATACTAGATGTTTGACGAAAAGTTCTATATCGCAAAGAACCTCATTTCACCGTATTAGAGATAACTCAGGCCCATTGCTTGCGGGGCAGGTGTCTCTCTCAGTGGGGAGGATGGCACATGCGACAGTTGCTTCTGACCACTTCCTCGGCGACTTCCCGTCTGCGGCTTTCTGCCGTCGCAGAGTCAGCATCACCCGCACCGCGTCAGCAAGGCGCAGGGAGATATCTCGATAACATGCTGCCCCTTTCGTCAGGATTTTCGTGAAACCTCGCAATGTTTCATTTCAACAGGCTATAACTCATCACAACGCACTATAACGTCTCCCAAACCTTCACGATGACGTGACGAAGAGGTTCGATACATTCGGCACGGGGAGCATGAAGCAAGGTCTGTCGAACCTCGGTTCACTTTCTGGATTCGCGAGCTACGCATCACTTCGCAAAAAGGCTTGTGCGACATCCAAAGGTAACCCTCCGCCAAGGTTTCGCCAAAGGCTTGTGCGGAATGCTTGTGGAAGCTGTGCCAACATCGCGTGTCGATGCGTAGATTTGCGCCACTGCCACAACTAGGAGATTTGCTCTTGCCAACGCCACGTCTACACCAACAGAGCTGGTCATGCTTAATTATCGGGAGATCACAATAACCTTGTGATTATGCTCAATCGTCTCATACAAAAAGTGCTCACCATACCATGCCATGTAGGAAGCAGGATGAAAACCCCGTCACTGCACGCCCAACTCTGGTTCAAGAAGAATGCCTGCAATGTTTCAAAGTCAGAAGCATCTTGCAATATATTAGTTACAGGCCCATCTCCATTTGCCCAGACCATTACTTGCCCTTCGAGCTTCGAGTAATCTCCTTCCACAACCACCTGTCTGCTTTCCCATAAAGCAAACCCCCGCCCTTTGAGTGGACTCAACAGCCAACCCCCCTTCCCTTCCCAATAATTACCTCTCGCATCCAGCATCCCTTACATCCCACCATCCCTCCTTTGTCCAGTACCCCCAGCATCCCCCTTGAACGTTAAACCCATCAACCCATCATCCTCATCCCCCTCATCCCATCATCCCTTGTCGCATCATCCCTATACCACATTATCTCCTCATCCCAATCACGCCACCAAACCCTGAACCCCCAAAAGCAGACTGTGTTAGCCAATTGACCCCTCATCCCATCCTTCCCCCATCCCCTCGATCCCTCATCCAGTCATCCCCATCATCCCGATCACGCCACCAAAGCCTGAACCCCCCCAAGCAGACTGCACGCCCCATGCTGGCTTGGGTGCTGCTGCTACTGCCTCCATTGGAGCTGCTGCTGCTGGTGCAGCTGGCATGGCAACAGGGGCAGGAGCAGGCACAGGAACAGCAGCAGCAGCGGCAGGAGGAGGAGCAGGAGCAGGGGTAGCAGCAGGGACGGTAGTAGCAGCAGCAGCAGCAGCGCCGCCCATGCCTCCTTTCCTCCCTGCTCCCTGCTTCTTGCCAGTGGCAGTGGCAGGTGGAGCAGCAGTTGCAAGTGCCGTTGTGGCGGCAGCAGCAACAGCAGCAGCTGCTGCAGCAGCCGAGTTGGCAGCACCTGCTTGGATGGCCGCATACTCATGATGCACCTGAGGGGCGAGGGGGGGGGAGCGAGAGGAGGCGGGGGAGGAGGGGGGGTGGCAGAGTATGCGGGTTGGAACAGCAGCAGCAGCGGTGGCGGTGGCGGCGGCAGCAGCCATGTTGGCAGCACCTGCTTGGATGGCCGCATAATCTTGATGTACCTGAAGTGAAAGGGGACAGGGGGCAAGGGGAGGGGGGAGGGGAGGGGAAGAGAGCAGATTAGGGGCATGAGCGCAGCAGAGGCAGGGGTGGCAGCAGACGAGTTGACTAAAACCTCCTCGTATGGCAGCATACCCTTGATACACACCTGAGGTGTGAGGAGGGGGCCGAGAAGGCGTGGGGGGGGAGAGGAAGAGAGCAGAATAGGGGCATGGGAGCAGCATACTCGTGATACACACCCGAGGTATGAGGAGGAGGCCGAGAAGAGGTGGGGGGAAGGGGAAGAGCAGCAGAAGCAGCAGCAAAGTCGGCAGCACCAGCTTGCAAGACAGGACCTTCCCCAGTAAAACCTGATGCAAGATCAGGCCTTCCCCACACGCATTTGGTGGAAAATGACTCCTCTCTGCTGAAGGAAGTCACTGACTGAGGGCATGGGCGGCTGACTGCCTGGAAGGGCCTATCAATATGCCTCACGTGGAAATGAGACACCATGTTCCCACACGCACCTGGTGGAGAGTGACCCCTCCCTCATACACAACACGCCTGGTGCAGGGAGACTCCTATCTGCTGCAGGAAGCTGTTGACTGACAGTGGCATCAGCGGCAGCAGCGCCACTGCTGAGTGCACAGCTGGGGCTTTCAATGTATGCCCCTCGTGGCGATATCTCACTGTATTCACAATCGTACCTGCTGCAGGGTGACCCCTCCCCTGGTTGTTGTACCTGGTGCAGGGTGACCCCTCCCCTGGTTGTTGTACCTGGTGCAGGGTGACCCCTATCTGCTGTCCACCTGCTTATGAGGGAGCTCAGAACACACCTGGTGCAGGGTGACCACTTCCCTGGTTGTACCTGGTGCAGAGTGACCCCGATCTGCTGCAGGAAGTCGTTGACTGACGGCATGGGCGGCAGCAGCGCCACAGCCGACCGCAGCTGAGGCTTCTGCAGAGCCGCTTCCAGGGCTTCCGCCTCGGCCATGACTGACTGGACCTCGCCTGCACGGGTCTGAAGGTTGATTGAAGAGAGAAGGGGGATAAGAGACGAGAGCATGGGAATACAACAGCTGAGGCTTCTGCAGAGCCGCTTCCTGGGCTTCCGCCTCGGCCATGACTGACTGGACCTCGCTAACTCGGTTCTGGTTTCGATTCTTGGGGAGATACCACCCACCGACCCACCCGCCGACCCACCCACCGACCCACCCACCGACCCACCCACCGGCCCACCCACCGACCCACCCACCGACCCACCGACCCACCCACCAATCCACCCACCCACCCACCTTGTGCATCTGCTCTATGGCTTGCAGCGGCCTGGCGAGAGCTGCGGCCTGTCCAGCAGCAGAGAGGAGAGGGACGGGGAACAGGGGAAATGAACGCGGGAGAGAATGAGTGGTGGCGAGGACACGACGGGGATGAGTGGTAGCTAGGACACGTCGGGATTTTACAGGGCAAGAGTGCAGCACAGAGCATGTAGCCACTAAAGGAAGGACAGTAATCAAAGCTAAGTTTTTGCTCAAAAGCATTCAGCTTTCTCTGAAGGGGAAGTGACAAATAAGGGAAGGAAATGGCAGAAGTAGTGGCTAAACCTCAAGCTAAACATCATTCACCCACTGGCTGGAACGTCCTTGAGCCCTGAAACCACGTACCCTAACCCTTAGCAGCCCTCATCTGAAACCTCGTACCCGAACCCTTAGCAGCCCTCATCTGAAACCTCGTACCCGAACCCTTAGCAGCCCTCATCTGAAACCCTGAACCCAGAGCGTAAGAGACCCACCAGCTGGGGTTTCCCCTTTGCATGCAGAGCGTCCTTCTCCGCCTTCATCTTCTGCAGCTTCTCCTGAGAGAACTGCAGGCGCTCGCCCGCGCTGGAGGCCCAAGGGGGGAGAGGAGGGGGGGGGTGTACAGGGGTTGGGGGGATGGGGTGTGGTGTGGGGGTGTGGGGGGTTGGGCGGGGAGGAGGTGGTGGGAAGAGCGTCCTTCTCCGCCTTCATCTTCTCCAGCTTCTTCTGGGAGAACAGCAGGCGCTCGCCCGCGCTGGAAGGGGGATGGAAAGGGAGGAGGGTGGGGCAAAAGGAAGGGAGGGCAGGTTGAACGAGTGACTTTCTCCGCTTTCACCTTCTGCAGCTTCAAATGCCGGCGCTCGCCGGCTCTGGAAGATATAGTGTGGAGAGAGGATGGGGAGGGGGGGAGAGGAGTGACGGGGAGGGGAGGGGAGGGTGGGGAGTGACAGGGGGGAGGGTGGGGAGGGGAGGGTGGGGAGGGGAGGGTGGGGAGGGGAGGGTGGGGAGGGGAGGGTGGGGAGTGACAGGGGGGAGGGTGGGGAGGGGAGGGTGGGGAGTGACAGGGGGGAGGGTGGGGAGGGGAGGGTGGGGAGTGACGGGGGGGAGGGTGGGGAGGGGAGGGTGGGGAGTGACAGGGGGGAGGGAGGGGAGGGGAGGGTGGGGAGTGACAGGGGGGAGGGAGGGGAGGGGAGGGTGGGGAGTGACAGGGGGGAGGGAGGGGAGGGGAGGGTGGGGAGGGGAGGGTGGGGAGTGACGGGGGGGAGGGTGGGGAGGGATGAAGGGTGCCGTCTTTCTGGGGACTCATCTTCTGCTCAAATACCACAACGCACCTGACATGTCTCCTGACAGAACACCTGAAGAGCCACCTGGAAGCTCATCTGAAGGCAGTTTACAATAAGCTGGTGCAGTTTGGCAGCATGGCCCAGGAAAACGACGAAGTTGAGGTGACTCTTTTATACCATTTATGTGACTCGATAAAAAGAATCACCTGAAAGATCACCTGAAAGATCACCTGGAAAACAAGCAGCTTACGATTTGAGCTGGTCCAGCTTAGCGTGCAGCAGGGCAGAGAGCGCACTGAGGTGGTTCTCCACTGCCCGCCCCACCACCGCCATCACCGCTGCTTCACGATCCGGGGCTCCCTGTGAGTGCAAGGGAGTGATGGGGGGAATGGAGGGGGGGAGGCGACGTGGAGGAGAAAGCCCATTGCGACAGCCCATTGCAACAGCCCATTGCAACAGCCCATTGCGACAGCCCATTGCGACAGCCCATTGCTACAGCCCGTTGCGACAGCGCATTGCGACAGCCCATTGCGACAGCCCGTTGCGACAGCCCGTTGCGACAGCCCATTGCGACAGCCCATTGCGACAGCCCATTGCGACAGCCCATTGCGACAGCCCGTTGCGGCAGCCCATTGCGACATCCCATTGCGACAGCCCGTTGCGACAGCCCGTTGCGACAACGCATTGCGACAGCCCATTGCGACAGCCCATTGCGACAGCCCATTGCGACAGCCCATTGCGACAGCCCGTTGCGGCAGCTCATCAATTTTCTCCACTGCCCGCCCCACCACGGCCATCAGCGCTGCCTTTATGTCAGCCATTGCTCTGGAATCAGCGGCTGCTCTGAGCTGCCCCTCATTAAGACAGGAAAAAGAAATCAAGGCGTGTGGGCACAGCCCTTTCACTCACCGAGAACGGCCCCCCAATCTGGCCTGGGAGGGCCATCTGCGGGCGCTGCAGCACGGACTGGAGGGCATGCACCACGCCCAGCTGCTGCGACTAAGCACGCGTTCACACCCCCTTTCCCACTCACCGAGAACGGCCCTCCGATCTGCCCTGGAAGGGCCATTTGCGGGCGCTGCAGCACAGACTCGAGGGCATGCACCACGCCCAGCTGCTGCGCACACCGCAGCTGATGCAGCTGCTCTGGCGTCAGCTGCTGCTCGCCCTGCTGCTGCTGCTCGTGCTGCTGCTGCTGCTGGTCGGCGTGTGCTGCTGCTACGGGTGCCGGTGCAGGGGCCCCGTTCTGGGCTGGAGCAAGGGGCTGGGAGAAGGCAGCAGGGGGCAGAAAGGGACAGACGGGGAGAGAAGGGGAGAGAAGGGGAGAGAAGGGGAGAGAAGGGGAGAGAAGGGGAGAGAAGGGGAGAGAAGGGGAGAGAAGGGGAGAGAAGGGGAGAGAAGGGGAGAGAAGGGGAGAGAAGGGGAGAGAAGGGGAGAGAAGGGGAGAGAAGGGGAGAGAAGGGGAGAGAAGGGGAGAGAAGGGGAGAGAAGGGTGCAGACGGGGAGAGAACGGGGTCATAAGCAGGAGAAGACAACATGGACCCAGCACATCGCTGTGAGCGCAGAGCAGCACAAATTCACCAGCAGCAGTCCAGCTGCTTCCTCCTCGCCTCAGCATTAACCACGGCGCCTGTACCCTCAACGCCTCTGCCTCGCCACTTCTGCCTCTGCCAAGCTTGGGTCAGCTAGAAACTCACTTTCCCACCAGCAGCAGCAGAGTCAGCAGCAGCAACCTGCTCCTCCAGCTGCTTCCGCCTGGCCTCTGCATCCAGCCACAGCAGCCGCAGCCTCGATGCCTCTGCTTCTGCTGCCTCCAGCTGAGCCCTCAGCTTGCTGCTCTCTGCTGCCGATTCTTCCAGTTTCCTCCTCGCATCCGCCACAGCTGCCGCCCCTGCTGCTGCTGCTGCTGCGGCTGCTGCTCCTTCTGCCGCCCCTGATGCTGCGCCTTTGCCCTTCCTCCCTCCCTTTTTCCCCCCCTTCCCTCCCCCCCCTTGAGTCTCCCATCCGTCTTCCCCCCCTGCAGCGGCAGCAGCAGCAGGCAAAGCTTTCCCGCCCGCCCCTGTCCCTGTAACCGCCGCGGTAGCCAGACTCCCGGCTTGCCCCTGAGCAGCCGAGCTAAGTGTTGGTGGGAGTTTTTTCCGCCGGACGATTTCGGATGTGAGATCACGCACGGACTGTAAAGCATGGGCGGCTGCAGCGGCTGCTTCGGCTGCAGCGGGAGAGAGGGATTCGGCTGGTGATGGCGCTGGGGATTGCAGGCTGGAGAGGAGGAGGGTGATGCGAGACTCAGTAATGTTGACCAGCTGAGATAGCCTCCTGAGGGGGCGGAGAGGGGAGGGGGAAACGGGGGAGAGGAGAGAGGAGAGAAGAGGGAGGGATTCGAGCCAGGGATTGCAGGCTGGAGAGGAGGATGGTGACTCGAGACCCGACTATGTTTACCAGCTGGGTTAGGCTCGTACGGGATAATGAAGGGGAGAGAGGACAGACAGAGGGAGGAGAGAGTGAGTGGGGGGAGAGGAGGGGGAAGTGGCAGTCGGTAGTGTTGCCAGAGCATGCAGGCAGTGGAGAACACGGGTGATCCGAGACTCGGTCAACCAAATCAGAGCAGAAATGAGGAGGAGGTTCAGAGTACATACATGCCGCGTGCTGCTGCTCCCCCCTCGTCGCCTGCCATCCCTGCTGCTGCTGTGCCTGCGACGGCCGCCGCTGCTGCTGCACCCCCAGCGGCAATGAGCTGCAGCTGATGCTCCATTGACGCTGCCTGGTAGAGGGGGTAGGAGAGGCAGGGGAATGGGGGAGGTCTTGAGATAGTACAGGTGTTGCCTGATGCTGCGGCCCCAGCCGCAATGAGCTGCAGCTGATGCTCCATCGACACCGCCTGGTAGAGGGGGTAAGAGAGGCAGGGGATTCAACAGAGGAATCAGCATTTGCTGCTGCAGATCCCAGGCCCCCTTGCATTCCCTTGCATTCCCTTGCATTCCCTTGCATTCCCTTGCATTCCCTTGCATTCCCTTGCATTCCCACATCCCTGACCACTGAACCCCCAACAACCTTTCCCCGTCAACCCTTTTCCCCTGAGTTATCTTTGCCTCCACTTCCTGTAGCTTCGAAGAGGCACCAGCCAGGGAAAGCTACAGTAGCTTCTGCTGCCTTCCTGTGACATCCCAATGTCCTCAACTCCCTGCGATCCCAAACCCCGGCAATTCTTTCTCCTTCACCCCTTCCGCTCATCCTTACCTTGGCTTCCGTCTCCCGTCCCTTGGACGAAGCACTCCCGTCCCAGCCCCCTCATTTAGAACGCACCTTGGCTTCCATCTCCTGCAGCTTTGAAGAAACGCCAGCGTCCCGAAGCTGCATTGCAATCCGCTCCACCGCCCACCCAGAGCCCCCCAGCTGGAAGGGGAGGGTGGGGCATGGATGTGTGAGCAGATGAAAGGGAGTAAGGTGCCTATTGGGCCGACCCAAAAGTCAAGTCAACTTGCTCCAAAACCCACCCAGAGCCCCCCAGCTGGAAGGGGAGGGATGGGGCATGGATGATGGGAGAGAAACGGAGTGCGATTGAGTAAGAGATGAATAACCAGCTATCAAGAGAATAAAACGCAGGTTGAGGAGCGAAGAAATCTACCAGGAATGAATATAAGATGGTTCAAAGAAAAGATAACTGCTACATACATGGGTTTACCAGCCTCTATAAACCCACCCACCTTCACTGCAGTCACAGCTGCAGACAGAGCCTTAGCAGCCGCACCACGCACATCCCCTCCCGCTGCCCCCTTGCCCCCAGGTCCACCTGTGCCGCCCAGCCCCAGGGTGGCACCTTCCTCAGATAGCACCTGCGACAGGTCCGATGCCACCTGGGAAATCACCTGAGCCGCCTCCTGATGTCCCAGGGACACAGAGAGCAGCGCCTGGCGGGATCGTGGCGTTCAGAAGAGGGGGGAAAGGGCGGGAGAGGGGGGAGGGGGGTTGGGGGGCGGGAGGGAAATGGGGAGGGGTGTAAAGAGAAGAAGGGGGAAGGGGGAAAGGGGTTGGGGAGGGTAGGGGGGGGGGAGGGGGAGAGGGGGAGGGGAGAAAAACGTGATGGCGTTTCCCAGGGGAGGAAGGAGAGGGGAAAGGTGCGAGGGGGAGAACGACCGGGGAAGATGGGGGAATTTGTTAGGGGGGTCGGGTCGGGGCAAAAGGTGGGTGCCATAGCCTTTTCTTTTTTTCTTTGACCTACCATATATTACATTTGAGCAGTGTCGTAGAGTTATGTATGGATCTGTACGACACGCTTCACAACTGTACTGTGCGAATACTTGTTTCTTTTTCCCCTTCCCCCTCCCCTCTTCTCCCCTCCCCTCCCCTCCCTTCGCACAGCATTCGCGTCAGATATACCTGAAGGTGCTTTTGGCATGTTTACCTGAAGGTGCGGTAGGTGGTGCGGTAGGTGGTGCGGTAGGTGGTGTGGGTGCAACCCTTCTCGTCCTCCCCTCCCCTCACCTGGAGGTGCGGCAGGTGGTGCGGGTGCAGAGGCAGCGTGATGCAGCTCTCAACGGTCTTCTCCAATGCTCGACTGCGCAGAAAGATCTGTGTCAGGGAATGCCAGGGAGCAAAGTCAATCAGTCGATCAGGGAACGCCAGGAAGGTCCAGTCAACCAATCGTGAAGCAACTCGCTATCGCCTTAACTGAGAAAGCCCAACCAACGGCGAGAAAGCTCAACCTTTCATAGGCGCAGTCCCGCGCAGCAACATGAACAATCATCAATTCAAATCATCCGTAATTCGTTCAACAATTCGTCTGTCCCACCAACCTCTGTCCACGCCGTAGCAGCACCAGGAGACTTTTGAGTCGGCTCAAAAGCCACCTGAACAATTCGCCTGTCCCACGCACCTCTTTCCACGCCGTAGCCGCACCAGGAGCGGGCAACTGCTGCAGGCGGACAGTCCAATCATGCCACTGCCGCACCCGCGCCTCCGCATCCCTTCCGCACGCCTCCGCCGCCGCCTCTAGTGCCGCCGCTTCCGCGCTGAACGGTCCGCCCCCGCCTGGCGCAGGCGCAGCAGCAGCGCCAGGGACGGAAGCGGCGCCAGCTTCCGCTCCGCCGGTGGCGGAACCCGCGGATTTGGCCTGCTTTCCGCCCTTGCTCTTTCCGCCCTGCTGCCACGCTTCCTCCCGCGCGGTTTCCGCTCCCCATTCCGCCGGCATCAGCCCGCCCGTCTCGTACGCCTTGGGATCTTTGATCAGAGGGATCTCCGTGCCGGACGGCGGCGGCGAGGACGGCAGTACTGACGGCGCGACTGCCGTCGCTGCCGGTTTGGAGGAGATCTCAGGAGCGGCGGCTGAGCCGGCCGCTTGTTCCTCCTCCACCTCGTCTCCCCATCGAGGGGCTCTCGCCTTCGCGCCTTTCCCTTTCTGCTTCTTGGGCTTAGCAGAGGAAGCTGCGGAGGAAGGTGCAGAGGAAGCTGCGGGGGAAGCTGCGTCTACATGTTGATCCGTCTTAGCAGCAGCAGCAGCGGTGGTTGCCGGTTGAGGTTCGGTCTTGGTAACAGGTTGGACCAACTCAGGCTCCTGCTGCTGTTGCTGCACCTTGGGTTGCTCCTGCGGCTGCTGCTGTTGCTGCTGCTGCTGCTGGTCCTCTCCGTGCGATTGCTGCTGCTTTTTCTTCCGGTTCCGGCGGTTCTTGGAGCCCCCGTCAGAAGCGCCGCCTCCGCCCGTCAGAAGGTCGAACGGATTCTGCACGTGAGCCATTTTCCGTTAACGTCAACTCCGGGCTGCAATGTCCGTCAACCTGACTCAGAGAATTGACGAGGTGTTCCGAATCTAGGAAGAAAGGCGGATCCTTTGGGAGTGAAATTCCCAAGGCGTGGATAATGGCTTTTTAGGAAATGTCGGACCGATCAGGAACACCAGAAATTGCACTCCGAATCTGACCAATCCCGCCAACCCGTGAAATGCTTCACGCGAATTCACAGACCTTGTTGATCTGCAGGCCTCCTGAAAAAAGACGATACGTGTACTTGAGATGGTAGGGAAGGGAGACGACTGGATAGGCTCAATTTCAGAAGACTAGGAGTGAGATTGATCAGGTGATGGTAGGTTGTGGTGGAAGAACTCAAATCTCCTGATTGATGGTGAGAGATGGATGACTCAGCCAGAGGGCGTGTCTTGTTTGCGTTTTTTTAACGGGCATCGCCAGGAAAAACCGATGCTGGTATCGATCAGCATCGGCCTGTGATCCATGCCCAGTTAAGGTTACAGAATGCGTTTACCTAGCGAGCTGTTGCGAAACAATGTCGTTAAGTTCTCGAATACAAGTAATTGTTCGTCATTGTTTGAGACGGCGCGGAGTGTACAGGTGTACATTTTATGATCGATGCTGAATCGATGCCCGCGAGCCTTAAAGCGAGCGGACAGACCAAACTCAAGACTCAAAGGTTTTGAGTTGTACTACACGCGAAAACGGGCGCGACAGAAACACGGTAACCAAATACACACCCGAGGGGTGCGATTTTGAGATCGGGGAGAGGTGACGTGCTATGCGACGCCTGTCCCAACCCAGCGACGGAACAAGCAAAGCCTTTCCACCCGCCACACCAAGATCCAAAGCTTTTGCTTTTTACTCTGTACTCAGTGGCAATGGCTCCTTCCCGCCATTCTCGCTCGCGAACACAGTGCTTACCTACCATGTCAGTAGAAAAATGTGCGTCTCTGGTAGCGGAACCAAGTTCCAGTAACACTAACAACTACTTCGTACCAAATCGCGCCCCCGCGCAGCATGCTAGTCCCGAACCAGCACGCAACACAAGCACTCCAGGGCGCGCTACGGAAAGACCTGAACAGCTATATCCTCGCCAGCGCCAATCCCGCCCTAACGCTGCGCCAATCCCGCCATAACGCTGCGCCAATCCCGCCCTAACGCTGCGCCAATCCCGCCCTAACGCTGCGCCGATCCCGCCCTAACGCAGCGCCGATCCCGCCCTAACGCAGCGCCAATCCCGCCCTAACGCAGCGCCAATCCCGCCCTTACGCAGCGCCAATCCCTCGCTAGCCCAGCGCCAATCCCTCGCTAGCCCGACGCGTCACACCACATAGTACCCCGCTCTGCGACGCGCTTGCCCTGTCCGCCTCTCTCCCATGGTCCCCTTTCCCATGGTCCCCTCTCCCATGCTCCTGGCAGGAAGGGGGGATTGCTTCCATGCTACGGAAGGGGGAGAAGCAGGAAAGTGGAAGGGGGGGAAGCAGGGCAGTGGAAGGGGGGGAAGCAGGGCAGTGGAAGGGGGGGGAAGCAGGGCAGTGGAAGGGGGGGAAGCCGGGCAGTGGAAGGGGGGGAAGCAGGGCAGTGGAAGGGGGGGAAGCAGGGCAGTGGAAGGGGGGGGAAGCAGGGCAGTGGAAGGGGGGGAAGCAGGGCAGTGGAAGGGGGGGAAGCAGGGCAGTGGAAGGCGGGGAAGCAGGGCAGTGGAAGGGGGGGAAGCAGGGAAGTGGAAGGGGGGAAGCAGGGCTGTGGAAGGGGGGGAAGCAGGGCTGTGGAAGGGGGGGAAGCAGGGCAGTGGAAGGGGGGGGGAAGCAGGGCAGTGGAAGGGGGGGAAGCCAGGCAGTGGAAGGCGGGGAAGCAGGGCAGTGGAAGGGGGGGAAGGAGGGCAGTGGAAGGGGGGAAGCAGGGAAGTGGAAGGGGGGGAAGCAGGGCAGTGGGAGGGGGGGAAGCAGGGAAGTGGAAGGGGGGGAAGCAGGGCAATGAAAGGGGGGGAGCATGGCAGTGGAAGGGGGGGAAGCAGGGCAGTGGAAGGGGGGGAAGCAGGGCAGTGGAAGGGGGGGAAGCCGGGCAGTGGAAGGGGGGGAAGCCAGGCAGTGGAAGGCGGGGAAGCAGGGCAGTGGAAGGGGGGAAGGAGGGCAGTGGAAGGGGGGGAAGCAGGGCAGTGGGAGGGGGGGAAGCAGGGAAGTGGAAGGGGGGGAAGAAAAAAGGGCAATGAAAGGGGGGGAAGCATGGCAGTGGAAGGGGGGGAAGCAGGGCAGTGGAAGGGGGGGAAGCCAGGCAGTGGAATGGGGGGAAGCAGGGCAGTGGAAGGGGGGAAGGAGGACAGTGGAAGGGGGGAAGCAGGGAAGTGGAAGGGGGGGAAGCAGGGCAGTGGGAGGGGGGGAAGCAGGGAAGTGGAAGGGGGGGAAGCAGGGCAATGAAAGGGGGGGAAGCATGGCAGTGGAAGGGGGGGAAGCAGGGCAGTGGAAGGGGGGGAAGCAGGGCAGTGGAAGGGGGGGAAGCCGGGCAGTGGAAGGGGGGGAAGCCAGGCAGTGGAAGGCGGGGAAGCAGGGCAGTGGAAGGGGGGGAAGGAGGGCAGTGGAAGGGGGGGAAGCAGGGCAGTGGGAGGGGGGGAAGCAGGGAAGTGGAAGGGGGGGAAGCAGGGCAATGAAAGGGGGGGAAGCATGGCAGTGGAAGGGGGGGAAGCAGGGCAGTGGAAGGGGGGGAAGCCAGGCAGTGGAATGGGGGGAAGCAGGGCAGTGGAAGGGGGGAAGGAGGGCAGTGGAAGGGGGGAAGCAGGGAAGTGGAAGGGGGGGAAGCAGGGCAGTGGGAGGGGGGGAAGCAGGGAAGTGGAAGGGGGGGAAGCCAGGCAGTGGAAGGGGGGGAAGCAGGGCAGTGGAAGGGGGGGAAGCAGGGCAGTGGAAGGGGGGGAAGCAGGGCAGTGGAAGGGGGGGAAGCCGGGCAGTGGAAGGGGGGGAAGCAGGGCAGTGGGAGGGGGGGAAGCAGGGAAGTGGAAGGGGGGGAAGCAGGGCAGTGGAAGGGGGGGAAGCAGGGAAGTGGAAGGGGGGGAAGCAGGGCAGTGGGAGGGGGGGAAGCAGGGAAGTGGAAGGGGGGGAAGCAGGGCAATGAAAGGGGGGGAAGCATGGAAGTGGAAGGGGGGGAAGCAGGGCAGTGGGAGGGGGGGAAGCAGGGAAGTGGAAGGGGGGGAAGCAGGGCAATGAAAGGGGGGAAGCATGGCAGTGGAAGGGGGGGAAGCAGGGCAGTGAAAGGGGGGGAAGCAGGGCAGTGGAAGGGGGGAAGCCGGGCAGTGGAAGGGGGGAAGCAGGGCAGTGGGAGGGGGGGAAGCAGGGAAGTGGAAGGGGGGAAGCAGGGCAATGAAAGGGGGGAAGCATGGCAGTGGAAGGGAGGGAAGCAGGGCAGTGGAAGGGGGGGAAGCCAGGCAGTGGAATGGGGGGAAGCAGGGCAGTGGAAGGGGGGGAAGGAGGGCAGTGGAAGGGGGGAAGCAGGGAAGTGGAAGGGGGGGAAGCAGGGCAGTGGGAAGGGGGGAAGCAGGGCAGTGGAAGGGGGGGAAGCCAGGCAGTGGAATGGGGGGAAGCAGGGCAGTGGAAGGGGGGGAAGGAGGGCAGTGGAAGGGGGGAAGCAGGGAAGTGGAAGGGGGGAAGCAGGGCAGGGGGAGGGGGGGAAGCAGGGAAGTGGAAGGGGGGGAAGCCAGGCAGTGGAAGGGGGGGAAGCAGGGCAGTGGAAGGGGGGGAAGCAGGGCAGTGGAAGGGGGGGAAGCAGGGCAGTGGAAGGGGGGGAAGCCGGGCAGTGGAAGGGGGGGAAGCAGGGCAGTGGGAGGGGGGGAAGCAGGGAAGTGGAAGGGGGGGAAGCAGGGCAGTGGAAGGGGGGGAAGCAGGGAAGTGCAAGGGGTATGGATGGTAGGGAGGGGGGTTGGTCGTCTTGAATTGCCCCTTGGTGTCAATAGCTCCGGCCACTCCATTCCTCCCTGTATTTAACGAGACGGATCCTCCGCCCCCCAATCAGCACCCGCGTCCCCATCCACTTCCTGTCGTATCCTCATCCATCCCACCTCCTCTCCTCCTCCATCTCACTTGCAGGCCATCCAGGACCCACTCGGCAAGGCATCACGTGTGCAAGCTCCCATCACCCAACCCAAGCCCACCCATTCTTTCGAGCTGGTGGTTCTATAAGACCAGCCGCAAGCGGCCCATTCTGGCTTGGTAGGTCTCAGAGCCATAGACCGTGGGTTTGTAAAGCCCCCTAGATGATGTAAAGAGGCTAGTTGTATTAATAAATATCACCCTGTCGAGAGCATTGGAAGCATAACCTCCCCCGATGGATATAAGTATCACGCCTTGAAATGTTTTGTACCCCTTGCCAGTGAGCGATTGTGGCCATCACAAGGCATCCGTGTTAGTGGGACATGTGCGGTTATATTTATGATGCACAAGAATAATCCACACCAACCCCGCCCGGCCAACACCCCAACGGCACCACGGGCGTGCACCACAATCGCCGCCCAGATTACCGACGCTGCCGCCAGTGGGAACGCGTGTTACCCTCGCCCCCAAACCTATCCCACCCAGTCTTCCACTATGGGAGCCTCCACTTTTGCTTCATGCCCAAGTATTGGGCTTGGCTCCACGCATGGCAGCGAGGTGTGCCCGGAGACTTCCTGCAGTGGGGAAGGGTTGGAGAGGGAGGTAAATGGTGGAGTAAGGAGGGGCTTGGAGGTGAAGATGCCACTTCCACATAGCACCTGCCCACGCAATATCCATCAGACATGGCTGGGAGCATATGCGCCATGCCTATGCATCTTGCACACACGCCACACCTCGCTGACCACGCTCCACACCCCGCTGACCCACGCACTTACTCACCCTTTTTCACACCACCCGTACTGCATACACCCCTCACCCATGCGCTGCGCACCTCTCACAATTGCAAGCAGCTCACCTCGCCATACCCCATTGGTGTGTACCCCTCTCACCTGCGCACTGCATACCCCCGCTAGAGCCGCACCCGATGCTGGCTCAATATCTAGTGGACCCACTCCACCACTGCCACCCGCCACTCTCCCTCCCCCCCCCCCCCTCCCATCACTGCCTTTCTTTAAGAACAGACCATCATCCCACGCTTCAAACCACGCTTGGCCTTCTCACCACTGCTCTGCCCACCCATCTCTCCCTCGCTGCACCCATCCCTCTCTCCCTCTCTCTGCCCACCCAGCTCTCCCTTGCTCTGCCCACCTCTGGGCAGCCCACGATGCTCCCCGCTCTCTCCCCTGCTCTGCCCATCCCTCACAGCGGTGAGGGTGGCATCTGAAGTGCAATGGCATGAGTTGGCAGAGTAGCATGGGGTAGGGGAAAGAGCAGGGACGGCAGTGCGATGGGCTGAGGGTAAAGTGTGGATGGGGGAAGGGGGGAGCATCGTCGTGTATTAGTGTTGGAAGGGAGAGAGATCCATCAGAGAATGGGGGTGAGAGACAGTAAAGGGGAATCCGGAAACAAAAAATTGAGCAGACGAAAGGGGGGGGTATGCGGGGAGATTGCATGGAAGTGACAGGGCCTCGATCTAGGGTCGGGGATTGTATGAGCATAGGACGCCTACCAGCAATTGAACTGCCCCTAGCGGTGGCGTTGTGAGGAGTTTGGTGAGGCAGTCTGAATGGATGGCGTAGAGTGGAGGTCGCGGTAGGTGGAGGAGCCATGCGCTTCGCGGGGGTAATTGGTGACGTCACCTGTAGTGGATGGGGGGAATGTCAGAAGCTTGATTGAGTGGATTGAGGGGGACGGGGGAGGGGGGGCAAGGATAGGGGGGAGGAAGCGGGGGGAGGAGGGGGGGAGGAGGGTGTAGGGGCACCATGCAGATGATGGGCAGTAAGAGGTATTCACCAGGATGTGAGTGATGATGGCGAAAAACTCACCGAGAGTCCGACGCACGCCACGACCTGCGCGCCGGCCACCCACATGGGGCTGCGAGGCATGCCTCGCAGTGCGTGGAGGAGTTGCCACCAACAGCCCAGAGTCCACCCGCACTGCAGTATTTGTCGGCTCCACGCGCACCCGAGTACGTGGGCCGTCATCCTCACCACAGCCGCTAGTGGCGGCTGTCCTGCCAATGAACCCCTCGCGCTGCCACTCATCCATGATCCGGTCGACCCATGACCAATCCATTGGGCCAAGTGTGCGGGTATTTTTGCCACGCCGTATCCGCGTCACCCGAACGTTGCGAGTCACGTATGCCCTCACTAAACGCTCCTGGCAGGTGTTCCAATGCAATACTGCCAGCCCCGTTCGCGCGCGGAAGCTCCCACGGAGTCGGAGTCGCTTCGGCGCGTACTTGCAAATTAGGGAGTGGAAGGATTCGTTCAGTGAGCTGCATGCCCCGTGGACGTAATATTTCACCTGCTCAACTCCACAGTGCTTCTCAAGCCATTCCGTGACAGCTACATGGGTCGCCGACCTGGGTGTGTATATGGCACTCTCCTTGCCCCAATTCTCGGTTACACAACGAGGCGCCTCGCCAGCTCTTGCACACCGGTCATGCAAGCCCGCCCAATGATCGGCTGCCATGCACAGCTCCTCCGAAACCGCCTCGGGTGACTTCGGTGCTCCGTCCCGCCGGCAGACACCGCACCGCATCATGACGTGGTAGAAGTGTATCACAAAGCGTTGCGCCACCGAGACCTCCTCCTCACAGCAACCTCCCGAATCCCCTGTCGCCGCACGAACCCTGGGGCGCTTCCGGCGGTATGTCCACCGTGGTACAGCACCGCCATCCACCACTTCCAGTGGCACACTTGCCGGTTGAGCTCGCGGCATTGCGGTACTTGTGGCCTCAGGGCCACCCACAACGTTAGCAGCGACCGGCACCTCCCCTGTGTCATGACGAGAGGAGGGTGGCAGATGCACAAAAAGGGGTGCGTGTTTGTATGTGTCTTTGGCCACGACAATGCGGGATACATCACGTACTGCCACGTACGCCTTGCTGCCCATCGCAAACTCACCACTCAGGTCTTGTCGCTCTTGCCATGGTCGTGCCCCTCCTGTGAAATGCACGCCTCGCGCGTCCCCCGTATGCGCAAGAACCATCAGCATGGATGCCTCTGATGATGGGCGTATCCCGCGGGCCTGATCTCCGTCGTAACCCCACAACTCATCCACATCAGAGTGCAGCACCTCCATGGTGACAGGTCCAGCAAAACCCGCAGCTCCCACCTCCTCGTTAACGCGATCTCCGACTCCCACATTCACCCTACTGCCAGAGCCACCATCCAGCATATTGCCATAGGAGATAGGGACCTCTACACCCATGCCGTCACCACCAACCCGTAGCACCTTCCTGAGCTCAGGATACTTGTATTTTGCATCCTCTGGCCGAATTGCTACAAACTCAAACCGCCCCAGCTCGGCACAAGCATGCCGTATGAGCGTTTCTTTGAGGACAGCCTTTGACTCCTTCGTCTTCTCATGAGCACTCAGCCACTGCCTAAGACTATCCACACTCGACACCCACAGGTCCTCAATGACACGGGCCTCCCCCACAGGCATGACTGCGCGTAGCGCATCTTGCAGATCCCTTAGAAACAACTTCCACAGGGACTGCTTTACATGCCACCAATCCACTTGGTGGTTCAACCCCCTATCTCTAGCCGCTCCCCTGAACGTAGTTCCTTGATCGGAAATAATACCATGCACCCGAAACCCCTTCGCTGCTAGTTGTTCCATTCCCCTTTCAAATGCGATACGCTCTAACACTATAGACGAGGGGTCATCTACATTCTTTTGTGTTACTACGACGTAAAGTATTTTACGCGATTTCTCGTCCATGAATGAAACAGTGCACCACTCGCCCTCCCTGACCTGTGACCATCGACCATCTACGCACACATAATCCCCTGCATCGTCGCGCCTAAGTATCTCTGCCCGCACTTCCTGCATCGACTTATCGGCCTCACGCACAATCGTTTCCCAAAGGCCTTTCTCGCCTGACAAGTGCTTGTAGAAAGTGCCTCTACCAGGGCACGGCAAGCTAACGTTCCGACAGAATTCCCACATCTGTTGGTACCCCATGCCTGCCAGTGCAAACGCACCTAAGAACCTGGATTGTTGCACTGGCATGTTGGTACCCCTGACTCGTGCCGCGTCCACAATATCCCGACGTGTACATGTCCAGAACTCGACTGTGTGAATGCACTCCATGCAACCCCAATACAAACCCCACGATGCCCATGACCGACGCCACGATCGCAACTCCATTTCCCCACCGCACACCGCGTTATGCATGCAAACCATCCTAACTCCCTTGAAAAATCCTACCATGTGCCGGACCTCCACCAAGCCCACCGCTGACCCATCCAGATCATCCAGTCTCGGTGCGGGATCCCACAGTGGCGGGACTGTCCGTCTGGTGGCCAGTCTGGGGCCACAAAAGGGCGGCCTGAGAATAGGGGGAACAAGGGAAGGTTGGTATGATGGTTGGGCACAGCAATGACTTGGGCAGCGGGGGGAGGCTTAGGCTAGCTCTAGACGAAGAGAAAGCAGATTTTGCAGGTGCGGCATTGGTACACGGAGCATGTGACACGTCGTGCACACAATGCAATGGAGGAAGAGTGGGTTTCGGGAGTCGAGGCATTAGGAAGCATGGGGTGCTATTCGCACCTGCAAGCATGGGGGTCAGCCCCAATGGCGCATGGCGCGCTCTGCTCTGGATGGGGTTGGACCTCAAGCCCCTCGACGTTGCTTATGGCGGGTGCCCTAAAGATGGAACAGGGCGGATGCGCATAATCAGACCAGAGTGCTGGCACAACTGCAGCATAGGCATAGGCCTAGACATGTGCATCGACATGGCAACAGGTTGGGCACAGCAATGACTTGGGCAGCGGGGGGAGGCTTAGGCTGGCTCTAGGCGAAGAGAAAGCAGGTTTTGAAGGTGCGGCATTGGTGCACGGAGCATGTGAGAAGTCGCGCACACAATGCAATGGAGGAAGAGTGGGTTTGGGGAGTCGAGGTATAAGGAAGCATGGGGTGCTATTCGCACCTGCAAGCATGGGGGTCAGCCCCAATGGCGCATGGCGCTCTCTGCTCTGGATGGGGATGGACCTCAAGCCCCTCGACGTTGCTTATGGCGGGTGCCCTAAAGATGGAACAGGGCGGATGCGCATAATCAGACCAGAGTGCTTGCACAACTGCAGCATAGGCATAGGCCTAGACATGTGCATCGACATGGCAACAGGTTGGGCACAGCAATGACTTGGGCAGCGGGGGGAGGCTTAGGCTGGCTCTAGGCGAAGAGAAAGCAGGTTTTGAAGGTGCGGCATTGGTGCACGGAGCATGTGAGAAGTCGCGCACACAATGCAATGGAGGAAGAGTGGGTTTGGGGAGTCGAGGTATAAGGAAGCATGGGGTGCTATTCGCACCTGCAAGCATGGGGGTCAGCCCCAATGGCGCATGGCGCTCTCTGCTCTGGATGGGGATGGACCTCAAGCCCCTCGACGTTGCTTATGGCGGGTGCCCTAAAGATGGAACAGGGCGGATGCGCATAATCAGACCAGAGTGCTGGCACAACTGCAGCATAGGCATAGGCCTAGACATGTGCATCGACATGGCAACAGGTTGGGCACAGCAATGACTTGGGCAGCGGGGGGAGGCTTAGGCTGGCTCTAGGCGAAGAGAAAGCAGGTTTTGAAGGTGCGGCATTGGTGCACGGAGCATGTGAGAAGTCGCGCACACAATGCAATGGAGGAAGAGTGGGTTTGGGGAGTCGAGGTATAAGGAAGCATGGGGTGCTATTCGCACCTGCAAGCATGGGGGTCAGCCCCAATGGCGCATGGCGCTCTCTGCTCTGGATGGGGATGGACCTCAAGCCCCTCGACGTTGCTTATGGCGGGTGCCCTAAAGATGGAACAGGGCGGATGCGCATAATCAGACCAGAGTGCTGGCACAGCTGCAGCATAGGCATAAGCCTAGACATGTGCATCGACATGGCAACAGGTTGGGCACAGCAATGACTTGGGCAGCGGGGGGAGGCTTAGGCTGGCTCTAGGCGAAGAGAAAGCAGGTTTTGAAGGTGCGGCATTGGTGCACGGAGCATGTGACAAGTCGCGCACACAATGCAATGGGGGAAGAGTGGGTTTGGGGAGTCGAGGCATAAGGAAGCATGGGGTGCTATTCGCACCTGCAAGCATGGGGGTCAGCCCCAATGGCGCATGGCGCGCTCTGCTCTGGAAGGGGATGGACCTCAAGCCCCTCGACGTTGCTTGTGGCGGGTGCCCTAAAGATGGAACAGGGCGGATGCGCATAATCAGACCAGAGTGCCGGCACGGCTGCAGCATAAGCATATGCCTAGACATGTGCATCGATATGGCAACAGGTTGGGCACAGCAATGACGTGGGCAGCGGGGGGGGGGGGGGGGTGGTTTAGGCAAGCCCTAGGCAGGGGGAAAGCAAGTTTGAAGGTACGACATTGGTGCAGGGTCGACAAGTCGCATTACAAAAGTGGGCATGGGGAAATGATGCATTTGCAAAAGTACAGATGTCATAATTGTAGTGCGTTGCATCGTTGTATGTGCACATGTTGCTATGAGAATGGGTAATGAACATGCGCTTCGAATGTCTAACTCTAGCCTGCCTCCTTACCTCGCCGGCGCCTCGCGAGCTGCCGATGCGTTACCCTCTGTCGGTTGCGCATGGGGTGCGCTTGTCGTCACCGTAAGGCCTACTTCGTCGCCCGCTCCATGCCGCTCATCACAAGATGGGGAGCCCTCCGCTCCCTCTGCAGCACTCCCATCTGTGGGCAAGGGTAGCATAAGCACAGTGGACGACTTATTTTTCCACTTCTGTGAGGCAGTCTCATGCGTCCATCGCACATCGACTCCCAAATCCCAATACTGCATCCCCTACCAAAGATCCAAAACGCCTTACCCTTTTGTGCTTCGTAGGCTTGCCCTTGGCGTGCGCCACCCCATCCATTGCCCTCAGCCAGTCTATACTTTCCGGCCTCTGTCCACTTGTAGAGCGGAAACCCAAATCTGACCCCACGGAGAGCCCCAGTGGTTCGCGCTAGGAGTTGTGCGGCAGAGGCGGGTCCATCTCGCACACGGCTCGCGAATATGATCCCGTATGCTTTCTTGTGTCCCTCCAACAGCTTTGCTGTGGCCTTGGCATCGTTTTGGAGGACTGTGAGATTGGTAGATATATGACACGTGGGATGTGTGCAAGATTGGGCCCACAATCTCTGTTGGTAAGATCCCAATGAAACACCACCCACATCTGCCGCCCATCATTATCAAGCTCACCTGCAGCTAGCGCAGCCTTCTCAAGGCTCTCCACTGCGGCCTTGGCATGTTGGGCAAGGAAAAAAATCAGATCGTCCACTGTGGCGACCCTGTCCTGTAGCCTACACTTCCCCGTCAAACCCACACGCCACACCGCGACGAGAGGACCCATGTGGCACGTCATGGACACTGTGCCTCGCCGGGCCTCTGACACCGCCTGCTGCGCTGGGTGTGTCCCTCCTCCCACAGGCCTAACCATTTTGCACGTGCACTTCTGGCTGTCAGCAAACGATGGGGGGGGGGGAAGGAGAGGTAGGGGTGGAGTGTGTCGCCAAATGAGCAGGGAGGCTTGACTATGGATGGGGCGGTGGTGCACTCTGGATGGGATGGTGGTGGATTGTGGATGGTGAGGAAGTGGACTTTGGATGGGGTGAGGGTGGACTCTGAATGGGGGGAGCTGGAATCTGGATGGGGGGAGGTGGACTCTGGAAGGGGGGAGCGTGGACTTTGAATGGGGGGAGCTGGACTCTGGATGGGGGGAGGTGGACTCTGGAAGGGGGGAGCGTGGACTCTGAATGGGGGGAGCTGGACTCTGGATGGGGGGAGGTGGACTCTGGAAGGGGGGAGCGTGGACTCTGAATGGGGGGAGCTGGACTCTGGATGGGGGGAGGTGGACTCTGGATGGAGGGAGGTGGATTCTGAACGCGAGGGTGGTGCACTTTGGATGGGGGCGGTGGGCTCGGGGCTGTGGGGGTTGGGGTACAGTGGTGTGAGGGCAGGGGAGAGAAGGGAGGCATCTCGTGGTGAGTGGCAAGGAGGTCGAAGTGGGGGACGGGGGGGGGAGGGTACTGGAGCGCGGGTTGAATGGTTGTCGAGGGAGGGAGGCGGGGGCCTGGCTTGGGGGGGAGGGCGGAAAGGGTGGGTAAAAGGGTTAAAAGGGGTAGGATTGGGGCATGACGGGCATGACATACAGTGGCAGTTACTGGTTCTGTTTGTGGAGGACAGAGGGGGGTGTTTGGTGTGTAGTGGCGCCTTTGTGTGTAAAAGACGGGCCTTAGGGCCTGCTGCATGTACCCCCTCTCTCTGATGTAGTCGTACTCTGTCACCCCGCATCATTGGTCTATCCGCGTCCCCATTTTGCTGCCGTATCTCTCACAGGTACACTCGTTTGAACCTACTCACCGCTCCCCCCCCCCCTTTCCCAGTTCGTTTCCATCCCCTGCTCTCCCAACCCTCTCAGATAGCTGAGAGGGGAGATAGCTGAGAGGGGAGATAGCTGAGAGGGGAGATAGCTGAGAGGTGAGATAGCTGAGAGATGAGATAGCTGAGAGGTGAGATAGCTGAGAGGGGAGAAAGAGGGGAGATAGCTGATTGGGGAGATAGCTGAGAGGTGAGATAGCTGAGAGGGGAGATAGCTGAGAGGTGAGATAGCTGAGAGGGGAGATAGCTGAGAGGGGAGAAAGAGGGGAGCTAGCTGATTGGGGAGATAGCTGAGAGGTGAGATAGCTGAGAGGTGAGATAGCTGAGAGGGGAGATAGCTGAGAGGTGAGATAGCTGAGAGGGGAGATAGCTGAGAGGGAAGATAGCTGAGAGGGGAGAAAGAGGGGAGCTAGCTGATTGGGGAGATAGCTGAGAGGTGAGATAGCTGAGAGGTGAGATAGCTGAGAGGGGAGATAGCTGAGAGGTGAGATAGCTGAGAGGTGAGATAGCTGAGAGGGGAGATAGCTGAGAGATGAGATAGCTGAGAGGTGAGATAGCTGAGAGGGGAGATAGCTGAGAGGGGAGAAAGAGGGGAGATAGCTGATTGGGGAGATAGTTGAGAGGGGAGATAGCTGTTCTCGCTCTACCGCAATATGCCCTTCTCCCTCGCCGTGTCCCTGGCGTTTGGGCCGAAAATAAGCGCTGTTCTTGCTCTACCGCAATATGCCCTTCTCCCCCGGTGCTTACCTACTATTTCTCATTATTTCTCTCGCCTCACTCTCTCTCTTCCCTATTTTGTGGTGCCGAATCCCCTCTACTGCACGGTTCCGCTTTGCCGCCCAACCCTATCTCTCTTCCTTGCCACCATTCAGCCAGTCCCGCGTTCCTCGCAAATCTCCCACCGCACCTGCGGGTCGATCGCCGTTGTACTTCAGTCTTCAGTCACGACGGGCCCCTCTTTTCAGCCCCCCTTTTTTTTTCAAATGTCCTAGCTTGGGGAAGTCATAGGGAGGGATTCGCGCCCGCGCTCTATACCTAAAATGTAGCGTTGCTTTGCGTTCCAAGCACTGGGCTCGCCAAATCGTACGCTGCTCTGCTCCAGCGGGTGGGGTTGGCAGTGAGATTCAAGGCCTGTTCCCGAATGCAAACCAGGTTTTTATGTCCTGGTTTTGAGCAAGGGGAAGCAGGGCTATCGTTGTTTTCGTTTGCGCATTTTTGTTGTATGTGTCAATTCGTAGTACAAACGCAGCAGTTATGCGAACACGGTATGGTTGGGGCAGAGTGGTGCTGTCGTCCAGAATCTGCCCTGCGACCTCCCAGGTTTTGACGAGGTCTGTTTTCCCATCGCGAGGGGCCAGACCGTTTCGCGTGGGGCAGGCGCCTTTCGTGGGGGTAGATGGGCCGCTCGTCAATTTCGCTACCCAAACTCAAGACTCAAAGGTTTTGAGTCTTGAGTTTGGTCTGTCCGCTCGCTTTAAAATGCGCGCCCTGATGGACCTCCAAACCAGCTCCAATCTCCAGGCGGTGCAATATCTAGGTCAATGAAATGCAAATCTCCATTTGTCAGGATGCAGTGCTTCTGGGGGAAAAAGAAGAATCCCGAACCTCAGGTTCAAATTCTAAAATGGGTGGAAGGTGGTATAGACGTAGCCAGAACGTTTCCACGCGTTATAGCGTGGTATTCTTGCTCCCTAAAGTGTCGAGCCTCGTTAGAACCTAAAGGCACCGAAATCCTCGGGGATACAGTAGCTGGCTGGTTCGCGATGGGCTTCCCGAGACGGTCCTGGGGATGTACCATACCTTCGAGTGTACTGTAAAGCCCACTACAAGAATAGTCAAAAAACTCCACATATGCTTTGCATTGTGCACATTGGAAGAATAAATACCACTAAGGTTCATAACTCCCATAGTTGAGCCGTTCCCTCAAATATCAAGTCAGAGCACTGCTTGCAATCATAAGGCTTCCAATGCAGTAAGATGGCATTTGTTAGAAATACCTCAAGGACTTGAGCGTTTCTGAAGTGTAACACCACACTCGAGGAAGATCGTAACGGGTACGCGAGTCAACGGAGGTTACACGAGGGGATGGACAAAGAACACGAAGGGTCGCAATCGGAGGTTGCGACTGACCGTTACAACTGCAAGAATGGTAACCGAAGCGACAATCGAGTCGCTGTGCGACTCGATAAACCGCCCTTCAACTGTATTCTACAACTGCTTGCTTTCTACTTTCTATATATTGCTGTATGCTTGTTCTTTTAATCAATCACTTGTCCTCATATACTAGTACAAGGGTTCAACTACTCAACTTCCGCTGCACTACTCAAGTCTCCTTTTTACAACTGGGACTTAGTCTCTGGAAAGATCCTAAGGGCTTTTTCTCAGCCCAACATGCTATCAGAGCTGGCCAGAGACCAAACTCCCAGCAACTACGTTCTATCTACAATCAGCACACCAACGACTTCATTGATTACAAGTCATGGACAGCAAGGGCAAGAAAACCTCTACGGGCTCACCCAGTGCCCAAGATACTCAAACCGGCAACTCTGGACTGCACACTTCAGGACTGCAAACCGAGACCGGCGCTGCTCAAGAAACAACAGGAAGAGCACCAAAAATGGTGACCCCATCACCCTCTTCAAGCGTGGACCCGAACCTTATGGAAAGGTTCTTCAGCTTCATGTCACACTTCGACCAGCAGCAGCAGACAAGGACACCTGCGCATTCAACACAGAGCAACGGAGGAAACACGGGATTAGCGCCAATGAGTCTCGACAACTCATTGTTCGGGCGACATAATCAAGCGCCTACCTTTGCGCCTTATCACTCTTCACCGGGGACGTTCGAGTTCATGCCGCCCCGTGCCCAACCAACAGCAGCTGCATCACAACAGACACCAAACGAGATTTTAAGTCTCCAGGCGCAGTTTTCACACGTGATTAAACTGCAGACATCCTCACCATTCAACGGACACGATTTCTTTACCTGGAGTTTTGAGTTCGAGCTACTGATGGAGGCTGCGCATCTCTTGGGATACTTCAACGGGCCCCTGCCATTCCCAAGCAACGGCACTGCAAAAGAACAAGAACTCTTAACGTATCAGTCACTGCTGGCGTACACAGTTCTCCTACGGAACCTGTCACCACAAGAACAGCAAAGCATCAGAACGTATATGAGCTACGGAAACTCCGCGGAACTCGCATGGCATCACCTCAAGTGCCTCTATCAAGCAAATGACAGCGTGACACAAAGCAGACTCATGCAGCAGCTGACAACAATACAGATGAAGACCGAGGAAAAAGCGATGCAGTATATGAGTCGATGCCAGACACTCCGCGACCGCCTGCTTCGGTGCGGAGGAACAATCACAAAAGAAAGCTTCGTGACGCTTGTCCTCGCTGGGCTCGGGCCAGAATGGCGAACCACCCGCTCGCTCCTTCGCGCCCACGACCGAATCTCGGAGATGCACCTCTACGCTGAGCTCCATGCTGAACAACATGAGATGGACCTGTTCGAAGAAAGGCAACCAAGGAAACAACAACCATTAGTCTTCTACACTCAACGAAGGAACGACAACAACTACAACCGACGCAGCAAACAAGATCAACGCGACAACAGAGGACTCACCATTGTGCCGCCGTTCTGCCACAAGTGCCAAACATCCGGACACTCCAAAGTCCACTGCACACGCCCCCGAGCTTATCGTCCAGTAGACCCACAAGTCGCTTCCACTCAAGAAAGCCCGCCGAGGCGCTCCTCCACATCTGCACAAGATACACCAAACATCATCAACTGCATGGTACACATCGACAACTGCGCACCCGGATCACCGCCCACTTACGCTCCAGATGAAGAAGAACTGCCGCCGCCGCGCTCACAAGGACTTCAGGTCAACCCGACATACGCTGCGGTCGCCAACGCCGAACCCACCGGGCGAAACACCTGGTTCTTGGATAGCTGCTGCGGTCAACACATGTGTTCTTTCGGGCGCTTCGTGCAGCGAGAGCGACGCCTCAACCGTGATGTCATCATCACCGTCGCCAACAACGAGAACTTGAAAACAAACAGACAAGGAGTGGTTCAGTTACAGTCCATGGAGACAAACATTATACTGCAACTCAACAAAGTTCTCATCGTCGACAATTTGGGATACAACTTACTCAGCGTCAGCCAGTTAATGGCAAAAGGGATTCACCTGGAGTGCGACTCGGACTCCAACAAATTTCGCCTTTACCACGGGAAGGGCGGTCTCTTCATCGGTCGCGCTCTCCTGAAGTCAGGCGTCTTCGTGTTGGATTTCGTCCCCGACCGTGGTACTGCCGACAGCGATGGCATCGTGTCGTTCGCCGCCTGGACGCACCCGCCGGATCTTGACACCGACTTCACCTCAAATGGATTCTGGTACTCCAACACCATACCTGCAGCAGAGAGAACACGAGCGTTAGCAGTCATCAGACAAGAAAGACAAGTACCAGCAAGCGTCCCTCCCCAAACGTTACCTGCAGTAACAGCAGCAGGACCCAGCCGAGTACCATCACCAGCGATCCGAGGACCGCCAACCGAAGCAGATCAACTTATGCCTATCACACGAGAAGTCTGCCGAAGTCCCGCCACGGTCGTCGCGTTCTTCTCCAACACCGACATGTACCAACGCTCGCCCGGTCATCGCGCCTCCGACGACATCTGGCACCAACGCCTTGGGCATCCTGCAAACAGCACGGTACTACAAACCATCCAAGGCGAAGTATTAGAACGAAACGCTCTTCTTACAACGAGCGGCCAAGAACTTCAACGACCTCGCGCACGGTGCTTCACGTGCCCCGAAGCAGATCTTCCCCACCAACCCTTTCCGTCACGTCACAATCCAAGTGCACCTGCATACGAACCGATGGAAAAAGTTTACAGCGACATCTTAAACATGCCTCGAGACGATACCGAAGCCGACTTCAACTATGTCATCACGTTCATCGATGCAGCAACAAGATATGTTTGGCACTACAACCTCCAGACGCGAGATCAAGCTTTCGAAGCCTTCACGACGTGGCTCCCCATCGCTGAACGAGAATCAGAAACTAAGCTCAAGAGCTTCCAGTCCGACGGCGCACTGGAATACCAGTCACAACGATTCAGGACCTACTTGGCAGAAAGAGGAATCAGACGCCTGGTGTCTCTGCCCTACGCTCACCAGCAGCAGGGGGTCGCAGAAAGAATGAACCGGACCTTGCAGACGACGATGCGGAAGCTGCTCCTGGGGATGAGACTGCCCAACACACTGTGGCCAGACGCGATGACACATGCAGTCCACCTACACAATCTGTTGTCCTCGTCCTTGCTTCCCAACAACGCATCACCACACCTGCTGTGGACAAGAAAAAGGGGCAGCACAAAATTACATCGGGTTTTCGGCTGCATGGTACAGTACAGACCCCACACAGCCCGAGCAGGACGCTTCACTCAACGAGCACGGTGGGGACTACACCTCGGCATCGCAAAACGTTTTCAAGCATGGAAAATTCTCGACATACAAGACAAAAATACGGTGGCATCACGTGATGTGATCTTCTACGAAAGACTGACGCTGCAGCATTACCTGGACAACGTCGCCAACACACACGACCCCACCGACGGCTTTGTGGGCCTTCGCTCCTTCGCCGACCGTGCTGCCGAAGCTGACGCAGCAAAAGAAAACGTACCTGGAGCTTCGGAAGCTGCCGGACCTATCCCTTACTGTTCCGTGCCTGTTCCACTCGATGAAGACAATCCTCTCGATAGCAACAACCTCGACACCCTCTACCACTTCGCTGACCAAGGTTACGTTACACCTCAACCGGTCAACACAAATATCTCAGAACACATCGGCCCAAACTTCTTACCTGATCCAGAAGATGGTGACGAAGCAGCCTATTCCGGGAATGAAAATTCTCCTCAACACACACCCACGGGACTGCAGATACTCGGCTTATGTGTCTCCGTCCAGCATCCGCCGCCGCCATCTCCGCGCGAGCCAACGACTCTGTCGCAGGCTCTGGGGGGGGAACACAAGGCGAAATGGAAGGAGGCAATGGAAAAGGAACTGAAAGCTGTGCAAGACCGAAGTATGTGGAAGCTGGTACCTGCAAGAACATTAACGGGAAGAACGTTCTCTCGGGAAAATGGGTGTACCGCATCAAGACCAATGCGGACGGCTCCATTGAACGATTCAAAGCTCGCTGGGTCGTACGAGGATTCGATCAACGATACGGAACCGATTACACAGAAACATTCGCCCCAGTCTCCCGTCACACCTACTTACGCATTCTACTCGCCGTCGCGGCCACAAAGAAACTACCACTGCGCCAGATCGACGTCGCAGATGCCTTCCTGTACGCACCTGTGGACGCCGTGATCTTCGTCGAACTGCCCCACGGATTCATCGACGACCCCACAAAAGTATGCCAGCTGATAAAATCCCTTTACGGGATCAAGCAAGCCCCGCGACTTTGGCAGCAGCATCTTCACGGTCGCCTCGCCAAAATCGGATTCCTACAGCTGCCGCACGACCAAGGCATGTACCGACTACAAAAGGAAAGGGAATTCATTCTGTTCATCGTCTACGTCGACGTTCTGCTCTACATCGGCTCCACTAGCGACATCGCCACCTGGTTCGAAGGGGAGCTGAAAAGGGACTTGACACTCACGGTGTCAGACACAGTGACCCAGTACCTGGGTCTAAACGTCGTCGAAGACAACTCGGCGTTCTACTTATATGCTGGAAAATACGCAGGCGTCATCGCAAAGAAGTTCGGACTAACACCAACTACAATAACGATTCCCTACCGCTACGGGAACAACAACGACACCTCCGCAAAACTCCCCGCGAAGCAAATCCAGGAGTATCAGCAGAAACTCGGCTGCCTACTATTCGCAGCAGTAACCTGCCGACCTGATCTATCCTACAGCGCGAGCCAACTGGCGACGCATCTGAAGCAGCCAGAACAAGAAGATCTCGAAGAACTAAACCGGGCACTACTCTACTTCCTCTCTACGCCGACGACCGGACTTACCTACAACAAAGTAACAACACCATCCGTACAACTACTCGGATACGTCGACGCCGACCACGCGGGAGACAGGGAAAATCGACGATCAAGAACGGGCTACATCTACCGACTAGAACCTATCGGGACTATCTCCTGGCAGTCGAGTAAACAGGAACTAATCGCACTATCTTCGGCCGAAGCAGAATATATGGCCTTCTGCACCGCGACCAAGGAAGGACTTTACCTGCGAGAGTTACTCGAGGAAGCAAAGATCGCGACCCTACCCGTCTTCTCACTCCTCTGCGACAACCAATCTGCAATCAAAATCGCGAACAAGGACGGCTTCGCCAACCGAACCAAGCACATCGCCCTACGGTACTTCTTCGTCAAAGATGAAATCGTGAAGGGGAGACTTCAACTCAGTTACTGCCCTACGACAGAAATGGCCGCAGACTACCTGACGAAGAAACTGGCCAAGGCGAAGTTCGATTACTGCATGCTGCTGACCGGGCAGACAAACGTCACCGGATCTGAACACGTCAGCACTCCAGAAACGAAGGAGAGTGTTGGAAATACCTCAAGGACTTAAGCGTTTCTGAAGTGTAACACCACACTCGAGGAAGATCGTAACGGGTACGCGAGTCAACGGAGGTTACACGAGGGGATGGACAAAGAACACGAAGGGTCGCAATCGGAGGTTGCGACTGACCGTTACAACTGCAAGAATGGTAACCGAAGCGACAATCGAGTCGCTGTGCGACTCGATAAACCGCCCTTCAACTGTAATCTACAACTGCTTGCTTTCTACTTTCTATATATTGTTGTATGCTTGTTCTTGTTGGGCTGAGAAATGCCCTTAGGATCTTTCCAGAGACTAAGTCCCAGTTGTAAAAGACTTGAGTAGTGCAGCGGAAGTTGAGGTAGTTGAACCCTTGTACTAGTATATGAGAACAAGTGATTGATTAAAGGAACAAGCATACAACAATATATAGAAAGTAGGAAGGTAAAGCAGTTGTAGAATACAGTTGAGAGAGCGGTTTTCGAGTCGCACAGCGACTCGATTGTCGCTTCGGTTACCATCTTTGCAGTTGTAACTGTCAGTCGCAACCTCCTGTTGCGACCCTTCGAGTCCTTTCGTGTTCTTTGTCCATCCCCTCGTGTAACCTCCGTTGACTCGCGTACCCGTTACGACCTTTCTCGAGTGTGGTGTTACACTTCAGAAACGCTTAAGTCCTTGAGGTATTTCCAACACTCCCCTTCGTTTCTGGAGTGCTGACGTGTTCAGATCCGGTGACGTTTGTCTGCCCGGTCAGCAGCATGTAATAATCGAGCTTTGCCTTCGCCAGTTTCTTCGTCAGGTAGTTTGCGGCCATTTCTGTCATAGGGCAGTAACTGAGTTGAAGTCTCCCCTTTGCGATTTCATCTTTGACGAAAAAATACCGCAGGAATCCGATTCTGACGAGGCGACCGTGAAGATGCTGTTGCCAGAGCCGCGGGGCTTGCTTGATCCCGTAAAGAGATTTTATCAGCTGGCATACTTTTGTGGGGTCGTCGATGAATCCGTGGGGCTGCTCGACGAAGATTTCGGCGTCCACATGTGCGTACAGGAAGGCATTTGCGACGTTGATCTGGCGCAGTGGTAGTTTCTTTGTGGCCGCGACGGCGAGTAGGATGCGCAAGGAGGTGTGACGAGAGACTGGGGCGAATGTTTATGTGTAGTCGGTTCCGTATCATTGATCAAATCCTCGTACGACCCAGCGAGCCTTGAATCGTTCGATGGAGCCGTCCGCATTGGTCTTGATGCGGTACACCCATTTTCCCGAGAGAACGTTCTTCCCGTTGACGTTCGTTGCAGGTACCAGCTTCCATGTATTTCGGTCTTGCAGAGCTTTCAGTTCCTTTTCCATTGCCTCCTTCCATTTCGCTTTATGTTCCCCCCCCAGAGCCTGCGACAGAGTCGTTGGCTCGCGCGGAGATGGCGGCGGCGGGTGCTGGACGGAGACCCATAAGCCGAGGATTTGCAGTCCCGTGGGTGGGTGTCGAGGGGAATTTTCATTCCCGGAATAGGTTGCTTCGTCACCATCTTCTGGATCAGGTAAGAAGTTGGGGCCAATGCGTTCTGAGATATTCGTGTCGACCGGGTGAGGTGTAGCGTAACCTTGGTCAGCGAAGTGGTAGAGGGTGTCGAGGTTGTTGCTATCGAGAGGATTGTCTTCGTCGAGTGGAACAGGTACGGAACAGAAAGGGAGTGGTCCGGCAGCTTCCGGGGCTCCAGGTACGTCTTCTTCTGCTGCGTCAGCCTCGGCAGCACGGTCGGCGAAGGAACGAAGGCCCGCGAGGCCGTCGGTGGGGTCGTGTGTGTTGGCAATGTTGTCCAGGTAATGCTGTAACATCACGTGATGCCACCGTATTTTTGTCTTGTATGTCGAGGATTTTGCATGCGTGAAAATGTTTGGCGATGCCGAGGTGTAGTCCCCACCGTGCTCGTTGTGTGAAGCATCCTGCTCGGGCTGTGTGGGGTCTGTACTGTACCATGCAGCCGAAAACTCGAAGTAATTTTGTGCTGCCCCTTTTTCGTGTCCACAGTAGGTGCGGTGATGCGTTGTTGGGAAGCGATGACGATGACAACAGATTGTGCAGGTGGACTGCATGTGTCATCGCGTCTGGCCACAGTGTGTTTGGGCAGTCTCATCCCCAGGAGCAGCTTTCGCATCGTCGTCTGCAAGGTCCGGTTCATTCGTTCTGCGACCCCCAGCTGCTGGTGAGCGTAGGGTAGGGACACCAAGCGTCTGATTCCTCTTTCCGCCAAGTAGGTCCTGAAGCGTTGTGACCGGTATTCCAGTGCGCCGTCTGACTGGAGGCTTTTGAGCTTCGTTCCTGATTCTCGTTCAGCGATGGGAAGCCACGTCTTGAAGGCTTCGAAGGCTTGGTCTCTCGTCTTGAGGTTGTAGTGCCAAACATATCTTGTTGCTGCATGGATGAACGTTATGACATAATTGAAGTCGGATTCAGTGTCGTCTCAAGGCATGTTTAAGATGTCGCTGTAAACCTTTTCCATCGGTGCGTATGCGGGTGCACTTGGATTGTGATGTGACGGAAAAGGTTGGTGTTGAAGATCTGCTTCGGGGCATGTGAAGCACCGTGCGCGAGGTCGTCGAAGTTCCTGTCTGCTTGTTGTAAGGAGAGCGTTTCGTTCTAACACTTCGGCTTGGATGGTTTGTACTACCGTGCTATTTGCAGGATGCCCAAGGCGTTGATGCCAGATGTCGTCGGGAGCTCGATGGCCGGGCGATCGGTGATACATGTCGGTGTTGGAGAAGAACGCGACGACGGTGGCGGGACCTCGGCAGACTTCTCGTGTGGTGGGCATGAGTTGATCTGCTTCGGTTGGCGGTCCTCGGATTGCTGGTGGTGATACTCTGCTGGGTCCTGCTGTTGTGAATTCAGGTGATGTCGATGAAGAGACGCTTGCCGGTACTTGTCTTTCTTGTCGAATGACTGCTAACACCCGTGTTCTCTCTGCTGCAGGTATGGCGTTGGAGTACCAGAATCTATTTGGGGTGAAGTCGGTGTCAAGATCCGGCGGGTGCGTCCAGGCGGCGAACGACACGATGCCATCGTTATCGGCAGTACCACGGTCGGGGACGAAATCCAACACGAAGACGCCTGACTTCAGGAGAGCGCGACCGATGAAGAGACCGCCCTTCCCGTGGTAAAGGCGAAATTTGTTGGAGTCCGAGTCGCACTCCAGGTGAATCCCTTTTGCCATTAACTGGCTGACGCTGAGTAAGTTGTATCCCAAATTGTCGACGATGAGAACTTTGTTGAGTTGCAGTATAACGTTTGTCTCCATGGACTGTAACTGAACCACTCCTTGTCTGTTTGTTTTCAAGTTCTCGTTGTTGGCGACGGTGATGATGACATCACGGTTGAGGCGTCGCTCTCGCTGCACGAAGCGCCCGAAAGAACACATGTGTTGACCGCAGCAGCTATCCAAGAACCAGGTGTTTCGCCCGGTGGGTTCGACGTTGGCGACCGCATCTGTATTGTTGTCAGCTGCTGCATGAGTCTGCTTGGTGTCACGCTGTCATTTGCTTGATAGAGGCACTTGAGGTGATGCCATGCGAGTTCCGCGGAGTTTCCGTAGCTCCTATACGTTCTGATGCTTTGCTGTTCTTGTGGTGACAGGTTCCGTAGGAGAACTGTGTACGCCAGCAGTGACTGATACGTGAAGATTTCTTGTTCTTTTGCAGTGCCGTTGCTTGGGAATGGCAGGGGCCCGTTGAAGTATCCCAAGAGATGCGCAGCCTCCATCAGCAGCTCGAGCTCAAAACTCCAGGTAAAGAAATCGTGTCCGTTGAATGGTGAGGATGTCTGCAGTTTAATCACGTGTGAAAACTGTGCCTGGAGACTTAAAATCTCGTTTGGTGTCTGTTGTGATGCAGCTGCTGTTGGTTGGGCACGGGGCGGTATGAACTCGAACGTCCCCGGTGAAGAGTGATAAGGCGCAAAGGTAGGCGCTTGATTGTGTCGCCCGAACGATGAGTTGTCGAGACTCATTGGCGCTAGTCGCGTGTTTCCTCCGTTGCTCTGTGTTGAATGCGCAGGTGTCCTTGTCTGCTGCTGCTGGTCGAAGTGTGACATGAAGCTGAAGAACCTTTCCATAAGGTTCGGGTCCACGCTTGAAGAGGGTGATGGGGTCACCATTTTTGGTGCTCTTCCTGTTGTTTCTTGAGCAGCGTCGATCTTGGTTTGCAGTCCTGAAGTGTGCAGTCCAGAGTTGCCGGGCTGAGTATCTTGGGCACTGGGTGAGCCCGTAGAGGTTTTCTTGCCCTTGCTGTCCATGACTTGTAATCAATGAAGTCGTTGGTGTGCTGATTGTAGATAGAGCGTAGTTGCTGGGAGTTTGGTCTCTGACCAGCTCTCATACCATGTTGGGCTGAGAAATGCCCTTAGGATCTTTCCAGAGACTAAGTCCCAGTTGTAAAAGACTTGAGTAGTGCAGCGGAAGTTGAGGTAGTTGAACCCTTGTACTAGTATGTGAGAACAAGTGATTGATTAAAGGAACAAGCATACAACAATATATAGAAAGTAGGAAGGTAAAGCAGTTGTAGAATACAATTGAAAGAGCGGTTATCGAGTCGCACAGCGACTCGATTGTCGCTTCGGTTACCATCTTTGCAGTTGTAACTGTCAGTCGCAACCTCCAGTTGCGACCCTTCGAGTCCTTTCGTGTTCTTTGTCCATCCCCTCGTGTAACCTCCGTTGACTCGCGTACCCGTTACGACCTTCCTCGAGTGTGGTGTTACACTTCAGAAACGCTTAAGTCCTTGAGGTATTTCCAACAGTTCTTTTAATCAATCACTTGTTCTCATATACTAGTACAAGGGTTCAACTCAGGGCCCTAGATTGGTTTTGAGGCTTCCTGATCCATCAGGATTCTCCCTGCAGAAAAGTCTGAATTTTCAGGGTCCCCTAAAAAAAAATCCTGAGCCATCAGAATTACTTAAATGAAAAATACTGATTTTTCAATCTTTCTATACATGTTATAGTTCATGAATTTTGGTTTTGGGGGGTGCTGGGAATTCGTAGCGAATTCGCGCATGTGTGGCGAGATTGGGGGATGGGCAGGAAACGACAATTGGTGGGGGAGAGAGGGGGGAAGGGCTGAATAGGGGGGGAGGCGACGAGATTGCAGGGGCGGAGGGAATCTCTTCCCTCGCAGAGCCCTAGGGCAGGCGCACATCAAGCAAATTCGTCCAAGGGCTAGCAATTGC
Source organism: Closterium sp. NIES-67 (assembly GCA_027943415.1). Classification (NCBI taxonomy): domain Eukaryota; kingdom Viridiplantae; phylum Streptophyta; class Zygnematophyceae; order Desmidiales; family Closteriaceae; genus Closterium; species Closterium sp. NIES-67. The sequence goes on from BQMB01001548.1 coordinate 676,605, forward strand.
CCTCACACAGTCCTCAGCACACCTCCCTCACATGACCTCCAACATTCTGCGCCGAGATTTTTTTGACCAAGGGCCAATCAGCGCCCTCACACAGCCTCGGGGGGTGGGGGAAGGGGGGGGGGGAGAACCTCGAAATTCTTGACTGCCCCCCCTAGACACGCTTTTGGAAAGGACTACCGTAATCCCCCGTATAAAACACCCGCCGGAATTAAGCTCCCCCGGGTAGCTTGAGCGGGTATGGGTGTTTAATTTAACTGGATTTAGTTACCACCCTACCCTTGGCCTTGAAAACATTTCACCACCCCCCCCCGAGATGAAAAAACGTTTTTTTCTACGTTTTCCTGTATACAACTTCTTGAATTAGACGTTAGCAATACAACTAGAGTACACGTAGTTACTACTCAACAGAATTAACCATAGAACTAGTTAGTGGCACCACCTAGGGCTTGAATTCTACCTATTGGCTCTGCCTAGAACCTAAATTATCCACTACACTTTAAATCCTTACACTACGCCAGATACTCATGCCTCTGCCACTGCTTTAGTCGTCCTCCTCAGGCTCCTCATCACCAGCCTGCCACATCTCGACGTCGCTCCCATCTGCAAGCTCATCCCACCAGCAGTTGTCGTCATCCTCCTCTGCAATGCCTTCTGCCGGCCACACATCAACACTTGCTGCTGCTGCTGATGCAGTCTCTGCATTGTCTGCGCTCGTCTCAGCTGCTTCGGTTGCCGCTTCAGCACAGTCGATGTCGTCAGCCGCCAGCGACGCCGCATCCGCCTCTTCGTCGTCGGCGACGTCCCCGTCCACATCGATGAAGGCGTCTCAGAGGGGGTTGATGTAGCCGCTCTCGCCCTCCTCGACGTGGACATCGTCCATCACCTCGAGGTCGGGCTTGCCGCGGAGGTGGCGGAGAGCGAGGTTGTCCTCGGTGCCGTCCAGCGCATTTGATATACCGCACGTCTTGAATGAACTGCGCACGAGCTCCTCTGGCACAGCCTCCCATGATCGAGCAATCCATTTCAAGATGAGCTCAGCCGGGGGCTTCTTCAGATTTCCTACACATGGGATGGGAGCATAATGGGAGGAGAAGAACACGGGCACGGTAAGATGACGACTAGGAACGGGCACGGTGGAATTCGTCAACAAGCAAGAAGTCTAAAAACTACTGAGGAAGCGACTAGGAAGGGGCTCACCTGCCGCAGTCTTCATGTCGATGCCGAACTGCTCAAACCATGCGCCGTAGTCGCTGCGCACGCCGGCCTTGAAGCTCTTGTTCACTGCGACGTCCAGCGGTTGAACGAGAGGCGTGCAACCACCTGGGATGACCGCGCGGGTAAGTTTGCACAGCTTCATCGTCTGCCCGACTGCTTGCGTGAGGTGGCCCTTGTACGAGTCCAGGATGACGAGCGCCTCCTTGCGCCTATTCCCCGATTCGCGCAGCGGGCGCAAGAACGGGTTCAGGACTTGAGTAGTCCAGTCCTGGACAAGCTTCTCGTCCATCCAGCCCTTCGGCTGGGCTCGGATTATGACACCTGGATACAATCACAAGCCACAACAACAGTCAGAGGGTATGCATCGGTGTACACTATGCACAGAGCGAAAAGCAAAGGCGATTCTTACCCGGGGGAACCTGAATCTTTGGCAGCGTCTTCCGCTTGAAGATGACATACGGCGGGAGCTTCAATCCCGACGCGGTGACTGCCAACATGACGGTGAGCCGCTCCTTTTCATAGCCGGCCGTCCTCACATGCACCGTACGGGAGCCTCTGTGCTCCAACGTCCTCTCCTGGGGCATTTCGATGAAGAGGGGGGTTTGGTCGGCGTTCACGATGTGGTCGAGGTTGTACCGGTTGAGAATCCGCATCTGTTTGACAAACTCCCAGAATTTCTCGATCTTCGTCCTCATGTCTGCATAGAACAAAACAGTCAGAGAACAAATTCAGGCATGAACACGCGATAAGCAAGACAATCAAAAGAATCAAATATTGAAAGTCGCGGCAAGGGAATCAATAACAAGGATGGGACGGCAGTTTACCGTCGGCGAGCTTTTGCCCCATCTTCGTCTTTACCCGACGCGTAAGGCCCCAGCGCGCGCGGAATCTGAACGTCCAGCGACTCGACGCTCTCCAGTCGACGTTGGGATGATGTACGCGCATGTACGAGCGACTCCACTTCTGCAGCAGCTTGACGGAGACGGCAAGCCCCCTCCCGCGGTGCCTCAGGAACTGTCGGTAGAGGGCGCTCTCCATCGTCGGGTACTTCGCGGGACGTCCGGCACCGACGAGGCGTTTGCGGCAGCCGGCGGCGACACGGAGGCGTTCGCGAGCATTCTTCCACTCCCGAATCGACACCGGCTGGACACCTGCAAGCTTTGCGAGTCCACGCACAGAGAGGTCGGGTTGAGCATCGAACATGGAAAGCCAGTACAACTTCTCCGAGGCAGAGTACGAGCGGCGCTTCCGCTTTGTCATCCTGCTTCGAGATGCGGGGGCATGGACATCGTGATTCAAGGTAGGACCACGGGGTCGTCGAATGGGCTCCGGGAAACTCGGCACGCTGACGCGCGGCAGGGGACGACGGCCTTCCGTCGTAGTGGCGTCGCCGCTTGCAGAATCTGTCGCAGCGGCATCGCCGCTTGCAGAATCTGTCGCAGCGGCATCGCCGCTTGCAGAATCTGTTGCAGCGGCGTCGCCGCTTGCAGAATCTGTCGCAGCAGCATCGACGCTTGTAGAGTCTGTCGCTGCGGCATCGCCGTCGGCAAAGGACCGACGAAGTAAAAACGTCTGCTGGCCATAAGGGCCCTTTCGAGTCAGAAGGCGAGACAAGCCAGAGCCTGAGGCCATGGCGGGGGGACGTTACAGAGACGGAGCTAGAGGATGCCTTAGACAGCCCTTGCAGGGGCTGTCTTGAAGGCATCCTGGAGTCGAAACTGAAAATGAGAGGACGGAGCGGGGTAGACCCACTTCAAGAGTGGGTTGGAGGGGAAGGCAGGGACGTGGGCGACTCCCTCGTCCATGTCGCCCATGAAATGCCTCTCACGACCATCCAGAATGTGTGATTCCGTGCGCTGGCCGGTCGTGAGAAGGCATCGACAAAATGTGCCGTTGATTTCGCCACCCCATGCTGTGCTGGCACAGCGTGGGCTGGAGGCATCAACGTGGCTGCCTGCAGCACAAGCTGATTGGCTACTCTGGCAGCATACTGAATCAGCAGCGTACGTAGACAATGTGGCATGCACATGGACCAAATCGTTGGGTACGCGATCAGATAGCAGAATGGGACTCAGAACAATGCCCTGTCACAAGTACAGTTGAATTCAAATCAAAAGTAGCATATGCACATTCCATAACTCCTGGGTGCTGTATTTTTTTTGCCTTTAATTACACCCAACC